>CM068715.1:22093784-23293784 GCA_035079005.1 Fraxinus americana | reverse complement strand
CATCTAGACTTAACAAATAAGGGTCAGGAATCAATGTAAGACTCTGATACCAATTGAAACACATAAGTTCGACCCTAATAACACCTAGAGGGAGGTGAATACGTGTAATATGCGAAATTAAAATCTTATTAACTAATTAGCAACAAGTCACTAATTAATTATCTCTAGATGGTCAATCACGCAGTCAATTTAATCCTAAGTTTAAATACCACATATCATACATTCATAATATAAAGCAGTAAACGAACAACAGTATAATTATGAAGAAACTCAACTGGGAAAAACTCTGGGCGCTTTGCCTGTCAATCCACTATAAACGATACAAGACTTACAGTCTACCAGATTAGAATACGACACGAACTATCTGATCTCCTGATTGTAATTCTAACAGTTTTCCTGAATTCTGTGCTCCCCTACACCAATTTCAGCTGCAATAACTAACGCTCTCCTATAACTCCACTATCCTGCAGCAGCCCCTAGCTTGGTTGAATCTCCTATCTCCTGTGGATCACGAAAAACAACCCGTTCTTCCCAAACTGGAACTCCAGTCATCTTCCTCGATCTTCAGCACCTCTGACAGATATGTAGGAAGTTTGATTTTTGGTATTTGAATATTGAATCTGATGTTTTTCTAACCAAAACGCTCACACAAGATGAAGGTTAAATGATGGAATGAATAGATCTCTCACAGATGAAGCTCTTTCAATTAACAACCTTCCTCACACTGTTCTGTAAGTGTTCTGGTATATATAGATAGGTCAAGAAATCAATGGGTCGAGAAAAAAGCTTTTAAAATGCGAAAATAAAATTTTACGTATAAAGCGTCGCTCGAATGAAGGGTCAGCGAGAGTTGAGCGACAGGGTGTCGCTTAAGCGAAGTAGGAGCGACGATCTAGCGACAATGTTACTGCTTTTGTAGCCCGAGCCAACCATTGGCGACAGTCCAACGAAAATTCGCACCATTTTCCTCCTTGTTCCAAACTCGAAACCTTAGACCTATTTAACTAACTTTTAAATAAATTGCACATTACTCCTTGAACTTTTACACTCTATCAATTTAAGCCTTTTATTCACAGAATTTACCAATTATAAAATCAACTAAAACCTAACAGTATTGACCATAAATAGTCGATCTTCTCCCTTTCATTTTTCCCACCTGAAAGAACTAAATCCTTTGTCACTTCAATTATTGTCCAAACTGATACATTATTAACCAGAACAATTGTCAAGAAACAGAAGATACGAGGAAAAATATGTATGTTTGTGTCCAACAAGAGAGAAAAAGAGGGTCAATAAAAGAAACAATGTCACAAATGCACACCAAAATACAGAAATTTTGTTGATATTAAGCTCTTACCCCATTACGAACCTCATAACCATCAAAATTCAAAGAAATTGGATGAAAGTTTAATGTTTGTAGCATTTGATGTGAACTTCATTTTCGTATTCTTCAAGAATTGAATAGCTAATAAGAAATTATGTTTTTAAAGATAATTTAATCGATATAAAAGCCAAAATATCGAGATATCTTCGATACTTAGATTGAACTACGTTTGATAACATTTTTAAAAAAAATGTGAAAGACAATATTGTATATGTTGACGAACTCCAATGTAACAAACACATGGCAATGTGTTCATGGGGGAATTCACTTGCTTGAGCTAATAAAATAGTGCCGTGATAATTTTCACTATTACTTAAAATGGATCATAACCCAATTGTTGACGGATCTATGCAGTACCAAGCTAACAATTTTGAAAAGGCAAAGATTTAGTTTGGCGGTTTTTGCTTAGTTATGAAGCCTAAATCTATTGCAACATCATCTAATTCATGATGTTGATAACGATTTGGTGAAGTATAGGGTCTGGTTGGCAATATCTACTATAGAACAATCCTGAAAATGTTTCAAACGATGGTTGCACCACCCTTTATATGTGTCTTGTTGACTCTGCATTTTTCTTTTCAACACTCAGTAACTTGACGAACTCAACTAGTGATCAAGTACTTAATTGGCTCGACCACCTTGGAAAATATTCAAGCTGGGAGAGTACTAGCTTGACAAACACCACAAAATAGTTTTGTTGTGCGCTTTTTACGAGATAAAAAATATAATGATGACGAGTTTCAATTAGGTAAATTGATTGTGTCATTTATCGAACGTATTTTAAAAGAAAATGTTTAAATATGTTTAACTTTCACTTTAATGTTTAAAAGTGGACCATTTTGAAACTTTCAAGAAAACAAATGATATTGATTTTATGAGTAGACCCAACGTCCTGAATCATATATTCAATCCCTTTTGAATTATATCCTTTCTAATTTTAATATTTTCTAAAATGGTGTATCAAAAGAACCCTAAATGTTATTTATGTGCCTTGTTGAAAATGGTTGATTTAGTACTAAGTGAAAAGGGAGAAAATAAAGAATATAAATTCTACAAAGCCTAACTTGTATACTATTGAGGATGAAATCGATTCTTGTTTGTTAGGTCACGTGATTGCTCGCCCAATTTTAATAGGCTGTTAATGCTATGCATCATATGTTATAAAAAAGAAACCATGTAGCGGAGGTTCCAAACCTTTTAATATTGTGTATATTACACCAAAACCTTTAAATCGTAGCAAATAGTTCTGAAACTTTTCAAAATTGAAGTGTGGAAACTGGAAAGACCTTTGGATGGTTTTCATCCAAAAACCCATTCAGTGACAAAAAGTCAATATTTGACCATAATTTGATCAATTTTAAAAGGCGCAAAAATATTCATTTAAACTTTAATTAATTAAAAAATAATAATTTATATCGAAAGTCCCAAATCTTTAAAAAATATGCACTGCAATCCCAAATCTTTAATAAATGTGTGCCGAAATAACCTCTAAACGGATTCACACACATCCTGATGTAAATAAAAAAGGAAATTGCAGTAGAGGTCCCTAACCTTTTTAATTTATGCAAACTTTATCATAACCTTCAATTTCTGCCAACAGCGGTCCTTAACCTTTCAAAAATATGCATCTGAAGTCCAAATGGATGGAATCTGTCCATTTTTCCATTAATTGACCAAAAAGTGAATTTTAACCAATTTTGACCAAAATAATATAGTAAAATGGTAACTTTATAATTAAGCACTTGCAATTTAGCGCAGAGTGCCTAAGTTGAAGGCGGTGGTTCAGAAAATGAATTCGAATGAGCAACCACAGACAAACATGATGTCATCACCCAATTCACCAAGAAAATGAACGAGGAGGACCATCGTGGACAAACACCATGTCCTCGCCTTTTGATTTCTGAATTGAATTAGGTGCTGCTACCATGTATTATCCGAATTAAATCTAGATATTTTAAAGTGAATTTTGGTAGAAACTTGCATATTTATTTGATGATGGATTTAGGGATGTTGTTGTGGTGAAGGTTGGTACAAATAGTGGTTCTTTGGAGGCGACGATAGCAACTGTAGCCGTAGGTTTGGTTTGGTGGGGCGGGGTGAGAAAGAAGAAGAAGACGTCTTCTTCCATTTTTTTTTTCTAATTTTTGATGTAATATATTTAATTATTTATAATAGAAAAATGTAAAGTTATCATTTTGCCCCTTAAAAATAGTTAAAATATGGTCAATATTTTTTTAAGTCAACTAACAAGAAAGTGGACGGATTCCATCCATTTGGACTCTAGATGCATATTTTTGAAAGGCTAGGAACCGCTACGGCACAAATTGAAAGTTAAGGTAAAGTTTGCAAATATTGAAAATGTTAAGGACCGCTGCTGCAATTTTTCCTTACTAAGATAACAAATTTGTTGTCAAAAAATACACATTAGTTCCAATATCATTCAACCTCTACTCTTTTTACGTGAAGGGGTTGGTTCCTAGAATCACTCAACACCCAGGGGTAGACACAGCCTAAGCCCAATGTAGGCAACTACCTGCACTGGGCTTTGGGCTGCCCCATTATTTTCAAAAACCCAAATCTAAAAAAAAAAAAACAAAACAAGTAGGCCAATTATTTGGCCCAAACGGTATGATAGAAGCCCTACAATCCAATACCAACAGAAACAGAGAACTCTCTAATAGAAGCCCTACAATCCCCTGCAATCTGCATCCACATTCCACCATGCACTGCGCAGCACGTCCCCTGTTTTCATCAGCCAGGAGCCCAATAGGTGAGTTTTCTATAATTTCTATTGATATTCATCTGCTATTGGCTGTTTTCACAAGTGTTGTTGGGTATTCATATGCCGTCTGGCAGCCTACTGAATTTTCTATCGTGAATTTTCTGTCATAATTTTCTTGGTCTCGGTTTGGCTGTTGGGACTTGGGTGTTGGCTGTTCAATGTTGCCTGTTTCAGACTTTCAGTGTTTCTGTAACTCTGTTTCAGACTTGGGGGAACATTTTGATTTGAAACCAACTAACCAAAACCAAGTAATGCTATTTAATAAATTTTGAAACCAAGCAAGAAGCAACTAGCAAGTAGCAAGCCTATAAAGTATAAACCTTTTGTTTCCTTGATTGACGCATGTGCTGTGCTTACTACTTGGCAATGGAATTATGGATATTGGAAATACATGTTTGGGATATTCTCATATAGAAGTCTAAAATTGAGGAAATTAATTGTAAGGTATTTCATTTTAGTATAATGTTTGTGTTATAAATTTTTTTTTTTTTTTTAAATACCACCTGCATTGAAAAAATTTCTTGGGTCCGCCCCGACAACACCAATTCTATTCGATCATGTACTGACTTTATGTTATTCCTTGAAATGCTTCTTTAAGGTATCATTTCTTGTAACCTTTTTGAGTTAATCGTTCTTTTAATTTTCAGTTAATGACAATTAATAATATTATAATTCAACACACCACCTGATATATTTATATAAAAGACAAATTCACTTGCCCAACCAAGCATTTTGAGCAGAAGTGACAAAAAAATAAGGTAATGGAGAAAGACAAATAGACTAAGCCCTCACTTCTCAAAAAACCAAAATCAAACAAGGTCTAAATAACTTTTATCATGAAATTGATTACAGTGAAATGGTAAACATTCAAGAAAGGCGATACAAGAGTTAATGTAATATTGTGCTTGTAGTGGAGAAATCGACCGTCTGAAAACTTTCATAAATTTCATCTATATTTAGCGGAATATTGTCAACAAAATAGTGCTAAAAATCGTGCCAAATCCTATACTTGTGTTCTTTTCCTTAATTTCCTTGGTTAAATGAGTTGGGATTTAACACAATTCTTTAATTTCCTAAAAATCGTGCCAATTGCATCTTCCATCACCTCAGTCACTAACTCCATCTTCTGATCATTCTACCTATCTCATGTGTTAAAATAGTCTTAATATTCTCATGTATTACCGTACTTCGTATACAATGTTTTGACAAAGAATCATGCTACATGTACACTAATTTTTATATTATTATTTACACTGTTTTACTTATCAACATCACATTGGAAAAACCACTTTTCCACCAACGTTTTTTTTTTTTTTAACAATGGAATGTCAACTATAATGTCAAAACTTTTAAATTTTTATTCCTCTAGTTGCAATATTACATATCATAACCGCATAGAACATTTTGCACACTTCACACAGACTTTTTTTTTCCCAACTATTTTACCGTTCTTTATAAACAATGAAAAATATATCCTCTTACTGGTAAATAGCTTGGTAAAATCAAGATTCCTCCAGTTGACTAGGGATGGCAAAAAAACCCGACAAACCCGATACCCGCGGGGACCCGCCCCGAACGGGGAGGGGAAAACCCGCTTAAACGGGTAACGGGGCGGGGATGGGGTGGGGAATTATTCCCCGAGGCGGGGACGGGGCGGGGACGGGTAACGGGATCCCCGCCCCGCCCCCACCCCGTTAAAAAAAAAATTTTTTTTTTTTTTAATTTAGAATTCAATATTTTAAATGAACATTTTCGTTAGTTCTAATAGAAAATAGCAACTAAAATTATTTGTCTAAATATAATGAATATGGACAATAAAAATAAATTATCAAAAACTAAAAAAAAAAAAAAAAATTTAAACGGGGAATAAACGGGGAAATAACCTACCCCCGCCCCGCCCCGCCCCGCCTCGCCGACTCCCCGCCCCGCCCCCCTCCTTAAACGGGGAACGGGGCGGGGACGGGGAATGAATTTCTTAACGGGGCGGGGGACGGGGAGGGCATCCCCGCCCCCGCCCCGCCCCGTTGCCATCCCTACAGTTGACCCAATAGTATATAGATATTTCAACTGGTGCCGCAGAGTTTTAATGTTTTAGGGAGAGACTGTGGCTTCTATAATTTGTTAGAATAATTTAATAACGTGGGCTTCCAGTTGATTGCGAATTTTAGAGATTAGGTATATGACTTGCAGTGATACTGTAATTTGGTTCAATATGTTAAGTGATCACTTGGTCGTTGTACAACTTACGGGCTATATTTTTATAATGTGGTAATTTTAAGTATGATGGTCGGAATTATGTAAACCTTAAATAGGGTTAGAGTCGGTAATGAGATAGCTTTATAATTTCATATATAAAGGCTATGTCTAATTTCCTCTCCATATCGTTTTATTGGCTTACCCCATTGAATGCTGATTAATTTTTTTAGAAGTAATGGGAGGAATATCTAGCTGATAATATTAACACACACAAAATGTCTTCAAGAAGTATGAATTACTAACTATCGATTAATATATGTGATTTTTGTTCTTAGCATGATTGTATTGTCAAATTACAACATAATTAGCTGGTAGTGGAGATGGACAAAATTAAGCCCTGAGAAAAATAATGTGAGATTGGACAAAGATAGGTCAATGTGTATAAAAGCAATAAAATGTGGATACACGTAGGAATGTCAATGGATTGGAATCCGATCCGAATTCGACGAAATTAATGGGAGATGAATTTATGATTTCAATCCAATAACCCGATCAAGATCTGAATCCGATTATCAGTTAACTAAGTGGATCAAATATGGATATATGTCAAGCCTATCCGAATTGTTATATATAATTGAGTCGGTAAAATATTTTTATGACATATTATTTGTCACTAAAATAAATAAATGAGAAAATAAATAAATTTCGAATAAAAAAGTAATCAAATTCAAAATATATAAAAATTAAAAAATTTATAATTATTAAACCTGTTTAAGAATTGAAAATTTTGAAAAAAAAAAAAATTGATTTCAACCAATATTTTAAAAATCAACCCGAGCTTCGACAAGGCTCAAAAAGTCGAATCGGTATCGAATCAGTTGTCAAATTGAATAAAAAAATATACACATAAATGTAAAATATTATAAAAACAATAGATTTTTTTTTCATTTTAGTTTACTAATTTAAAGTAAATAAATATCTATATTTTTCTTAATTAAATTTATTAATGTAATTTATTTTACAATTTCAAAAACTAATAATTAATATGCAACAAATAATTTGATTTGTTAAAGAAAATAATGAAATATAATATTTATATTTAGAATTGAAATTCAATTTTACCTTATCACACATCGAATGTCAATAGAAAATTAGAAAATGATCTCTCCTTTAAAAAGGAACGTCATTGATTTTTTTTCCTATTTTTATTTATTTCGGATTGGATATCCGATAATATAGCAAATCGAATATGAATTTAATAATCAAATATCGGTTCGATTATCGAATCGGATCGAATAATTCTCTTATCGAATCGAATCGAATCGGATATAGACAGATCCGATCCGTATCCGATTCATTTACAGCCTTAGATATACGTTAGAGAAAACACTTGCTTTCCGGAAATACAAAGCCAATTATTTTTCTTTTTTGTTACAGATATTTTGTTTGGTTTTTAGTTGGTGGAAGAGAGTTAGAGAGATGGTTCAAATATTGACTTTGTAACAAAAAATAATTGGCTTCATACGGGACATGATTTAGATACCCAAAAAGGCAACAAGTATTTGTTAGTACCTTTCTCATTTCTTCACTATTTCCTCCTCCGACGGACATTTTAGACAATTCATCAAACACCAAAATATTACTTACAAGTTAACACAGCCCGTCCCCGAATGATGTCAATGGACCCGGTACGTAACGTGCGTCGACGGTAAATATCAACTAAAACCATCTTAACAATTATCAATTTCCTCAAACCACCTAAACAATAAATTTTTTGAAAAACCACCTTTATAAAATTTTTGACAAAGTTTCATTTGTAATATGGACTAAAACCACCTGAATAATAATCAGTTTCCTCAAACCTGTATATATAATTAGGGCGTGTTTGGTAGATATTAAAATTGAAAAACTAGCCGTTATTGTTGACTTTTATTAGACAAGTGAAATCCAATAACGACTATATTTTCAATTTTAATTAGATTTTAAACTTAGCCAAACATGCTACACCAATCCCTCAAAACACAAACTATTCAAAATACAATATTGGCAAATCGACATTTACTATTATTTACAAACAAAAGTTCACAAATGCACTAAAGATAACAAATATACAGTGAACCCATACATAAATTACAAATTAACTTTTTTGACAAACGATGCATGTATCCCAAAAGAAATCTCAGTGAGTGGATATTTTACAAATAAGTATACTTTTTTCATTTATGCAAACTTTCTGAAAACTCTTACTTTTGCTATTACTATTTTAAGAATGTCTGAAATCTGATAATACTTTTAAGGATAAAGTATAATGGAATTTTTAAAATCTTTTACTCGTTAATCTAAATTGTAAAATATAGCGGATATAATAAATGTGACATCCATACTATAAATAAAAGTATTAGTTCACAGTATTATAAGTTGAAATCTTTATTCTGTAAACTGAATAAGCTAAATTGTATAGTCTGAAATATGATAAGTTGTATGATACTTAAAAATCACACTAAAAAAGTACCTAAAATAACAATACTCATGTATCGATTAATACCAATATACATGGCAAAGCTATTCAATTATGTAATTCTGTAATTCTGGTTAAACATGCGCGGAGCTGTCCGAATGTTATAATTTGGTTATATACTATGAAAATACATTCACAATAGTGCAGAGTTAGTCAAATCACCATAATGACCATATACTGTGGAAATACATTCACACCAATGTAGAGCGGATAAAATCAGTTGGGTATTTTTTGATAGTTTTAAAAATAAGTTAATAACTTTAGATACGTTGAAACATACTAATATAAAATGCCAACGAAATGATTTATCTGAACATAATTTAACTTTTAAAAGAACTAATTATAAAATTTATTTTATTCTAAAATTCATGTTGTCAATTCAGTTATATGAATTAAGTAACTTTTTGATCTATCATAAGTTTAATAAACACTTATTTCTGAAAAATAAGTTTTTCCACTCACTCAAGACAAGCTACAAGCTATGAAAGTCTGTAAGTTTTTCCAATGTTTTTGTTACCACCTGAAATATGATATAAAATAACCAATTTAACCATTATCATACTAAGTAACTTTGAATATTAATAATCGAATACTAAAACTTGATTTTTCGATACTTGAATAATTTCACTAATCCCTTAACTAGTAATTAATTTATCGAAATTACTTTCATCCAAAGCATAAAAATAATTATCCCTTTCAATCTAATGAAAACTAGCAACCAACACTACAACTAATTTAATTTCATTTTGTTCCATAAATTCATATTTTCATGTGAGTAATTCCATCAACACTATCATTTTCGCAAACTATCTTTACTCAATAACCCAAATATAAATTTTACAATTTGCTAGAATTGCTTACCTTGATTCAAATGGAAATTTATCAATCAAGCAGCTTGAGCCAAGAAATTATACTCTTTCTACTAAATCTCTTGAAGAAATGAAGAACTTGAACTCAAGCTTTTCTTCTTTTTCTCTCTTCTTTCTTTTTTTCCCCCTTTTTCTACCTCTGTGTCGTTCCATAGCGTCTGTGTGTGTGTGTGTGGAAAATGAAAAATGGGTATAAATGATCAAGTTAGTGGAGCACTAACTCAAATTTTGCAAGGGAAGTCCCTCATCTTCCATTTGATATAAAATCTAGTCATTTGACTTCCAATAATAGATAAGTACATCCTCAACTTTAAATTTTATTTATCTTAAACCCTCATATAATGTCAATTGTAAAATAATCCCAAGAAAATAATTTATTCCATTTAAGTCTCCAATTGACTTTGATTTTGACTAGTCGAACATTTGACTTTGGAACAAAATCTTGACTTATGAATAGTATAAAATGGGGTGTCACACAAGTCCCAGGACATGATTGATCAAGAGAATTATTTCCTTCTTCCGGGCAAGGCCACCAAGGAGTTTTTATCGAAGGGACTCGGCTTGGGCATTGGCACAAAGCCCCCTATTATTAAATGTTGGAAAATACAGGTCGTGGGCGCCCATGCGGGGTGACCCGACCCGACCCTTAAGATATCAAAAGGATTGATAAGGTGGTTTGAATTAAAAATTCAAACCTACAACTCCCCATAATTCCCATTTGAACCTCCAATTTTTGTCTAATATTTGGGAGAGAGAAAAATCGGCATGAAATATGTGAAATTCGTATTGAAAATCACACATAAATTGGAAAAGCACCTAAAATCTCATTTTTGACATAGAAACTCCCAAAATTATGTACTTAGGTTGTAGATTATAATTATTTTCTATTGTGATCGGGATTGTAACTATTGGAGTGCTAAAAAAATGCAGAATTTGACGCTTGGAAAGAAAAGTGATTCAACCACACAAAAAAATTCGAGAATTCATTAATTCAAGTAAGCATTTTGACTCGAAATTTATTATTATGAATGCTGCAAATTCTTACATTCTCGACGAACTCCAAACTTGCTCTCTGGAAACTTGAACCTCTTCTCCACCATTGATGTCAGCTCCCTAATCCTCCTTTCTTTTTCACCTATCATGATAAAATCTTAAGTCATAAACAGCAAAGAGTAAAAACGAGCACTAAATCATAATATGTCAAATTGAAAAAAACAGAGACAACCTAAAAGTCTAAAATGAAATAAAATAAAGAGTCACTTGGTATATTTACCAAGAACGGTTTGAGTGCGAGTAGCGTGTATGATGATCCCAGTCCTCATAGGAGTCACCCTGACCTCCATACCAAATTATCCATCCTCTCATGCGTTAACTCCGCAAAGAATACTCCATCAACCAAAAACTTCAAATTCAATTCGAAAAAACAAATAATCACGGGTACATATGCTAGAAACGTAATTATATATACAAACGAATATCGAAAATTGGATCCAACAATATTCCTTTCCCTTTTTGCTCATCTGAGTAGCCATTTTCAGATTTCCATGGATGAATATTGCTTCAGAGATATATTAAGATTTGTTATGACCCGTTATTAAGGACTACCACATGGACATTGCAATTAAGTTGTAAGACCCGATCCGACCCAACCGCCTTGCCTCTTTCTGTGTAGATTGAGGCCCTGTTATTAGTCGAGGCTCCTTATCCGAGGCCCTCTTATCAGCCGAGGCCCAATTACTTCTGGGGCACTAGATCCGAAGCTCCCCAACTCGTGATAGCCCACATGCAAGGATTCGCTCATGATAAAGATCTTTATCCAAATGATTGATGTGACATTTGTAAAAAGTGTAGTTATGTCTTGTCTTGTCTTATCAATGTAAGAGCATTGAATGCTTTGAAAAGTTAGGAAGTCAAAACGATGGCTAGGATTTGCTGCGTTGGTCATGGGGATGAGGCCACGTGTAATTTCATCCGAGGGTCACCATCTCATTTGTAATACTATAAATAACCCCACCATGTAACAAGTAAGAACTAATGAAACTTTAAATGCTCAAAGCAACCTATTTCATTCTGAGATCAAATTTATTACAACTACAAATATTGCTTTCATAGATCGATCATTATACAATCTTGTTAAGCAAATCCTGCCGAGTCCGAATGAAAACATATCATGTCGTTGAGCTTCTTCCACGTCCAATCTTTGGAACAATCTCGACCGTAGATCTGCCTTAACGTACTGGATATGGCTTACGCATGTACGAGTGAACTTGGCATCTATTGAGTTCGTTTTTTGAGGTCAACAAGATTATTGATCTGAACGAACATTCAATGCTTAAACGAGATCAGGGTTTGGTGCTTATGCTGAGGAATTTATACGTGATGGGATTAGACGGTCGAGATAGGTTTCTTGGATTCAACATTTTTCATTTTTTATAGAATAATGGGTCGTTTCCGATGGGACGTCACTAGATGTGGACTATTTGATTCAGTTGTTCCTTTCATAAATGTTGCATTCATGTCTCTACTTTAAAAAATGTGACATAATAATAATAATAAACATTTATATGTATGTTCAATATCACGTGACAAACACGTGATGTTTAGGATGGGTTGAAACAACGGAATAGGTTTAATGAATTTTACCCTATTTGAATTTCTAAATGATAGTTGTATTTGTTGTTTGAATTGTTTTGAAATGAGAAAAACCTTTTTCACAATTTTACAACTTCAGTTTGACATTGTATGAGTATCACTTGGCAATTTAACGGGCAAATAAAGGTTTCTTGTTTTCTGCGAAAATGGGTGTCAAAATTTTAAAAAGTTGAGATATGAGTGCCACCACACTTATAAAAGATGGGGAAACCCTAGCTAGTAGATCACTTACCTAAATATTTACTATGTATCTACGATATCAAGAAATTATTTATGATTAAGAGTTTGAAATGAATATTGATCATCTAACGAGTTCGTGACTAGACGCAATTAAAACGTTTTACTTATTGTTCAAATTTATTTAGATTTTGATATTTACGATCAAATTTTGTTGAATCACGTGAATAAGAGAATGACAAGGAATTAGATTTTAAGCTTTGCCAAACATTTGTGTTCCGATTGGTAAGATGTTCAAACTCAGACTTTTAATCTTTGACGAAGAATTAATTATTGTGTTGTAGGATAGTTAATATATTTATAATTTGTTAATTTTATTTGATATCAATTGATTATAGAAGCAATCATGTATTTTTTATCGTTGTATAAAAGTTGAACTCTAAATCTACGCATATGTTTAACTCGTGTTTATAAATTGTTTATAAACAGTGAAACCACTTTTTTATTTACATATTTCGAGGGATCCGCTAGTGTTATTCACAACTCATTTCAATTTATTGATAAGTTAAACCGTTTCCAAACACTTCTCAAACATGTTATGTCTCCCGTCATTTGCCTACGTGAGGTACAACTATTTGTTAGTGCCCATGTTTGACGATACCATCTTTGTCTTCACTAACTTTTCTTATGCCTTACTACTTACATAAACAAGATTTACATATCCTCTTACATGTTACATGTATTATACTTCTATTTTTTTGTGCAGCAACATTCCATTTGAAATAACATAAAGAATAATTCGGAAATTGAAATCTTGAATATTTAAAAGATATTAAAGATATTTCCTCATGTTTTGAGTATCGTATACGTCGCCTAATCACGTTTTGAGTCATATATTATCTAATTATGAGGTTGATACACCTAAATTGCAATTGTGAAAAAAAAAAGTGAAATTTTTTTAATAATAAAGTAATACTGAAAGACTTTGTGAATATATAATCTTGAATATGCATAATTTAAATATAACAAGTGCACTTATCAAATAAAATTTCATATTCATAAATTAAAATAAAATTTTAAATATAAACATTTACTTATTACAACTTATATAAAGTTTAACTAAAAATGGTATAGTTTAGTTCATTAAAACATTATAAACCTTCAAAATTTATTATTAAATGATGAGCATGTTATATAGCTCATGTTCGGGCTCCATTTTTTCAAAAATTTATTTTTCAAAAATTCATTTTCAACCACATATTCTCCCATAAAATAATATTATACGTAAATTCAAAATTTTTCTTCAGTTTTTAATTGCGCATTCTCTAAAAAATTATTACTTCAAAACATATTTTTTTCTCCAAAAATCTCATTTCAATGGAGTTCAAACATGAGCTTAATATTGTGCTACGTTAATTTGATATGTTAATCATATAATATTTAGAAATAATATAATAGCATCCTTTTGGTCATTTGATACTTCATTGTACTTACAAATAACAATCTAGTTAAATATGATATTATATATTATATACACATGTCCATAATTCGTGCAAAAACACATATATCATATTCACAAAACTTAAGCAAATTTGTATAATTAAAATTTAAAGTACTTTGAATGAGCTCCATATCTTAGTTATGTATATGTATTAGTCAAAATTAGAAAATATGGCAAGTTAGAGTTTCTTTTAAACGTGTGAATGTGTCTCTGATATTGTCATAAAATTCAAGGGATGTCTTTGATATTGTTTCTACTTTAAAATGATATATTTTATTAGAGGAAAATATTTTTAGCAAAAAGCATTTGAATCATATTCACGATCTTTTAAGTAACTCTTGGGATTTCGATTAGGCACTCGAAACTTCTCAAGAGCTCCCGGCCTCCCATTATAGGAGAATGGGACTGTGAAAGGTCCTTTTAATAAGATTATAATAATAAAACTAGAGAAGGCAATTTTTCTCGCCCCATCTCGGGTCGCGAGGCAAGGCGAGGATGCCCCGCCCTGTGAAGAATTTAAAAAAAAAATAGTTTTAAATATTATTTGTTTTGGACATATTTTGTTTCGAGTACTTGCTTTAGATATTGATATAGTTAGTTTGAACATTATTTGTTTTGGATTTTAAAATTTTGAATTTGTATTTTAATTGAAAAAAAATGGGGTAGGAAAAGGGGCAGTCTCGCAGGGCGGGGCAAGGGAGTTGTGCCCCGAACCCGCCCCATTGCCATCACAAAATAAAACTTTCTATAATTAATTAAATAGGACTATTTAAAGAGATCCTAATATTTCACCATGACTATAAACAAGTTTTAAAACAACTACCCACTTTATTATGGTAAGTGTCCCGTAGTTGTTTATAATGCCTTAGAATTGAGATTGCTCATCTTTAAGAAAGTCAAAAATTATTGAGGCTATTTTGAAATTACACCCCAGCCATTCAGGAGAACGGGATTTCTGGCTCTGGGAACATGAAAAAAGTGGAATTTATTCTGTCTGTACCGCATATAGGTTCTTTAGAACCTGTCTAACTCCTGATTGTTGAAACTCGCCTATTGCTGCCGAGAAGAGAAAATTTTGAGATACTATGTGGCGACTAAAGATTCCCAAAAAGTTAAAATCTTTGCTTGGAGGGCTTGTCACAAGGATTTACCTTCAAAAAAAAAATCTTTAAGAAAGTAATACTATGTCACAATAATTTATTATAAAGCATAAGATAATGGAAATGTACTTAAAACTAATGATGATGTAACCTATAAGATTCATTAGTGAAACAAGATGTTAGTTTCTTTCCAGCCTAATGTCCACTTGGTGAGACCAAAAAAGAAAAAAAAAAAGTAAAGAGTTGTAGATTCCCATTTCACATGTTATGTTCTAATGTATTGGCTTGGCCCAACTCATCTTATCTTTCTATATCCCTATTATTAATTTATAAGCACACCAACTTAACGAAATATAAATAAATTATTAAATTTTGTTTGATATGGTCGGCTCAACATTTTTATGTATGTTAAATGATCACGTGACAAACACGTGATGTCTAGGATGGGTTGAAACAACGGAATATGTTCAATGAATTTTACCCTATTTGAATTTCTAAATGATAGTTGCATTTATTGTTTGAATTGTTTTGAAATGAAAAAAATCTTTTTTGACAATTTTACAACTTCAGTTTGACATCGCATGAGTATCACTTGGAATTATTACAGCAAAAACGTACCACAAAAAAAAAAAAGAAAGAAAGAAAGAAAACTTGAAGGATGGAGAAAAACATACAAACTAAAGATTGGGCATCCTTGTGATTTCAATCACCGAGGAAGAGAAGTTTTGCCTGTTAACTACAACAATTTATCTTCTATATAGCCATCCTCACCAAGTCTTCATCTGTGCTAGGCATTTCAGTAATCGACTTTTCTCGTTCAGCGGCCATCCTTCGAGTCGAGACAAGAGAGGAGGATAAACCAAGTTTCGCCAGTGGAAAACAGTAGGAGGTTTTCCCCCTGGTTTCGCAACCATCCCGACGGTGAACTATTACAGTTGGAAGAATTGAACTGATATTATTCATTCTCAAATGAAGAAGAGTAAAGCAACGACATTAAGTAGATAGGAAAATGAAAAAGGGCGGGAACACAGCTGGCAACTAATACAACTAAAAATAACTAAATGAACTATTTTCTAACTAAAGTCATAATACGCCCCCTCAAGATGTGCGATGAATATCTTTCATGCACATCTTGGACAATAAGGGAGTGAGCAAGAAAGCAGGTAGAGGCTTAGTAAAAGCATCCGCAAGCTGGAGCTGTGATCTGATAGGAAGCAGCTTAATGAACCCAGCCGAAATCTTGTCCCGAATGAAGTGGCAGTCGATTTCGATATGCTTCATACGTTCGTGGAAGATAGGATTATTGGCAATCTGAATAGCAGCGAGGTTGTCACAATATATCACCGCAGTAGGGGAGACATCAACCTGAAAATCAGTCAACAATTGCTGGAGCCAAACAATTTCACTAGTTGTTGCCGCAAGCGCCCTATACTCAGCTTCGGTGGACGAACGAGAAATGGTAGACTGACGCTTAGATTTCCAAACAACCATCGAATCACCAACAAAAATACAGAAACCAGAAGTAGATTTACGAGTGTCCAAGCATGAGCCCCAGTCAGCATCAGAAAATGCACGAATTCGAACAGAAGAGAGAGGACTGGAGGAGAAATGAATCCCTTGGCCAGGACTCCCTTTCAAGTAGCGGAGTAAGTGATGAGCAGCTTGGAGGTGAGGGAACCTAGGCTGAGACATGTACTGACTCAGTTTGTGCACGGTGAATGTGATATCCGGTCTGGTCAGAGTCAGATATATCAACCTACCAATCAATTTCCTATATTGAGAAGCATCTGGCAGTAAATCACCTTCATGGAGACTAAGCTTAACCCTGGAGTCCATGGGGCTGGTAGCAGGTTTACAATCCAAGTAGCCGGCATCCTCAACTAATTGTAGAGTGTAGTTCCGCTGAGAGATAACAATGCCAGAAGAAGCACGAGCAATCTCAATACCCAAGAAGTACTTTAAGGAGCCCAGGTCCTTAAGCTTGAACTGAGAATGTAGAAAATCTTTTAACTCATTGATAAGCTGTATATTTGGACCAGTGATGACTATGTCATCAACATAAACAAGTAGACCAATGAAATTGGCTCCAGAACCCTTGGTGAAGAGAGAGTAGTCCGCTTTAGACTGGGTAAAACCATTCTGAATGAGAGCACCAGAAAATTTGGAATTCCATTGGCGTGAAGCCTGTTTAAGACCATACAAAGACTTGTGCAATCTGCAGACTAAGTTAGTGCCCTGCTGGAGAGGCCTAACAAGGTTATAGCCAAGAGGTAGATCCATATAGACCTCCTCAAACAAGTCACCATTCAGAAATGCGTTATTGACGTCAAGCTGAATCAAATGCCAGTGTTGAGCAGCTGTAAGAGTGAGTAGAACCTTGACAGTGACAGCCTTAGCCACAGGCGAAAAAGTATCAAAATAGTCCAAACCCTCTTGCTGTGTGAAACCCTTAGCAACCAATCGTGCCTTGTGTCTTTCCAAAGAACCATCAGATTTATATTTATTTTTATAAACCCACTTACACCCCACCGAATGTTTTCCGGCTGGCAGAGGGACAATTGACCATGTGTTGTTGAGTTCCAAAGCTTCCAACTCAGTTCTCATGGCATCTCGCCACTGAGGAAATTGGATTGCATGTTTGAAATACTGAGGTTCAGATTGAGTTGTGACATTGAGTATGAGATTTTTATGAGAATGGGAAAGATTGTCATAAGAGATAAAATGACCAATATGAGTTCGAGGAAGAGAAACAAGGTTGATATGATGAGAAGAAAGAGTACAGTGGAAGTCTCGAAGATGAGAAGAAGGCTTAGAGACCCTGTTAGACTTTCGAATATGGGAGATAGAAGTGACATTGGATGGAGAATTGTCAACAGTAGTGGGAGCAGGAGGAATAAGATCTGGAATAGATGGAAGAATAGCACCAGCATCAGGACCTGCAGGAGAAACATTAGGTGTAGGAGAGACAGCTGGAGGAACAGATAGAGAGGATGATGGTAAAACAAGATCAGGAAAGGGGTCAGGTAAATGATGATCATTAGTAATGGAGTGAAAAGGAAATATGTCTTCGTGAAAAATGACATCCCTAGATAAGAAAATCTGTTTAGAAATAATATCAAAGAGTTTAAAACCTTTAACCCCTGGAGGATAACCCAAGAAAACACAGGCTCTGGCCCTAGGTTGGAATTTAGACCTATGGGCAGGAAGTGTGGAAGCAAATGCTAGGCAACCAAAAACCTTGAAGTAAGAGTAATCGGCCCTGTGTCCATAGAGCAGTTCAAAGGGAGTTCTGTGGTGTAAGATTGGAGCTGGTGTTCTGTTGATAAGGTGCACTGCAGTGAGCACACATTCAGACCAAAAATGGATGGGAATACGAGACTGAAAGAAAAGAGCACGTGCGACATTCAGGATATGCTGATGTTTGCGTTCAACAACAGAATTTTGTTGAGGCCTGGCAACACAACTGAACTGATGAACAACCCCTTTGAAAGAAAAATCTTTGAAAGATAATTCATGAGCATTATCAGATCTGAAAGCCTTAATGGAGGCATTAAATTGTGTAGCAACCAAGGTGAAAAACTGCTGAACAATGCGTATGGCATCAGATTTCTGCCGTAACATATAGATCCAAGTGAACCTGGAGTGATCATCCACAAGTGTCAAGAAATACTTGTAACCTGAATGTGAAGTCACGTGATATGGGCCCCATATGTCACAGTGCACGAGGTCAAAAATTTTACTTGAAAGTCTGTTATGAGAATCAAAAGGCAATCTCCTTTGTTTAGCTAAAGGACAGATGTAGCAAGGCAAATGTTTATTGGAAATTTCAGAGTCATACAGCAAATGAGATTTCAGTACATCTAACTTCTTGAAAGAAAGGTGTCCAAGACGATTGTGCCATACACGGGCAGAAACAGAATTAACAAAGGCATTTGAAAATGAAGTAAACGTTTTCATGTTCAGTACATACAAGCCTTGTTCAACATTACCCCTGCCAATCATCTTCCTGGTGAAAGCATCCTTGATTATGAACTGATCATGAAAAAATTGAACACTTAAGTGAGATCCAATGGTCAACGAGCTTACTGACAGCAAATTGAACTGAAATTGTGGTACAAATAACACATCATGAAGCAACAAATTGGGTCCTAACTGCACATCACCACATAAACGGACAGGTATGCATGTGTGGTCAGGCAGAGTGATGTTTGAACTAGTGATAGGTCTCATGTTTGTGAAAGCAGCAGCAATAGAACAGACATGTCTTGAAGCACCGGAGTCCACAATCCAAACATCCTTTGCATCAAATAATGGTTTAACTGATTTAGAAATATATATACCTGCAGCATATGTGCAATCACCCTTATCATTATCTGTAGGATTGGACTGTGAAGTAGAAGCCAAGTGGGTAGACAGCATTGTCATCAGGTTTTGATACTGGTCAGGGCTTAAATTCTGCATGAATTTGTCAACTCCAGTGGAATGATCCATAAGCTTCTCTTCGATCTGTGGATTAACAGAAACTTGATTAACATTAGTATTTTTAGAAAAAGGTGGATAGTTATCTCTTGATCTAGGCTTGAATCCTGGAGGAAATCCATGGATTTTGTAACATTTATCAATGGAGTGTCCATGATATTTGCAATGAGTGCAATATGGTCTATCTCGTTTCCAATTGCCAGGTGCATTTCGAAAACCAGAGGTAAACTTTCCTCTACCATAATCAGAACCAGAATTGAACCTTTCTCTACCATTATCAAAACCAGAATTGAGTCTATCTCTACTACTGTCAGATCTGAATGCACAGGCAGCTCCTGCATCCGAAGTAACTTCAATAGAAGCTGTGTGCAATTTCCTTTGATTTTCTTCTTGTGTAATAAGTGAGAACACCTTATTAATAGATGGTATAGGATCCATAAGAAGAATTTGACCTCGTACTTGGGAGAAAGAATCGTGTAACCCCATGAGAAAAGCCATAATGTACTCCATTTGATAATGTTTGTTCAATTCCTGAACACCACCACAGTCGCATTTCCCACAGCTACAGTTTGGTCTGAAACTAGTCAATTCCTCCCAAATGGTTTTGAGTTTAGTGAAAAACACACTGACTGTGTTCTGATCTTGCATCAGATTCATTAATTCCTTTTTCAATTGAAAAATTCTAGGACCGTTATTCTGCTGAAATCGCTCCTTTAGATCGTTCCAGATCTCATAAGCAGATGAGGCATAAATCACACTTGCAGAAATGTCTTTTGAAACAGAATTGAGTATCCAAGATATTACCATGTTATTGTTTCTAATCCATGAATTAACCAAATCGACTTCATTAATTTCCGGTTTCTTCATGGATCCATCAACAAATCCAAGTTTGTTCTTGACTGACAAAGCGATAGTCATAGCGCGACTCCAGGATCCATAATTCTCTCCTGTGAGCTGTTGGCTTACCAGCACCAAGCCGGGACTATCAGAATGATGTAGAAAGTAAGGACTCGAAGGTTCATCGATGACGAATTTATTTGGAACAGATCTGAATTCTGATCCTCCTTCATGAATGAGCTGCTCCATTGCAATATGAACAAGCAATTGATGACAAATAGAAGAGGAATTTGAGTAGAAATCAACAATCGAGAATGGGCAGAAAAAAAATCGAACGCGAGGAAGATGAACAGTAGAAATGAAATCGAGGATGAAGATAAAACGCAGAAGGATGAAATTGAATGCAGAAGGAAGAAATCAAAAACATGCAATTCAATTTTCCTCAGTTACTGCTCTGATACCATATTACAGTTGGAAGAATTGAACTGATATTATTCATTCTCAAATGAAGAAGAGTAAAGCAACGACATTAAGTAGATAGGAAAATGAAAAAGGGCGGGAACACAGCTGGCAACTAATACAACTAAAAATAACTAACTGAACTATTTTCTAACTAAAGTCATAATATGAACCCACGGAAAAAATCCCTGGTCATGAAGAAATCAGGCAATCTTCAACCGTTTGCACTAAATTGGTGCAACTGTCATATCATTTTACAAAGTCCCATTACATCAAATGAACAATATTTTCTTATTTTTTTACAAATTATATTACTTCTCAGAATTAGCTTATTATGAGTTGGGCGCTTTAGCCATTCAATCACCTTGGGCTATGCTTCAACTGAACCAAAATTAGCCTATCCGCGTCGTCAAGAAAACGAGCAGGTCTTGTCAACAAACAATTCGAAATACCTCGACTTTTCTAAAACATGAACGGATCTTGTAGGATTCCCAAGAAATTCTTTAATTTCTTCTGGAAGCAGATGATTAATGCTTCTAAGTGATCCAATTCACATTGGGCCTAGTGCCAAGTGGTTAGGCCAATAGTGGGCAAATAAATATTGAATGGTGATGTGTTTAGTAGAAATTCTCGTACATGGTGAATAATCAAATTTCAATTGAAATAAAATCTTCAAGATAATTTCAATTACTTAGATTAGTTTGGTACCATATGAACAGGCTCAAGAAAAGCCCTTGCAGCTTCCTCGATTTCTTGATAAATAGAAATATTATTGCTAAATTATTGAATTTAAAATTACATATAATTAACTAAAAATATTACATTTATTAATAAATTAAAACAGCATTGCACTTAATACTTTTTCCGTTTTTGTTTGTTCTTTTTTCTTTTCTTTTCTTCATTTGTTTTAAATTAAACTTTGGAAATAATAGTTATTTTACTCAAAATTTAACGTTTTCATAGTCAACTAAAGTTTTTCGCTACAAAAAGACTTTAGGTGCAGCTGATGTTTAAGACTTTGGACTTTGGATCCTAGAAATTAAAAAGTTCGGGACTTCATTTTCACAAGGTTTAAAGCTTTGACCCCGTGCTATTTACCCTTATTTTTAATTTTTTTTTTTAATGTAAAACAATAAAAGTTTTTTTTTTTTTTTTTCCTTACAATGAATTAGATAATAGAAGAAGGGGAATTTCATGTTGTAGTGCAGTTGAACTGAACGTTGAGGGTGAACAAAAATACCGTTAAACTGTAAAATCGATTTGAAATTGTTGATTTGAATTCACGAGGACTCATTAATATTTTAGTTTTGAATCTCAACTCTTAAAAATGATTTGATTTAGATTTGAGTATTGAAAAGCTGTTCGAAATCAAAATAAATTGCTTACATAGTAAAAAACAAAACTCCCGTGTGGTTTTTCTATTTTTTATTTTTTAAAAAAAGCACTTTTTAAATTTGTTGATGGGTTCCATTAGCTTTCTTTTTTTAAAAAAAAAAAGTGAAATTCATATCGAATTGAATGTAGTAGTTAAAGAGTCAAATGGTCTGATGGGATCCACGACTATTAGTATGTGGAACAAATGATAAATATTAAGACAATCTTGCAATTGTTGTTGGTTGCAACCGTTCTTGATCCAAGACGTAATTATAGTTTTAAGAATGTTACAATTATGGTTGAACAATTAGTATGTGAAAAATATGATAGATATTGAGACAATCTTGCAATTGTTGTTCTCTGCAGCCTTTCTTGACCTAAGACGCAATTATAGTTTAAGATTATTATAATTACTGCTGCACTTTTATAGTATTTTATGTTTTTAAGGTTGTATTGCTATTAATATGTTAGTAGAGCAATGTTTATATTTTTTTTAAAAAAAAAGATTAATGAAAATTCTCTAGAAACGTTTCTATTTGCGATATATCTTATCCTATTGAAAATCATAGAAAACTCCATGTTTGAAACATTTTGTGTGAAATACAATTTTTTTGTGCGGAAAACTCTCTTATCGTCCAATTTCATTAGTTTAACCGTTAAAAACAGTAAAAAGTTATCAAAATTAAAGAGAAAAAGTTGCAGTTGTGATCCCAAACTTTTTATTTTTATTTTTGCAAATTATATCAAAATCTTTTACTTGCACAACTCACAATCTTGGCTATATACATTCCTTTTCCACTCTTGTGACTCCACACTCAACTATCATCAAAATTGAGATCTATTTTTCAAATTTTTCGATCTCTAAAATCCGTTTCTTCTTTGTTTTCTAGCTAGAATTAATACATTAGATGGCAAATCCAGCAGAAGTTTATAGCAATTGAACAAATTAGAATGCATCTTCTCGGAAAGTTTTCTCCAAGAGAGCCTTCATTTGCTGTTGAGATTGAAAGAACTGGTAGCATAAATTCATCAGTTTCAAGCTCTCAATCTGACTATTGAGTTTCGATTTCTGATTATTTCATGATCTTGAGCAGAATGAATTTGATTTTAGAGACTTTTCAAGACCCGAGTCTGTAGATTTGGGGTAAAATCAATTAAATCCTCCAGTTATAGACCTCACTACACCAAAGGCACAAACATTGACAGAGAGGAAGTCTAAATTGAAGATTGAATTGCCGGAGATGAAGAAATTCAACTGGAACGACTTCTCCGAGTCGACTCAGTCGACGGCGAGGGTGCAGGACAACTCCACCTTCAAACTTGACCATTGTTGCCCAACCCAGACTTCGCCATTGCTCAAAACAAGAAAAAAAAAAGGATCTTGGAATGGAGATTGGTATCAGGGGGTTTAATTAACAGTCAATTGCGATTGACCCTAATCTAAATTATTGAAAAAGATCAGATCATGAATGGCAAAGAGTGAACTAGGGTAAAATACAATAATTCCAAATCCATGTTGGCAAAATACACCTCAAGATAATGACTGTGAGTTTGGATTTGATTCTTGAAATTGTTAAACTTATGACAGGGAGTTTGTTTTGATGAAAGAAGAAATAGTGGAAAGAGTAGGGCATTTGGTCTGAAAATTAGAGCTTGTTTGGGAGTGATTAAAATCGAATTAAAATTAAAAAATTAGTTGTTATTGTTGACTTTTATTAGACGTGTGAGACCCAATAACGACTATATTTTCAATTTTAATTGGATTAAAATCTCTTCCAAACAAGCTCTTAGACTTGAGGAAAAAACAATCTAAACAAAAAAAAAAGGAAAATGGAGAGAGATTTTGAAAGATTTGAGTGGAAAAGAAGATCAAGTTTTAAAGGTTCGGGATTGTGCAAATAAAAGATTTGGATGTAATTTACAAAAAATAAAAAGTTTGAGATTACAATTGCAATTATTCCCCTTTAATTTTGACAATTTTTTACTGTTTTTAATCGTCAAACTAACGGAATTGGACGGTATGAGGTTTTTTGCACAAAAAATGTTGTATTCACACAAGATTTCAAACAAGGGGTTTTTTTTGTGCGATTTTCAAAGGTAGGGGTATCGCAAATGAAATCGTTTTTAGGGGGTTTTCTACTATTAATCCTTAAAAAATTTCACTTTAAACTTTGTATTAAAATTTTTTATCGACGCATATTTCTTTTAATTTGTTTGATAAGTGTTATTTTATGTTGATGTGTAAATTGTGGTTTGAAATTGAATCGAACTGCACAAAAAAAAAAAGTTTAATTTAGTTTGGAATGAAATTATTCAAATTATTTTAAATGGTATCATTTAAAAATAAGTCAAAAGTCCCTTAAATCGAACCGTGTTCACCATATTGTATTCAACTTCTTTCAAGTTTTATTTCTCATATTTTGATGGTTAATCACCTATATCTATGTGTTCATTTGAGATGTTGAACTTGAATTATTAAGACCCGTTTGATTTGTGTTTAGTTTTCAATTTTCTGTTTGAAGATCTATTTTAATATTGCTAAAAATGCATTTAGTTTGTTATTTTAAAAAATTATTTCTCAAAATAGATAATTAGAAAACATGTTTGGTATGAAATTTTTAAAAATCGTTTTATAACATTTTATTCGATGAAATTTAAATATTCGGTAAAAAAAGAACAATTTTATGCTAATATATTATCAAATAATATATACATTTTAAAGTTCATCAATCTTACAAAAAAAATTAAAATTAAAATTAATAATAAATTGAGTTCAAAATATTAAAAAAAAAAATTTGAGTTTTATGTTATAAGTTTATTATTTTTCACTAAAAACATTCAAAAAGTCAAAAACATATTTTGAGTTTTATGTTATAAGTTTATTATTTTTTAAAATAAATTTTTAGAAATATTAGACAAAGCACGTTTTCTATTTTGTAAAACTGAAAATTTGAAAACAACTTAAAAATAACAAACCAAACACACCATAATATTTTGAGTTTATTATTTTATACCTCGCACTAAAATGTCACTATCTTCTTCTCGAACTGGATTCTAAACTCAATAAACTTTTTTGTGCTCCAAATGAATGAATCAATAAAGCTAATTAAATGCATGTTCGAAAAAATTTAGGGCATGTTCTCTTTATCATTTTCAAACCGTTTTCTGTTTTCGATTTTTCAAAATAGTGAAAACGCGTTCTCCTTCCTATTTTCGAAAGCGCGTTTTTGAAAACAAGTTAAAAATTTACAAATAAAACTAGAAACGACAAATTTGTTGTTTTGGGTGTTTTCAGTTATAATCAAACCAAAATTTTCAAAATGTTTTTTGGGTATTTTCAAAAAAAATATTTCAAAATACCAAAAATAACACATTTTCAACAATTTCAAAATGGACACTCAAAACACAAAATTCAAAATGAATTCAAAACTCAAAACAAAAAATTGAAACATAAAGAGAACATGCCCTTATCTTTTATTAAGCTAGTCAAACATATTTTTGTTCGCGCATTTTATGAAACTTACAATTTAATATCCACTAATTATCAATATTTTTATAAGATCCATAACTTATAAGTTATAAACACTTAAAAGTGATTCCAAGCAAAGAATAAATAGGCATTAACACAAACTTTAGAATGAACTTGTTCTTGCACCAATATATCAATCTATGAATTTGAAAAAAAAAAAAAAAATCTCTTTCATTAATACATATTCAATCTTTAGTTTTGTAATTTAGTGCTCGTGTTATAAAACTTTGATAAAAATAATTTCAAATTTTGAATTAATCAAACTTCAATTTTAACTATACATTTCATAAGACCATAACTGTTATCAAACTTTCATTTCAACCATACATTATTTCAACTTTTATCAAAATCTGTTTAAATTTTTTTATCTAAAATTTATTCAAACAACCCCTTGATTTATAAAACTATCTATTCTTTGGATATTGTTTTCTTATTCATATCTTTGGAGATAATTGTACCTAGAATTTTAAAATGATATCTTTTTTTTTTTTCAATTCAACTATTAAGGCCCTGTTTGAACCACATTATTTTTTTCATTCTTATTCTTCTACTCATTTTTAGTCACACATTCTTCAATAAAATAATATATTCCATCACATCAATAACTTTTCTTTCTTTTTCAACCACATATTCTTCATCACATCAACAGTAAAAATACATTCTTTTTCAAAAAATGTGCACCAAACGGGGCTAAAAAAAAGACTCAGTTTATAATTTTAAATATTGGACCTACCAGTGATCAGTCATGTGGGCCTGCTTTACTAAGATCCAAAAATTAGGAAGCATTTTTGTGGGTCCACCAACAAAGTCGCATCTTCACTTCAACCTATGAAAGAGAAGAAACAAGTTACCATCTAATGGAAGCCACTCAAAAAAGAATTAAGTTATTTATACAGAAAAGGTGTACATCATGCTTTATAGATGAATAGGTGCAATTTTTTAACGGCTAGATTAACTTTATGTTTAGCTAAGACATCACATATAGCAGTGTTGCTCATAAAATGCCATTTATTACAGAGAGGGACTTACTAAATCCATGTTTGGTAATCATTCTTTTAATACTCTTTTTTACTCATACTTATTTTGAATCACACATTTTCACAATAAAATATTATTCATGTAATTTTAAAATATTTTTCTACTTTTTAACCACAAGTTTTTCAAAAATTTGCTATTCAAAAACTCATTCTTTCCAAAAATAAAAAAAGGCTGTCAAACAAGAGTTGAGAATCTTGAAATCTGTTGTCTAACTTCTACTGTCTAATTTATTGTTCACTCAATTAATTATTAATATGTCAGTTTGTGTAGAGAGAAAGTGTTTTAACAGTATTAAATAATTGTTAAAGTGAAAAATTAAAATTGATGACATGTTAATTTGAAATGACGCGTCAATAATTAATTGAATTGATAATAAATTGGACAGCAGAAGTTGGACAACATATCACAACACTTGTGAAACATGGGCCAAGAGGAAAAGATGATGAAAAGCAAAGAGAGAATCCCCTGGTTGAGAAGAGATAAGGATGTCGATTATATTTAATACAATATAGCATATGGAAAATGTGTTTAGAAAATTTAAAAGTTATTTTTCACTATTCATTCAAAATCAAACTTTAATTTTAATTGTATTTAAAATTATTACTCATTATTATCTACATATTTCGTGATTTTCATCACTATTCCTCTTAAAAAGTTCCTAAAAGTTGCTATGACGTTATTTGACAAAGTTTTTGATAAATGTTCTAGCAGATTTTAATTTAGTTTGAAAAAAAATTTGTAATTAAAAAGTTGATAAAAAGCATTTTTTTTTTTTTTAAAAACAGAGGTATAATAAAGAAGATTTTAATTTTTATCACAATTCAAACACCTTACCGGCATGCATTAGCCACTCCCCTGCAGTGGTTCCAAACTTGGCCGAAGCACATAGCTAGCGGTCTATATTTGCTTGTGATCCACGATTGTTAGAACCTCGGTGTTTGACAGACGGACAAACATGGGCACGGCTTGTGTAACAGTGTAGTGGGTACCTGCAAAATTGTTGTTTCCGTAACGTCTAAAAATAGAATCTTTGTCCCTTTTTCATTGCTTACACATGTTTGTCTCAATCTCATGGTTACCATAATGCAATGTTTTTGAACTATCCAAGCCTAGTATTTTTTTTTTTCTTCTCTAATTTTAAGTTCTTTATGTTTTCTTTCCCTATCATGGGATCCAAGAGAATGTAATTGGATGGAACAGATAAAAAAAATATTAAAAAAAAGAAAAAAATGGTCAAAAGAGCATAATTTCTTATCCCAGGTTCTGTTTCTTGTGGTGGAGTGTGATTGGGAACTGAAAAGATTATCTAAAGCTGTTTTCTTTTGGATCTTTGATTGTTTCAGAGCATCTTTGCAGATAAAATGTGCTCAATTTTCCACATACAGCTCCTGAAATATAACTGTTATTGTCTTAACCAAAGAGAGAAGGAATTTTGATTTTTATTATCAGGACTGCAAACAGTATCTGCCACCAATTTTCTTTAATACTCGGTTCAAATCTGGTAGAAGATTGGTTCTGGGCTAAGATTAGAACCAAAATATAAGGAACGATAAACTTCGACATCAAAATCTGTCATTTGATAGCAAAAACGATAATACTTAACGGTTAGAATACTCACCTAACCACTAGGAGGAGAAGGTGGTGACCAAAAACACTCTAATACTTAATTCAACGGTTACTGCTTTAGCAAAGAGGATGAACAAAGTATAGGAATTTGGTAGTGGTGGTTGGCAAGGCTTATCATGCGTCTCATATTGAGTAGTTAAATGATTAGTGAGTGCTCGACGTGGATCCATCTGTCTTGCAGTCACACGAAGGCCAAGGAGCAGTCAAGTGAACCGTGCCTCACGGCCATGAAGGCAAGCGTGCACAGCATTCTACGAGTTCATCTTCATTGTCGTTTGAGTGCAGCCACTCTTATATGTGCGCAGCGTGTTTGCACATAAGATATAGGTATATCAACAGTGTAAATATGTAAAGATTCTTATATAAGACATTCAGGCTAATAAGAAATCAAGGAAGCTTAAGCCTGCAGAAAGTTACAATCCATAAGAATCGGTTCTATACAAGAAGGTTCCTGTCAAGAACAAATAAAACCATCTTTCATCAATCCACAAAAGCCAAAAGTTTACACTGAATCATGCTGCCTCGAGTAAAGTTGAAGCCAGAAGATCAGATCATAGAAACATAATCGATTCAATTAGAATACAGGTACAAAGATACAGAGTAGGAATAACAGATTAGGAGCTATAATTCTTATGAGAAAATTTGAGTCACGATTACAACTTACACAATCTAAACATAATCATAACTTGTCAATAAAAATGTGGGCACGATCCCGTTTCCACGATACAAAAGAATGAGGAACACTTATCTCGATCCTAATTAACCAGACCTATTCCTCTTGTGACCAGCTTTTGAATCTGACTTTAGAGCACCATTCGAATCTCCTTCCGATGAAACATCGATCGATTTTGTGAAAGAATTTGAAAGATGAGAGTATAAATCAACAACCCTTCTGATGTTGCTGTTGAGCTCTCTGATTAGACCCACATTTCTGCCCAAATTGTCTGGGATTTTGGATTCGTGGTTCTGATTAATCTCATTGATTAGAACCCTGTTCTGATCTAGTATATCCTGGACTTTAACAAAATTCTTCTGAAATGTCTGCACCGTTTTGCCATCCAAATGGGTGTCATTACCAATGCCTGCAAAGGGATCCCCCTCCATTTCTGCTTCAAATTTGGAAAAATTCTGCACCAAGGTATATGAAGACGGACGTTTAGACACGAAACAAGAGCGAGTTCTTGGTACTAAGAAAACATAAAGATGAGTAGATGATTAACAAGAAGAGATAATTTTATACTGGTTATTTATTTTCAAGAAAAAGGGCAGACAAAATATGATTAGGCTTTGAATTTGTTGTGAGAAAAAGACAAGGAAAAATCTGAACCTGAAATTATGACCCTTTTCTCCATGGGTAAAAAGTAGATCCCAATTCCATAAAAGGGATCCTTTTTACAATGTATTCTGAAAAACCCGCCTAAAAGTGAAAGCTCATATGAACCCGAAAACTCTACAAAGCCATCATTCCAAGAAAAATAAAACTATTTCCCAAGCAGATATATAAAAGGATAATCTCAATGGCATTTCTTGAAACAACTTTTTGCAGTAATAACTAAAAAAACCCAGTAAGATCTCAAATTACAGAGAAGAATTTAACTGCCATTCCATAGAAAATTCTGGAACAATATGAACACAAACATAAACAAAAATGGTTACTTACATACACACGAGTTGATGAAAGAAAATACTTTCAAGTTTCAATATTACAAACAATAAATTGGTTTTTTACTCCCTCAAAGCTTCTGTTTAGATACCTTGAGAATTTTGGAACATTACGGATAGAGAGAGATTGGAACAAAAAGGAAGAATCAAGGATCGGCGAACTGAATGTCGAGCGAGAGAGAGTATCTGTTAGTAGATTTGACAGTCTCCGACCCAACCTCACCGAATACAAATTGGATTAAAAAAAAAAAACAAAAAAGATAGGTTTGGTCCCCCAATAGTAGGTCCAACTCAATATTTTAGCAACCTTAATACCTACCCTTTCATTTTTGTAACATTTAGGTCCTCCTTTTTCTTAAGGGTGGCTATACACAATTTTATTTTGTTGGGCCAATAATTTTTAATTGTACTAAATGTTCTTAATCTTTTATCTCACTTATGTTCTCAACTTTTCTTTTATTATATTATTATCTTCAATCTTTCGTTAATAGCGCATTTAGTCTCTTATGATAGTTTATATTCAAATATTCCGCAAGCACGCTTTGAAAAGACAAGCAAGTATTTATCACAATTTTATAATTATCGAAAATATGAGGGGTAAATAAGTTTCTTTATGCGTTTCTAATGGCTTTTTTTGGACATGTACCATAATTAGGAACAAAATGAGCTAATTAATGAAAGGTAGAGGATAAAAACGCAGCAATTTTTTATTTTTATTTTTGGATATAAGTGCAACATTAAGCGAAGATTGAATACATATCGATACCCAATTTAAATTTCTAATTGGAAATTGTTTGTGTAACTTTTGCTTAATTAAAAATTGAATTAAATGCCTTTTGAATTCAAATAAATTAGTTAATCATGAAGATACTATGAAAAGGTTCAAAGATCAACTAAGAATTTTAAGGAATTTTTCATTAAAAAATATAATAATAACAATATCAACTAATATATGAACCTAGATTCATCGGTGAACTACCTTAGTTTTGAAAAAAAAAAATAGTGTAACATTCCCTTCGAGATGTAATAGTGTAAATGATTTATTAATATTTCAAAAAATGGTACAGATAAACGACTTTTCAAATTTACTAGTATAACGTTCAATCCTTCCTTGCTTGTTGCAAGATTGGGTGGTAGATATTCATAAAGTTAATTTCTAAACCTGCTAATGTAATGTTTCGTTCTATCGTAGTTGTAACATGATTGTATGATAGATTTATGAAGATTCCAAGAATTCATAATCATAAATTTAATTTCTAAATTTGCTAATGTAAATCCAATTCTATGTCAACTATTACATGGCCTATATCAACTTGATTTTTAAATTTTTAGAAGCTACTATGTGCTAGAAAAAATATGAACAAAGTAAACATACAATGTCACACATTAATAAATTAGGTAAGGGACGATTTAAAGTGGTGACCAAAATAATAGGCCTTGTGGAGTGGTCCCATGGGGTCGTGGTCACTCAAAATCGTGCCTTGAAATTGTACAATCAAACTGTATTTATTTAATAACTGTCTCTATATTACTACCACAAGCAATTATATATATAAAAAAAAGTAACCAATCATGCTACATAGACATAATGATTGACATAATTTTAAACCAAAATGTCACATGGCAACCTATCATTGAATTGTTTAAAATACAGTCAATTGTTTCATCATATCACATCTGGTCAACACATATTATGTCATTTTGTATGTCACATATTTTCTGACAAAGTAATAGTATTCAAAAGTAACAGCTTCTGAGAAAAAGTAAGTCACTTTCAAACACTATAATTCGTCACTTTTAACAACTTTTACGATGGTACTTTGAAATATATTAATGCCGTTTATCTACTTTCTTTCAAAAGATAACTACTACACTTCTATAGTAGTTTTATTTTAAATAACCGTAAATTGATAGTTGCAAACAAATTTCAGGAAAAAAAAAAAAATAATAGTTGCAACCAAGATGAATGTACAAGTTTCATGTTAGTGGGAGCCATTTGAGACTTAAATGAAACACACAGTATTGTCTTCATCAAAACTTCCATAGAGTTTTTGGGTTAACGTGCTTTCAAATAGAAATCAATTTAATTGAGTTAAAACGATTTTCAAAAAGTGAATTTCGTGTAGGATACATGTCTAAAGAAAGAAAATCGAGTACATTTTCTCGTAAAAAAGTTGACCATATAGACTGTTGTATCAAGCTAGTCGAGTATTAATTTTAACGACCTCGAGACATATCTTTACGAAAATAATAGCGCGACTATGAAGAAAAGGGTGAAGAAGACTTTAAAATTAAAAAAAAAAATGAAAAGAAAAGAAAAATGTAAACGTCCGTCAGTTTCGTGTATTAAAATATGTTTACTTTAAAATATTAGTCTTATCCAAATAATATGCACTACAAAGGTACGGCTACATTAGTGCTCTTGGGTCCCATCTACGAATATTAGTTGATCAATCATTTCAGAATTTGCAGCAAATCATCCTTAACAACCTCATTTAGGTGTAATCAGTTAAATGTTGGATTTGCTATCATCATAATCAACAAAAATGATTTTAAGTGTCTGCATACAGTTTCCATCCCTGATTTTTTTCCCCCTCCTTTTTAGATTACTAGTGTGGTTAATGTGCGTTGCACGTTAGTTGTTTAATGTTGAAAATAAATATATGTAAATTTTAGAGAAATTCATTCGTAAACATGAAAGATATTCATAAATTAATTCGAATAAAGTCACTTGTCGTCTATATTCTTTATATCTTTTCGATTCTTCATATCAAGATTTGGTATTAATTGCGTCAAAAATATATTTTTAACTAAATATAATCAATGATTTAATGATTTTCTTTTATATTAGGTTGTAAATATTTTAGGATCTTAAATGAAGAGTTAATTACTCATGCTTGGCACATTTTATCTAGTTATTTGTTTAGATTCAAGTTGTTTGTATTAGGAACCTAATTACATTAGTTTAAAGTTCTAATGATGAGAAATTTGATTGTTATTTTTGTGTCATTTTTAATCATATAAGGACCAACTCCTAAAAACAACATATTCAATCGTCAAGAAGTTAGAGATTGAAAATACAGAGACTTCTATTAGTTTGGAAGTTTGAAGATAATATATTTTTTTCATAATTTATTTATTTGTTTATTGTTGTTATTCAAATGGTTTGCCGCTTCGAAACGGGATCGACATGTCGGTCGCAGGTTGAGGGCAATGCCCTTCATGGGGCTCGGGATACCCGATGGGGATCACGTCGCGAGGGTCGATGGGGCAGCGCTCCTCGTGAGAGTTCGGGGGTCCAGGGGGCAGCGCCCCTCGTGAGGCCCCGAAAGGAAATGTTATTTGAGAGAAAAAAAAAAAACTTGTATCCAAAACCATCGAGAAATTAAAAAAAAAATGTCCGGACACAGGAGAAGGTCTCCGTGTGCGCACGGAGTCTATGTACCTCCGTGCACACATGGAGATAGGTCTCCATGTTGCATGGAGACCTTCTCCGTGCCACAAGGTGTCTGAATTTTTATTTTATTATTATTATTATTATTTTTTTTTTTTAGATCTAACATTTTATTAGTTAATACTCTTGTTAGCAACGTGTGTCTGGCCTAAACACTCACACGGAAATAGGTCTTCGTGTGGCACAGACAGGTGTCTCCGTGCACATGGAGGCCTTCTCCGTGCACACACGGAGACCTATCTCTGTGCCACAAGGTGTCTGAATTTTTATTTTATTATTATTATTATTATTATTATTATTATTATTATTATTATTATTATTATTATTATTATTATTATTATCTAATATTTTATTAGTTAATACTCTTGTTAGCAACTTGTGTCTGGCCCAAACACTCACACGGAAATAGGTCTCCGTGCACACACGGAGACTCTGTGCCACACGGTGTCCGAATTTTTATTTTTTTACTAGATCAAACATTTTATCAAATGGTTAATACTCTTGTTAGCACCGTGTGTCTGCCCAAACACTCGCTCAGACAATTTCGACAGAACGGTATCCACTCTCTCCACCCTTTTTCATTCTTTAGAATCTTCTTGTTTTAACCTTACACACTTTTTCTATAACAATAGAACAGAAACCTAAGAAACTGGAGAAAAACTGAATTAAGGAGAAAGACTATCATATTCCAATTCATTTATACAAATTTTCCAGGTCCCTAACAAATACATGATCCATAATCAATGAAAGAAAAAAAATACTTCATAACCCAATTTCAAAAAACGCCAAAAAGAAAAAGTAAAATCAGAAACAAACAAGATATAGAAAAATCAACTCAAAAATCAACTCTAAGTTTTGATGTTGCTATCAATTATTTCCAATTCCACACAAGACTAGTTGATAAAACTCCTATAAGATAAAATATTTATCAAAATTCCTGTTTTTACTCATTCCTCTAGGAATTAAACAAAACACAATTGAAAATTTCATGCCCAATTCACAACTTTCTGTAGTCAAACAAAACTCAATTGCAACAACCTACAAAACAATTCTAAACATAAGAAAAAGAAAACCCAACAAAACTGAAATCAATTTCCGCACATTATGGAAGGGCTAAATCCGAATACAGCTACATATACATTCTGCATATATATCGAGAGAGGAAGTGTGAAAAACATACCCATCAATGAGGCGAAAGCCAACTTCATAACGCTGCTGAAGACGACCAGTCCGATTCTTGGCCATAGTATTGCCAGGGTTTCGGGAACTCAAATCTCGACGATGGTTGGAGGAATTAAAGGGTGTTGGGCGTGAATTTGGGGAAGGAAAAAGATGGTGAAGAAAGGACAGAAAGTATGGCAGTCGGGATGGTGTAGTTACAGTCGGCGAAAAAAAAATTGAATTTTGATAGTGAAAGGAAATCGTGACACGTGGCGTGTCAATGTTTTACCTCTTTTATTTTATAGTGAGAAGGTCAAGAGCACCACGAGTGTAATTTCTTCTGATCGAGCATAACTAAACTTGATTCCAACCAATTTTATTCATAAGATTCTGAATAACCCCTCAAATCACTCAATCGGTGATGTCTAGTAAGCTCGGGCTTGTGAACTTGATTTTAAGGAAAAACTTGATTTTTCAATCTTCCTTTTTTGGAAAATCTAAATGCTTGTAACGTTATTACGATATTAGTTAGTTGAAGAAACATCAAGAATTAAATATCGGTATCAGCTCGACCTGTAAATTTCTTACTAAATCATCGATAAATTTGAAATATCAAATGATATAAGTGAGCTATGTGTATATATATTTGTAAACTGGGACTCGATGTACTTATAATTAAGTGTTTAATAGCGTTGACTTAAGACCATTTATTTTTAGTATAAAACATAATAAAAGGAAAAGAAAAGGTGATAATTATAATAAAAGAAATATGAAAAACATTGATACAATAATATAAAACATTTCAGCTCACTCGGAAGCCAACGTGTGAGTTCAATAGAATATTTGAGGGAATTTTTATAAGGTTTTTGTTAGAGACGATAAAGAATGATTGGGGGAAGACAATCACCTATCAAAGAGAGGGAAAATGGAACATAGAAAAAATGAGGGTGAAATAATATGCTAGATGTAATATAATTAAAGAAATAAAAGAGAAATATGGATAATAAATAGAAAGAAAAGTAGAGAGTCAAAACTCAAATGTGTTTTATTAAGAACTAATACCTCATACTTACAGAGTCAAAAATAAGAGTTATAATTGAAAAGAAATAGATCTTCTAGATTAGATAAGAATTATTTATGGATCATGATAATACTAAATAATCATCAATAATTATCTCATTATTTTACAACACTCCCATTTGATGATTATTTACACAATAACTATCTCATTGAAACATTGTGTAGCAAAAACATGATGAGACATTATACCAACAAATGAAAAAAAAAAAAAAAAGTACAAATAATTTGCAATAAAATGTTGTCTCGTTAAAACCTTATTAAGAAAATCCAATGGAACAAAATTTAATCGAAAGAAAAAGAGTACTGCTTCTCCTCCTGATTTGAAAATTCTTGCACAAGCTATCCACGTCACGTACGTTAATATCTTTAAAATTGCAAATTTTGATGAAATATGTCACATGTTATCTTGTATAATTTTCAAATAACACCGTCTTCATACGAGATATTTATCAACCTTTAGTGACTATAGTAACATAATGATTCGAAAAATAGCTCTTGTTGATCTCTTTGTAAGTCTCATACATATAAGAATATATTTTTTGAGGGTTTATACCTTGTAGGTTAAGAACATCATTACACAAAGAATGTCTCGTTAAAATTTTATTAAGAAAAATCATGTGGGAAAAATCATAATACAGGAAAAAGAGTACATTATTTTTTTGAATACGCCACAAAAGTTATCTCATTAAAAATCTTGCCAATAAAATCCAATGAGACAAAACATTAGTCGAGGGAAAAATAGTGCAATGCATATTCTCCCCCTCATTATAATAGCACTTGAATTTTATGCTTCAAGCATAACATCCTTCAAAAATAGTATTAAAACCATACACGATAAGTGACTGTAGTAAAATTTATGATACACATTTCAAATTTCACACATTGTCAGACTAATAATAGAGATATGTAATTACATCCACCACCTAGTAATTTATCTATTCACACAAGTTTTCGCAAAATTCATTGTGTAGAGAGTTGTATATTTCATATTACGACTTTACCTTTTCTATTTTCATTTTGCATAAGTACACTCTTTTAGATGTTCAAACTGTAGATCTAGAAATTTCAGGTTTCTTTAATAAATTCAATTTGTTAGGATTGCATCCATTCATTTGGTCGATTATTTCTTCGATCGATATTTTGACAAATTTATTTCGATTCCTTGTAATTTATAGTATGATGCAATAATCATGTGTAAATGTGTTGTCGACAACTTTTTCTTTTTCCTTTTTTTTTCTTTTCGTTTGACGACCTAACTTATTGAGATATTTCAACTTTCAATATATCATGTACCTGAAACTCTTCTGAGGTTTATAATTTATTATGTTTAAATACTCAACAAGAGTATATGCCTCCTTAATGGGGTCATATTTGCTAATTGCTCATTTTTCGTTTATAGATTTTTACATTAGAATCGAATATTATCACGCTTTAGTCATGCTATAAATTTATCAAATATAATATTAACTAATTGTCTTCTAGAACGTTAATTCAAGTTAAAGTATTTGAAGTTGATGTGTTAGATATTATTGATTTCTTTGGTCAGTAAATGTATTTAAATGAATTATCCCTTGAACTTCTTATTCAAATGATATTTTACAAGGATTTAGATGATGATACATTTGTACATTATTTTCAGTTTCTTAATTTTTTCCCCTAACGCTAAGAGAATTGTCTAATCAAAATTGATAAATCAACAAATTGTGTTATTGTTAAATAACACCCATTTGAGATGAGGTTCAAACTATGCATTTTTTCTCATCATTCTTTACTTCTCATCTCAATTACGATGTGGTGGATTAATTGTACATATATTGCACTATCAAATAATTAGATAAAGAAATCAGGCTCTGACCATAAATCAATTATAATAGAACGAACTTGATGTTGACATGATGCATAATAACATTCTCTAAACAAAAATGAAAAGTACTATGTACTCAATTAAATTAATTGAAGGCGTTTAATAAGTAATATTGTTAAACCATGTATCGACATCTTAACTAACATTTTTCAAAATGTTGAGATTTAGGATCACTAGAATTAACAAGACACACCGTTTTTTTTTTTGTGTAAACTGAAAATTATGTTCATACTTTAAAATTTGAACAGTATTTCGCAAAATTTCAGGTTGCGAACACCATGCAATCATTTAGTATATGTATAAAATTTATTAGATATAAATATTATCTAGATGATCGATGTGGATGTGGAGGTAGATGGGGGCGCATTTATTACACTGATTAATCTTCAGAAATATAGGGAATTCAATCCCTATTTTAGCTAGTGATAACCAATTTTCTATAAAAAAGAACAAATATTATATAGGAATTTGTTGGATTGAAGAATCTTTTGGTTCTTCATTGAATGTTTGAATTCTCAATTTCGCATTATTATTAATCCAGTAATGATCTAACTGGATTTGCCTAACAATAAAATATAAGAGTATTGAACTTCTGGTTCAAAACAATAATTTATCAAAATGGGCACTAAAGTTTAGTATATAGTGTACCAATTAAGAAACACTATTATAAACTTTGTATGTTTCCTTCTTATTTAGTGGAGAATAAATTAGTAATAATAGTAAGTTTATCCCTTCAAATCACACAATATTGATTATTCTATAGTCTCAAAATAATATTTTTCAAGAATATTGATATAAATAAACTGTTGCTTCTTTAGAAGCAATTTAATTAAAATTGCAGTTCTCCAGGATCAATAAAATATTTACGTTGAAATTTCTAAATTGCGATTCTTAAAAAATTACCACATAATCTTCTTCAAAAATATTGAAGAATATTAATAAATATAAAATTGTATTTCTTTTAGAGCAATACAATATTTTTCGGGAATATTACTTTCTATTAATTGATTCAAACAATTTTGCAATATTCTTCTAAAATATTCAAATGTTTGAACCGTACTTCGTTCCAGTTCCACAATAATTTCATGTTTTATAGGAGTAATAACATGTTATTGTTTAGAGTAATAAATTATAAAAGGATTTACTTTTCAGGAGTAAAAACATAATTTATGTTAGATTTTATATTATTATGCTCTTCGAGAGCAAGTAAAATCTAACTAGAATATTAATGAAATTTATAATGTGATATTTTGATAGCACGTTATATTTTACTATTATTTTTTCAAAAGTAATATGTCAATATTCTTCTAAAATATTGAAAATTGTAATTCATGCATTAATTATAATCTTGTACAACTTTAAGAACAACAACAAACTATTATTTTGAAATATTAGTTTTTCAGGAGTCATATATTTACGTCTTCAAGAGCAATATATCAATAATTTTCTTGGATATTGAAAATTATATTTCATGCTTTTATCCTAAAATCGATCAATATTCTTCTAGAATATTGAAATTGTAATATCATGCTATTCTGAAACAATTAACATTATTGTAGAATATTAATAATATTGTGCTATTTCATGAGCACCAGCAAATTATTATTTAAAAATATTAACTTTTTAGGAGTATGTTTTATTTTATAGTAGAAAATTAATTATTTGCAGGATTGTGCTTATTTAGGTGCAACAACATGATCAATTTAATCTTTATAAACGAACATAAAAATATATATAATCGCGTTGTGATATGATAATAACAATATATATATATATATATATATATATATATATATATATATATATATATATATATATATATATATATATATATATATATATATATATATATATACACCATAAAATAATATTTAATCAATTTATATAATCAGAGATTTTTTTTTTCATACTAAGATAATAATTTACATCATTAGTTCTATCACATAATCACAAGATAATATTTACTTTAATTTAATATGCAATTAAAATTAATGCAAAGCTTTACTTTTAACAATTGACATGAATAATGGGATGCGAAGAAATTCAATAGAATATGCGTCCCAACATTTACTTACAGATTATTTTTTCTACACATACACTATGCAACTAAATTTTAATGGAGGAAAGAAATTATTATATTACAAGACATACATGCAAATTCGGTCATAATATTCAAGTAAAAGACAGATAGGAGATTTTCAAAATTGAGTGCAAGATATGGAATATTTTAATTGAGTGCCGAATTGAGAATTTGGATGTAGAGACGTGTAATATTAAAAAAATTACAATATGAAATTGGGTAAAAACTCTGGTGTAGAGAGTTTAGATCACTAATTTTTTTTAAGAAAAAATAATAATTAGATAAAAGGTTAGTACTAGTAACGTTTTATAAAATAAAAGAAATAAAAGAAAAATGTAGAAAATAAATAGAAAGAAAAGTAGACTAGATAAAGCTTATACATGTATCAAGATAATACTAAATAATCATCAATAATCATCCCATTATTTTACATTACTAAATTTTTTTTTTTATGCAATAAAAAACGATGTCGATTTGGACCCTCATTAGGTAAAAAAGGTTAAATAATAAAAAGACGCCGAAATGACATCGTTTTGGCGAGAATGAAAATACGAATAATAGCCATCACTAAACTCTTGAAGTATCGTTAGAGTATAAGAATAAGTAGGAACGCCTGTAAAAGAAACGAGGCAGAATATAGGTGTTGTCGTTCTAAACTTTTGTCCTTTTCAAAATTTTGACTATATGGTTCTCAACTTCTCTTATTTTAGCACTCTTGATCTCCTACAATAGTTCTCCTTTCAGTTAATAGAGAAAAAAACACCTTCAAACTTAAACAGGCAAAAAGATTAATATAAAATGACAAATGCTACAATTAATTGGAAATATATTCAAACTTTCCAATTCCATTGAACTTTCAATTTAACTTTTTTCAATAATTTGTTAATTAGTTTGTGATTTAATATTTAAATAATTAATAATATTTTCGTTGAAGTTGCCAATTCAACACAACTAGATTCCACATGACTTTTTAAATTTAGAATTGCCTACATCAACAAAATGTAAAAATATACATATTTGATTTGTATTTATTTTTTTAACTATAAAAATTATGTCATGATACTATTGTCGTGGAAATAATATTTATGTATTCAATTTATGTTGTCTTAGATTTGAAATTCAATTCGACTATAATATTTGAAATATGTGGAAGAAACTATTTAATCTTTTTTATTCTTCCGGCTCTATCTAATGCGTTTTCCTATAATATATTTAGCCCTTGTTTGAGTTTCATTATTTTGAAAAAAATTAATTTTTGAATAGACTTTTTTGAAGAATTTGTGGTTAGAAAGTATAAAAAAAATTGAATTTATGCATAATATTATTTTATTGAGAGAATGTGTGTTTGTAAGGAGAGAAAAAAATGAATTAAAATTTAATGAGGCTTTTACTTTGTCATTCATGAAGTAATGGTTATACAAATCTCTCTTTTAATTTTCCTATCATAACGGGTGAACTACACTTTTAGCCACTCAACCTTCACCAAAATTTTAGGTGGATCACTCAATTTCACTATGTTGTAGGCATTTTACTCAATTTCACTAGTACTACACAATTCATTATCACATTTGTCTGTTAATAAAGCTAACGTTAAACTTTTATGTCGACTAAGTAAAAGCATCGACTGCTAAAATTTTAATATCACATTTTTTGGAATGACATTAAATTGAAATCCTTCGCATTTCCCAAAATCAACAATGTTTCTTCCGGTCGTTATTTCAATGTACTTTCATGGTGAAAACTCTCATACTCTTGCGATCATACTTACACCGATGCTGGTCTAAGTCCCCGTTTGACTATTTTTGAATTAAAACTTTTTATTTTTCATACTCATTTTCAATTATACATTCGCTTAACAAAATATTCTGCACGTAAATCCAAATTTTTTCTATTTATTAATCACATATTCTCTGAAAAATCACTATTCAAAATATTATTTTCCAGCAATTTCTTTTTATGGCCATCAAACACTTTGTTTGTGAAAAAGTAGCCTATTGATTAAGAGCCAACAGCGGTTTACATTATCAAGTTCAAGTGTGCGTGGAACATTAAATTTACTAAATGTGGTCGGACTGAGACATGATGAAATTGAATTTGAATGGCTCCATTAGAGCAAATTAAAATAGAATGACCTAATTGAGATTTTAACAAAAGTCAAGCTACCAAAAGTATAATTTTACCCTTCAAACAGTATAATGAGACAATAATGCGCCGATGTTTTCAGATGTAAAACTTTGTCAACAACCGGTTATTAACCAATTAGACATCTCCACGTTAACATTTAGGTTCGGCAGATCGGTAGGTTCGTAAGATTCTCAAGCCTACTGACTCGCTGTACAGGTGGGTGGCCCATGTATTAGTGCACGTGGACAGACACACATTCCAATATGCGCGTGACGTAAATCCAGTTCTCCCTATAACACATGCGCATGCCTCCAATTTCGATAGGATTTTGATTGATAATATTAGTGTGTTTAGTATCGATTAAAATTTAAATTTTAATTTAAGTCAAAATCAATAATTCGTTTTAACCTTATATGTTGACACCAACCTGAGAGGTCGTCCAGCTCGGACTATCATATTCCAACGAGGGCAAAATGACGCGAGTTCGGATATACGAGGTCAGCTCGGCTCTAAGTAACTTACTCGACAAGATGTTGTAGTCCTTCAAGGCACAATAGTGATTAATGATTATGGATCACTGACAAGATCTTTAAGTTATCAGTCAGAGAGGCACACGTGTAAAGGTCCTATGTCAGCGCCCACCTAGTCCTCCAATCAGATGTCTTAGCTTGCCTAGCTAAGACTTTGCATTTATTACTGAGGCTCACCTGTCCCATCACCTGACGGCCAATATGACAGAGTTGAGTTCAGGCTCCAACCCTGTTGCGCCAGCACATGATTCAGCTCAGTTCGGCTGTCTATGTTGACAAGACGGAGTACTAGTCGTCAAAATATTCCTCCTATAAAAAGGTTCAGAATGTAAGTTGAAAAAAGAGAGGGATCCTAGAGAAAACACCGAGGATACTCATTGTAATACTGGGAATATTAACATGAATTTATTCCACTCATTTTGATTGAAATGTCCATTTTTATCTTAAGTTGGCTCTAATTTTGTCCACTCAATTTTGGACGTCAACAGTTTGGCGCTAGAAGGAGGGCCCCCAACTTGAAAGATGGCCCCATCTCCACTCACGATTTAATGAACGGTATCATGGATGGATTTTCAGCGTCTGAAAACCAGTCCCATACCCGTCCCGAACGAAGTAGCAATCCCAGGAATTCCGAAAGACGAGGTCAAAATGAGACTGCTGACCCGCAAATGGCAACAATGAGGGAAGCCATTGAAAAACTAACAAACATTGTCAGCAGGCTGGAACAAAACCAAGTTAGGTGTCCCCCGCAAGAAAACGAAGTGGAATCTTCCCATCAGGAAAGAACCAGACAACCTCCTACTAGGAGAGCCTTACATTTTTCAGGCGAAGGCTCTTCTAGGAGTCAAACTGAAGAAGTCTTGAGCTCCCCTCGGCGACAAAATCAAACGCTAAAAGAACAGATAGTGTGTTTGACAGGCTGGGTTCTTAGCATTCTTTGACACCCACCAAAAAGCAAGCTGAGCGCCAAAGGAATCACATTGGTGAGCGGCCAGAGAATGAAGTGAGTGCTCTCAAAAAACGCATTGCGGACCTGGAGGCCAAAAGCAAGGGAAACGCCAATGAATATTTTACTAAACGGCACTCACCATTCACTGAGGACATTCTAGCACAACCACTGACTGATAAGATGAAAATGCCCCCAAATAGCTGGGTATGATGGAGAGGGAGACCCCTTCAGCCATCTTGACAAGTATTCTTCCTGGATGGAACTACAAGGAGCAGATGATGCCATTATGTGTCGTGTTTTCCCTTTAACGCTAGGTGACAAAGCCCAACGGTGGTTCAGAAGATTACATCAAAGGTCTATAAAATGTTGGGACGACCTTGCCACTGCTTTTCTCGCCCAATTCATGGGGTCGAAGGCAAGGACCACACCAAAGGAAAGATTGGTAAGCATAAAACAGGGAAAGACGGAATCCCTCAAAAGTTACTTAGATAGGTTCAACAAACAGTCTATGGAGGTGGAGAAAATCTCTGACGATGCCGCACTCATGACAGTTTTGTCCGACCTGAGACCCAAAACGAGGTTTTGGTGGTCTGTCCATGAGGACGGCCCACAAACATATCATGAACTCTTGGGCCGAGCTGAGAAATACATAAGTACTGAGGAAGCCACCTCAGACCATGAGGGCCCCAAGCAAATTCCCCAGTCCCCTTAGCGGATGAAAGGAAGGCACGTAGAGAAAGACCCAGGCCGGGAAAAAAGAAAAGATAAAAGAGATCAAGGTCGCTCTAGACCATATCCCGATAAGTTTCGCAACTATCACCCTCTGAACGCCACATTGGAGGAAGTCTTCCTTCAGACCGAAGCAAAGGAATCTTTTCGCCGACCTCCGTCTGGGAGGAAAGAAACGACTGGAAAAGGCCAAGGAAAGTACTGTTGTTATCATAGAACGACAGGACATAACACTGACAACTACCGGAGCCTTAAGGAAGAAGTGGAAACACTTATTCGACGAGGCCATCTACAGGAGTTTGTTGCAAAGCCGCAGGGAACAGTCCCCGTTGGGCCTCGACAGCCGGACCGTAAGGGGAAAACCAACAAGCACGGTCGGAGCTCCAAGGTCGAGAGCCACAACCCCGTGCTGAAATTCGAATGTTGATAAGCGGAAACCAATGTTTGGAAGGATCAAGGAGAACTAGGCGTAAATTGGCGCGTGACACCCATGTGTACCAAAGTTTCAGTATGAAATGCCCCTCGTCGGTAGCTGATGCCTTTCAGGACCCTGAGTGGTTCGGATTCTCGGAAACAGATGCACAGGGAGTTTTACAAGATCAGAGTGATGCGCTAGTCATCACAATGAATGTGACTGGGGTTCAAATACATCGGACCCTAGTAGATAACGGAAGCTAGGTAAATGTGCTCTACTACCGAACTTTGAAGCAGATGGCCATACAAGATAGGTACCTCCAGCCATATCCTCGGAAGTTACAAGGATTTTCCAGGGATCCAGTTGAAGCTCGAGGGCAGATTGTACTCGGTGTAGAGTTCGGCGAGCCCCCGTGCCACAGGAGAATTTTGGCCGACTTCATAGTGGTGGACATCCCTTCAAACTATAATGCCATATTGGGGAGGCCTTTATTGCACGAACTGCAAGCCGCTACCTCAATATATCATTATTGCCTCAAATTCCCAACTCCAAGTGGTCCAGGCGTAATACGTGGAAATCAGGATGAAGCAAGGGCTTGCAATGTAGATCTTCCCAGGCCCTTAGTTGGAGTGTTAGAAAGCCAGCGCTGGGAGCGTGACAGAATGCCAAGGCCCGAGGTCGGTGTGATGCGCACAGTAGATTCCTACACCGATTTGCTGGACCAGCGACTAAAAGTACGGGGAGGAGAACCCATGGAAGAACTAGATGTCATCAAGGTCAGTACAGACATTCCACCAAAAGAGCTAAAAGTAGGTCACGATCTTCAACCCCCAGTTCGGGATCAACTTATCAGTTACCTCCAAGGAAACCTCGACGTATTCGCTTGGGAGCATGCCGACATGAAAGGGATCAATCCAAAAATCATGTGCCATAAGCTAAACGTTGATTCCTCAGTACGACCAAAACAGCAGCGAAGGAGGCCTCTGAATCCAGAACGGTATGAAGCTCTTAACAAGGAGGTGCAAAAATTGCTCAAGAATGGCTTCTCCGCGAAGCAAAATATCCGAAGTGGATCACAAACCTGGTGCTGGTGAAAAAGAACAATGGCGATTAGAGGGTATGCATAGACTTTACTCTCCTGATCAAATCTTGCCCCAAGGATGGTTTCCCTTTACCGAGAATTGATCAAATGGTAGATACCACTGCTGGGCACGACCTGCTCAGTTTTATGGACGCCTATTCGGGTTATAATCAGATTCCCATGTATGAACCCGACTAAGAGCACACAACATTCATCACTGACAGAGGCCTGTACTGCTACAAAGTTATGCCATTTGGCCTTAAGAACGCTGGAGCAACCTACCAACGCTTGGTTAACTCCATGTTTGCCAAACAAACTGGCAAGACTATGGAAGTATACGTGGATGACATGTTGGTCAAAAGTACTAAGGCGCAGGAACATCAACAGCACATCGCTGAAATGTTCGGGATCCTAAGGACATATGGAATGAAGCTAAATCCTCACAAATGTGCCTTTGGAGTTAGCTCGGGAAAATTCTTTGGATACCTAGTGAACCGCAGAGGGATCGAAGCCAACCCAGAAAAGATAAGGGCCATCATTGAAATGCGTCTGCCAGCCAGACCTAAGGAAGTCCAAAGTTTGACAGGACGGATAGCTGCCCTCAGCAGGTTCATGTCAAAGTCAACAGATAAGTGCAAACCCTTCTTTGACATATTAAAAAGAGGGAAAAAGTTCTAATGGACGTTAGAATGCCAGGTCGCTTTCAACCAATTGAAATTACACCTGGCTCGACCACCCGTACTATCTAAACCAAGAGAGGGAGAAACACTCATGCTCTATATGGCGGTATCAGAACATGCCGTAAGTGCGGTCCTAACCAGGGAGGATGACGAAGTACAACATCCAGTTTACTATGTTTCCAAAGCCCTGCATGATGCTGAGGTTCGTTATTTCCCATTGGAAAAGTTGGCTTACGCGGTGATAATTGTAGCTTGGAAATTAAGGCCCTATTTTCTGGAGCATCCCATTGAGATCTTGACCAATCAACCTTTACGGCAAGTACTGCAGAAGCCTGACACTTCAGGAAGGTTGGTGAAATGGTCAGTTGAGCTCGGCCAGTTCGACATAAAGTGCAAACCGCGCACCTTGGTAAAAGCCTAAGCGCTTGCCGACTTCATTCTTGAGTTCAGCTCGGACTCAATGGGGGAATCACCTCCTCGCACTCCTTGGAAACTTTACGTTGATGGATCGTCCACTGATGAAAGAGCAGGGGCGGGGATCGTCTTGATAAGCCCAGACGAGCAATTGTTCTGTGAAGCACTGCCTTTTGATTTCAATGCTTCTAACAACGAGGCTGAATATGAGGCCCTGATAGCTGGCCTCCAAATGGCAAATGAGATGAAAGCTAACTGCTTAGTTGCATATAGTGACTCCCAACTAGTGGTGAACCAAGTCAACGAGTCTTATCAAACAAAGGAAGAGAGAATGGCAAGTATCTCCAGCTCGTGAAAAAGGAGCTCCAGAAGTTTAAAAGCGTCCATGTTCAACAGGTCCCAAGAACTCAAAATGGTCATGCTAACGCCTTAGCTCGGTTGGCAACAAGCGAAGGAATTGAAAGGTTTGATAGCATACCAGTAGGAAGGATCCACTGCCCCGCGATTAACGAGGCTGAGCACATCCGCATGATGACGGACCCCAAACGCACATGGATGGACGAGCTCATCTCATACCTCCAAACGGGTACGTGTCCTGATGATCCTACCTCGGCTAGAAATTTAAGGATTAGGTCGGCACGGTATACGTTGATTAATGGCATCTTATATAAACGGGGATATGTTTTGCCGTTGCTAAGGTGCCTGAATGAGGAAGAAGCCCTTCGCGCTATGGAGGAATTACACGGAGGTATGTACGGGAACCATGCGGGAGCACGGTCATTGACACACAAAATCATGCGTCAAGGATACTTCTGGCCTACCATGAAGAAGGACACATTGAAATTCACCATGAAATGTGACAAATGCCAACGATTCGCACCAAACATCAAATTTCCCCCTGGAGAGCTGAACCCTATAATGGCACCGTGGCCCTTCGTAAAATGGGGGGTTGATCTCATCGGTCCGATACCCACAGGAAAAGGAGGGACGAAGTTTGCAATAGTGGCAGTTGACTACTTTACCAAGTGGGCTAAAGCCGAACCTTTGGCAAAGATCACAGAGCACAAGACCACTGAGTTTGTATGGAAGTCAATCATATGCAGGTTTGGGATACCTTACTCCATAGTGACCGATAACGAAAAACAGTTCGACAACGCTCGCTTTGCAAACCTCTGTGAAGAGTTGGGGATACGGAAATACTTCTCCACCCCAAATCACCCCCAAGCTAACGGCCAAGTTGAGGCTGTCAATAAGATCATCAAGCACACGTTAAAAATGAAGCTCGATACTCTTAAGGGAGGATGGGCAGAGAAACTCCCCAACGTGCTATGGTCCTACCGCACTACCGCCAGAAATAGCACCGGAGAAACCCCCTTTTCCTTAGCCTTTGGTGTGGAGGCTGTGATCCCCATTGAGGTTGAAATCCCTTCTATTAGATGTCTGACATATCAGGAAGACAGAAACGAGCAGATGATGCGAGAAGAGCTGAATCTGATAGAAGAGAAAAGGAATGCTGCCGAAATCAGAAATGCGGTATACAAACAACGCAATGCGAGGTATTATAACCAAAAAGTAAGAAAATGAGAATTCGAAGTTGGCAACCTTGTCCTAAGGAAGGTCTCTTTGGCAACAAAAGAATTGAATGCCGGATCCTTAGGACCGACCTGGGAGGGTCCTTACAAAATAAGCAAGGTATTGCTTAAGGGAGCCTACGAGTTGGAAGATATGGAAGGAAAACCCTTGCTACACCCCTGGAACGCAGAGCACCTCAAAAAGTATTATCAGTAGGCAGTTGTAATATGTTGCGACTATAAATAAAAAGTATGTTTTCTGGAAAAATGCGGTTCATTTCCATAATGCCCTACTCATGAAGTAAGCCGAGCTAAATGTTGTAAGTGCTGCAACACTTAGCGTAATTTCTACAAGGAATTTCCATAAAGCCCTACCCATGAAGTAGGCCGAGCTAAATGTTGTAAGTGCTGCAACACTTAGCGTAATTCCTACAAGGAATTTCCATAAAACCCTACTCATGAAGTAGGCCGAGCTAAATGTTGTAAGTGCTGCAACACTTAGCGTAATTCCTACAAGGAATTTCCATAAAGCCCTACTCATGAAGTAGGTCGACCTGAATGTTGTAAGTGCTACAACACTCAGTGTGATTCCTACAAGGAATTTGCATGAACCAATTATGAAAGTTACGATTCATAACACTAAGTTCGTTCATGTTTGAGAGCATAAATGTAGAAAAACACATCAAATTAAAAAATGTTCTATTCATAAAATAAGGTAGTACAAAGGCCCAACAGGAGTACAAGGGAACGCATGAAATTAAGAACTAGGGGGAAGGGAAGGGAGCTCTTCAGCTACTATCAGTTGAGGTTGAGCTTGTTGAGCTTCAGCAGCATCCAGAAGTTGCTCCATCTCTTTTTCCTGCTCCTTCTGAGCATCCACTAAGAAAGCAGTATCCCAGTCCGGCCTTTACTGATTGATAAATTTAATGATCTCACTCATGGTCAGGACATATGCTTCTTGGGCGATGGCATCAAAGGCTGGAGAAGCCCTCCATTCCTCCACAGCTTTGGAAACTCTTAGTTCAGTTTCCTTCTTGAGGGCTATCGCCTGAGCTACTGCTTCGTCAGCTCGTTTTTTCTCGAGCTCAGCCTGGGAGTTCGCTTTCTCTCCCCACATCTGCAACGCCTTGTTTTCGTCGAGCAGTTTGTGCTCCGTAGAGAGACTAGCGTTGAGCTCCACCCCCATCTTGTTTAAGCGGTCCTCGTAACCTCGCCTTTCCTCAGCAAAGGCTGCCCTCTCCGTTTCAACCTCAGTAAAAAGCTTTTCAGTTTTAGCTTTAAACTCTTGCACAGAATCGAGTTCAGCTTTGACCTGAGAAACATGAAGATAACATGAAATATACATAGAGAAATCGTTGACTCGAAGTACGACGTGCTGGAAATAAAACTTTACCTTTTCTACCATCGAAGACATATGAAGGATAGCCCTGTAGCAGTACAGCTGTACTGTAAGGACGTTCTCCCCTATGGGCATGTCGTTAACATGGCCCTGTTCCCTATCACTCCAGCTTCGCGATAGTAGAACGGCGGACTCCCTGAGGGGAGAGGGAAATGCAGCCACTGACTCCCTCGCTAGAAAAGGAGCTCGGAGGAAGTCTAGTAGTATTTCAGGTCGGCGTCCGACCAACTCTTCGACACCTGACCTCTGGAGGTCAGGACACTTCCCCTGGGACTTGGAAGAAGAGGCTGCAGTGACTACCGGAGTTACCGTAGAAACAGGAGAGTCCGGAGGAATGGTAGAAACCGGGAGATCGGCAGAACGGTGCCTTCGCAGAGGTTGCTCATCCTCTTGCTCCTCTTCAGCAACCTTAGGTCGGCCCTCATTTTTTGGAGCGACCTCCTCCCTTTTTCTCTTTGCAGCCTCAACTGCCTTAGCCGCTTTGGCAGCCCGAAAACTCAACATGTCCGGTTGTTGGTCTGAAAAATGCAAAGAAATCAAATTAGCGGTAAGGAAAAATAAACAAGATTCACGAGATGTAAGAACTGCCTTATGAGAAGCAGTGGGAGCTGAGCTACGAGATCTGCTTTGCGTTGAGGTCGGAGGAGGCAAAGCTCGGAGTAGCCCGGCTCTAAACAAGTTGTCGTTCGTAATCACGAACTTACAGGACCTATCCTTAGGCGAAAGGACTCGTATGGAGTCCGCCCGTGCCTGAATTGCTGAACTCAGGTGGCAAGGTCGATAATCTGCAAAACCACAAAAAAAATGATTTAGCCACGTCAAAGAATGATTGCATAGAAAAATGGCTATAGGAATCCTCACTTACAGAAGGAATGGTAAAGGGTAGGAACTACGTCCCCCCTCTTCACCTCGTCGGGATGGAATTGCCAATCCCCTAAAATGAAAAAGAATTCTTCCTTCCACCCCTTAACCGAAGAAGAGTGTTTAAGACTAGTGAACCCCCCGTCCTGGGCCTAGCACTATTATACCACCAACCCGTTTTCTTCTCATCTTCCTTAAAGGTGAAAAGGGCGTTGAACTGGGAAACATCCATTTCTGGATGACCTAACTGTCTCCATAAAATTAGGATCGCTATTAGGGTCCTCCACCCATTTGGGCACAACTGTGTAGGGGCTATCCCCCAGGATGAAAAGAATGACCTGATGATCCTAAGAAAGTGTAATCTCAGGCCTGCCTGAAGAATAGCACTATTAAGGGCGACACATCCTACAGGGGGGCTGTCAACCCGGTCAGAAGAGGAAGGCATGACTAACTCTATGGAAGGTGAAATGCCGAACCTATTCCTGATTGCAGCTAACGAGCTCTCCGTTATTACCGACCTAAAATCACTCGCCCCCCCAAGTTCGGTCCCCACTACTACTCTCTTCTCGTGCCCTCTCCTCCCTTATTTTTTGCCTGTGTTCCATGCTTCTAGGTGAATTTGATGTTGGATTTGGAGGAGATGGTGGAGGGAAATATGACGCAATAGGAACATGTGTGAACACCTCCTGGCAGTCGAAACTAGCGGAGGAAGGGTTATAAGACGGGGTGGATGAAGAAGATGCAGATTCTTCCTGTCGATTTCCCCAAGACTGTACACAAGATTCGTCCGAACTCATATAAGCAAGTGGATGGAAAAGTAATGCGTAACAAGAAAAAGGTATTCCAAGTTGAAAGAAATACCTGGACAATGGTTCCACGTGAAAAAATTTCTTAAAGAAAGAAAGCCAAGAATCTGTGGGTCTAAGGAATTTGAGAAATTTGAAGTGTCAACGTGAATGAAATAAGGAGAGGGAAAATAGGAATATTATAAAGCGGGATTTGAACCGTTGGGAAAATCAAATTGATTATACGGCTGTCAATCAATGCTAATCAAAGAAAGGGGCGCCCCACCAATCCCTAAGCAACATGTGTACCTAACAGCTGATGGGGCAATTATTACGCGAGTTGGAACTTGTGCCGCATTATTTCGGAGAAAGGTCAGCTTCTTACTTAAATAAGAACTGACCTGGGGGGTAACTGTCGACACCGACCTGAGAGGTCGTCCAACTCGGACTATCATATTCCAACGAGGGCAAAATGACGCGAGTTCGAATATACGAGGTCAGCTCGGCTCTAAGTAACTTACTCGACAAGCTGTTGTAGTCCTTCAAGGCACAATAGTGATTAATGATTATGGATCACTGACAAGATCTTTAAGTTACCAGTCAAAGAGGCACACGTGCAAAGGCCCTATGTCAGCGCCCACCTAGTCCTCCGATCAGATGTCTTTGCTTGCCTAGCTAAGACTTTGCATTTATTATTGAGGCTCACCTGTCCCATCACCTGACGGCCAATAGGACAAAGTTGAGTTCAGGCTCCAACCCTGTTGCGCCAAAGACATGACTCACTCGCCAATCGTCTATGTTGACAAGACAGGAGTACTAGTCGTCAGAATATTCCTCCTATAAAAAGGTTCAAAATGCAAGTTGAAAAAAGAGAGGGATCCTAGAGAAAACACCGAGGATACTCATTGTAATACTGGGAATATTAACATGAATTGATTCCACTCATTTTGATTGAAATGTCCATTTTTATCTTAAATTGGCCCTAATTTTGTCCACTCAATTTTAGATGTCAACATTATATTTTATAAGTTTCACAACTTTTCAATAGGGATGGCAAAAAAACCCGACAAACCCGATACCCGCGGGGACCCGCCCCGAACGGGGAGAGGAAAACCCGCTTAAATGGGTAACGGGGCGGGGATGGGGCGGGGAATTATTCCCCGAGGCGGGGACGGGTAACGGGGTCCCCGCCCCGCCCCGTTAAAAAAAATTTTTTTTTTTTTTTTTTTTTAAGAATTCAATACTTTAAATGAACATTTTCGTTAGTTCTAATAGAAAATAGCAACTAAAATTATTTGTTTAAATATAATGAATATGGACAATAAAAATAAATTATCAAAAACTAAAAAAAAAAAAAAAAAATTTAAACGGGGAATAAACGGGGAATAAACCCACCCCGCCCCGCCCCGCCCCCGCCCCGACCCCGCCCCGCCCCGCCCCGCCTGAAACGGGGAACGGGGCGGGGATGGGGAATGAATTTCTTAACGGGGCGGGGGATGGGGAGGGCATCCCCGCCCCCGCCCCACCCCGTTGCCATCCCTACTTTTCAATTACATATTTCATTAACTTTTATAAAAATCTGATTTTAATTCCCACCAAACAGGGATTTAGTATAGCTTGTCCTTTATTATTATTATCTATTTTCCTAGTTTGTTTTTCATCAACATCCTATAACCTTCGAACAACAAAATATTGTGTTAAGCCACTTGTACACAATAATGTTGTTAGATTATTGCCGGGGAGACAAATGGCTTTTATGGATTGGATGTTGGTAGGGATAAAAAATTAAAACAGACCAACTAAATATTGACACTTGGCACCCTCTACAAAATCTGGCAAAATCCTCCCGTACATCTAGCGAAGTCCCAAAGAATTTTGCTACACTTACACATTTTGGTATACAACCCTCTCACATGTGTGTAGGTCCCACAATATGGGCCCCATTGTGGACCCCACACACATGTGAGAAGGTTGTGTATCAAGTGTGTACAAGTAGCATTTTTGAAGTCCTAAAATCTTTGTGAATGGTGATTTTTTTTTTTTTTACTATTATTATTTCTTCTAGTTATGCCTTTGTAGCCAGGTGACAATAGTTTGACACTTGCGTGAAGTCAAAAAGAAAGTTCATCTCAATTCTGAAAATTGAAAATTAAAGATAGTATAGTGTGTGTATAATCAAAGCATCTCAGTAACTATGTTGACACGATTATTCTCTACCTATTGCGGTACATAAAGAAAATCCCCTTTCCTTTAAAAGAGAGGATGCTAAATTTACTATTCATACCGTGCCCTCTCTTTCACACTTGAACCGGTTCTCCTACAGTAGACAAATCACCTTTATATTCCTACTATATCCCCTTCCACTTAAAAGAGTTCATGTGAGATCACTGTTCATTTTTTAGCCCTCATGTTCACACTGTTCACCTTTATTTTTTCTTTTCCTTTTTAGGTGGTTTAGTTTTGACATGTCGGTTATGTTCATCGTATCTCTATTTTTGTCCCTACTAATTTTAACCAAATAGAGGCCCACTTCAATTAATTTATTCACACGTATCAATTGGCATGTTATTTTTTCTTTTCTTTTTTAGGTGGTTTAGTTTTGACATTTCGGTTACTGTTCATCGTATCTCGATTTTTGTCCCTACTATATTAAAAATGATTATTAATTGCTAACAAATATTGTTCGTTTTCCACAGTTTCCATAGATCACTGTTCATTTGTGAAGCATTTTGCCTCCCCATTTTATCCCCCACGAATTACCATTTTCTCCACCTTATCCACCCTGCAGATTACTGTTCATCTGTGAAACAATTTTCATCAACAGTGTATAAAATAAAAGGGCACTATGGAGACAAAAAAAAAAGGCAACCGACTGTTAATAAATATCTCATTTTCACGCCAGAATTGTTGACTAAATTTTTCAAGATTTGGCAGTGAAATTTGCCGCCTTAATTAATTAAAAAATATATATATATGCAACCGACTTACTCATATATATAACATGCAAATTCACTAAATGCAAATGCAATTGCAATCATACATTGTGAAGTGGCAAAACAATTTCTTGAAGGTAGATTTGTATTCATTATTGTTATATTTTTGCTTTTTCATTTCATTTTTTTTTTTTTTTTGCATCATGATTTCAGTTTTTTCGTTTTTGTTTAGTTTTGTATTTTCGTTGTTCCCTATCTTCCGAGAAGATTCGCTCGATGTTTTGGTCGAGATAGTTGAAATCATTTTTTTTTTGCTGCCTACTTCCGATTTTGTCATTTTTCTTTAGTATTATTTGTCATCCTTCTCACAAGTTTCTTTCTTCTCCAGTACAACTTCTCTTTCATATTAGATATTAAAACTTCAGTTTATAACCACGCTACACGGCATTTACTACTATAACTTTGAGTAAAATTAAAGAAAACTTACAGCTTTAGCCTGTCAGGTAAATGAGTTTCTTCTTCCACTTGAATTTGTTGATTCCTGGATGTTGGTATTAAGTAGGTCCATGAATGTATGTTGGTATTAAGTAGGTCCATGAATGTGCAGTATATTTTCGTGAATGAATGATGGAGTTGAAAATAGTAATAAAGCATAGCAACAATTAAAGAGTTTCTGTTGTGATTTTATACGAGAAATTATATTTATATTATAGTTTTTGTAAAATATAAATCAGTAGAATTTTAGGCCAAAAACATAAGAAAGAAAAAAAAAGGTCGTGTAGATCCTTTCTTCCCGTGCGCGCACGGGGAGATCCCTTCTCCCCGTGTGCGCACGGGGAGAAACGAACTCCCCGTACGCGCACCGGGAGTTTTCATCTCCCCGTGTGCAAACGAATTCTTTTGTTTTGCCCGATTTTAAATCAGAAAAAAAAATTTCTGAACTCCCCGTACGCGCATGGGGAGAAGGTTCTCCCCATTCGCGCACGGGGAAATGAAAACTCCCCATGCGCGTACAGGGAGAACCATTCTCCCCGTGCGCGCACGGGGACAACCAAATTTTTTTTTTTTTAATTTTTTACGTTTTTTTCCCTCTTCTTTTTTTTAGCTACAAATTCTATTGATTTACATTTTACAAAAACTATAAATGTAATTTCACTTATTACAAATTTAATTCAAAAATATTAGAATATTTCATTTCATACATACATACCAGTCAGGTCGATCCCCGTTGGGGGCATTGCCCCCTTAACCCCTGCAATATTCAGGCGTTGTCGAGTTTCTGTACCTGTGAAACTGCTTCAAGGATTTGTATTGTTGAGATGATTTTTATCAACTTGCTGGAGCAATAGCAGCCTGATTTATTACTGATTAAGATGGGAATTGTACTACAAGCTGATTTATGTAATGAAACTGAAGCTATAATTTGTAAATATGTATTGATTTGCAGAATGTAAGACAATTATTTATGAAATGAAGAACTCACCATAGAATTAAAGAACAATCCGAAGGCTGTTGACATGCCTCCCAGCTTTCCTAATTTAATCAACTCACTAAATATTTTCCCACCTAATACATCCTACCTCTTTTCTATTTATAAATATTTTGTAACCAAATCTAATCGAATTTGTTACTATTTATCGCTTCTCAATTCTTTTTTGGAGATTGATAGGAGCCTATCTCAAAGGCAGTGATAGTTTTTCTTTTTGTCAGCTTACATTTTAGTACATTTTTGCTTTATTTTATTTCATATTTTCTTGTATTTTTGTAGCTATGAGGGGTTCTTTCGTTGGCTATTATGTTAGATAAAAACTTATTGATGTTTCACAATATCATTAATATTTGATATGCTAATATTACCTTAAAAATACCAAAGCCCATACATTGTACGGGCGTGCAACTAGTATTTATAAAAAAGCGGGATCGGTGTGAACATAAATAACTTTTCTAAGGGTTTGTTTTCAAAGAGGTTTGGGTCAATTTTGTATCAAACCAGTCCAATAGCAAAACTCACGGCTTTGCCCTGAAGTTCAAATTTTTTTTTTCAGTCATATTTCATTGTTCAAGGCTCAAAAAAAAAAAAATAATGAATTTTTCGATTATTTGGATAATTGTTTTATTTAACCCTTGTTTGGCAAAAAATTAAAATCAAGATTTTAATTTAAGTCAAAATCAAACATTTAATTTTAATCACACATTTCATTAATTTTTATCAAAATCTATGAAAAAATTGATTTTAATCCCACCAAACATGGGCTTTATAAATTCGAAATTTAATTCCATTTCTTACATCATTATCTTTAATTTTTGTCATTATCTATAGTTCGTTATTATTTAGAGTGTAGTTGTTATTCAAATTTTAGTTAATGCTTTAATTATGGGTTATAAGTCTTAATGAAAGTTAGTTGAATATGATTATAATAGAAAGTCTTGAAGTTTCTCTCAATATTCTCTATTTCTTGACATTCTTGGGTTACATGTTAGATTTTTTTCTTTCCTATAAGCTTTTGTTACGTCATTACCCGATCAAATCCTCTAGCAGGTTTTCCTATCATTTTTTTAACTACTGAATTGGAGTAGTCTAGATGATAAAATCGTTTAGACCCTTGCATTGTTTCCCCCTACACGAAGTTCTATCTTGTGAGACATACTAGCGTCATCACATTTGAAAGTAAAAATTTCGAAGAGGACCTTCATGTTGTGTCAAAGGTGGTAAAAAGTAAAAGTACGTAAAGATTATTTTAAAACTTTTAGCATTTTATTTTTAGTTTTAAATATAAATTTAATTCTCTGAATTAATGTACTTGATTTAAAATTGAAGGCATTCTTCAAACATTAATATAAAATAATCAATATATAATAATGCTTGAATTATCAAAATAATCTGATTAAAAGAGGCAAATTATTTTGATTAGAAAGGGTATATATATCCTCGTGAAAATGCTTGAACTGCTTAAATGCCCCCATTGATTTGATTGTTCGTACATCATATGCATATCTAATCATACTACTGTGTAAAATTATTAATCAATTTAATAATTGTCCCAATGATCACTAAACTTATGTCCATGTCTTCAATTGCACATTGAAATTTAAGATATTGAGTTTTGGCTACTAATCTTATTTAAACGTTGGACATTACTCACCGGCATAACATCCGTTTCAAATTATTAACGGAATAAGTGACAAGGCTAACAGAATGTACATATGTCGCATCATCATGTTGTTAACAAATTATTACATTTTCGATTTCTCACTAAACTTTAAAAGCGACTTAGATGGCTTATTGAAATTTGAGGTGGTTGAATTTTGGTCACTAAACTTATAAAAACGACGCCGGCTCATTGTTATGTACTGCAAGCATATGAGTCGCGTAAAAGTAATAAAGTGGGCCAAACGAGTCATTGTTGTCGATCCTACGATAAATGATTACTCAATCACATAATAATTAAATTTAATTTTAACACAATATTATAGAATTTTAAGCTATTTTCAGCATTTGAAATTTCAAATTTATTGTGTGTTTCGTTGTTAAAATAGAAATTTATTTTATTTTTATTTTAACAACGAAACACACAATAAATTTAATTAAATAAATTTTGCAGTGATAGACACAGTAAATTTAATTAAATTTTGAATTTTTTGAATGAAACATACAATCTATTTAATTAAATTTATTGTGTGTTTTGTTGCAAAATTCAAATTTTAATTTAAACAACGAAACACACAAAGAAATTGATTTTTTTTTTCAAACGATGAAAATAACTTAAAATTCTACAAAAATATGTTAACGCAATTGGATCAACAACCCGAACTCGTTTGTCCGATTTAATACTTTTACGCAATTTGTGTGCTTACGGCACATATTTTTTAACGAACAATCCGACGTCATTTTTATAAGTTTAGTCCAAAATTCGACAACTTCAAATTTCAGCAAGCAATTTAAGATGTTTTTCAAAGTTTGGTGAGCAATCGAAAATATTTTTCAAAGTTTAGCAAGTAATTGAAGATGTGACAATTTATTAACATCGTAACGGGCGCCACATGTGCATTCTGTTAACCACATTACTAATTTCATTAACAGTTTGAAACATGTGTCATGTCAATGAGTAACGTACAACGTTTGGATAAATTTAGTTGAAACTCCACGTATTAAACTTCAGTGAGCAATCGAAAACACGAACATAAGTTCAGTGACCTGTGACCATGGTGACAATTAACTCATTTGATATGGAATTTGGATTTTATATGATTTTTGGTTTATTGATATGAATGTGGCCTAATGTTTTTAATGTGATTTTTAGTTGTTGAGGAGATTGAAATTGATACAAAGAACCATTAATTTAACGGACTTTGCTATAGGTACATGAATTCAAATTACGGTACCTACAAACTATACACAACATTTTGGGGGATTTTTTTTTTTTTTCAATATTTTATACATGGGATCCACTACATGTGAGTTGGAATTCAAAAATCTGGTCCAATTTTGATAAAAATTCTCTGTACTTGAATCATTTTCCTAATTTAACTTCCCGTAAGAGTTTCATTGTCAGAACAGTTTATTCCAGTTTTAGTCACTGATAATATAAATATTTGGACATTCGAGTTAAAAGTATTGTATATTGGTGCCTGGCGACATATAATTAGGGTCTTGGAATTGCACAATGTGAAAAAAAAAAAAAATTATATTGAATTGGAAGGTTTTTCAATTTCAGTCATAAAACCCTTGATTTCAAGCTGCAAAAATAATTCAAGAGTTTAGCTTCGAGGTTTATTTCAAATGAAGGTTCTAATCTTGAGATGCTGCGAACTGAGTTTATGGTTGACTGCGTTTTGTTTTTACTTTTTCTTCCTTTACAAAATAAGTATAATTTAGTTTTCGTTTGATCTTGGTACTAACTTACATTGAGTGCATGTTCTGTCAGATGTACATTATACACAGTAATTAACTTTTCAAGACATATTTGTTGGCTCCTTTTTAGGTTTGAGTTTTGGTGGATCGGTCTGGATATCTCAATATTCGAATCACTTATTATATTTTAGATATTTCGTAAATGAAACTATTTGTGTCCATGTGATTATTGGAACCAAATGCAAACTCGAACCATCTATTTCGATTTAGGGTCAATTATACCTATAATATTTTCCAAAACATTTGTGAATTAGTATTGTAAATTATATTTTCAATATCTAGCAAAATAAATAAGTAAATAAATAAATATGCCACCCAGTACATCTTTCAACATTTTTTAGTCCACTGCAAATATGCTACCAAATAGCATCCACTTCGATTGTGGCTCTACTTGCGGTGCGTCAAAAGGGGTTTGAGGGGGCAGTCATCACGTAAAATGCTATCAGAAGTGACGACGAACGAGAGTGACATGATTCAAATCAATTATTCAAATGAATAAATCTGGTTAATTAGAATACTTATTACTTTGGTAAAAAATTATATACACCTTGATAATATATAATAATTTATTTTATACTACTAAATTTATTCATAAACTGAAATTACTACATAATACCATAAGAAGACGAAAATTACTGTATAAGAAACTTTCCATTTTCATAAGAGACAAAACAAAACAGATTCATTAATTTCATATGCTAAACTAAATATATGGAAATTCAATTTGCTTCCCACAATACTATTAACAATTCAAAATAGATTCAATTATGCTACTTGTACAAAGGTGGTTTACAAAAACGTGTTGACAAAATGATGTGGCAAGATTTAGGTCATTGATTTCAAAAACTGTTTTTTTTTTTTTAAATCATTGGCCTAAATGTTGTCAACACGTATTTTGTAAACCAATTTTGTAACCTAACTTTGTACAAATAGCATGACTCAATGAGATTACTCATTACCGGACAACTGTACGAGGTTGGCTTTAGAAATTTCTTCACCATTCGTAACATCTGTATTCGTTATTCGATTGATTTATCTTGCTTGTTTCAATCACTAATCTAATCTAAATTACTTATATTCTGGATATTCCATTGATGTGTTTCTGCTTTTGTGAAATCCAGATTTAGGATCATTTGTTATTGATTGTGATTCGTGTCCAGTAACAATGCAATTTTGACAATTTTATATATTACAGTTTTTGAAAAGTTTAGATATGTTCCAAGTAATAATCTCAACTTATAAAAAGACTGTAAATCCAATTTTCGCATTCTTTCTTTTTGATTTGTGATACCCAATTGGTCATTGATTCTCATATTATCATAATTTTACATATACAGACTTGTATCAGTATTTGAAATTTAACTGATTTATGCATATAGATTTGCAAATTCTTTTATATGTTTTAAGGTTATTTTAACATGTTTTTGTTGTCTATATGCAGAAATGGGATCATTGAATGTCTTGGTAACATGGACGTTTGGACTTTTCGTACCAAGTGATTACAAGTGTGAGAATCTTATTGAGATGATATGTGGCCAGTGTGTAGATTTTGTTAAGAGATAGAAAAATGTAGACCAATTTATAAATGTTTGGACTATTCATAACTAAATTGACATTTTAAGATGGGAACCCAAATTTTTCATATGGTATTAAAACCCGTTAAGCTCCAACGAGCGGTTTGATCTGATTAAGACTCAAAAAAATTAGCACACGAATTTCAAGAATAATCTGCTCAAATGAGCCCCCATCTTGTGGGGGTACGTTAAGGGATAAAATTCCACATTAAACAAAGATGAAAAATATAGACCAATTTATAAAGGTTTGTATTACTATCCTTAATAAGGTTGATATGTTAAGATGGAACCCAAATCTTAATAGATTCTCGCTTTTGGGTTCGATAATCTCCTTGATTTTGAAGCCTCGCCTAATTGACAAATGCATATTGAACCTAAACTCAGTATTGTCTGCTTCTTTATTGTGAATCTTGACAGAGGTCATTGATATATGACGAGATATATATTCGTGTTTTCGGGTTTTTCCAACGGTATTTGTATCTTGTTGAAACCCGGAGCTAAATGAGAAGTAGGTAATGTCATTTTCTGTTTCTATAATCAACTAATTGTAATATGGTCAATCTGTTTGATTTTGAGGATGAATATATTTAAGCTACATAACGGATATATTGATCTGCTTCTCTAGGAAAGGCTCAATATGGTGGTATCTCCCTTCGTAACGATCAAAGATGGTAACTTTATCGGTCCACACAGTTGTTCATGTACCAATAGAAGATTAGGCAGCTACTGCAGCCCCTCCTTCTTCAGCCGGAACTCTATATTGAGGAGCTCGGAATACTGCCAAGATATCAGTATCTTTGGTTTCAAACCAAACTCTAGATGCTGTCGGAGTAAATGATCGTCAACAAGAGTGTTCTAGTGTGTTGTAGATTCTTATCCAAACTTGTATCATTTGATGATGCCATGTGAATCGCTAGAAACATGTGAAGTGTATGGCTAACCTAATAATGAAAGTTTTGTAAGGGAACTGGAGCAGGCTACCATGAGATAAAAGATCTTCTTTCTAAAGAGATTCGATTTGGAACTTTTATATGTCCAATGTTCAATATGAAAATAATTTCAGAGGTTTTTCCTGATTTTGTCCGTGTCAAAAACAATTTGAAATACCTCGATTTTTATAGAACATGTCTGAGTCAAAAAGTAATGCTCAAACTATGTGATTGAATAAATTCTCGTCTATCTGTTGAGGGTCAAGGGCTCATTCTCCGTCCCCTCCTTCAAATTTCGATTCGTATGTTTCATAGAAAAATCTCTGATCAAAGATATAACAAAATCCATTTTGCATTATATCTAAGAGATTCCTCGGTTCGGGCCGAAGAAGTAATGTCACTCGATCATTATCAAGCTAACTGCAATTTTTTTTATTTTTTTTTTTGTATCATTTCTTAAGTCCCATAGGTTTGATCCTGTAGAATTTGACCCAATCTTTATTAGGGTTTATATAGTGAAGAAAAAACTTCAAAATAAAAAATTGGAGATTGCGGAGAGGATTTTTTTGATAGAAATTTTGGAGGAAATGCATATTGATATATGAGTATATTGGTCTATGGAATGGATTGAAGATTATTTGGATTTCAGGCTAGAAATTTTTGATTTGGGCTATAGTGAAGGAACTGGATTTTGGGAGTACTGGGCGAGAATTGGGATTGTCATGAGACTTGTTTGGTGGATTGATTTTAGTTTTCTTTTGCATTAATTGTGGGAGTGAGGATATTTTCAATTGGTCAATTATACTGCATATATTGTAGTATTTTTGGATTAAAACACATTGAAATGTAAAAAATGAATTTTTTATAATTATAATGGATACGGTGAAATTTATGACTTTTGAACTTGGGCTTTGAAACTTGTTGCTACTGGGTTGGATAATTGGGCCAGTGCGAATAAATTGTAAAAAGTAAAGGGAAAAAATCATATTTAAGGTGTTTTCTTTACCTCAATTCAAAAATAAGGTAAATAGTTTAAAAATTCAAAAATCAGGTATTTATTTAATTAATTAAAAATATTTATTAAATAAAGATAATAAAGTCACATTTTGTGATTAATGGTCACATATTCATAATTTTAAGTTACAGATTTATTTACTGGTCACATATCGTCAAATTTTTTGATCGCAAATTATTTCGAGGTCACATATCAAAAAATTTGTAGGTCACAAATTATTTCGAGATCACAGATTTTTAAATTAGTTGGTCACATATTATTTCGAGGTCACAGATTATTAAAATTTTAGGTCACATTTGAGTAATTGGTCACAGATTGACAAAATTTTGGTCACAGATTGACAAAAATTTGGTCACAGATTGCCGATACTTGGTCACAGGTCACAGATCGACCAACACAGACTACCCAGCCACAAAACACACGACTGAACCCCAACATCGATTGATCCACCACCACCAAAAGCCAACCACAACCACCACCGCCAGCCAACAACAATAGATCCACCAACCCCAACAAAAATAGACCAACAGCCAACTACCCACCACCAGCCAACAATAGATCCACCACCACCAACGGCCAACCACAACCACCACCGCCGGCCAACAACAATAGATCCACCAACCCCAACAACAATAGACCAACCCCAGCTGCTCCACCGCAAACCACCACCCACAGCAGCGTCGCGACGCCAACGTCGCTGGGTCGCAGCTAGCCAAGTCGCCGTGCTTGCTGTCGTCGCTGGCAGCCGTGCGATTCACAAAGAAAGAGGGGGTGGGGAGGGGGAGGTAGAGCCGTGGAGGGGGAGGGGAGGGAGAAAGAGAGGGGAAGAGGGGAAGGGGAAGTGGGAAGGGGAAGGGAAGGAATTAGGGTTAAACAGCTTTTATACCACCTGATTTTTGAATAATAAAATTTGGTCCCTGAATTTTGAATTCCAATCTTTAAACACCTGAATTATTATAATTTCTCTAAATTGTAAAGAGTAAATACCTTATAAAAAAGGTCAAATCTTGTTCTAGAGTCGAGTACTCACGATTCCAATTCAAGAATCAATAGGTTTGGACTTGGTTGATTCTCGATTAAGATTCCTTTTTTTTTGGATAGGTACTAAAACGTCCGATTCCGATTAAAATGCCTACTCATACTCCTTTTCATTGTTGAATTATAGATTGAATAAAATAATTTTGATTGAATATTTTCTCCAACTATAAAATAATTTTTTATCCTATTATGCAATGTGCAAAGCACACGTTTAGAAAACTAGGTTTTGAAAAACTTATGATAGTATTTGACTACGTGTCCCTTGGACAAGAGTGACGAGATCAAAACGTTCAACTAAAAGATGAAAAATTGTAGTTGTTATCCTCAACCTTTTAGTGAATTACAAATTTTATCTAACCTTTTATTCGTGACACCCAAGTCTCAAACCTTTCAATTAGGTATAGCTCAAGGACAAATCCATCCATTTGCCCATTAGTTGACCACAAAAGTTAATTTTGACCTTATTTTGACCAAATAAAATTTACATTTTCTCAAATAAATTAATTACATAAAAGGAGGGAACCCCACCCCACAACTTCATCTTTGTCTAGGGGTCTGCATTGCAATTAATGGTCATGAATTGGTAAATTTTACCTCTAGGATAGGGAAATCTTAAGCAGAGATAGTTAGAGATAAAAAGCCTCCAATTTCTCTTCAGAGAAAATCCTTAGAAGATGTTTCAATAAAGATGAAAATTAGAAGTGGTTCATATACGAAGACTGCAGTCTATAGAAATGAATCTTTCATACCTATGTTAAATGAGGAATCGCAAAAACTTGCTCAGTGATTTTAGTATGCTCTCCTGGGCAATTTGGATGGAAAACACATCATATTGAATTTGGAAATAGAAGAGAATTGTTGCACCTTTTCCAGCGAAATTCCAAGAATGGCCACGTGACAGCCATGTAGTAAGAGAACCCAGGCCCACACTCTGCGTCATCTGCTCATGTGAAATTTCTATCGAATCCTCGTGAAGAGGTTGAAACCCCATGGAGGGTCGAACTCTGGAAGAGACGAGGTAATATGAGGCGTTGCAAAGGATCTTTCGTACAAGATCTTTTATGATTAATTAACGTGATCACTCACTGTAGAGTCATTTTATTAAGTCAATATGTCAAATCTAGTCCATACAACCTAGGCCATAGTTTCAATAGTCAGAACATTAAATGCGCTTGAGCCTAATGTTATGCCTCAAAATCAAGGCTTAAGAAGAAGTCCACACCTCAAAATAGAAGAACTATGTAAGTGGCCGAAACGTAGGTAAATGGCTAAAGCTCTGAGCCGAAGTACTATCTAAGTAGCTGAAGCTCTTAAGCCAAAGAACTATATAATAAGTTAAAGAAGAAGCCGAATCTCTTCACATCAAAGACCTCCAATACGAAGCTCCCTTTGACTGAAACCCTTGCTGTCTTTTAGAGGATCTGTAGTCAATTTTTAAGATTGATTGATGTAACGTTTATAATAATGAATGCCAAGATTGTCGACGTACGATATAAGGTGGCTGACTCATTGCCAATTTATTAAATGGATAGCAGACTGAGTGATGTGAGGCTTCGACTTGGGAGATGAGCATGCGATTCTTATCCAATGGCTACCACTTTGACCAGAACACTATAAATAAGCAACTCTTATAACATTTAAAGCTAATACAACTCTTTACACTTGAAACCACACTAGGTTTTCTCTCTTGTTTCTTATATATTTATTTGCTTAAGTTTAGTTCATTTTTGCTTTGGTGGAGTTTTATATGATTGTTTGTTTATATGCAATCATCTTTTATCATATTGTCAATGTTCAAACATTTTTGTCTCCCATCGTAGAACATCTCCCACATCTATAAACGCCATCCATTTCCGTTCGAATCACGTGTCAAAACGTGTTGAAATCTACTTACTTGGACGTGGGTGAGACTGACATCTGTTCTCCACATAATTATTATAAAAACGGGGTCAACAGATTGACACCGTCTTTGGAAAACACCACTACAACCACAAACATTCCCGTGGAAAAAGCTTACCGAAATATTTAATTGGCTTATTGTTGAAAAATGATTTGTTCTTGAAGAAAGAACAAGTGAACGCTCCAAGATATTATTACTTGGATTATCGATATTTCTTGAAAAATGAATATATTGAGATAGAAATTCATTTGTAAGACTCCAACCTCTTTTTTTTTTTTTTAAGCAAAAGTGAGTTGTATGGAAAAAATGAGTTCAAATGATGATGAAGACCCCGTAAAAAAGGGGAGGACATTGAAGAAATGGCCTTAAATCAGTAGACCCCCTAAAAGCGGGAGGTCTCCAATGAAAAGAGCATGAATAAGAAGACCCCCTAAAAAGGAGAATGCCACTTAAGAAATGGTCTTGAATGAGTAATGCGAGGTCTCTGACGAAGAGGTCGTGAATAAGAAGACCCTCTGAAAAGGGAGAAGTCGATGAAGAAATGGCATTGAATAAGTAGACCCTTTAAAATGGGGAGTTCTCCAATGAAAATGCTACAAATAAGAAGACCCCTCTGAAAAGGGATGGGGGCTGCTGAAGAAGTACCCTTGAATAAGTTGACCTTCTGAAAGAGAGAGGTCTCTAACGAAGAGGCCATGAATAAGAGGATCCACCGAAATATGGGAGGCCACTAAAGAAGTGGTTTCGAATAAGTGGATCCCTTGAAATATGGAGGTCTTCGAAGAAGAGGTCATGAATAAGAAGATTCCCTAAAAAGAGGGAGGTCGTCGAAGAAGTGGCCTTGAATAAGTAGACCACTCGAAAGGAAGAGGTCTCCAACGAAGAAACCTTAAACAAGAAGACTCTCTAAAAAAGGGGAGGCCGCTAAAGAAATAGCCTCAAATAAGTATACTTCTTAAAGTGAGAGGTTTTCAAAGAAGAGGCCATGAATAAGAGGGTCCCTGAAAGGGGAGAGATTTCTAAATAAGTGGCATTGAATAAGAAAACCCCATAAAAGAGAAGTCTTTGATGAAGAAGCTATTGAAAGACCCTTTTGCAAATGAGGGGCATTTGGAGAAGATGTCATAAAAGGAGCAATACTGAAGATAGACACCTTGATCAAGTGATAAGCAAAAATTTTCCAATTGGAGGAGAACAACACAAAAGAAGAGAAAAGGGCTAAAGAGTACAAAAATGTGTACTTAGGGATTGAAGTGTAGATGTTTTGAAACTTGAAGGACTTCGAATGCAATTTATCAAGGGTATGATTGAAATAAAAGTCAAAATATGAGGATCAAAATGTAGAGGTCAAAAATTGAAAGACCCAGGTGTGAAATTACTGAGGACTTGAAGGTAATTCTCATATTTTGCCCATGCACAAGCATGGTCTTCCATATATTCACCATGCAAGGCTTCATCTTCGCTTATGCGTCAAACCTCATGAATGAACCATCCACCATGAGGAAACCCTTGACATGGATAAAGCACTCCCATGCAAAGAAGTAATTCACTTCAAAAGGAGAGATGAGAAGCACCCCAATGGAGGCTTGCCTCAGATACTTATATAGATGAAGCCTCCATAGATGAAGCTGACCACCATGGAAGAAGTCTCTACATGGATGAACAATCCACCATGTAGGGAAACATGAATGCCTAGGAGAATAGGTGGATCCCAAAAAGGAACACCTCTAAATTCTCTAAGGTTGACATCATAAGCTTCCCGTGCATGAAACTGAATGCCATGGAAGAAGCCTCTGAATGGATGAATCATCCACCATGTAGTGAAGTATAAGAGACTTGAAGAAAAGGTGAATTCTAAAAGGGACCACCTCTAAATTCTCCAAAGTTGATATCATAAGCCTCTCATGGATGAAGTTGAATATCATGGGAGAAGCCTCTAAATGGATGAATCATCCACCATGTATGGAAGCATGATCACTTTGGAGAAGAGGTGGATCCCAAAAGGGACCACCTCCAAGTTCTCTAAAGTTGACATTACAAGCCTCCCATAGATGAAGCTAATCCCCGTAGGAGAAGTCTCTACATGAATGAACCATCCGACATATAGAAAAGCATGAAAGCCTCAAAGAAGAGGTGAATCCCAAAAGGGATTACCTCCAAATTCTCTAAGGTTAACACCATATGCCTCCCATGGTGAAACTGAACATTATAGGAGAAGTCTCTGCATGGATGAATCATCCACAACGTAGGAAAGCATCAGTACCTCGGAGAAGAAGTAGATCCTAAAAGGGACCACAACTAAAATCTCTAAGGTCGATATCATAAGCCTCACATGGATGAAGCTGAACACCATAGGATAAGTATCTACATAGATGAACCATCCACCATGTACGGAAGAATGAACACCTCGGAGAAAAGGTAGATCCCAAAAGGGACCACCTCCAAATTCTCCAAGGTTGATATCATATGCCTCCTATGGATGAAATTGAACGCTATGGGAGAAATCTCTGCATGGATGAACTATCCACCATGTAGGGAAGCATGAACGCCTTGGAAAAGAGGTGGATCCCAAAAGGGATCACCTCCGAATTCTCCAAAGTTGACATCATATGTCTCCCTTAGGTGAAGCTGAATACCATGGGTGAAACTTCTATATGGATGTATCATCCACTATCCAGGGAAACTTGAACGCTTTTAAAGGGAGCACCCAAAAAGGAACTTATATTCAAACTTCCGAATATGACCCTAAAAACGCTTCATCTTTACTTCAGCATAAACATCAAATTTCAGCAAATTAAATCATAACTTCAGCACTTCAGAGCTTCGTCTTTGCATCAAATTTCAGCCAAACTAAAACATCATTTCAGTCTCTTCATAAAAACTAAACATTCAAATTAAGGCTTCTACAAAAATTAAAGCTTTTCCATGAAAGTGTAATATTAGGCTAAACAACCAAGTCAAGCAAAGGACATGCTATATTAGAATGACACTTATGATAAAGCGCATTGGCCATTAGAATGAGGTCACGGGTCTTTTCATCCCATGGTTATTATTTCTCCCATTTTTACTAGAAAAGCTCACACATTGTGTCATTTGAAGGTACTACAATTTTATACACTCAAGTTGTAACTTTGCTCTCTCATTACTCTTTATACCTTTCCCAATCCGAACACCTTTTACTAGTGGCTTACGTCTTAGCACGTCCTACACTTAAATACTCACTTATATATAAATTGATTTGACCGTTGAAGTGCTCGTGATCGCCTCCCCACCATCGAAGAAGGCTACATACTTTAGCAGTTTGTCCAAATGTGCAGGATGAGCTACATGGACGTAAGAGGAGTTGTGATCTGTTGGCCACATCATTCCCACAAAAAATGAGGTCAACTGATTGTTGCCTCTACCATGGATGAACCCAGCCACCATATAAGGAAGCCTAATTGCTTCAGAATGAGAGGTTTGAAACACCCAAAGGAGGCCACCCTTAATACGTACGAAGGCGAAGCCTTCCATTGATTAATCATCCACTATAGAAGAAGCATTTGGCATGGATGAACTATTTACCATGCAATGAAGTTTAACCACTTCTAAATGAGAGGTACGAAGTACCCCAAAGTAGACCCACCTTGATAGCTACGAAGATGAAGTATTTCATGAATGAACCATCCACCATGGAAGAAGCTTTAGGCATGGATAAACCATCAACCACGCAAAGAAGTTTAACTGCATCGAAGGGATAGATGCAAAGCACCCAAAGAAGGCACACCATGGTACCTACAAAGACAAAGCCTTCCACGGATGAATCATGGAAGAAGCCCTTGGCATCGATGAACCATCCACCATATAAGGAAGTCAAACTTTTTTCAAAAAAATGAAATATGAAGCGCCTTAAAAGCTGGCTCTTCACCAGCGGGCTCGCCCTCTTAAAGGGGCCTCACCTCAAGTTCAATTAAACCTTATCAAAGGCCACCTCTTTACCCACAAGCTCATTCATGCTCGTTCTCATGTAAGGGCCTCGCCCAAGTTTAGTTTAGCTTTATCAAAGGCTGCCTCTTCATCAACAGGCTCGTCCTCATGCAAGGGTCTCTCCAAGTTCATTTCAGCCTTACCAAGCCTGCCTCATCATCAATGGGTTTGTCCTCATGCAAGAGCCTTGCCCTTTACCAATGGGCTCGCCCAAGTTTATTTCAGCCTTATCAAAGGCCGCATCTTGAACAAAAGGCTCGCCTAAAAATCAGGTTCACACGTTGCCATGAAAAATCTACCCATATTGTACACCTCAAGTCCACGCATTATATAAATATCCATGCTTCGACTTGTGGGATTATTGTGCTATGTTATCCGTTCGCAAGTAAGGGAAGTTAATGAAGCACAATTTCAACAAACACGAAAAACTCCACAACAAGGCACATTCTCTTCAGAATCAGAACATGCGACACGAACAAGACAACGCACTTTGACCCAAAAAAGTTTAAGCTCTTCAGAATCAGAACATGCGACACGAACAAGATAACGCACTTTGACCCAAAAAAGTTTAAGCATTATATGAATATTTATACCTGGATTTTGGGGACTATTATTACACCTCTTTCAGCAAGGCTCCAAAAATGGTCATGTGGCAACCACAAAGTGAACTTGAGCCTACACTTATCATTTCGCTTATGTGGCAATTTCTATCAAACTCTCATGAAGAGGTCGAATCATATAGATGGTCGAACCCATATGGCAGGGCCAAACCCTCGTGGATGAAGCGAGGCAATATGAGGCGCTGTACATTATCTTCCGTACAAAATCTTTTATGATTGATTAATGTGAACACTCATACAGAAGCCACTTTACTAAATCAATATGTCATATAGGAATGACAAAAAAAACCCAACAAACCTGATAGCCATGGGGCCAGCCCCGAACGGGGTGGGGATAACCTGCTTAATCGGGAATTCGAGATGGGACGAAGAATTTTGCCTCGGAGCGGGAAGGGATAACAGACACCGCACCCCGTTTAATTTTTTTTTTAGAACTCAATACTTTAGATATAAAATTTCACGAATCACGAAATTTCATTAGTTATAATATAAAATAGCAACTAAAATTATTTGTCTAAGTTTAATGAATGGAGGGCAATAAAAATAAATTATCAAAAACTTTAAAAAAAAAAAAAATTAAACGAGGTAGTAAACAGGGCAATGATCTCACCCTGCCCTGCCCCGCCTTAAACGGGTAACGGGGCAAGGACGGAGCGATGAATTGCTTGATAGGGTGAGGGGGTTGGGAAGGTTGCCCCGTCGTGCCTCGTTGTCATCCCTAATATTATACAACCTCGGCCATAGGTCTACCAATGGTCAGAACATTAAATTCGCCTAAGCCTAAGATTGACAAAATGATGTCTATGACAAGACGCTTCGACTGTTAAGATGAGGCAAGGTACTTCTTCATCCAAAGGTTATTATTTCTCCCATTTTTACTATAAAAGCTAATATACATTGTGCCATTTAAATGTAATACAATTTTATACACTTTAAGTTATAACTTTGCTCTCTCATTACTCTCTGTACTTTCCCAGATCTGAACCTCTTTTACTTAGCGGCTCACGTCCCACACTCAAATACCCACCCATACAGATTGACTTGATCGTTGGAGTGCTCGCGACCACCTTTTTCCACGACTAGAAAAGGTTACGTGTTCTAACAGTTCGTCAAAGTATGCAGGAAGAGACTATGTGAACGTAAGAGGAGTTGAGATCTGTTAACCACATCTCCCCCACGAAAAACGATGCCAACAAAAACTATTGTTGTATGTATATGAAGAACATGTGGTATATTGCTGGTTATCTAATGAGCACATTGAAATATTTTCTTAAGAATGGGTGTGTGGCTGTGGGTAACAAATGTGTTTTTGCATATTAGTTTTGATTTTGATTGGGGTTTGGAGGTAGGTGGCGTGGACTTCTCTCTTTAAACAAAAAAATTATTTTATTTAAGAAAATGTAAAATTATCATTTTATTGTTTTAAAATTAATCAAACTATGATCAAAGCAAATTTTTTTATCAACTAACGATCATATGACTACAACCAATAAATGTTTGGAATTGTGAATGTCACAAATAAAAAGTTAAGATAAAAACCACGATCCAATAAAAAGCTAGGAATCGCAGCTACCATTTTCCCTTAAAAGATTCGGGATAAAAATGAAACATGGACAATATGCTGGGGACTACGTAGTTATTTTCCCTTTCAATTTCCCATTTTAGGGTTAGACCTTTTATTAGCGCTGCTACCCACTCAGTCCATAACCAAACGATGCTGTGTGTCAGCACAAGAGCCGGATCAGCTCGCACACACTTCTTGTCCTACTGCTTCTCGGCCGCCGCCTCCTTTTCCGCCGTCACTCTCAAGCCTTTTCATTACAAACCCTTCAAATCCCATTTCCATCCCTCCGTTAAAATGCTGTCATCATCCAATTCCGATCCAAATCCCAAACCCAGTGAATTCGTCGAACACGTTGTGCTCTTCAAAGTCAAGCAGGATGCCGATCCTTCTGCAATCAACGCCATGGTCAGCAACCTCAACGGATTGACCTCGCTCGATCCAGTGCTCCACCTCAAGGCAGGACCAATCGCCCGCATTCGATCCTCCTCTCTCTCTTTCACCCACATGCTCCACTCCCGACACAGAACCAAATTCGACTTGGGATCCTACGCCGACCATCCGGCCCACATTAGCGTCGTGACGAACTACATCAAGCCCATCATCGACGACATCATGGCCGTCGACTGGGTATCTGATGACGTCACGGGTTCGGTGATCGTCCCCAACGGGTCGGCCATGAGGCTTACGTTTTTGAAACTGAAGGATGGTGTTGAAGAACGTGGTAAAAACGAGATATTGGGAGTGGTTAAGGGGATTAAGGACAAGTTTCCATCGATCGAGCAATTGAGTGTTGGGGAGAACTTTTCCCCAGGGAGGGCGAAGGGATTTTCAATTGGTTCAATTGCAGTTTTCAAGGGGATGACTGAATTGGAGGCTCTGGATTCGGATTCAGAAGTGGCGAATGAGCAGAAGGACAAAGTGAGGGAATTTCTTGACGGCGTCTTGGTGTTGGATTTCCTTTAGGGATGCAATTGGCTTTTCATTTTTATATGTTATGCTGATTATAATAAAACTGTACTTTTTGCTTGACATCTTTCTTGGCTATAACTGGCACAGTTGATTTCCTTAATTTATCAATCTCATGTTTAGATGAATCTTATCATTGGCTTCCCGAGGTGTCAATGAATCGAGCCGAGCAGGCTCAACCCTTAAACAACCAAGCTTGTCTCTGTGGGACAAGCCGACTCGTTTCTTAATTTTTTTAAAAAATTAATCAAATATGCCAAAACCATCAAGTATAAATCATGTGGAATACTAACTGTTTTTTCTCTATTTAATACACGATAACAAGTATTTCCACGAATGCTTAATTGATTTCTTCTAACGAAGAATAAATAAGATTACATTTGAACATACAATGGCTGCATTGCCATACCATATCATCTTTCTGTAGACAACGAAACCATCAAGCAAAACTGGCATATTAACCTAGGACATAAAAAACAACAGTGTTTCCCTCCCTTTCGAAAAGAGGAAAAGCACTTTAAAAAATCACAAGGACTCCGGACTAGTTGAGGGTCTGATTTTTGATGGCATCTGGACAAATCCATGTATTCTGCCTCCGAATTTTGCGCTTGAATCTCTAGGCGTAATTGACATTTTGTCTAGAGAGTAGTCAAATTCATCAAAATGAGCATTGCCCTCATCATCACTAATGTTATCTGCCATGTTGATCCCAGCCTCGTCAATATCTTCATCACTTGCACTTTCATCCTCCTCGTCTTCATAGTAACTACTTCTTACCATTGACCAATACACGAAATTTGGTCGGATGAATCTTCATGACAATTAAGAAAGGCGAGTATAAGTTTTGATATACAGAAGCAAAAAACTGGTCATTTTCTTCTTAGAATGGACTTTTCAATTTGCCAAATAATGATTCAACTTCCTAAATAAAGTAGGCATCTACAGGCTTAGGGAAGTACTGAAGTACAGTTGAAGCAAAGACAAACCTGTCAGATTTCCTTAACAAGCAGGGATCAAAAGGGAAAAACATGTCGAGCCTTTCTACCCCACCAAATGCCCGCGAAAGTTCAGATTCTAGCATACCATAATCTGCAGAGGTGTCTGGCACGGCAAATATTTGATTTATTTTTGCCAACCGGAGAAATTCTTCTACTATTGATGGCAGGCATACCTGCTCCAGAAAATTGAAGCAATGGACCAGAGTTAACAGCCTACTGTGGAGATCAATACATATCCTCAAGCCAAATACGAAATCGGGATTAGATAAAATAATCACGCGCTAACATCAATACGTGCACTCAAAACAGAGGACCCATAGACAACTATAGGCTAAACTTGACAAAGTTCATACTTCATACAACATTTCACCTGCAATGGTTTCAAAGGATGCCTAAGGATGTCCTCAATATGCATAAGAAGAAGTTGAGATCTGAGGCGAGGAACAGAAATCATTGATCTCATGCGAAAGCAAAGCACGTACATAATGGCCTGCATGCAACAAAAAAGTCATCAACAAACAATTTCCAGTAAATTTGTTGGATATTTGGAACAAAATTATACAAGTAGCCAATGAAATCATCAAGCCTATGTTTGGCCCCCATTTTTTCAAAAACTCAGTTTTCCAAAACTCATTTCCAGCCACACATTCTCCCATAAAATAATTTTTCATGCAAACCGAAAGCTTTTTCTTATCTTTTAACCTCACATTCTCCAAAAAAAATCACTATTTCAAAACACGTTTTCTTTCAAAAATGGGGCTTAAACAGGGGCTAAAAAAGCTATACTGGAGATACAGTGTCATTTTAAGTTACAGTCTGCTTTGGCCCTTAATATAGAAAAGTGTACACACAATATGTACTGAAAAACAAGCTTATTGAGTTGTATCCTGCAAATGGTGCAGGCAACATGTTCCCATCAGGCAAAACCCATGCCCACAAACTTAGGGACACCATAAAAAGCAAATCCAAATGACAACACTTATTCCACCTCCGAAAGTACTCAATACTATTGAGTACTAACAGAACTGGTGAAAGATACAGGTAAGAGTTATAACTGACCAAAGAACATAATTTTTAAACGATACCAGGATTCAGGAATGGTTCAAAATTTTGAGATTCTTCAAATTCAATTACATATCAAGACTTTATACCTGGCAACCAGCATAGAAGACTTTATGAGCTTTGGCATTAATGTCACCATCCTGGTTATTGCAGTAATCAAAACACCACTTCACCAAACTGGAACCTCGCATAAGATAAAGATACTCAAGTCAGACATTTAAATTCCATTCTCTGATTTTTCTTTATCCACGAGCAAGTCGGATAATTGACAACCTTTCCAGTGTAGTAGCAACAAAGGAGGGAGCCACAAACTTTGCACGAGACAAATAACTAGCAAGATATGAAACAGCACTCATTCTGCAAGAATCCCAAAAAGAAAAATACGTAACTTGTTAAGTAACCTTGATAAGTTAGTATAAAGTATAAAAAAGAAGCTTGACACCACAACTGGAAAAGAAAATGAATAAAAGTATACATTTGACTTTAAAACATAATTCTATTATTGACCACAAATAAATGAAACCACAATTTGTCAAACAGTGCAAATAAAGAATAATGTGTTAACAGTCTTGAGACTCTTGCCCATGAGAAAAAGGGAAAGAGGGAGAAGAAGAAATCCGATTGAAGCAAGAGACCCATGCAATTCACAAAATCTTGGTGTTATATGAAGTAAAAACACAATGAACATATGGCTAATTATAGAAGAGCAAGGCACAAAAAGAACGGTATTAACTATTTCTAATAATATTTCTCAGAAACCAATAAACAATTTCATACTATTTTACACCGCGCATGATGAAAGTTTCAAGCCTCTCTGCATTCATAAACTGGATTGTTATTGTTACTAGAGAAGTCTCCAACACAAAATTTATGGTCTCATTTGAGATGAGATTAATATATAATGAAGTTTTCCAATTTAAAAAGGCATAATGTAATTAACATAATCATCTCATTTACATGCATAAGCTAGACTTTCTTTATGAAACATGGGTAACAGTCTGTTCATATTTGAGAACAGAAAATTATGAGCCACAACATATTTGATAAGTATTTATTATAATGTAAAAAATCTATGCACCTTTACATTATATTGTGTAGCAATTGCATTCTCTTATGTCTGCTGAGATCGAGAATGTTATAAATTTTAAAATGAAGCTCATCTACTAAATCAAAAAGTGGATTCTGATAGGTGCATCATACACGTATACGCATGAGACACACAAGGCACACACTTAATTCAAAAAGTGATCTTGATATTTACCTCCATGCAGGATAGACACCGCTCACAAAAATATTCACAAGTGTGCTTGCGAACATCTTTCCACAATTTTCAGGATCCAGGGAGCAAGCGTAGAACATCACAAACTACAAAAGATGCGAATCTTGGAGCTAACAGAATGGTTAAGAAAACACGCTACCAGTACATGGGCCAGAAAAAGAGCCAATAGGTTTCATAGAAAGGGAAGAAAGAAATATAGACAGACAACAAACTAGGGCACCTTTTGCTATTTTACACAAGGTGAAAAAGGAGTAGATACCTGAGCAAATTTTGATTTGTATGCAGTCAAAACAGTTTTCTGAAATGACTGAAGGAGTGTTTCAAAAACCTGAACGACCATAGTAGATAAACTAATTAAGAAAGCCAGGATATTAGAGCACCAAGCTAAGAAAGCATGACAATGGAGTTACCTGAATTAGACGGCCACTTTCTCTACAGGATTCAAGGTGTTCAAATGTAAGCACCAATAAACTATCTAACTTTTCGGCAACTAAGTTTCCACCAAAAAACCTTTGTATCAAAGATTCCCTAGTAAGCTGAAAACACAAATTTCTATAAGCCTTTGAAAGATGATAGTAAAAAATTGAAAACAAAAAGTAAGTCCTTGCACAAACTTAAAGATTATCTTGCTCCTAAAATTCACAAACCAGCCAAAATTAAGCAAGTAAATGTCTCCAACTTATCAAAATTTACACGAGTCTTGATGTCTAGCATTGAGGTCCTTAAAATAAAATCTAGTAAGGCTTGGTCCTCACAAGCGTTTTCATTTTCTGACAGCACATAATGCACAACTTTTTTTGTAGATACCATTCCCAGCTAACTTAAGATGTGTGCTATCGAGAAATCAACTTGTTTTGCTGTAAACCATGGATTGAATAAATTTTACATAAGTAATGTGATGACGATTGCAGAGACACGTGAAGAGGACAACAAAGATATTATCAATATGACATGGAAGAACATTAAACTAGGAAAACAATGGCATTCAGTTACAAGGTGTAGGAATCATGAAAAGCACCTCGTTGCCATCTTGTTGAACGTGATCTGAAAACCCCTCAAGGTCTTCCAGCTCCATATCAAAGATTCCTTTAGAGAAATCATCCTGTAAAATGTCATCCCATGCTATTTCCACCTGCATCAAGACCAAATAAAACAATATACGTTAGACCACTGAAAAGTCACTCTTCAGTTACTAACTCTGATGCAGCTTTGAAAAACTCACATCTAAATCTATTAGCCTATCCATTATTGCGACGAGCATTGAACCACCAACAAGTTTACCTGCTGCACCACTCTCTAATCTTAACATGTTCTCCACATACATCACAATAAACTGCACAGAAAAATAAGTGTAAAATTATAAGAAGTTCCAGACCAGAACAAGAGAAAGAAAACTAAAAACCATACGAATTTAATGCAGCTTTGTACACCAATGTAATTCGCCCAGTCCAAATGGTATTTCAAATTGACGAAGGTTCATTATACTGTATTCCTTCATTAAACTTCATTTTTAACACTTCAGAAGGTGCAAGTATCTTGTTTAGAAGAAGATACAGAATATTACTTATTAAAGTTTTAGTAAAAATTGAAGAGTCGTAATTATTTTATTTGGAAAATTAAAAGGAATAGCACGTCGTGAATTAACACGCAAAGCCACGAGTTGCCTATGCACAAAGCATAACAATATCTGACAGGGCCATAATACTTCATTTTATTGTGCAGAACCCACAACAGATTGCAACAAGTCTCACAAGAATGACTTCCGACCACAAGGCAACTTAATAAAATTTGTACTGTGGCACTCATACGATGGAAGTAACATAACTAATCACAAATCCCTTCATGCAATCCACCTCCAAGCAAACATGGACAGAGACATCAATCGTGTGTGGAACTCACTAATATTAACAGACCGACCATAAGACAAGCTAATGCAACAAGATGGCTAACAAAAGGAGGTGCTGTAAACAAAAGCCTAGTTTAATTATAGTATTAACATCACAGATTTTTGCGTGTGTGTGTGAGAGAGAGAGAAAGAGAGAGAGAGCCTTCCACGCTCCCTTGAGGTTGTAAGGTTGAATGTGAGACCTAGAAACTGAATACAGACAGTGATCATCAAGAAAACAGCCAAGGGTTGTTTTAATTATATCTTACAGGTTCTTTTGTGTATATGTTTGGCATTCTATCCCTGATTATCTTCTCCAGCCTCAAAGGAGTAAGAGGAACTAAATTGGCAATATCTTGAAAAGTTGAATGAACGCGATCCAGAACTTGGCGCTTCTTATCAAGTCCCCGTGGTTGCTTCAAGAATTCTATGAAATGAGCAGAAGAAGAAGACGGCGGCATGAAATTGGTTACAAGCATTTCCAAGCACAAGTCAACATATTGTCCACTTGATGCAGCCTATATTATAAATTACAAACAGGAAGAAAATGGCACTGGATCAATTATTAAGTAAGGTCCTTAATAACTAACAAGAATGTTTGATAGAACATCCGCAAAACCTACATACTATCACATACCAAGGATGTTAAAACTTCAACCAACGCATCCATCACATCAGTCCCATAATTCCACAAGCTCATTCCAAATATCTGAAGTTCCAACCACCGACTAAATCAGAAAATTACCAATTAAGTATGATAATGAACGTAAGAGTTCAGTGTTCATGTATTTTTGTTACTCACTGCAGCAAGAAGAGATTGATGATGAACAATGTGTACACAAGAAACTGCTCCAGTCAGAGCTTTCAAACACGTCTGCAATGCATAATATATTGAATTAAAGATAAAGCAAAATAAAGCAGCTCCTATCTTATTATTTATTATGACAACATACCACAAGAAGGGCCACCTCCTCAGGAACAAGACGGTCTTTATGGTGTATCACTGCAACAAGCTGGTTATAAAAGTCACGGTCGCCCTACAAACCAAAAAGATTATAAGATACACCATGTAATAAAATACCATTATATTTAAGTCTAGATTGACACCATAAAACATCCAAAACTTCAGAGAATTACTTCTAGTTTTTTTACCTGAACAGCAGCTTTAAGGGCATTCCTAACGTGATAGTCCAACTCCAAATCCGTGAAACTAAGTTCATCCATATCAGGTAATACCGTTTGTTGAGTCACCAACTCTATTCCCATTTGTCTCTTTTACACTTGAATTCACTACACTCCAATTCAGGTCTGAGGAACAATTCAACAAACACTGTAAACAATCGAAACTTATACTCCACACAAAATCTATTAGGAATTACCTCACATGCTTAACTATTACAAAAAATAAGTTAAACGCTATAAAACATTGAAAACATATGTATGCACCAGCTCAACCAAAAATATTCACTCAATTGAAAACGTATATATCAGAACAAGATTAGGATTTAGGATATGACAATGAACAACTATACCTAGCAGAAACCGAACTAAACAAATTGTAAAACTCCAACAGCAAAAATCGGGATATGACTGCATAAATACAATATATACGTGTATACGTGGTTGTGGATCCACCTGGGGTAAAGGAGGGAAGTTTCTCCCACTGCATTTAGGTCCTGGGTACCGATTACACTAAGAAAATCATAAACAAATACATCAAACAAAAATCAAGAGAGACGTTGTCGAGAAACTCTCTGTTGCGAAGGGAAGATAATATCACGAAACCAAAATTTTGAAAAATATATAAATTCTAAGGAGCTAGAAGACGAGAGATTCAATCATTCACAACGATCAGAACGAGTGCAAAATTAATATAAAAGATCGTTTTTACCCAGATCAATCTGATACTACCTTCCAAGTTTGATGGTGAACAAATTGAATTATCCCTGTAGAAACCACAGCAACACAGAAAAAATTGGTAGCAAAGGGCATATAAAAACGTCTCCCTTTTTCCCTCTCCTTCACAGAAAAGGTTAAGGAAAAACCCTGAGCCTCTTGTCCCCTCATGTTGCCCTAACAGGCCTGGTTGGTTTTTAATTGGGCTTTACAATGCTTATAAGAAAACACAACTCAATGATATTCTACTAATTTTCAAGAGAAAATTACACCTACCTCTGTTTTTAAATTTTCAATTTCATAAATAAGGTTTCAAGTTTAACATTTTAAAAATCAGGTTTTAATTAATATTTTTAAAAATATTTTTTATTTTTAATTTTATATCTATATACAATAAATGAATAAAATCATTTTAACCCAACCAAAACCTAAAATTATTTCAACCAATCTACCCTCAGCTCTCTCATCTCCCGTCTCTCCCGACTCCCAACGCCGCCGTCTCCTCCCAACGGCCGTTGCCGTTTTCTCTCTTTTCCTTCTCCGGCGACGGCTGTTCTTCTCTCTCTCTCTCTCTCACTAATCTCTTCTATTCGGCGAATAGGAGGCAGAGATGGTAAACAGATCTGAATCTCCAGTTCCTCGCAATCAATCGCCTGCAGGTGGAGATTCGTGATCTGGTTGGGCACGTTCGGCCGTGTCTGGTGGGGATTCGATGTTGGGATGAGCGGTGGCTGGTTGGGCACGTTCGGTCGTGTCTGGTGGGGATTCGGTGTTGGGATGAGCGGTGGCTGGGGGTGTGTGTACTTGCGCCGGTTACGATGGTCGGATGTTTGTGCCTGGGTGCGGCAGATCTGGGTTTGGTGTGTGGGTGCGGCAGATCTGGGTTTGGTGGCGGTGCGGCAGATCTGGGTTTGGTGGAGGTGCGGCGGTTTTGGGAGGAGCATAACTGATTGGGTGCCGTTTTGCGCAGATCGGAGCAGTGGGGAGGGGTTTTTGGGGTTTTTTTTGAGTCAATATGCGATGTTTTTGTTGGTGGTGCGGTGTAGGCGATGGTGTGGTGGTTGTGTGGTGAAGGTGGCGGTGAAGGTGTGGTGGTGAAAATGTCGGCATTGGAATGGGGATTTTGTTGTTGGGAAGTGTGGTGCAGGTGGCGGTTCTTGGTGGTTTGGTAGTGTTGTGCAGGTGGCAGTTGTTGGTGGTCGGCGGTGGTTGCGGCGGCGGCGGCGTTTGTGGCGGTGGTGGTTGTTGGGGTGTTTGCGACGTGTTGGTGGTGGTCACAGAGGATTTGTTGATTGTGACCATTAAATTGGGTGGTGTGTGACCAATAAAGAATGAATTGTGACCGATAAATACTTTGTGACCCACAAATTTATTAATTTGTGACCAATAAAAGTTATTTGTGACCTATAATTCGTTGTTTGTGACTATAAAATAAGATGTGTGACCTAAAAATTTTATGATTTGTGACCGATGAAACAATTGTGATTTTTAAATTTTTAATTTGTGACCGATGAATGAATTGTGACCTATCAAATTTTTGAATTGTGACTTTAAAATTTTAAATTGTGACCAAATTATATAAATCTGTGACCGTTATATATTTATTAATAAAATATATAATTAATTAAGTAATTAATAAATAAATTTAAATAAAAACCTGATTTTTGAAATTTAAAATATCAAACCTTAATTTTGAAATGTGTATAAGTAAAACTAGGATTTATGTAGACTTCCCAATTTTCAAAATCCTAAAATTAAATTCTCTCTCCATTTTTAATTAATTTCGAATTACAATATCAATCATTGTTTCACTATCAAATTGTGATTGTGACATGCACAAATTTTTTTTTTTTGATAACCGTGGATGTCCGGGCCAGCTTGCGCGCACATCGACTAATTTCACGGGGCCCTAAAGTTTACGGTCGGGTACTCACCTCAGTGGTCCTGAGGGGACTCGAACTGGTGACCATTGAGGAGCAAACTCAAGGCTTGACTAATTGAGCAACCCCTCAAGGTTGTGACATGCACAAATTTTAACATGTATTTTTGATGGAGTCGAGTATAAAAACCTCTTTTGCAAAAATTTCGAATAGAGGATGAATGTAACTTTACTTTCGTGTTTGAAGTTGTATAAATGAGAATATACTTCCATATGTAACCTCATAAGTTACTATAAATACGATATGGATCTCAAATTTTGTTTAATTATTTGAATGGGATCCTCAATCCAGTTTGATGGTGTATGAAATCATCTTAGCAAAAATAGGTGACAACGAGTCATCAAATTTCATAAATAGGTGGCAACGAGTCATCTGGTTCAGCTACCAATGACATTTAAAGTTTAAGGTGCGAAAGAAGTTATTTATTTAAAAAAATTCGTCAGCTGAGTAGCTAAATCAGTTTCGTTATATTTCTTCCGTAAAATAAAATATTTCTCTAATAACTTCTTGTTATATAAAGCAGGTTTATATCGTACTTGATAATGCTAAAAAGGAACAAAAAAAGTCTAAAATCTTGTCCACTAACTCGAAAAAGTTTCCTGAAATATACATTCATGTATTCAGATATTCCAGAAACTAACTACGTACTTGGTAACAGTTTCAATAGTTTGTCAACTCAACTTAAAAAGTTCCTTGAATTAGCTACAAAGCATGCGAAAAACACAGAGTCTAATTCCTCGCTGGCTGCACAGAATGAGCAGTGGCTAGCATTTGAGCCATGATACTAGCATACTGAACAGCTGTATGCTGTGCTGTATATTGATCCGAAAGCCCAAACTCTGCAAAATTCGGTTCAATATGCACAAAATGACCTGGCAATGATCGTTTTGAGAGAGCTTCCTGCCACAAATCAAAGAACTCGCCCATGATTTGATGTGATTTTTCCCATGACGAAATGGGTAGATACTCCATCTGCAATAGAACAAGCAAATACTGAATACTCGTGGTTGATCGTCAATAGAAAGAGCAAGCACTTAAGAGTCACTTTCCAGTTAATTTTGTGGGGCATAAACTCAGTGCCCAGGCCTAAACGAGGATCAAAGTTGTTTGTGTGATATGCATAGCATAGGAAATAGCTAGCCAAAAATAATGAGAGCATTCTTACTGCTTTTCTGCCTTCATACTCACATTCGTGTGTGACAAATCCTGATAATGATTTTTCCACTCAATTCAGATTTAGAATTTGATGATTTAATTGTAACAGATACTAGCACTGTCGCCATATGGTGAAACTTTTGATCCAAGTCTCATACCAAAGAAAAGCTAGCAAGCCGTGAGAATGGAGGCTTATTGATGAGCAATTTGTAATGTTAGAATAATGGATAAGCAGTCGAACAGTTACAAACACGAGTACTCGAAAATTGTGGATATGAATAATATGAGCATATACAAAAGATATAAAAAAGTTAAGAATAAAATTTTGATAATAAGCTGGTACGATTCTACTTTCCAACGATGCACTTCGACGCGTCAAACCTGATTCTAAATATCTGGGCATCAAATACTACCCCTTTCAATATTCACCCATTCAGAGGCTATGCCTTTTAAATCAATGTTATGATGCCCGATAAGAACATACTCAAACCAACTGTATTAGAAACAAAGCCAATGAGATATACACAAGAAACCTGGCGAAGCCTTTTAAAGTCTGTCAACAAACATGATGACGCCTTGTAAGTCAGTCAACGAAGGCAATGCTTTCTTATCTCCATTGACAAATATAATCCACCCAAGGAGAAAGATAAGTTGATGTTCTAGTTACATCATATAACTATCTTCTTTTTTGATAACATGAACCTCAAAATATCTACCAACTTAAGAACCACATATTTGGTACCGTTTCTTTGATTGTCTATGCAAGAACAGTAATCAGGTGTTCCTCATAAGTACAACATTAGCAGCCACATGGTGAACATTGAGATCCACTCATTTTTCTTCATTAAAACATTACAATCTGCATGAGCATGTATTTTGGGGGAAGATTTGTGGAGAGCATTTTTGCGGAACATAGGAGTCACTTTCTCTGTTGAAAAGGTTTTACCAAGTTTTCCCTAAAAATCTCCTACCAAATCATTATTGATTTTACTGGCTTAAATTTACTTTACATCCCTGACAAGGATTTTAATGACTTTGTTTCCATAATGTACCTTAAAAATGTTCAGTTACTTCTTAGGGATTGACATATTCTTAGCTGTCTTATGATTGTGATTCCGTAATGTTTTTGAAATAGAACCCAAAAGACAAGGGGGAGAGAAAGAGAGAGAGAGACTATGAGCAAAAAAAACAAAAAAAGATAGGAGAAGAATGGTAGTATTAGAAGAAAATGCAGAGGAATTTCATCATCATTGAACATATCAAAATGATTGTCTACCGTTAGACTAGGAACCACAAACACACTCAAAGATACAGGAATACACATGTAAAATACTCCTTTTTTTAAAAAAAAAAATTTCATACTACCTGAAGACACCATTACACGTTCACAACATGTTAAAAATATGCTGAAGGACACTCTTTTGATCACAATATAGTTTTATAAAAAGAAAATGGTTATAATGGTAATGGGACAAAATTATGGGTTCATAGGAGGAAGAAAATAGGAAAGAAAAATCGAGTTATACTTCAAACAAGAAAAGTGTAACGCATAATTAACCTAGATTCTTTTACCCTCTACACCGAGTCCTCTTTGAGCAACTAATATTAGGGAAAGACTCATGTGCATTAATACACTTCTGGATCCAACTCATCCTTGGCTGTTACGAAAGAAATCAGCTTTTCATTCATGCTAGTTATCTTAGAGCTATGAGTCAGAAGTAAGAACAATGTTCACCAACTCTTCTAAAGTAATTTTTTTCATAAATCTAAAACTTCCTTTTATGCACAATCTGTGTTCCATCTTCAAATTCCTAACCTCACTACCAAATCTTTTCAAATTCTCCTTTTAGTTGTGATTGAATGTCTAATGTTTGTATTCAACATCCTTACTTTCTCAACTTACTATGTTTCTGATTTCATGAACCATTGTTACAACCAAGTTTCTTGATTGAAATTTTCATATTCATTTACTACAAATCTACAATCTATTGAGCACCGATACAACACGGAACACAGACATGACAAAGCATCAACAAGCCAAAATATAACTTTTCAAAGAAGTACATCGCTGACATGCTAATTAAAATTCTTTAAATTCATAAATTTATAGATCATGTCACTATTTGAATACTCTTTATTTTTCACCAAGATTAATGCGCTCAATGTAGATTCAATTTTAAGATATAAAATGTATATCTTTTGAGTAGTAGCATGTATTTATTGTATTAAGATAACTTAGATTATACTTTCTATTACTGGTTCCAACAAAATAAAAAATTCATGCACTAGAAAGAGATACAATAGCATAAAACAATTTTTCAACCACAGATTTCATCAATTTATATCAAATTCTACTAAAAATCTTATTTTAATCCCCACCAAACAAGGGCTTAGACATGAGGTCCATATAATATATCTCACATGTTGACTTTTTTACACTAATACTAAAATAATTATAATCTCCCTAATTTTATCTTCTGATATTCACGAACGGGACTAGTGTGTCCTTGATGTGTCGTGAAAATGTGCTCATGTACTGGCGTGTGTCCATGAAGTGTCCCCTTGTATATTGGAACTTTAATCATTATCTAGAAATAAGAAACATCGGTGTATCGAACAACTATTTAGGAATTAGGACATAGGACAGGCAAAGGAGTGTCAGTATTCAATTCATGTCGAACATCGAGAATGTTTTTGCTTCATATGCTTCCATAAAATATTCTTTCCATATCCAATGTGATCCTAGGGTGTTTCATCCAACTTCACCAAGTGTTCATACCATGTGTCTCCTTCTATATCAGTACTTCTTAGCACTCAATACAAGTTTGGATGGATTGTCTACTCGATGAGTACTGAAAGAAAAGTAAAGGTCTTTGAGGTTTCCACTTTTGATACTTGATGGTCAATAGAATCAATACCATTAAATTTCTCGTGTTCCTACATCTCCCGAGTGTCTGCATCAAATAGCACGGAGCACAAGATGCAACTAAGACTTATTATTCCTAATCCTTCACAAAGCAAACAAAGCCTAGTAAGTCCTTGGCAACATTCAAACCACAAGTAACAGGTCGAATACTGGACTCTACATATCAGCAGCCAATTCATAGTGAATAGAAGGATCGTTGACATTGCCTGGATTCTTGCATAGATGACACCACTCATGATAAATTAAACACACTGCCTGGTCCGCCTCAAATCATCAGCCCTCATAATAGGTTTACAGTTGAATGTCAAACAAGAAAGGGAACTTTTTATCCATGCTAGTCCAGATCACTCCCTAAATCAGCGACATTCCTGTTGAGCAAGCAGAAGTAGAAGGATGTGGTTGCAAATTTTCACTCCTTGAAGCCCTCCGGATCATTTAATTGTCACTTTCACTTACATCTTCAAGATTTAGGTTTACAGCCTAGAATTTAGAAAATACACCTTTCACCTGCAGTAAGTCCGAATCCTGTGAACCCCTCCTGAAAAGGATATTTCAAGAATTTCTCTCAGTTACCTTCCTCCATAGCATATCTTCAACAGCAAACCTCCATTGAACCCCATAATCTCCCTAATACTTACACCACCACACCTCATGAGATTGTTAACTGCCTTCCACTTCACTATATAATACCTACTCGATCACTTCACGAAAAAATTATTAGTCACATGGTCTAGTTTTTAGAACTAACGCTGGAGGTCCAGAGAGTGAGAGACGATGGGGATAAAATGGAAGGGTACTTCTCTACAAATTTAACTTCCTCCTTTGTTAGACAGCCCCCTGCCCACCAGAAAATCAACTTTCAAACTTCTGAATTGTAGGGTTCCAGGAGTCCACAATGTTATATGATGATCCCAGGGCATGCCTGAAAAGAGAATAGGCAGGCTCCCAGTTTTACACCTCAACTCTGAGCCAGTTGCTGCAAATTGGGCACTTCACTCTGACATCAAACCAGTACATACAGACTCATATCTGTCATAAAGTCGTAATTTTTTTATTTTTTTTTTCATTTTTTTCTTTTCTTTTTAATTTATATAGACACTAGAAATCAAATTCCTCTATTTAGATACCACATAAGAATACTATTACGACACCACAAAATTTATGAAGTTCACAAAAACTCCATGGAACAGACAAGATCCTGTCTAAACAAATAGAATAATCAAGTAATGTAGTAATTTAAAAGTTTAAAATGATACTAAGTTGACAAGATCTAATATTGATTCTCAATAAACCAAAAGTATTTGAACTTGAAGTCTAACTAGAGCTTCGTACCTCCATCACTATTCCCCTCAAACTCTCAGAGTGCAATGGAGCCACTTTCCCAACCCGCAACTGGAAGTCACCAAGTTGATACTGATTCCCCTGTATTAATTCGCATCTTCAGTTAATCCAACCAAAGTGAATTCACTTACTATTCTTTTTAGTTACTTTTTTTCAACTAAAACATATTATAGTGGATCATCTCACCACAATAATCAATATTTAGTACCCCATATAACTAGTGATCAAAAACAAAATGACAAATACCAAATACTACCAGTCGACATATGTAAAAGCTCAATTACCTCAAAATTAAGGGCAACCCGTGTTTTATAAGACTGCAGTTTCTCCATTATCATCTGAATACTCGACTCCGCTTCCACAACAAGCCGCTGCCCTTTAAGTACTAAGTAGTACTTACTGGGTTGCTCCGCCAGCGAAATCCCCAAAAAGTCACGCGGAAATTCATTGGCGTTCGCTTGTTCTTAATTATCAATCACCACAAAAAAAAATTTAAAAGAACCCATGTTACTCTACAGATGAAATTACTATGAAGAATCAATTGTTTCTTGGGTTGGCATCAAACGGCTAAGAAATAAAGAACGAACACGCATACACATACCTCTAGTCATGGCTCTATAGAAGCTAATGGTGGCTTTCCAGCGCCCTTCTTTGATGCCATTGATGCCCTCAGAACACTGGGAAACTTCAGCGAGGATTTGGCTGTTGACCGTTGTGCCTGCGTTTGGCTGCCAATGTAAAATCCTACACACAGGCAACACGTATTGCTAAGATCATTGTACATATTCATATACATTTTATACATATAAATTAGGAGAATCGACAAGATTAAAGGTTAATCGAACTAGTGGAAATAGAAAAAGGAAGCAAGCAAGCAATGGAAAAAAGGGTTCGGGTTTTTTTTTTCAACTTTTTCATTTATATAAAATCTTTAGTTACCATTTTATGGGCATAGTGTCAGTAGCTTGGATTTTTGCAGCGTCGAGGGGTGCACGGAGAATGACTGAAATTTGCCCTTTGTTCTTCTTTCTTTAAGCGGCTCCATTTTAACGAAAATTTGGAAAAGAATATTTTTGAAATAGTAATTTTTGAATAATTAAAAAATATGAAAAAAATTTATATCTTGTTTCATCCCCATTTTTTTGGTTAAAAAAAGCATTTTTAAATAATGATTTGAAGAAAAATGCATGGTTAAAAAATATGAAAAAAGTTTGAATTTGTTTATAATATTATTTTATTGAAGAATGTACAGTTGAAAATAAAAAAGAAAAAAAATATTTGAAAAATATTAATTTATAGAAGGATGTGGGAGTAAAATGTTTGAATGGTCACTGAACTTTAATATGATCACGACTTACTGATTGAACTTCAAATTGCCTCTTAGTGGTTATTGAACTTTCTGCCGTTGCACTACATCCAACACTTACCAAATTCCGTTACCATCGAAGTTGACGTGGCGGACGAAAAACAGACGTGGAAGATGACGACTGTTAAAAAATGACAACTCAGCGAAAACATTGTTTCATTACTCATCCAACTTACATTTTGTCACAGTTCACTCATCGATCTTCAAAATACTTCTCAATGGTCACTCATTTTTGAAATATTGCACTATATTTATCATCTGCATATTTTGTTCTCTTCGTTCCTAATGTTCACACAAAAATTCCACGTGATAAGTTACGAATGTTAAAAAAAATTGCAACTAAACAAAACTTAACTCACCAGAATCATTATATATGAAATGTGACTTCCACTACCCCATCAACTTCTTTAAAACTTAATAAAGCGTTCCCAATGATTCTTTTAGAAATATCATTTTTCTAATTCGAATATTTACTAAGCAAAAAAAAATATGTTTCAATCTGAAACTGAAACTCTGAAACATAACTTGTTTGGGGATGCTGTATTAGATTTTAAATAAGTTTATGAAGTGTGGAAGTCGCGTTTCATATATGGTAAACATTCCAACCAAACAAGTTATGCTTCAGAGTTTCAGTTTCAGATTGAAACATATTTTTTTTTGTATAGTAAACATTCGAATTAGAAAAATGATATTTCTAAAAGAATAGTTGGTGACGCTTTTTTGAGTTTTAAAGAAGTTGATGGGGTCGTGAAAGTCACGTTTCATATATGATGATTTTGATGAGTTAAGTTTTGTTGAGTTGCAATTTTTTTTAACATTTGTAACTTATCACGTGGAATTTTTGTGCGAACATTAGGAACGAAGGGAACAAATATGCGGATGATGAATAGCACTCAACATTTCAAAGATGAGTGACAATTGGGAAGCATTTTGAAGTTCGATGAGTGAACTGTGACAAAATATAAGTTGGATGAGTAATGAAACAATGTTTTCACTGAGTTGTCATTTTTTAATGGCCGTCATCTTCCATGTTTGTTTTTCATCCGCCACGTCAACTTTGATGGTAACGGAATTTGGTGAGTGTTGGATGTGGTGCAACGGTAGAAAGTTCAGTGACCATTAAGAGGCAATTTGAAATTCAGTTAGTAAGTCGTGACCATGTTGAAATTCAGTAATCATTCAAACATTTTACTCAGGATGTGGATGTTAAATTGGGGTCCTGGACCCTTAAAACTTATGGCTATGGGTCTTGAACTTTTGATTTCTAGCATTCTGATCTCAAACCTTTAAAGCATTTGCTTGTGAATTCCTTTCGCAATGGAAATGGTTAATTTGATTGTTAAAAGGTCAATTTTTAAGTAAAATGTCCATGCCTTTCGTAAGATTATCCACCCATATCTGACTTACCATTTTTCTTTGTATCCTTATTTGATACCACACAAATCCCTCCTTCTCTTAAAAGAGAGAATGTGAGATTCACTGTTCATTTTTGTCACATGTCATTTCACATTGAAACTGGTTTGTTCCTGTAGCGAATATGGATTTTACTGTTCAGAAATATCACTTCTCAGCCACTATTGTTGACTAAATTCTTTAAGCGTTGGCGGTGAAATTTGCCGCCTTAATTATTAATTCATTCGTTAAAAAAAATTATCTGCAACCCACTTGCTCACACTATACGAATTTTGCCACTATGTACTAAATTCTTGAAGCTTCGACAGTGAAATTTGCCGCCTTCATTAATTAAAAAAAATTATCTACAACCGACTTCCGTATGTATTTTGCTACTTCCTACACTATATATATAATATAACATGCAAATGCACTAAATGCAAACACTGTGAAGTGACAAAACAATTTCTTGAAGGTAGATTTCTACTCATTGTTGTTATATTTTTGCTTTTCATTTTAATTTTTTTTTCAGCATGGTTTAGGTTGTAAGTAGTTAGGTATAGTTAATTTTGTTGTTTCATAATAAATTCAAAAGCATATTAGGTTAAATTAATAAGTTTGTCAACACATCAACACATCATTTTAGTATTATTAATATTATTACTGGGTGTCAACATTAATTTTTTACTAATTAAATTACAACAATTAATAATACTTAGATAAAATTATACTTGGATTTATGCAGATAAAAAAATCGTTGAAAAATTTACTAGGAAAGACAATTAAAAAAAACATGTCATCTCCCCGTGCGTGCACGAGGAGAACGATTCTCCCCGTGAAGCAAAGGAAAAAAAAAAAATTTCCTCCCGTGCACGCGAGTTACGATCTCCCCGTGCGCGCACGGGGAGACAGGTTCTCCCCGTGCAAGCACGGGAAGTTACGTACTCCCCGTGCGCGCACGGGGACACAAGATCTCCCCGTGCGCGCACAGGGAGGCTAACAAATATTATTATTATTATTATTTTTTTCACTCCTTCTCCTTCACTTAAAAGAGAGAATGTGATATTCACTGTTCATTTTTGTCACATTGGTTTTCACATTGATCTGGTTCGAAACCGGTTTCGTACTGTTCAAAAAAATTGGCCGACTTCATCTGTAAAAAAAAAATAGGAAACAAAAAGTTGGGGATCATTTTCCCAGATATTTCATATTATTCCATTCAATATTCTATTCAAGAAACAAACAAATTGGGAGTCAAAAATGTAGGCGCCGTGCTATATTTTTGTATTTCATATCCCAATTATTTACTGTTATTATCCCTACTATGTAAAGAAAAGGGCAAAGAAAATATTTATAAAAAATAAAATAAACCTGCAAACCGACTTAGTGCAAACCGTCAAATGCAGTTGATATTTTATAAACATCACGTATTGGAGAAGCAAAGCAAAAATAAACATGCAAACCGAATGAAAAGATATTTTTTTAGTCGGTTGATTTTTGTAGTCGACCGAAGAGATTATTCTATTTATATAGGAGAACTAATGAAGAAAAATTTATTCTATCATCGATAATTTCTTAACCTTCGTTGCTGTTTATTGTAAGTATTTATATGTAAAAAATTATTTTAGATTCTATTATTATTATTTTGCATGTTTAGTATTTCATTAAATAAATACAATTGTGTTCCATGATTAAGATTTTCGTAAGTAGTTAGGTATAGTTAATTTTGTTTTTTGTATATTTAGGATGCAAATATCATTATGTTGATCTATAAATCTTGAAAATATTTATTTTACTCCATTATGTTCTTCAGCTTGTACGACTAAATTTTGAAGTTTTGGTATTGCAGCAGAACATAAACTTTTACTGTAAGTATTTATACGTAGAAGTTATTTTCGTTCGTATTATTATTACTTTTGCATGTTTAGTATTTCTTTAAGTAAATATAATTGTGTTCCATGTTTAAGATTTTTGTAAGTAGTTAAGTATAGTTAATTTTGTTTGTGTAGATTTAATATTTCTCTATATTTCACAATAAATTCTGAAGCATATTAGGTTAACTTAATAAATTTGTCAACATATCATTTTAGTATTATCAGTATTATTACTGGGTTCTCAACATTAAATTTTTACTACTTAAATTACAACAATTAATAATACTTACATACAATCCTACCTGAATTTATGCAGATAAAAAAATAGTTGAAAAATTGACTAGGAAAGATAATAATAAAAAAAAAACTACCCGTGTTTCTCCCCGTGCGCGCACGGGGAATTGGACGCACGGGGGAATTGTCCAATTTTCGTTCGCGCACGGAAAGCAGATTTCCCCGTTCGCGGACGGGGAAACCGGGTTTCCCCGTGCGCGGACGGGGAAGTGGAGTTTCCCCGTGCGCGCACGGGGACCATATTTTTTTTTTTTTAATTTTTTTACCTTTTTTTTTCCCTCTTCTTTTTTTAGCTAAAAATTCTACTGATACGTTTTACAAAAACTATAAATATAATTTCGCTTATTACAAATTTAATTCAAAATATTAGAAAATATTTCATTTCATACATACATGAAATCTAAATTTTTCAGGCGCTTGCCCCAGAGCCCTACAGGCGCCGCCTCGATTTCGACTCGACCGGTCAAGTCGATCTCGAGTGGGGCGTTGCCCAATTCCCCAACGAGGGGCGCCGCCCTCGACCCCCGAACCCCTCGAGAGATGCCACTTCTCAATTTGGTAAAAAAAATATGTGACTTTCTTCAATTTACTTCATATACACTTCGATTTTTTATTTTTATTATGATTTTCTTTATTTACTGTATTCTTAGTCATTCATATTTTGTCAATATTAAATTTGTTTCCAATTTTTTAAGTTACAAAAAAACCATTCTCAAAGTAAACATATTAAAATTTTCAACATCGATTGAATTGTGCTATCTTCAGGTATAATATATTTTTTATTCTTTTCTAGATTTCGTAGAGTTTAATCTGTAATTAATCTTTGTATTTTTTTCCTTAAAGTTCCTATTATATTATTGTGGACTCTAATTCGTATTTATTGTTCTTCTGTATATAATGTACAATTGTATTTTTCGATAGTTATAATTGACTACAGTAATACACTATACCTTCATTAATTTTTGTAATAAATTGTTATTTGTTTAACCTTTACAAGGTGAAAACAAATTCCTAGCATTGAATTCATGAAGTAGATGAATTTATTCTCAATATGAATGCAGGATAGAAAAATCAATTATGCATGGCATATCTCTCCATTGTGTTAGAAGACATATATAGATGCATATGTTCATTTTCTTTTTATTTTGTGGGCGTTTTCGCTTGCAAGAAATTCTACTTTTATTTAATGGTTTTCAAATAAGAAATTTTCTTTGTTAGTTGATGTATTTTTAATGACTTAACTGAGTCCAAATGGGAATACAATTGACTATGTGCACATCTCTCATTAGCCTGCTTTTCATTACCGTTTTCTCAGACCATAAAATAACACGCTAACACTACCTTAAAAAAAATACGGCCCGTGCAAGACTAGTAATTAAAGAAAAGAACAAATAAAATTAAAACACTTTCCCATTCTCCAATGCCCCCACCGAACCCCTTTTCCGTGTAAAGAATTAATCTAATAAAAATTTTAAAATGGTAACATGTTTATAATTAGTTAGTTCTTTAATATTGAAAATAAATACATGTAAATTTTAGAGAAATTCATTCGTAAATATGAAAGATATTTATAAGTTATTTCGAATGAACTTACTTGTCTCTATATTTTTTTGTATCTTTTCGATTCTCTATATGAACATTTGGTATTAAGCCTCTGTTTGGTATTCATTCTTTTTTTCATTCTCATTCTTCTACTAATTTTCAACCACACATTCATCAATAAAATAATATTTTCCATCACATCAATAACTTTTCCTTCATTTTCAACCACAAAAAAGGTATGATTTGACACAAAGAATGCATTTTCTTCTAGAATAATGGTTACCAAACGGTGCCTAAATGTATTGAAAGTTTCGTCACAAATGTATTCTTAACTAAATATAATCAACGATTTAATGATTTTCTTTTATATTAGGTTGTAAATGTTTTAGGAACTTAAATGAAGAGTTAATTACTCATACTTTGCACATTGTAGCTAGTTATTTGTTTAGATTCAAATTGTTTGTGTTATGAACCTAATTACATTAGTTTAAACTTCTAATGATGAGAATTTTGATTGTTATTTTTGTGTCCTTTTTAGAGTGTGTTAGGGACACATCCTTTTGAAATAATATATTATTGAATAGTAGATTGATGGAGAATGTGTGGTTAAAAATGAAGGAAAAGTTATTGATGTGATGAAAAATATTATTTTATTGAAGAATGTATGGTTGAAAATGAGTAGAAGAATGAGAATGAAAAAAATAATGTGTACCAAATAGGACCTTAATCATATAATCTAACTACCAACTCTTAAAAACAACATATCCAATCGTCAAGAAATTAGAGATTGAAAATACTGGAATTCCTATGCACCTTTGCTGAAAAAGATATTGTTAAGTCACAAAAAAAATATCCATATAATATCGACTATAATCATTTATACAAAATGCATTTAGATAATTTTTACTAAAAAATGAGATTGAAGTTCTGGAGTTATATGCAAAATATGACACATAGAATTAACACTAATTGTTGCTAGTTTCTTCAAGATGAGCACGAGAATACAAAACGGCAATTGGTATGTCTGAAATTCTTAAAGTTGAATCATTGGCTGCAGAGTCTCCAAACTTGCGTTTCTTCTTAGCAACTGCATGAATATAAGAGGCAAATCATTATATACTTTAGAAAATCGAGCTCTTAGTTTTCTAATTCTAAAATTTGACATCTTAAAATAGAACATTCTACAACAGAAATAAGGATTTTATAATATATGTTTTATAATCAAAGCGGGTACGAATCTGATTTTCAAGTTTTTGAAGATCACTCACTTTGGTTGCTCCATTAGCATCAAGCATTAAAATAGTTCAGCTGGAGAGTGAAGCATTCTCTGCTTCAAACCTCAATCACCAACCAGCTAAAGCAAAAAAAAACTAAGTAAGACATAAGGGAAGGACAACAGCTAGCTTGTCATATACAAAAGGAAAGTTTCGCTATTGCAAATGAAACCATTATTTAACTTCTACTTACAGTTACATTTCAATTGAACAGTACCCACGATCTACATTATAAATAGATGATTTGTATATAGACACCTTCAACAAAAAAACAAATAATAATAGTATACTGAAGATGTGTGATCAGATTCATACGAGAACTTCTAAATACCATTTCACCATAGACAAAGTTAGGTAAGTTTGAAAAGAGAGATAAGATTGATAGCATTTACAATTTGCTGAATCAAATTCTCTAAGAAAAAATCATGTCTATTTAACTAATGGCTAAAGTGAACGTGGAAAAATCTATGAATCTTGTCGGTATAGTAACTATCTCTTTCCAACTCTGATGAGAAACTATGACTAGGGTTGGGCAAAATGTCCGAACCGAACTGGAACCGAACCCAACCGAACAGAGCGGGTTTTTTAAAATGAAATACCCGAACGGGTATTCGAATCGAGAACCGAATGGTTTGGTTCGGTTCTCGGTTCTCGACTAAGAACCGAAGAATCGAATAAGAATCGAATTTTTTTTTATATATTGGATAAATCAATTTCTTTTATTTTTTCTAAACAAATTAATAATTTTTTTCTTATTAAATCTTATTTGTTGAACAACTTAGAGTTTATTTATGTTTGTTAGTTGTGTTTTTTTCAATTTTTTCTTGTATAGTTTCTTAGTAGTTAGTATGTAAAGTCAACCAACTGATAATTACATTAAATAGTTGGTAAGTATTATCAATATTTTAAAATATTTTATCTTTATGACTTCTAATTTATATTTCACTTTTATGTAGATTTGAAGGTTTGAAACAAATGAATTATTGATATGCATATCGAAGTCTTATTAGTAATATTTACTTTTTGGTATTTGTATTCGACAACTTATTATTTATATGTTATTAAATTAGATTACGTTAATTTGTAAAAGTTAAGACTGAACTTGGTATTTGTATCTACTTTTTGTTATTAATATTGGTATCCACTTTCAGGTGTATTTATGTAGTATTATTTTAAATGTTAAAAAATTTAATTATAGTATGGAACCGAACACAGCCGAACCGAAACCGAACGATTCCAAAATTATATTTGGAACCGACGGTTCCATTTACTAAATACCCGAAAATTTCTAGAACCGAAAAAAATTGAACCGAACCGAACCGAACCGACCCGCGCCCACCCCTAACTATGACAAGCTTTTACATCTAGACGAAATAAAAAATAAATTCCCACATGGAGGCACACCCTGTGCATTGAAGGAACATTGTTTCCACAAAGTATTAGATGCATCTTTGGGCAACATTTAATTGAAATCATGACTTGGAAAACTGGGTGTCAAAACCAATATAGATGACATATTAAGATTGTGAAAATCACTACCCGATCCGAAAATAGGTTCTCATCATAAGGAGCTCTGCATAGTGCAAGCTGGAGTTCTTCCTACAAAAGAACAAAATGCTAAAATTAAAGATAAATTATGAGAGATTAAATAAATCAGCTAACCATTGTTACCGCAAGGTTGGATTCAAACAAGAAGCAAGACAGTCAAGTCAAATAAAATTAAGTTGTTAACTGATGCAAGTACCTTAAATATGTAACATAAAGGTTCTCACATATTTAAAATAGGATTGACTTCATCATTACCACTGCATAGACTAAAAATAATGGATTGACGTTAAAGTCGAGAAAGCATCGAACTATATGTCATATTGTACTTGGGCACTGAAAATTTCCAACATTAATGAATTAATCTAATAAAATTTTTAAAATGGGAACATATTTATAATTAATAAATCAGAAACACAAATAAATTTTAACATGGGTGTGATTTAGATAAATTCGCAGAGGAAAACTTAAGAAATTGTGATCTTCTAGATTTTTTAATGAAAATCATAAAACAACATTTTGAGTTACGTCAGAAAATATTTTTAAGGTTTGTCTGGTGATTTATTCATAAACTGATGATTGGAATGAGTCCATGTTAATTTAAGCTCCGATTTCTTTATGCAACTGAAAAATATTATAAATAAAAAATAAAATAATTTGATAAAATAAAGAGAATAAACAAAATAAAAACAGATATAAACAGATAGATTACACCATTAGGAAGGGGATGTTTCAGGTTTGAGATAGCAGAATAATTAATTTAATTAATTGCACAATCAGTCACAAACTCAAAATTTTATCGGAAGAAAAAGAACAACTAATAAACACAAACATATATCAACGAAACAAATGTTCCATGAAAAAGAACAAGGTAATGAAGGTTATTTCGGAATTTAAGTATAGTGATTTCCATTGCTAACACGACTAACCACGTAAGTGAAATGTGGTTCACTGAATATGGATATTAATATTGGATTATATTTAAAAGAATTAATAACATATACAGACGTTGACACCTTCTCTTTCAGGGGATATATCTGGGGAGGTATTGTCATTTGTTAAAGACCTCTGAACTACTGATATTACACTTATTAAACCTCCAGATGAATCTGTTTGCCTTAACCTTCTGGTTCTAACATTTATAGGAACTGAAAATGAGCATGTCATATGCTTTCGAACTTCATATTTCTGTTGGGAAACAAAGTTTAGCTGGAAATGTTAAAAATACAGTAAATGTGCAGATGACAGTACACTTTATGTAGCTAGTAACCAATTATAAGGAAATGGACTTACATTTAGTTTAGAATATGAGTGAAAAAAACATTGTTATTAGTAGCAATGTAAAAAAAAAAATGGCTTAAAAGAAAAATTTGTTGATTGCCTTAAGAAACATTGTTATTGGTATTTTAAAAATAAAAACTCCGTGCGCACACGAGGTGTCTCCGTGTGCGCACGAAGGTGCCTCCGTGTGCCTCCATACTCACACGGAGTCCGGACACGGTCTCCGTTTAGAACAGAGATTTTTTTTTTAAACACACCAACTATAACCCTGCACTAATCAAATATGAAGTTTTCTGATTTTTACATAACTAAAAGCAAAAAATTAAACCCCTACCTCGACATATTTATTACAAACATAATGGTGAGTTTTAACAATCAATGATAGACAAATCCCAAATATTATTTCTCAAGATTGAAAAGCACATAATTCCAATTTTCCTGTCAGATATTTAGCATTTAATTTAGTTAAAATATCTCACTTGCAAGAAGACTCTTGTTGTGTCGGAAATTTGTCCTTGCTCCTTAATAAAGTATGAGCCAGAATACTTTCTAGTTTGTCATTGAAAGTTTTACTCAATTAATTGAAACACTAATTAGAAACTTATTCTGGATACTTTATCCACATTTAATGTATGTGGTTTCATACTATAAGCACATGTCATTGTTTTCCTTGCACTTAAAAGCGCATTGTAGTCCTAAGACATCTATTTTTTGTGAATAAGAGGGGTAAATACTACAAAATCAAATGGATGTGTGAACAATATGTATGGACACTCATGAAAATGTAGGAGTATCATGGACTACTTTCCCACAACCAAGTTGAAGAATTAAAAAAATACACAAATCTTCATCTCTGGGATTACAAAGACGGGAAAGCTTTCAATTGCTGCATTCCACAAACCCAAATAAAAAATTTAATACTACACAACCATTCACTCTAAGAAATGTTCATTTTTCATCTTCATTGTTATCACACAACCATTCAAGTAATAAACCAAAATTTTTCTAAAATAGGAATCTTGAGGCAAGAATTTCTTCATTACAACACAAAGAATAGAGAATAAATCTATTAAATAATATGATGATAATAATGCATTTGAAAACACAAAAGTCAGCCGTCTTTTGGCATTTGAAATGTCATAATTGTCTTTTTTTTTTCATAGAACGAGTGAGGCGCAACATGGTATTTTCACAAATTTTTTTCAACTGATTTAGGCAACACAATCAAACATGACTGCCAAAGTGGGTTAGGTTCACTGTATATCGACATAATTTTTCATTCTCACTTTCGGAAAAATATGCACCAAACAAGGGCTAAAATAATAATTGGAATGATAGAAAGTGTTGAATATCTACATATAAAGATTACAGGTTATCCACTTTCACTTTCAAATAGATAGGTCAAAATTGCAGCTCATTGGGTTTGATTCTTAAATATTGAATCGAATTTGAGATCTTAATAGATTTTGAATTTTGTATCGAATCGAATTTTTTGATTTGTGGGATATTTATAATTTGAAATATCAAATTTAAGGTGTCGGAGCCAGGGAAAATAAAAGGCTAAGACTAAACAGTTTGGGCATTGATTAAACAGAAGTACGATGATCATTTAACTCAAAAATTGACCTTTTAGTTGCAAACGAACGATTTCCATAATGAAAGGATCTCAAATGCAAACATTTGGAAGGTTTAGAACCCAGGATGCTAAAAACCAAGGTTAAGGACCCCATCACACAAGGTTCAAAGGTTCAGACCCTTAGCGCTATTTACCTTTTTTTTTTATGGTCAAAGACCAAATTGAAGTTAGCCGCGACATATTTCATTTTGAAGGTTTCTCGTAGATATTGAATATCTAAAAGACGCTATCTTTAAATATAGTGAGTAAATATTTGTATTCACTTCAATAATAGTCTCTATTTTGTCTCTTAATTTTGTTTTTTCAAGAAACATAAATTGATTTCTTCTCATATTTTATTAACATATTTGTTTACATATTAATGATCAATCAATTCAAATATGATTTGAATAATTAAGAAATTGGGAATTAAAATATGTAACTTATTAAATGCAATCATTATAAAATAAGAATAAAGAGTAAGGGTGTGTCTGACCAAGATCTTGGCCAAAATTTCCATGATTTTTTGACCGTCGAGGTCAACACCTGACCCACATGTCTCACATTTGGTCCAAAAAGATGGCAAAATCATGTACCAACGGTTTAAAAAGTGTGGAAAATCCTCCAAAAAATCTTGGCCAAAAATCATTATAAGTGAAATACACTTTTTATCTTAAAAAGTTAGAATAGAGTTTCTTGGAACTTAATTTTAAGTATTAATTCTCTAAAACAGAAAACATATTGTATTTAGAGAGTTTTTTTTTATTTTAAAGATGCTCTAATTATAACTTTATTAAAAAGGGCATGCTTCTTCTTCAATTTGTCGTCGTTTCCCACCTTACCTACGTTCTAGAGGAACAAAATGTTCGTATCTAAAAAGAACGGTGAAACGCCTTAATTTTTATCTTACCTAGTAATTTTTATCTTACCTAGTTAATGTTTCATCAAGATTTCAAAATCAACAATTACATGATCAACTTGTTGACTCTCATCAAGTTACTCCGAGTTTGATCCTTTCAACAAGTGTACCATTGACCCTATATGTTCCATTAAACCAATTAAAATTATAATCTATTTTTCTTTCTCATTATAAACCACACATTTTCTAATAAAATAACATTATACATAAACCCAAAATTTTCTTCTTTTAACTACACATTCTTCAAAAAAATACTTTTCCAAAAATTATAATCTCAAATAAATTGAATAATAGAGGCCAAACGGGGTTGACTCATGGTCGTAAAGTAAACAAATCATGGAGCACAATCCCAGGGCAAAGATTTTATAGTTTATGGAAGTTTGTTTATTACTTGAGAAGACATAAAAAATTATTCACATTTAACTTTTTCTAGTGCACTTGCTCATGTATCTAATCTAAAATGATCCCTTGCATAGTGAAGGAGTTACACTTGCAATTCAAGTTAATAACAGTTCAAATTTAGCCTCCGTTTGACAAATTTATAATAATTTATAAAGAGAAACAACTGCGGATCCAATCGAATACGAGTTATACTTACAAAGATAACATCAATTGAATAGGAATTACAAAATTTTAGTACATCTATGCACTACTCGAAGAAACAACATCTAGTTCACTAAATTTAAGCATAGCACCAAAAAATAAAAATAATAATAATAATAATTGACGTGACTTAATATGATTGTAAAGATTTATGAAGCAAAGTCTCTTAAAAAAAAAAAAAAAATAGTAGAGGAAAACTGCATAATCAACCCTAAATTTATGAAAATACTTCGTAGCAAACCAACAAACATGGCACTCTACACAAATCAAACACAATTTCGTATAAGCAATCGCATCAAATACACTAGTAATAAATTCCAAACAAAAGAAACAAACTATATACAATTATTGCTTGCATTTCTAATGATATTTCAACTAAATATCTTGTAATCTTGAGACTTCAACAGTCGCTTGGATTAAACCTCTTCAAGATGCTTGGGATTATAGCTATCAAGGATCGACCAAATCCTGCACAGCATAGAGAAATATGTGAAAATTTATGACAATCTGTCAGCAAAAATTTAAAAATAATTCAATCCCTCTCAAAAATTGTCACATATAGTAGAAATTATCGACAAGTTACAACAGCATAGGAAGTTGAAATAGTTGAAATCAGTAATCACGATGACAACCACCAGGCCAAAACAAAAAACGAAACTGAAAAACAGTGACACTTTCACAATCAGTACATCGAACAAGATAGACCGCCTTATTTGCCTTGTGTCAGGGAAAATAACACAAATACCATAGACAATAATTTTAATGATATGATATATTTGAAAAAGAAAAGTTTACTTAATATAATTATGCTTAGATATGGAGCATATTGGAAACAAAAGTTTAACATTAGTTTAGGCTGTGAAAATTCACAAATTACAGAATTTACGTCCCATTGTTAGATAAGTACACATTACCAGGTCAATAATGCATCACAGCACTACTCCTTCTGGAAGAAAGAGAGTACAAAATCTGTATGTACAGAGAAGAGTTGCGTGTCCCCGAAGAGCTGTTATACAGTAAAGGACAATGTAGCATTAGCATGTCAACACAATTCTATTATGAAATGAACTGAGATAAAAAGGCAAAACTGGGATAAAAAGCTAAGAAGCAAACCTTCATAAAAGGTCGATCTCGACTAGGGAAAGACTCGATGAAACTTTCCTTCAACAGCAATGATACCTGATGATCAACAAAATAATTTTCATACTAATGTTGTGACCAAGGGTGATAAGTAATGGGATAGTTATGAATTCCACAAATCACAATTATGCGGCCATATTCAAGTACAATTTTGGATGGATTCTCACTTACACTGACCAATGTTTCAAGAGATTTAAACAAACATTAGAATAGAAGTGTGTAAATTATGACAAATATGCAGTTGAAACAAAATTCAAGGAGCAGAACCTTTTTCTGCAGGTATGAGTAACCAAAAGAGAAATGAAGGTTAAACTAGTATTGCAGACAGAATTTCAAATTTACTATATTCTAGAAATATAACACACACCTTGTCATCATTTGATTGAACATTTGTTATCGAATGAGACCGAAGGTTAAAACAAAGTGAATCCAAGTAAGACCTTAACACTCCAATAAAACCTTTGGCAGCATTAACCTACACATATTAGTCAGAAACCATATTAGCAATAGGATATACACCAAAAGGAAGTTGCAAGCCACACCAATGATACAATGTTTACTTTGGCTCATGCTCAAACAAATTGAAATGCTTCACATTTGACAATTTCCTTCTTGCTTGTTTTGTAAGTAATACTTTCAAAATTTGAAAGAGCGAAGCATGAGCACAGAAATCTTTAGTAATAAGGTAAAAATATTTTCAAAATGGGAGGAATAGTATTCCTTAAAAGGAAAAACAAGAGCAACAAGATTGCACAAGTGACAAGAAAATGAGAGCCACTTTGTCGGTGAGTAGGTAAAAAGAATTCCATTAAAAGCATCCATGGACTTGTGCAAGCAAATAGGCCAATTTAACCATGGAAAACAGAAAGGGTAGCAAAAGAAGCCGATGGAAGAGTCATCCTTAACAGCCTAATAGCCATAAAAAGGAGTGCAGATATTCCAAGCAAAATGCACTGTATTAGACATCTCCTTCACACCTTACGTTTGATATATTTCTAAATCTGCAGAATTTAAATGCAACATCTTCCTACTCTTCTATCCCTTGGAAAAATAAAAGAGAGGTATTCTCTACTTTCAATTTATTCGTGTTTAGCAATTCATAATCAGTTTAAAGGTATTGACAAATTTTTATCCTATAATAGAAATTTACACCAGTACAAGCATCATATTTGCTTGATTGTTATTATTTTAAGCTGTTATCTTGAACCTTACAAAACAGTCGGTCTGATAGAGAGAGAACGAAGCTTAATCTCTAGTAAAAACTAATCCGAAACACAAAAAGCAAATGACAGGTGAGTATAACCACATGCCTGCTCATCAGTACATTCATAAACTGGTCTTTTCTTCCCCGAGTAACTTTCTCCCACCAGTTTTGTATGATAAGGACTGAGGCATGAATATAGTTCTTGATGCCGAGGTAACTGTGGTAACGTCGGGGATTTCACCTGTCTCAATACAACAAAAAGGATCAGGTAAACTATATTGAAGTGAAAATGCCTGTACAGAATTTAACAATCTTTAGAAAATATGGCATCTGTGAGCATTTAGACGAGTTAGAAGTTGCAGCAGAATGCACTCCTAGGCCATTAATAATTGACATAACAAAGTGCTTTTAGTTGTTCCAACGGGGCCCCTATGTTCAAAATAAATAATCTTAAACAATAATAAACTCAAATTGATAGTATCAAAATATTCTTCTTGGTTCAAGATACAGTGAAAGTATTTCAATTACGAAGGTTCACAGCCTTAACAATGTTGTCTAGATACGAGTCCCAGAAGACAAAAACAAGAAGATATATCGAAAGGCTATTCCTCTGCAATATACTTAAATATCTTGTAAGAACTGCCAAATTCTTGTATACAGAACCAATCAAGAAAAATCTGTCTTATCAGACACATAAACCATACTCCTTACATGCCTCTCCTCACCTCTTTCTAGTTCTGATACCTTCGATGGAAACTACTAATTATGTGCAATACAGAACTATAATGGAAACTGTAATCTGGCTCTCCTAAGCTATTTATGCATCCTCCATTTTTTCCATTGATGTTTACTATTTTCTTATGGCAATACTTTTTTTACTACAACAAGATGCAATAGGACACACACTGTGTGAAATCTACAGATGCTTTCTACCAATATATAGCAACTCATATTTAATTCAAAAGTAAACACGTCTTGTATTACAAATACAGTTTTATTGATTGGAGCAATTAATCTATATTAGTAATTTGGAGAATACACACACCTGATTCTTGTTTGCATCTACTAGAATGACATTTATTAACTTCGACTGTACTTCGGTTTTCTCGTTCTTCACACCTACCTGGCTCAAAATACACACAAATATAAGGAACCAATTAATGGGCTGTTTGACAAAGCTTTCGACAAGAGCTTTAGCAGATAATGATAAAAATCGATAACATATGTTGTTGAAAAGTTTATAAGAACTGCAGGTTGATTAGTGTGTTTTGCACACGGATTTTATACCAATAAAGCTTCATTTGTATGTTTAATCTGTTGATTATAGAACGAATTTAATGTGTTTGCTAGTGTTTTGGTTGAAGGAATGTTAAAATAAAGAAAAAATGATTTTTGGAGCAAAATAGAGGAAGAATGGAACAGAAATATGGTGCTCAAGCGCCCGGAAATAGTGCTCAAGCGCCGGAGAACAAAGAAAAATTTTCAACAGCAAGATGGCGCTCAAGTGTCACAACAAACATGAAGGAAAAAAAAAATGAACAGAAATCGGGCGTTCAAGCGCCTCCTGCAAAAATGACGCGGCGCTCAAGCGCTGCGCCGCAAGAAAATTTAGGTTATTTTTGGGCTACGAAAAAGCCCACAAAAAGGACTCCAACTTGGCTAAGGATGTAGAGGAAGTATAAATAGGCTAAGAGAGGCACGAATTAGGAGTCCACACTTTGCAATAATTAAGAGAAAAACACCAAGTAAAAGGGGGATTCACGAGAGGAAGTACATCAAGGATTCGAGTTCAAATCGAAGATTGGAAGCGGAAGAAGATCTTGGTGCAAGGGCTTAATCTTTCCATCTTTTGTATCAATCAAATCCGGTGATGTACTCAGATTTTGTTATTTATTTCATTGTTTTATGCATGAGTAGCTAAATTCATTATGAGGGCGAACAATGTAATCTTTTGAAACCCTTAGCTGTTTTAATTTATGAATTCTGAGTTTTCATTATTCAATGTGTTGATTTTATTATGTGTGCAATGCTTCAAATTACTTGGCCATTAATTTGATGATTTATTGAGTTTCTTACGAGTCGAGAGGTGAGTTCGAAACTTACAACGTGTAATAAAATCCGGTAACGAGGTATAATGTGTAGAGATACCTATACTAAATTCCGCGATCGTTATATGAATTTCTAGTGCTTTAACTCGTTTAACTAAGGAGAATTTGCATAGAGATATGGAATTGATTTAGTTAAATAGGCTCAATGAAAACTCGAGAGGGGTAAATTGAATACCGTAGGAGAATTCGATCGAACACTACATTATGCTAGAATCTTGAATTGGTAACTAAGGTGATCATTAGGTGAAATTGTTTTGCCATAATACTTCTCACATATTTGAATCTTCGATCTGTTTATCTCCAATATTCTAGACATCCATATTCATTACAATCTGAATTTTGAGTTCGTTTATTTTCATCAAAAATAGTAGTAGGAGAAATATTTTAAGCACTAAAGTTAGTCCTCGTGGGAGCGATAATCCGGACTCTTAGGTCCACTATATTACTTGTTCGATATTGTACACTTGCGATATAAAAATACGCAACACAGGTTCCATAAAATATGCAATTAAAATTGAAGTTTGACCAATTGATAAAGTTTTATCAAAAAGCTGTAAACTTTTTAAATAAAATCACTGGGCAAAAGGTGTAGACAGATAACCCTGCCACAAGAAGCCTCAAATCCCTAAGCTTCACATTTATACCCCATCAAATCCCTAAGCTTCACATTTATACCCCATTTTATTTTCACTGTCAAACAACTTCACAAATGTAACAACCAGCTCCTCAGAAAAATTTCATGGTGTTGACACGGTTAGGTTAAATATGTAATCTTTCAAGTTCGAGAATTTTAACAGTCAACGTGTGAGATGAGAACAGAGGAGCGCTATCCAGTTCAAGCAGGGGTGGAGAATTTAAGTTAGGAGGGCTGAAATTTTATAAAAGTTGATGTACAAATAAATTCATCTATTACAAAAAAAAAAAAAAAGGTCGTAATGATATTAAGTGAAAAATAAGCAGTTGCCAAGTATGCCATAGGTGCTTTTTTTTAAAAAAAAATCAGCTTATTTTACAGAAGTTGCTATAAAGAAGAGTATTTTTAGGTCCAACCGTCCAAACATGTTCGGCGACTAAAGGTAAGCAAGTTTGACTAGCTCACAAGTCACAAGTACAACCAAACATCTTTAAATTTTGTGACAGAATCGTTTTTAGGGATCAAATTGAAACTTAACTGATGAGTTCAGGAAAAAAAAAGCTGAGTGAATAAACAAAACTTCACTCAAAATTGGGTGACCTCTCACTCAAAAGTACCAAAGTAATTGAATATGTAATATTTTAGTATATGATAACAAAAATTTAGACAATAAAATATTAAAATTTACAATTAGGATGAAGAGTTTCCTTCTCCTGCTTTCTAACAGGGTAACATGCAGCCGCATAGCCCGTTAATTTCTAGCCTCAGTTTAGATTCGGGCGAATGAATGAATAAGGGCTAGGCTATAGTATTAATTATTAAAACCTAAAATGTTGCACATGCAATTTGGATCAGCGCGATATCCACACACTTGAGTTCATGCATTTCAGTAACTGAAATATAATTTCATGAGACTTTTGACTCCAGAACAAACAAGAGTCCAGAAGAGTAAAGGCTAGAGAAAATTTAGAGATATTAAGCCCTGTTTGTTCTGCATTTTCAACCAACTAGTAGAAAATTTCTGACCGTTTTATTCAAACTAATGGGACCCATCATCACACAAAACAGTCAAAAATGTCGGCCAGGCTCACTGTGCAACGGTCACAATTTTCATACAAATTAGTAAAAAATGCAGAGCAAACAGGCTTTAAGTGGTGGATAGTATTCGTGAATATGTTGGTCCATGGAATACAATATAGAAGCATTAGTATTGTCATCTAAATAATCTGGTCAAAACAACTCCCAAGTGGTTAATTGATGCACCTGCATGTCTAAAAAGTTCATATTTACTACAGTAGCTCATTGGTGTTGAACTGCCTGAATAGGATTAGGTGTCAATTACAGGTATACAAAGGCCAAGCTCTTATGTTTTTTTGAGTATAAATAAATATTACAAATGGTACAGGCTATGCGATTTGTGTTTAACAGATTAATTTATGTAAAGGTAACAGCCTAACAGGATTGATGAGAATTTCAGATGAGTATGGTTAAGAAGAGAGTCGTCAGATTTTAGCTACTATGTATAGGTTTTTCAATAGAGAGGGAACCACAATTCTGGATCTTTCACTTGACTTTCTAATAAGTATAGGTTTTTCAATATGTTCTGGTGCTTCAAATCATTAAGTAAAGGAGTCGATTCTCATAGTGGTAATTGGTTAGTACCCACAGCCATATCTAGTCATGCCTAAGTAATGACTAGCCATATATACAATTAAAATATTTGCCCAACATACTTCTGTTAAAGAGATTTCCGTAAACTAATAGATAAAATAAATAATTTTTCTTAGTGAAGAAATAGTAATCATCTTAAACATGTTTTACACTACTGAAATACTGAATAAATAAAACAAATATAATCGAATTTTCTTAAATTCTGCAATCTTCAGACTAGAAATAGCATCAAAGCTTGTGACTATTGAACTATCCTAACTCACAGCTCAATTAATTTCTACAATTAGGAAATTACTGTTATGATATCATACTCCATGTTACCGATTACCTTGTTTGACAACCATTATTTGAAAACTTTTTTTACACACTAATTTTCAACTACACATTTATACAATAAAATATTTTGCACGTAAATCCAAAACTTTTTAACCACACATTCTCCTAAAAATCACTATTCAAAACATTCTTTTATAGAAAAAATGACCATTAAAAAGGGGCTAAATGGTGATAATATACGATCATAAAAACACAGTATCTATTCATTTGATTTGACTAGCATCATTTATTATCATTGATTCATTTCAGACTCAGACAATGCTTACTTTTACATTTATGGATACATGATTCAGTTGCTCAGCAACACAGTATCTATTAACTTGACTAGCCAGTTCATCCTTTATTATAATTTCAGAATTAGATCATGCTTTTGAGTTCACTTTTAAGTATATAAGATTCGACTAACAGCACTGATTCTTCATTTCCAGAAACCTGGATGTTATTTAAAAGTTTTCATTGTAGAGGAGAAATTCAACTTTAACCTTATGAATGTCAGGATATTTGTTTTATTTCAATGCCTACCTTTGTATCATTGTGATAGTTACATTTGAAAATATGGAGAGCTGTTTATGGAGATCTGTAATGATATAACATTGTTTGGATACTCATTTTGGGAAAGCAATAAGGTGTTCATGGATTTTCTAGTATTTTACATTATTTCTTACTTAAATTCTATGCAAAACCTTATTAATAAAGGTTGGTGCATTGTTTTAATGACAATTTGATATAGAGTAAACTACAATCTCTCTCTCCCCCTCCCTCCCTCCTTTTTCTCCCCTCTCCTTATTTCCCCTCTTCTTTAACAGTTCTATTGTTCGATTTGAGAGTCCATCGTCAGCCGTACATTAAGGTTTTGAATTAGAGAGATATTACACGTATTTGAATGTTTTGAACCTTGTACACTATGGGCTGAAGTATGCAGCAGATATCACATGCCCAAAAGCGCGAGTTTTGGTCTTGGGTAGGACATGAGATAAATCATGTAACTAAAATACATTGCATGTGAACATTCCATTAGGAACAAAGAAACAAGGAAAAGTGATGCAATTATAGGACAGAAGTTGAGTTTAAGCAAATTAAAGCAGCAGGCCACTATCTTGGTTACAGGATTAGAACCGGTGAACAGCCAGAAGTATGAGAAACTCACTATGTAAGGAACCGGCGCATCCAGAAAGTCTAGCATGTCATTAGGCAAAACCTGAATATGATACATGCCAAGGAACAACAATATGATAGCAAGAGAGTAAGTAAATATAAGAATCTAAATAAAATCAACTAACAAAATCACGTCAAAACAATAAAAGGAAAACTGTAGACGAGAAAGGAAAAATACCGGCATTAACAAACTCTGCCACTGATAAGGACGTATCAGGGGGATAATTGACAGAACCGAAGCACACAAGATACCCTGCATACAAAAACAAAAGATAAAACATTGAAATCTAAGCTCTTTTTTCATCTAGCATCAGACAATGCACAAAAAGAGAAATAAAAATAGCGATGTAAATAGCAAGAATGTTAAAGTTAGCTAGATCTGGGTTAATTTTTCCAAACCAAGCTTCCAATAGCAAGATATCCCCTTACGTTTATCCAAACATATATTATGGCAGCTGCATTAGTTATGGACAAGAGGGTCAACAGTTATGAACGACGAGTCAAAGTAAGTGTCTAAAAGAATTAAGAAAAAAAAAGATAGCATAATGAATAAACATTCGGACTACAGGAAAATAGAATAAGTTCCAAAAATATTCATATGAAAAGAATATATGATAAGTACACGAGCTATCCAAATAAATGAAAACTTACCAAATTTGAACAAACAACCACAATCTGTTTCTCCAGTAGAGCCCCAGCAATTAATGTCAATACCTATAAAAGGCAACCATAAGCAAAATATTTACTAAACTACAAAGGAGATGGACAGGTCTAAAACTTTCCCAGTAAGTTTCACTAATATAGGACCATCCACAGTCATGTCTACAAATATGAGTAGCCTCTGCCATATGTTGTATGTATGCCAAGTCTTGAATTGAAAGCATTAGGAACAATTCCTACATATCATCATTCCCTTGGATAAAACATAAAGAAATTCCTTTCTGCAGAAGTGATATACTTACATGCTCCAGTCGCAGGGAACCACATAAGCAAGCAACAGTCCATACTGCTAAAGCAGTTGCCTCCTCCTCCACCATGAGTGCGCTGTGCACCTACAAGGTGAGATCAATATATGAAATTAAGACCATCAGTAGACAGGACATAAAAATGTGAACACAAAGTAACTAAACAGAGTTGAGAACAGGTATGCCACAGACACCTAGACTTGTCCTCGTTCCTCATTGATATCTAATTAATTTCATCTTTTTGTCCATTTAACCGAGGGTGAAAGTTTATTCATTTTAATAAAGAAAAAAACGAGTCAGTAAGAAAAAAAAAGAGGAATGGATGGGGGGATGCCAACTCTGACGTACCTCGGCTAATTCTAAACTTGTTTTACATGATCCCAAATCAATTGTTGATCCAGCAATGCGCAGAACTATTTCATCAGGTCTATAATATTCCAGAGGATGCAGGTGTTCTAGAGGATGAAACTTGATAGTTGAACCCCGTGTTGGGCAGCATAATTGGTAATATTCATAAATTATTCGTAGGGATCCATGGTTATTTGCCTGCAAAGGAGAAATGGATAAACAAGCTATCAAAGACTTTCAATAGCTAAATAATGACCTCAAAAAGAGATCGAAATGCACAGGGGAAAACAAGATTCAAACCTTAGCCCACTCAAGGGTATCACTGTGCTCGCTAAAAATATCTTGGCCAGATGACGATGCCTCTTCTGTTTCTGTCTCGTCGACATCACTTTTGAAACGTCTATCTTCAATTGGAGAGTCTTGAAAACTGCATATGTTGTGACATTAATCTGGGTCAATATTGGACAACAGAATTACAGAAAATTGTGAAGTCAAGGCATCCATGCTGCAGTTGATAAGGTTTCTCATTGCTAGGAAGTATCAACAAAACAATAATAGGTGCCATTCATCATAGAACAGCATATTTGTATAGTATTTATGCATGCTTGTCAGCAATACAGAGAAAAAGCACTTAAACGGGGATTAATGACATTCAATATACCCTCAACAAAGAATGAAATGGGAACAGTCTTCGACATGGACTCATACCGAAGGAAGTGATAGAAGAGATTCTAGTGCGGTAGAAGAACAGGCAATAGGCTATATATATACATATGTACATATATGTACATATATATATGTACATATATGTATATATATATTTTTCCTGCTATCTAGATACTTGAGATATCATAAGATCACATTACACACTATATGGCCATTTGAAGGTAAGAAAACCAGAATGATCCTAAACGTGCCCATTAGAATCTATTTAAGAAATCTCTTTAATATAAGCAAGTGGCCTATATATTTCAAGTTTTAGCAATAATATAGTGAAAACAGAGAGCAAAGCACAGAATAATATACCTGGAGGAAGATTCAGAGCTTTCACATTGCTGACACTGTAATAGCGGTAAAACTGCATTTGTTAGACATTTGTCTGCTGATTCTTTGTTGGTAAAATTGTGGTCAGCAGAAGTATCAACTGCAAATTCTCTACTAGAAACAAGCTTCTCTTTCCCGGGATGAAGTGGGACAACATCACTATTAAGTTCTATCTTGGAGTAAATGTCTATATCTAAACTTTCATGACCAAGATGAGATATATCGTCTGTTACTCTTTCTGAGATAGAACCTGTCGTGCTTAGAAGGGAAGCTCCAACCATCCCATTCAGCATGTTGACTGCTCCATCCTCCAGCAATATGCCACCAGATTTTTCCTCCAAAATTTCATCCTCATCATAGCCAACAGATGATTCCAAATCTAGACTACTAATTTGTTTCGTCAACCGTTCCAGCCTCTCTTCAGTTAAGATGCTACAGCAGAATGCAAAAGGTAAAATTACATCAGCAGAAGGAATAGCAAGAGAACAATTTCTGTGTTCTGTCAGGCAGGCAATCTACACCAACAATCCACTTTACACACACAGGAAAGAAAGAAATATATAGTTATAGAGCTTTAAGAGCCAACCGCCAAGTGCTTATATCTTTCTGCAACAATTATGGAAATGCAGAATTTTCTACAAAACCAATACTTATGATGCATAGTTAAAAAAGAATCATAAAATTAGCTAATATTCCTTTCCTTCTCCATCTTGAAGTAATTTTGTACCACTGGCCACTGAAATCAAAATGGGAACGCAAAATTCTAATAGATGAACACCTTGGCCAAGTTATACAAACTGATGTATCCATAGATAATTTGAGAGATCTATCGGTAGATTCATATGCAACATAATATTCATTTTGTATTCTCTTCGTCCAAGGCTGCTACTTCCAGGTATTCTTTTCACCAGCTCCTTTTGTTTCTCTCACATTTTTGTTTTTTCACAATCCTTTTTTCTTATGGGACAAGTAGGCCATGTGTGTACCTTTTTACTGAAAGCTGATAATCTCATAACAATTTAGTAATGCAAGTAACTATAATACATACATCTTCACACTATACACGCAGATTATGAAATTACGATCATAGCTTCAAAATAGGAAAGCACCATATGCTGTATCATACAGACGAGAATTAGTCACATACCTATTCAGTACACCAAAATGAAGTTCAAAAAAGGGAAGCCTAGAAAGAATACAGTAGCATCGGCGTGTGGTTAAAATGTGGCGGCTCAGACTTGAGGGAGGTGATTGCCCATCTGAAACCATGGAAATCAATCCTGATGGCTTTTGTATGATTTCTTCAACTAAAATGCAGCAACCATACAGAGTTGAATCATCAGCTACCTGAATGACAAGGATACATCAAAAAACTTTTGACTCCAAGGTCAGAGAGAGCGGGGGAGGAAACAGAATCAAAGGGGTGCATTTATACAGCTTCAATGAGCAATCAGGGTAAAAGTAACCTGAACAAATGAAAACAAAAATTTCATTTTGATACAAAAGAAAAAGAATCTAAGTCGAGCATGTGCATAACAAATAAATGGTCCAAAGCAAATAACTTCAGAAAGTTTGAAATATCTCTTGACATACCCATTGTTTTCCTACAAAGGATAATATAGAAAGGTAGTTAATATCCATCAAGGCAGGCAGAAACAAAGTATTATTCTTATTTAGCCAATAAGTAACCAGATAATCGCTTTTATAACATGACTTCAGTTTTCATCTATACCAACCGTCGAAGATCTTCAACAGCCTCGATCCAAAATATAGTAAACTTCAAATACAATTAAGTTTGTAGAAAACTTCAACAAACACCCAAAATGAATAAGGAAGTTAAAAGTTAAAACAACCGGGGAAAATTGCACCCATAACATAGCTCAAATAAGCCTCGGGATCAATTCAGATTGCAGTTCCAAGTTCCTGTGAACATCCTTTAATGTTGAAATTCATGGGTTAAAAATAATATTTGCCATGCCACATCATACCTGCAGTCGGAAGACGAAGGACAGATCACTCTCTTTAAGATGTTCCTGTAAAAATAGCACCACTTCATGTCATAAACAGAAGAGAAGGGAAAATAAAAGGGCTTCAAGTAGCAAAGAAAGGTCTGGGAGTTGAGGAAGACAAATTGGATAATACTTTATGTAGATTGTCAACTTAGTCAGCAATAGCGTTCTTTCCATTTGCTAGGGTAGATAAGCACCCTAAAGATGACGTGGTAAGCAAAAAAGTTGCATAAAACACAAATCAACTCCAGACTTAATGATTTAAACTAAGGCTTTATTAAGTGTTTATCCATCCTGCATCAGAACTTGATAAGTGAGAGGTTTATCTGTTGGGTATCGAATAAATGGTTGGCAGAATAATCAAGGCACAAACATCACATAGATACCTGTCCAAGCAGTATCTCATTCAACTCACTCATTGAAGGAGTTCTCTCAACAGCATTAACCTGCAATGATAGGAGTCAATTTTATGCACTCGTAGATAAAAGTCAAATCCACATAGACCATCTGGTAATACTTGGGGCCCATTTGGCATATCTTTTGCTTTTCGTAGAAGAGTTTTTGGAGGAAGTTACCTTAATTTTTGTTTGAAAATTAATTTTTAAAAACACTTCCTATTCCGAAAGTGTTTTTAGAGGAATGTCACGTTCCTCTAAAAGCTCTTCTAACTATCAGAAGCACTTTCACAAAATTAGTTAAACGGCTCCAAAAGCAACTTTTGGGTTTCAAAAGCTCATTTTGACTTTTCAAAAGCCATGCCAAATGGGACTCAACCTCTAGGCAACTGATGTTGGATAGAATAAATATTTTGTTTTTCCTTGAATCCAGATATTTTGGAATAGGGATGAAACAAACCATCAGACGCATATTCTTCAAAGAAGCTCTGTAATCATTTTAAAATGAGAAGGACAATGAATTTCAGTCAAGACTTACAATTTCTTTTATGCACTTATCATAGGAATGGTCCAAGGACGCATGGATAAAATTCAAAGAAGACGCATTCTATACACAATAAATCAGGTCAAAATGTAACTTGGAGTAACTAACAAAAAATAAGGCCCTGTTCTCTTTACTGTTTTCAAGCCGTTTTCTGTTTTCGATTTTTCAAAACGGTGAAAACGTGTTCTCTTTCCCGTTTTCGAAAACGTATTTTCGAAAACACCAAAAAAAATACTGAAGAAAACAGAAAACGGGGAAAATGTCGTTTTGGGCATTTTCTGTTGAAAACTCGAAAAAGTTGAAAAACACGGGAAACAAGCTAAAAATAGAAAAGCCTCTTCATTTCTCTCTCTCATTTCCCACAGAGAGAGAGAGAGAGCGACGGGAGGGAAGGGGCTTCGCCCCCTTCCTCCGATTCCACCACCACCGCCGACGGCGGTTGGTGGCAGCGCCACCACTTATGGTAGTGGTGGCGCCGGTGCAGTAAATTTGGCGCGGATTGAAGGCTAAACCGAGGTGTTAGGGGTTCGAGCTTTTGGGTTTCTTGGCTCGGATTCTTGGGTTTTTCTGGTAGTGTTCGAGCTGCAAATGGGTGGCGAAGTGAGGTAAGTCCATGGGTTTTCGTGTTTTCTTGGTTTTGTGGTTGATTGTGTGATGTTGGTGAGGTGAACTTGTGGAGGTGTTGCAGGTGGTTGTCGATTTTGGAGGTGAAGATGGTGGTGGTTTTGGAGTTCGAATTTGTGACTGTGGCAGCTGTGTTGGAGGCTGTAGCTTGGGGTTTTGGCTTAGTGCAGTGTCTGGGTTGAGGTGAGCTTCGGTTTGGTGGTTCTGGGTTGATGGCCGTGTGGTGTTGTTGGTCTCGTGAGCTGGAGGTAGTGTTGTTAGTGATGGTGTAAGCTGCTGGTTGTTGGTTTGGTGAGTTGGGGATGGAAGCTGAGGCTCGAGTGTGTGTAGCAGTTAGGTTTTGAGGTTGAGGTCTCGTTTTTGCAGCTTGGTTGTCTTTTGCAGTGGGTAGTTTGAGGTCGTTCAGGCTGCAGCTTGGTCTCCGTTTTGGTGATGGTGAAATGAGTGGAGTCTGCTGGTGAAGGTGGGGGTGTTGAGCTAAGGAGACGGTGGTGTTGATGCTATTTTCTAGCATCACGCGTGAATCTCCAAATTGAGGGAGAGGAGAAACTTACCAAAAATAGCTACTGTCAAATTATGTGTCGAAAATCTTTAAAGAAAACTGGAGAGCGGAAGATGTTGTAATAGATTTGGACAGTGATGCGGCTGAATATTCAATCAGTGATGTTGCTGATGATGACTCTTGACTTCAATTAAGAATAGTAATTCTTGTAGTTCATTTTAGAACACAGCAATCTATACTTGGGAACTACTGAATTTCGTTTATAGCTGGTGAACTTGCTTGCTTCCAATGAAAAGACAACTTTCTCTAGTGTTTCATGATTAAATCAGTTGGGATTGGATTAATGCATTGCAGAGTTGTAATAGCAAATTCAGTATTAGATTCTTTACCATCGTTGATTCACATTCTTGCTTAGGATGGTAAAACATAAAATTTACATATATTTAATTAAATGAGCTTTAGATATTTTTTGAATCATTGGAAATGATATTAGTAGTACGAGAATAATACAGTATAGGAACTATTAAGAAAGAAAAATGACCTGAAATATTCCTAATAATATTGTCCATTTTTTTCAAATATTGAGTACCAAACATGCACCAAATGAATATGACACCAAATGTCATCAATATGGATATCTGACATCGATAAGATTGATTTCAAAATATTTATTACCATGTAACTTGAGATTAGTGCTCCTTTTTTTGCAACTTGATTAGGTTTGGTTGTAACCTGGTGCTAATTAATTTCAAAATGTAAATATTATTTAATACTATATTAACATTAAACCATTAAAATTTATTGAATAATCAGACACTCAAAACACAAAACACAAAACGAATTAAAAATTCAAAATACAAAACTGAAACACAAAGAGAACGCCCCCTAAGTTTTAAGCTATTGAATTATCACAAAAGAAGACGAATGGCTTGGCTCATTAAATAATAAAAATACTATGTATGTCGAGGAAAAGAACTAGAGCTGGATTTTAATTTTTATAAAGCACGCATCAATATTAGGTAATGTTGGGACTTAGGTTCCATCCCAAAAGGTTAACCTATTGGGTGTAATAGCCAAAGCCATTGTATACCCATTATCTATCCTGTGTCTAGCTGATGTGAGACTTTGTTCGCATTTTCCCAACAGCTATCATTCATAACATTAGATTGACTTGTTCCCACCATAAGCATGCTTCCCACTTTCAAACCCATTTTAAACTGATTCAGCAACTACAAGAAGATTGCAACTTAACAGACCAGAATGATAACCATCCAGGAGAAGGTAAAACAAAAAAAAAACAGAAGACGTGGTTTTCAGAGCATTGAGACAAACATGAATTATGAGAAGCAAAAGAAGACACAGTGCTTAACCCCCACCTCTACTCCTGCAGGAAAGCAGAAAGAAAGGAGATCCTTGTAATTGAGTGGCAACTGCTTTTCTGGGGGGTAAACAAACAAGACCTGAAGCCAAAACATAAAATTGTAAGAAATATTTATAATTATTATAAGATTCCAAAATTTCATTACAAACTTGTTAGTAGTAGAATACATAAGTCACCACCTGAGGCTCAAGGCTAGGTTCTACATGAGACTGATGCTGATCACCAAGGGCACTTCGAAATCCCCCTGATCCTTCAAACTCTCTAGCTAAGTAAAGATTTTGAAGAGCAGGAATGTCACAATTAGGATGAAGTCCTACAATAACCATGCTCTCGAAAAGCTTTGATGGCTCTTTCCAAACTCTGTGATCCTGTGCACTTCAGCAACATGATTATATGCACAAAACCCTAAGGAGCAAACACCTATACTTATTTGATCACGGAAACAGCAAGAAAAAGATCTAAAGATCCTCATTCTAAAACTCTAAAGGAGTCACCATATTATCTAAGGAAATCTCATTGTCATTGAGAACCTCCAAAAGTAATTTTGCCTGAGAAATTGAAACTAAAAGATATGCTCTATATATGAAAAGCAAATTCTGGAAGATATCTTCATTTGTAACATTTTTCATACTGCATATCAGGAAAAAGCAAACAAGCACGATTAATAAATTAAGCATGTGAGAGAAGAAATCCTACCAGGGACTGCAACTGAAAGTTAGCCCACTGACGTTTTTGACTAGTTAGTATTTCAGGGTTGTAAGGTCCACTTTTAAGTTCTGGAGGACTTGACAGGCCTTTAAGTATTCTAGAAACATGGTTTTGAAGTTTATGGAGTGGGCTATCGCTATCATCTTTTGAGGAATATACCACAGAAGGTCGTGCTGAATGAACAGCAGCTGCGGCTGCTGCAACAGCTCTTGCAACATCCTCAGTTGTCTGCATGAATGAAGCACCCCAACTAGGGCTATCTGACTCTTCATTTTCCTCCATCTTTAAACTTCACTCTCCTGTGTTAAGCTGATAGTTTTGAAAACTCACTGACATCAGAATAAGGAGATTCTTGTTGCCCAGATGAGATGCGTAAAAGAAGAGAAAAGCAGAACTGAAAATTTTATCGAGTCTTTTTCTTTTCTTCTTCGAATAAACAAGAAACATCCTTTACTCTTAACACTTTTGTGACTATCCCTAGAATATGAAACAACAGCACATGCATATCCCTTCAAGCTAGTCAATTATTCAAGTATATCGATGATCATATACATATTTGAGGGAGAAAATATCTAAAATTTGAGGGAGAAAAATAAAAAACAAGGCACTAAACCATTCAAAACAGGTCTATTAGACAGCTATCATAAATCAATGCTTCATATTCAATAAAAAGCCATTCATTAATTATCTATCATCCTCTCCTACATGTTACATACACAATGCTCCCACAAGAATAATATAATCTATATTAACTTAGCAGGGACAATTCCATGTTAGAATCTCTCTCTCTCTCTCTCTCTCTCTCTGTTTTCGCCCATTTTTCTGGTGTTATACCCACCCCTCCCCACCCAACCCCAAAAAAGGAGGAAAAGAAAAATGAACTGGACTATTAGGTGTTTAAAACAAGACAATTAGGTGTTTAAAACAAGCCTTCGAGTCATGCTACAAATTCTTGAATATAAGTATCAAACAAAAACTAAAAGATTGAAATGAAAAAAAAAAAAAAAGACCATCAATTTCACTTGGAAAAGATCGCGACTTTTTAAAGTAATTTTCTAGTTCAACAACAAGATCACAACTTTTAACCTCGAGTGTGTGCATATATAATAAGAATTTTTCCACTTGTACAGTCCTTAATGGACTGTAATCTATGTCGTTTAAGCGTAAACCTCCGATTTCCGAAAAGTTTACAAACAAGCAATAGAAATTAACTCCTCAAAAGTGGCGCAAAATCTTTTGTAATTTTTTTTAAAAAAATCATAGAGTGAGAAGAGACGCATCGAGAATAGAACAGATGTAACAAAATAACTAGAAATGACAAAAACGGAAGAAAAATCCAAATAAACTCACCTTTAATTCGCCGATAGATTAATCAAGGTAAAAAAGAGTGATGCATTAAAATCAATTTATGTATTATGTACACTTGAGCAGAGAGAAACCGACAGAGTTCAGACGGCCATAACAAAGAGAGAAAGCTATGTTCTATGTTTTCTGCAAATGAATGCAGAGGGAAGCGATAGGGATTATAATCCTAGCTTTATCACAAATAGTAATGTAATTGTGAAGTGATTGGTTTCATATTTGTCAATTTTCTGTCTTAAATAAGGAAGCAGAGGGGGCCAACGAGTCCAAAATGTAGTGCGGGTGGAGAAGACGGCCTCTTCAGTTAGGCTCTGTTTGGTTTGTGTGAAAATTTCATTTTTCCCAATGTCACAGGCCTGGGCTAAGCGTAGAAGTAACTTTCACTTTTGAGTAAATTTTAATACCTCGTGTTAGTCTAAACTTAAATATTTGGATAAATTTCATTTGCAGTAACCATATTTTTACCTCAATCATGTAAATTGTACTTTAGTTTTATATAATATAATAATTATGTTTTAATTTAATTTCAACCAGATAACTACACTTGAATTTCAATTTCATTCAGATAACTACACTTTAATGGAAGAATTAAGCTAAATGAACATAATGCTTGACATAGGGGTTAACCTGCCACTCACATTGCATGTGGGTCCCGACCTGAATTAAATAATGTCGACATTCCCATGTGTATGTTGTATCATCCCATATGTCAAGCATTATATTTATGTAGCAAAACTCTGTATGTAAAGTCGTAAAAAATTAATAACGTGGCGACGTGGAATAAGATTAAGTCATTGTCTAACGCGTCGTCGATTTTGTCAATGTAAGTGAAGAAATTAGAAGGAATTTTCCTAATTGAAATCAAATTAATAGCAAAGCTATTCGATTGAACAAATGGAAGCACAACTACTTGATTGACCCTAAAATAAAAGTGTAGTTATCACGTGAAATTTACATTCCATAAATAATTTTTTTTTGTTTGACGAAATTTAAATAAATAATTATTTGTTATGAAAATAATTCCAAGTTGACTTTTAAAAAATAAGCAAGTATTTTACTTACAAATAATAAATTAACTTTCCCAACAAGTTTTAAAAAGTTTACGTAACTAAATGTGCTTTTATTTTTAAACATATTTGTACGTAAATTTCTTAAGCTTAGCCAAACATGACATACCTTGTCTTCTACTTCACGACACTTCTTGCTTAACTTGGATTAATCTTTTCTCGAGTGTACAAGTGAAGTTCATATTTGTTAGATTAATTCACAAATTTGAGGATAGATGGCAAAAATATAAAATTGAGCCTTAAAGTTTCAGTTATAATTCGTTAATTTGATGTGTTTTCAAGATTAATGCACAAATGAATTATCTTAACAAATATTTAAAATTAAGATTGGGTACATAGGTGATCAAACAACTTTTTTTTTTCAATTCTAATTTTGATATAATTTCAAATAAATCGAAATATACTCTTTCGCACCTGAGTTAGACCCAAAATTTAATATATACATGTTATAAACATCAAAATCTACCCGTGAAGTCTGAAAATGAATTCAATCTGTAAAGTTGACTTAGGCTCTATTTGATTGCAACGAATTCCACGAAAAATTTCACATTCGAGGAAAATAAATTCCACTCTGACCGTTTGATTGCAACGTGAAAATGGAAACCGAATTCCAAAATACAACCACTCTGAACTGCATTTTCTTTGTTTTTATGGGAAACGAATTCTTATGAATTTGGTGAGTTTTTATTTTCCAGCTAATATGGAATTGAAATTCCTTTCCACATTTACTTATCAAATGTACCTGTAGTTAAATTTCATCGAAAAGAGAAAAAAACACTAATGACTCGTCAAACTTAATTAAATAAGTAGTTATCAAATGGTAATTTTTCAAGTTTGAGACGTCTAATGCATTTTCTTAGAAGCCATTTGGCGTGATGGCGTCAGTTGACCGCTGGTACTATAATCAATTAATCATAAATAAGAAACAATTTTTTAAAGCTGTCCAAATAAATAAAGCCAATCTCATGCCTTTTCTAGTTAGTTATGACTTAGAAGATGAGCGAAGAGTCCTTTTAGGCTATTTTTTTATTTTGACCTCACTTTGATGATGTGTTTCGAGAAAGTGGGTGGGTGGATTAAAAGATAAACGCGTTGAGATTGATTTACCGTTGGAAATTGCTTTGTTGGCTCGAACACACCCATTAGCTACTTTAGACTACAATCACCTTCTTTTTCCTCGCCCCTATTGTCTTGTTCACGTTTGAACTATGAGTAGTCAATCTAGATAATTTAGTTAAACTATTGAATCAAATTATTGTCACTTAGTCGATATAGATTTTTTGTTTGTACATCTCTAACGAATTTTCTCAAACCCAGTACTACATACTGTGACAATTGACACGAGAATAATATCATGACCCACTCAAACGATGATCCATTCCATCCAATTTCTTCGACTAAATATTTCATCTACTTCATATTTAGCAGGTCAATGGAGAATCTCTTGCTATTGCAATTAACTAGGATTCATGTCTTCTATGAAAAAAATTCTGACTTTAAAGGATTCATCTTGCAAGTCAACATGGCTAAATATGAGACATGCCCTTGTACTATTTGACCAGCATTTGAAATTTTCTAAAACTCGTTTTTCCTCAAATTAAATATGGGACTTCGAAATAAATGATTTGAATTTGGTAATTGAAGGGTTGATGGAGTTCACGTTCAAATCACTTGAATTTAAATAAACAATCTATTTGAAAATTGTGGCTCCTAATAAGAAAAAATATATTTGTAGGAATACAACCTAGAAATAGAACCTAAGTAATTGGAGGATTCGAGAGCAACAGAACAAGAGACAAGTCTAGGGACCTGGGAGCACGAGCCACCACAAGAAATCTTTACGTATAGTAAGCGATGCTGTCAACCGGGTGAGAGAATAACAGATTTTCAGGCATTGAGCTAGTGGTCGAAAAATCGAGAGAGAAAGAAGAAAGAGTTTCGCTTTCTTCATCCGTTGCCTCGTGCTTGAATTGCAAGAATCCTAGTATGGTGTACGCGAGTTGGTATAGTATTTCGGTACAAACACGAAAGAGTATAATAAAAAGATTGATCTTTTACGAATTGAACAAGAAAATGAAAGCACACATTAAAGTTAAAGAACTTCATGAATAAAATTTAATTAAATTTCCTATTTACCTTTTCAAATCGAGCAACTAGAAACTTCTTAGAATTTGCATATCACAAGACTAGTTTTTATTCAACTTTGTTATTATTCGATTATCATGGTGTGAGAACCAATTGTAGCAACTTTTGTGTTTAGGAGCATGTTTGGAGAGTTTTTATAAATGTTTTAAATAATAAAAAAATAGAAATAACTGAATAGTATTTAGGGATAATTGCAGCTACAGTCCCAAACCTTTCAGATTTTTGCGCACTTTACCCTAACCTTTGATTTGCGCCAGCCATAGTCCCAAACCTTTGATAAATATGCGCCGGAGGTCCATTTGGATGGAAACCATCTAGTTGACCGTTAGTCAACCAAGAATAGTAGACCTTGACCAATTTTGACAAAATTAAAAGGGGTAAAATGGTAACTTGACAAATAAAACATTAAATAAATAAATAACAACAAACAAAAAAAAAACTAAAACACTTTCTCTCTCCCTCTCTCCCCCTCTCTCCCTAAGTTGCCGGCACCGACACCACCTCCTCCTTGCCGGCACTACCACCACCTCCTCCTTTGTACGCACCGCCATTGCCTCCTCCTCTTCGCCACCACCACAAACCAACCATTCCAACCACTTCCAGTCTGCAATCTCCCCCCTTTTTTATTCCCAGAAAACACCTCCATTGCCACCGTCACCTGCGGCAGCTCGATCATGGACTAGCTCCTGAGCTGCGCAAATATATGTTGCAGCTTGGATTGAGATCAACTTAGAGCCATGTCATTATTTTCCAAACACGACATTCACCTATTTGTGAAAAGGAAAAGACGACATTAATTCCCCAAAAAATTCAATCCTCTAACCCTAACACCAAATTGATTGTAATCATTTCAAGAACACAAGGAACCCCAAATTGATTGAAATCGGTTGTTTGTTAGAACTTCCGACTGTGATTCGAAGCGCAGTAAAGGTAAATTTCATCTATTTCTGAAACCAAATTTGAGAATTGAACATTCTTCTTCATCTGTTTGAAATTTGAAATCTTCTTTAATTGTCGACTATTAACTGAAAATCCTGGCTCCCTTGCCTGAGTAGCGGTTTAAGGGAAGTTGCTACCGGATTCACTGCACAATCTCTGTTTCATAATACAGTACAAACGAGTTTTTACACTGTTGCATTTTTTCTTGTATAAATTGCTACTTTATGCATTTGATGTATATTGGTTGGAATGCATTTGACCGAGGATGATATTAGTTAGTGGAAGTTGACAGTCAGTGGTGGGTGATGTCTTCTAAATATTGAATCCTAAATATTGAAAATGGCCTGATTGGTTGGTGGTAGTGGCGAAGAGGAGGAGGCAGTGGCGGTGCGCAAAAAGGAGGATGTGGTGGCGGTGCCGGCAAGGAGGTGGTGGTGTCGGTGCTGGCAACTTGGGGGAGAGAGAGAGAGTGTGTGTTTTAGTTTTTTTTATTTGTTGTTATTTATTTATTTAATATTCTAATTGTCAAGTTACCATTTTACCCCTTTTAATTTTGTCAAAATTGGTCAAGGCTTACTATTCTTGGTTGACTAACGGTCAACTAGACGGTTTCCATCCAAATGGACATTCGGCGCATATTTATCAAAGGTTTGAGACTGTGACTGGCACAAATCAAAGGTTAGGGTAAAGTACGCAAAAATCTGAAAGGTTTGGGACCGCAGCTGCAATTATCCCTAGTATTTATGGATCAAAAGTATCTTGATTGTTTATAAGTAATTTATCAACATGAGCCAAACATAGCTTTGAAAACAAATAAGGTAGTAAAAATGTGGTCTCTAGGGCCACGAAAAATAGTTGGGTCGCAGCCTAATATTTATTCTAGTCCTCGTCAAACCTCCAAAAATTAATCAAGCATGCCAATCATCATTTGGTCTGCCTTTCTGAGTGCTTTTCCGTGCCCAGAATACATGTCCCGGCATGACCTCATGATGCATGCCTTGTGTTTTAATGTTAAGTCATTGTACGGTAGATATTAAAATCAGATTTTTAAGTACATTTTGATAAAAATTGATGAAATGTGTGGTTGAAAAGTTGTAGATCTCATAAAACATGTGATTCAAATTAAATGTCAAATTTGACCTGAGATTTTAATTAAATTTTAATTCAAACCAAACATGGGCTAAATGCGGCACCTTTATGGAATCCCACATTATTTATCCCCGTGGGAAGGACAACCATTGCCCTGGTTCATATAATACGCTTTAATCTACTGATGGAGTGCTTTAACTTACTGGTCTTGTGCAAGCTACCATTCTTTTTAACTTACTAGTCTATTGCCCGTGCAATGCACGGACAATGTGATTAAGGAAGTAATGTTAGCGTTCAAAAAAAAAAAATTATCTGCATTTTTTTATACCATTTTCTGAAGTATGGAATGCATAATATATATATATATATATATATATATATATACACACAATAAAAAATAAAAAATAAAAGTTGAAGTCTCAAGTATCTATGATTTTAGAAAGAAAATAAAATAATAAGAATGAAAGAGATATAAGATTGAATTTTATATATTACAAAAAAAAAAAGAGCGAAATTATAATCCAAACAAAATATGTTTTCTGGTGAAGCTTAAATTTTGAAGGATCTGTAAGTTCCATAATGTTGTAGTGTTATTATTATGGGAAATTTGTTTTCATGTTAGTTTTTGCCTCGTGCAATGCACAGGTTGTGTTATTTTAAAGGTAAATAAATATTAGCATTGTGAATGTTAAGAATTTCTTTCGAACATAAGAAATTCTCGTGAATGTGTTGTGTGTAATATGTTTAACTAAATTACAAAATCAGATAATGTGATACTACTGTGATTTATGGTTAATTGTCATTATGCTGTCAAAATTATATTTGAAAACGATCATAAGTTCAATTTCTTGTGTTTTCACTTCATACGTATGCGAATATGTGAAGGTATGCAAAATAATCGTGTAAATACTTGAAAAGATTAACTATTAATTAACATGTGTGTGTACACCCTAACAAATACCATGAACAGCATGTAACAAAATGGGGCATAATATCCCATTGAAACTTTTAAAAAGCTTACAAGTACTTACATATATCATAAGGTCTTCCATAAATTCCAAGACAAAAAGAAACAATGCAAAGGACCCAAATTACTCTACACAAAAATATATATTATATTTAGACCAATTTATAGACTGACTTTTTTTGTTTGTTTTTCTTCTTCTTTTTTTTCTGTCTTTGGAACTTAAAATAAAATGAGAGAAGAGTTTAATTTTCATGGCGTCCGGGGCTTTGTTGGAGTATGGCAATTATGGTGTAATGGGTTGGGACCGGCTAGAAGTCTCCTCAGTTCCGAATCCTCAGGCATCTCATTGTAATTTCCAAATCTTAGAAACATTGCAGATGGTCTACCTCTCTTAAAAATCATTTCCTTCCCGTTCTTTCACTAAAACTTCCAGTGTTTTAGCCCTTTCTTGCCCTTTCTTGACTACATGAGTCGGATTCGTTGAACTGAAAGATTTCATATTTGTATCGAGAATAAAGATGTCATCATGATTGAGTGAAGATCAAGCAAAACACATTTGTCAAAGATATAAGAAGTTGTTACTAAAAAGATTTTTATGATGTATTATGACCAGGAAGAGTGAGAAACATAAAACTTACATCTTTTATATGAACAATGTGCTTTCCTTTACATATATACAACATGTTTTATGCTTTTTGGCCTCCATATGCTTCAAACCTGAAGCAACTCCACATTCTTTGGGGTATTATACATGGCTTAAAATAAGAAAGAAATTTCTCTGTTTCATTCCCTTGTACTCCACGAAGACACGCTTTATGTAAAATGTCATATGACAACATTAAAAGATTTTGATAGACTAAAAATTGTACAAATACAATAATCGTGGATGCCTTTGAGAAGATGGAACTCTTGCTAATAACAGAAAACTGCGTCCAATCATATAACAAAATGTCAATGAATATATTCTACTAAAGTAATGGAAAACATTATTAATAGACTAACCATAATTGAGAAATTTATTGAACTGCAAATTTTAAAGAATAGGGTAATATATTAACTCGTTTCATTAATTTCAATGGAGGATCACAAAGATTAGGTACATATAAAACCAATGTTGATATATGGAAGATTCCATATTAAAGGTGTCGTGAACAAATCAAAAAAATGGATTTGGAGGAATTTGCGAAATGATAAATAATAGTACATATATGGCAATGGAATAAGAGAAATACGGAGATTATTATATACAACACATGTGTACTTGTTTTTATTTAGAAAAAACACGTTAGATGGTATCACCACTTACACTAATATGACATCTTTTGTTGATGAATTAATATTTTATTTCCAAGAAAATGTGGCAGATAGTCTAAAAAACAATGTAAAATTATTTTTTGAGAACTATACAAATGTTGGAAAAATATAATGAAAGTGTATTAGATGTTCATAAAAAAAATTATATTTTATTTTTAAATTAATTCATACCTGTGAAATATACAGATGCAGTAGAGAATTTATTTGAACTTTCGAATAACATCAATAGAAATTTCGATAACCTGTATATAAAATGAAAAATATTATTTTATGCATAGTAAAATACTTTATTTTAAATATAATATACGAAATAAATATACCTGTGAGAAGGTTGTTCTATGAGAAGGTTGTTCTATGAATGTATAAATGAAAGAATTTCTTTATAGACAACATTTTCAGTACATGAGTTGTGCGAAGTATCTGTGGTTGATGGTTTCAGTAAAACTTTTAGAGATTTGCTTGTTTTTGCTCTTGATAACGCTACATATAACTGCCCATGGCAGAAAACTGGTTCTGGAAGATACAAACCGACAAAATCAAGTGTTTGACCTTGGGCTTTATTTATTGTCATTGCAAAGCATGGTCTAATTGGAAATTGAGTTCTTTTAAATGGAATTGTGGTTCGATCAGATTTCAGTGGTATAAAAGGGATCCTCGGTAAGAAAACATGTTTTCCACAATATTCGCCAGTAGTGATTTCAGCAAGAATAACGTTTCTCTCAAATTTTCGACAAGTAAGACGTGTTCCATTGCATAACCCTTCAGAAAGATTAATATTCCGCAATAACATTACAGGACAATTTATTTTAAGGTTCAATTCATGAGGTGGAATACCATTTGATGTCAAAGTATTTAAGAAATCTTCTTGCACGCACTGTTCTGATTTTTCAATTGCTTCATCAAAACTATAGTATGTGAAAATTTGACCAGGAATTTGTTCAAGTAGAAGTTTGTTAATATAGTCAACACATTCATTTGTAGGTGTAAGAATAACACGGTTTACCATGGTATGTAAATGATCAGCATAAGCTTCTATATTTGGAAAAACACAATGTATCAAAGTTTTCAGAGACGTGATTCCATCTTCGAATGGTAAAATTATACTATTTGGAAGCTTAATACATTTACAAGTATGTTCTTGTTCTGTTCCATTTCCAATTCTAAGCAAGTAATCGCAGAACGTAGAATCGAACTTTGCTCTCATATTATGAACTAATGGTAGATGTACAAACAAGGCCATAGATATGAGAAAACCAAGCTAACTTTCATTATGTCTTCTTTTTTTCCTTTCGGTACAACTGGTAAAACCTGTCGAAAATCTCCTCCAAGAACGATTACTTTTCCACCAAAAGGTAAGTTACAATCAGTAATATCTCTAAACATTTTATCTACAGCTTCAATAGTACAACGATTTACCATAGGTGCTTCATCCCAAATTATTAGTTTAGACATTTTCAACAAAGTTCCCAAAGCTGATTGTTTGCTAATAGAGCAATTGACTTCTCCTATTGTTTCCAAAGGAATTTTAAATCTCGAATGAGCTGTTCGACCTCCAGGTAATAAAGATGCAGCTACTCCAGACGATGCAGTTGCTAAAGCAATAAAATGTCTAGACCTTACACCAGCTAAGAGTGCTTTGTATAAAAAAGTTTTACCTGTTCCTCCTGGACCGTCGATGAAAAAAGCACCGCTTGATTCAGATTCTACTTTTTCCATAATTGTATCGTATGCAAATTGTTGTTCCTTATTTAACATTGCGGCACAAGCAAAGGTTTCTTGAATTTCCAAATTAATTGTCTCTTCTGCAATCATTCTTGTCAACCTTTCATCTTCATTTATATTTACATTAAACGGCACAATTCCATAATCATTTATATTTTTACCCAGGGATTCTAAAATAGAACTTATATCCTCCAGAGCTCGTATTTCAGCGATTTCAATAGGTATATTTTGATGTACATAATCATCCATCATATAAGATTTAAATTTATCCCACAGTAACTTTGGATGATTAGGATTGCACAATGTAAGAAGTGTAGCAAAAAGTCGTTTTAAAGAACAAGGCATTTCGTAAATAATAGCTTCGGATAAACATTCTTCACAACGGTTGTCTCCACTTAATAAACCATGTAAAAGTGCTACTTCTCGAAATGTACCAACAATTGTTTCATTAAAAGTTCTTATATCGTCAAATGATGTTGGTCCTCTAATATGGTTAAGAAGAATGCGAAGGAAATATCGTTCTCCTTCCGATGGATTCGCTGAAACAATTCGTCCGATAACAATTTGTTTCTTTCTGGGAGTCCAAATTTTGTTATTTGCATTCCAAACAAAATATGTTGGGATATCTCGATACAAAAGCGTTCGAGCAAATTCGTTTGCTTTATTTAATCGAAAAATTCAGTTAACATTGTTCTCCTTGTATTTTCATTCTCAATAATAGTAGATAAATCATCCGTATTTTTGTATGTAACTTGTTGATGATCTTCGGTATGAAGTTGTAAAGAATAAACAATTGGATAGATTTCTGACAAATTAAATGAAAAAATCTTCCACATAGCCTCAGGTGGAGATATCCATCTAGCAGATTGATAAGCAGATATTTCATCAATATCTTTTTCTTTTTCATCTTTGCTAACGAAAAAATTAATACGATCATGTCCTTTGTATACATATTTGTACAAATATTTTACAGCTTTAATAGAAGAACATATTTCAACGTTGATATGACAGTCAAATTTTGCACTTAAATAAGGATTATATGGTACAACCCATTGATTGTCTAACATTTGACCTCTAACTTTAATACTAATACCATTATTACGACGTCTATACAATGGGTATGAATTATCTCCAAATATAGTACTATTACAATAATCTCTTGGATATTTATTCTTACAACCACTATTTGTCACCATGCATACATTTTTGGGATTAAGATTTCCACAAGGGCCATGTATATTATGTTTTACAATAACTGAATAAAGATGAGGATACTTGTTTTTATCAGGAATTTCACAAGATACTATCCTATCAACTTGTTGAGCAGAAGAAATCTTATGGCCACGGTTAAAAATTATCAGTAGATGTGCGTGAGGAAGCCCTCTTTTTTGGAATTCAATCATGTATATATGAGCAACAACAGGACCAAAAATATTATTCTTATACAAATCATTTTTAAGCTCTTCTAATTTTGCTCTAAATATACGTACAATTAAATCCGGTCGATTTTGAACCTCATCATTATGTTTCAATTCTTGCTTAATTTACGCCAATTCGGATTACATGTTATAGTTAAGAATATATCTGGTTTTCCATAACGTTGAACAAAAGCCATAGCATCTAAGTATCTCCTTAGCATATCTCTAGGTCCGCAAGTAAAGGATTGTGGTAAAACAAATTTCTTTCCAATTTTGTACCCTCTTGTTTCCCCGTTCTCGACACTATCTACAATACCTTGATAAAGTTCAGCACGAATTTGTTTCTGGTTATTACGAAAGTAATCTAATCTCGTTGTTTCGATTTTAACATACATATCTACAACATATTGTTGAAAAAGTCTACCAGTATGAAGCAACACAAACTTACCTGTAAGCCTAATCTGTAGCTTGTATGCATAATACTCACGACATGAAACCTGATATCGTTTCTTCATTTTATGAAGCACTGCATGAGGAAGAATAAAACAATTTTTATATATGTAACTAAAACATCGATATTTTTAAAATTAGAAAATATATGACAAAGTATATAAGTAAACCTTCAGCTTCTTTTTCAATCATTTGAATTGCGTAATTTATTATTTTAGGAACGACAACATGGTCACCAAATTCTCGGGTTGAGAAGATGTGTGTTTATATCTTTGAATGCCTTCATGCCAACCAGATTCACCAAATGGGAAGAGCAAAGGATATTGTAAAGGATCATAACAACCATAATAATAATGAACCTTATGCGAATCACCGTAATGACCATATATAGTAATATCACGAACATGATTATTTGCATTTTCATCATCATCAACCCATACAAACAGCCTACTTGAGACGCTCGAAGGAGTATTGAAAACTCTTTGATCGAGTCCGTGGTGACATTTTATTTGTATTCGATGGTCGTGCAAATTCGTTATATTACTTAAAGACCTGAAAAATTTACTATATGGATTTCCTTTTAAGATTTCAATTAGAAGAGTTAAAGTAGGTTCTACTAAATTTTCAGAAATTTTTATACGATTTTGAATTTCATTATCTGTATCATAAAAATATAGTTGCATATAATGTGGCATATTATTTTGTGGCATAAGTTGATTTACATAATGATATATCTGTCCTTGAACTCTGAATGTGTAAATACCTCGGTATGATTTAAAGAGTTCCTTGTCATACTTTACACCAAATGAAGTGAATGCAAAGTGGTTATTATATCCGCGTGAAAGTTTTTTGAATTCCATACATGTAGGTTCTTTAGAAATAAATAAATCATACAATTCATTTGGTGAATCAGGCATGAAAAGTTTAACTTTTCCATCACAGCAACAAAAACCTTTTGTTTCTCTATGAAATTTTTTCGCACCACAATACTTACAATAGGTGCATGTTGGTAACACATATGCAGTAGTTGGTATGTTCAAAAGGTTAAAACTTTCACATAATTCATAATCAAAAATATTAGTCGATTCTTCATTCGAAGTAGAACCCTCGTAATAAGATTCATGCACATAAGCAACGCCATAATTATTATTTTGAGATAACATAGGATCATTTATCCTTTTACGATGATCAACACTTACGGTTTGAACTCGATTCCTCCTATCTGCTTGTCTTCGATTTTGTTGTTGACGTATGAAAGCATTATATGATTTACTCGTGCCTTCGGAAATACTTTCAAGATTAATAAACTCAGGCTCCTCATTACCAGTTCCCAGAGAATTCATCAGGACAATAAATATGTTACCGATCTGAATAAAATAAAAAATATTTTAGTAGTCAAACAACTAACAAATAATACTAATACCAACTTTAGCATAACGTGATTTAAAAATGATGGGTGAAAGTCATAAAACTCTAGTATAATATTTATAAAATGCATTAATTTAAATTCTCAAATGTAGCTGTAGAAAGTAAAAGCTTCTGAAAGAAATAATCTTACATGTGTTAAAACATATATACAGCAAAAGTAAAGGTTGAAATATCGAAATTTGTGAAAAATTACTAAAAATATATTTCAAAAGGAAAGAAAAGTAGTATGCATAAAGAAAGTTAAACAAATAACAATTTAGTACAAAAATTAATGAAGGTATAGTGTATTACTGTAGTCAATTATAACTATCGAAAAATACAATTGGACATTATATACAGAAGAACAATAAATACGAATTAGAGTCCACAATAATATAATAGGAACTTTAAGGAAAAAAATACAAAGATTAATTACATATTAAACTCTACGAAATCTAGAAAAGAATAAAAAAAATATTATACCTGAAGATAGCACAATTCAATCGATGTTGAAAATTTTAATATGTTTACTTTGAGAATGGTTTTTTTGTAACTTAAAAAATTGGAAATAAATTTAATATTGACAAAATCATGAACGACTAAGAATACAATAAATAAAGAAAATCATAATAAAAATAAAAAATCGAAGTGTATATGAAGTAAATTGAAGAAAGTCACATATTTTTTTACCAAATTGAGAAGTGCGAGGGGTGCGGGGGTCGAGGGGGCAGCGCCCCTCGTGGGGGCTCGGGGGCAACGCCCCCGAAAGGAATTTAGATTTCATATATGTATGAAATATTTTCTAATATTTTTGATCTAAATTTGTAATAAGTGAAATTACATTTATAGTTTTTGTAAAATGTAAATCAATAGAATTTTTATAGCTTAAAAAAAGAAGGAAAAAAAAACGTAAAAAAATATTTAAAAAAAAAATTTGGCTGTCCCCGTGTGCGCACGGGGAGAATGGTTCTCCCCGTGCGCGCACGGGGAGATAGACTCTCCCCGTGCGTGCACGGGGACTTCCAATCTAAATTTTTTTTTTTTATATTTCTTCTTTTTTATTTTCTTTCCTACTCAATTTTTAAACAATTTTAAGTATTGTTAATTGTTGGTAATTTTAAGTAGTAAAAATTTAATGTTGACAACCTAGTAATACTGATAATACTAAAATGATATGTTGACAAATTTATTAAGTTAACCTAATATGCTTCAAAATTTATTGTGAAATATAGAGAAATATTAAATCTACACAAACAAAATTAACTATACTTAACTACTTACAAAAATCTTAAATATGGAACAGAATTATATTTACTTAAAGAAATACTAAATACTAAACATGCAAAAGTAATAATAATATGAACGAAAATAACTTCTACGTATAAATACTTACAGTAAAAGTTTATGTTCTGCTGCTGCAATACCAAGGCGAAAGGAATTTAGTCGTACAAGCTGAAGAACATAATGGAGTAAAATAAATATTTTCAAGATATATAGATCAACATAATGATATTTGCATCCTAAATATACAAAAAACAAAATTAACTATACCTAACTACTTACGAAAATCTTAATCATGGAACACAATTGTATTTTTTTTTACAGATGAAGTCGGCCAATTTTTTTGAACAGTATGGAACCGGTTTCGAACCAGATCAATGTGAAAACCAATGTGACAAAAATGAAGGAATAATATTCCGCAATAAAAATTAAGAATGATATCTTACAACCTAAAAAAATTGGAAACAAATTCAATATTGATAGAACAGTAAATACAAATTATAGATTACACAATTTGTTAAAAATAATTATAAATAATAAATACTATAATAAAAACTTTAGGGAAAAAAAATATAAAGGATAACTACAAATTTAACTATACAAAATATATGAAAAAAAAAAAAAATCGTACCTAAACAAATAATATTTTTCATGGCCACACATAAAAAAAAAAAAAAAAAAAAAAAATTCACTCCCTTGCGCAAAATAAAATTTAACTCTTTCAATAGGACAAATTAAAATTAAAATTGTAATAAAAACTTTGTTGAAAATTTAGGAAATTTAATGTATTGTAGTTGTAACTTTGGTAGGTGAATTATGAATATTATGTAATGTTTTTTAGAATTTATTAAAAAAGAAAAAATTTGTGCGCGCATGAGAAAATATTTAAAAAGAATTTGAAATGAAAAAATATTTCAATATGAGTTTTTGGATGATTTTTATATTTTATTAAGGTTCATTTTTAATAAGTTGTTATTAAAAATTTATAAAACACATGAATTTAAAGTCAAATAACGAAATTGTAAAATTAAATACAATAGTAATAAATATTGAAGTCGTTGACTCAAATATAGATGAAATGAAATCTAAAGCAAATTATAAACATTTTTTATATGCTACTATCGACAAGTAAAGAATAATTAAATATTTTATCAAATAAAGCTAAATTTTCAACTTAAAAATGAAGTATTTTTTTCCACCTCAATAAAATATCAAAATCATCCAAAAACTCGTATTGAAATAATTTTATTCATTTAAAATTCTAAATGAAAGTGAATTTTTTTTCTGAAAAAAACAAATAAACACAGAGAACCAATTCCATGCATTTAACCTTGTTTTTAGCAATTGGATAAACCCTAAAGTTATACATCAAAACAGAACACTAAACAAATTCTAACAAGGTTAAACAATTAAATCCCAACTAAATTTTAATGCTCCCGACAGAAAATTATTGAAACATGTGTTGTGAATTAGATTTACTGAAACATGCAACTTAACGTAACATACAAAAATAGTAAAAGCAAAATATACTTACAGAAAGACGATGAACATAAACCTAAACAAAAACGAAAAAACATAAAGTTGCAAAAAAAAAAAAAAATATTGGAATGAAAAAGCAAAAATATAACAAATAGAGATCTACCTTCAAAGAGAATATTTTGCCACCTCACAGCGTAATCAAGAATTTTTTTTTTTTGTTAAGTCTTTGAGAAATGGGAAACTGTGTAGAAAATTCATTTGCATGCATGTATATATAGGGTAGATAATGTAAGTCGGCAAATTTTTTTTTTTTTGGATTTTGTGTGTTTTTTATTGACTAATAATATAGTAGTCGGTTATAAAATATCAACAGAAAATACGGCAGCAAAGTCGGCAAATTTTTTTTTTTTGGATTTTGTGTGTTTTTTATTGACTAAAATAATATAGTAGTCGGTTATAAAATATCAACAGAAAATACGGCGGCAAATTTTTTTTTTTTTTTTATATGTCAGGTGAAGTCGGCTATTTGGATGAACATGACAAAACCGGTTTCAATGTGAAAAGTAATGTGACGGGAATGAAAAAAGGAAAAAAGTTACTGTAGCAAATCCAGTTCAAAAGAGGACATGTGTGAAAAGGAGTGTGACAAGAATGAATAGTAAACGTTGGGTTCCCCCTTTTAAGGGGAAAAATATATATAAAATAATATAGTAGTCTGTAGTCGGTTATAAGGAAAAATATATATAAAATAATATAGTAGTCGGTTATAAAATATCAACAGAAAATACGGCGGCAAATTTTTTTTTTTTTTTTTATATGTCGGTGAAGTCGGCTATTTGGATGAACATGACAAAACCGGTTTCAATGTGAAAAGTAATGTGACGGGAATGAAAAAAGGAAAAAAGTTACTGTAGCAAAACCAGATGAAAGCAGGATAAATGTGAAAACTACTGTGACAGAAATGAATAGTGATCCAAGGATTGTCACTTTTAAGAGTAGGGTAGATATAGTGTGGCCAATTGAAATTGTGATTGTGACGCACTGTAATTAAGTTGTGACCAATAAAAGTTTTGATCTTTTCAATCTGTGACCTATAAAAATTTTAATTCGCGACTGAGAAATAACTTGCGACCTATGAAAAATTTTAATATGTGGTTGAAAAAAAGGAATAGCTATTGATGTGACATATTGTTAAACTGTGACCTTAAAATTTAATAATTTGTGACTAAAAAATAATTTGTGACCAATAAAAAAATTTGTAACTTGTGATCGAAAAATAATACGCGACATATTATTTTAATAAGTTGTGACCTATAAAATATGTGATTTGTAACCAAAAATAATGCGTGACCAATTAATCATGTATGAAAAAAGGATTAGATGCTAATGCTATAGCGCCAATATTATCACACCATAGCACGAGTAGAAAAGAGGCAAATGCCAAGTTCCTTGAACAACATATGCAGCCAGTATAGTTGAGCTGCAGCCATTGCCATAGACCTGTAATTAGCTTCATTGTTATCAATAAAATCTTGGATTTGTCATCAATGCATAATATGTGACCTAAAAATTGTTATTGTGACTCACAATTTATTAAGTTGTAATCGAGTTGTGACAAATAAAAATGTTGATTTTATGATCGATTAATAAGCCGTGACTTATAAAATTTTCTATTTGTGACCGAGAAATACCTATAAAATTCTTGATTTGTGACCATAAAATAAGTTGTGACCAATAATTTGACAAATTGTGATCGATTTGCTATGAATAAATGAGTTACTAAGGTCACTAGTTTGAGTTCACAAGTCACGATCATTTTGTATATGTCACAAATCAATATAGACGGGTCACGGATCAGTATGATCAATTAATTCGATAGCTAACTGTGGCTAATTAATTCGTCATTAAGGTCACGGATGTTTGTCACAAGTTTGAGTTCACAAATCACAATCATTTTTTATAGGTCACAAATCAATATAAACGGATCACAAATCAATATTAACAAGTCACGTGTTTGTAGAGTCAAGGTTCAAATTTACCAGTCACATTTTATATTACTAGTCACAAGCAACAATCAACATGAAATATACGCAATATAATTTCATACGTTGAGAATACGTGAAGTTAATGGAGTATAACCTGCTTTTGGATAATAACAATTTCTTTTGTTTACGTGTCCTTATTATTATTATTTTTTCAATCTTGGATTGTTAAGGAATTTTATTATGAGGAAATTACACAAAATCATAGTTTAGGTATTCACATTTCCAAAATCAGGTTGGAAGTTTCACATTTCCAAAATCAGATATTTTTATTTTAATTAATATTTTTACACACATCTACCACCGTCAAACCCCTAAAATATAAAAATCATTCCAAATTCCAAACTCTAATCACTCCTCTTCTATCCATCTCCCTCTTTCTCCTCGATCTTACCGGCGCCCGGTGCACCCACCCCCTTAAACCCACCAGCGCCGCACCACGCTCGGCGCACCCACCCCCTTAATTCCAAACCCAGGCCTCGCGCCTCCCCCGCCGGCCACTTCCTCCACCGCGTTGCTCAGTATACCACAGGAATAGGTCACAAAAAGCTCCATCGGCACCATCTAAAGCTACGATTGGTGGACCCAGTGGGAAGATCACTGATGAGTTCACTGATAAAGGCGCGATCGAGCAAGTGGCCAAGTCATTGGTGCTGTCGTTGATGTGAGGTTTGATGAAGGACTTCCGCGCGATCCTGACGGCTTTAGAGGTTTTCGATAACTAGATCAGTTTGGCTTTGGAAGTAGTAATTTTGCTGTGGTGGTGGTAGTGTGCCGTGGTTGGTGCTATGGTGGTGTTGCACGGAGTTGAAGATGGCAAGTTCGATTAGCAGTGCCGGTTAATGTTGGGTCTGGGTTTTGGGAGATGACGGTCGATTGTTGGTGTGATATTCTGCCCTTTGAAGCTGATGGTAGGTGGTTGTTAAGATGGAGGTGGCTGGGAAAGGCTGGGTCTGGTGAGGTTTGGAGTTCTCGTCGAAGCGGGTTGAATTTTGTGGTTGGCCGGTGCATGTGGGTGGCCGGTGCTTGGTGGAACAATTTGTGGAATTCGTCAATTGATGTAATGGTTGAGTAGGGTACCGGCGGTTGGCTATGCAATTGTAGATGGTGTCGGGATCTAATTTGGATCTGATTTGTTGCTGAAAATGGTGGTGGTGGAGGCGGTGACTAGTGGTAGTGGAGATAGAGGTGTTGTGCCGTGGCGATGGTTGTGGTGTATGTGACCAACTATTTAGAGTAACCGTGACCTTAAAACTTCGACAATTTATGATTAAAAATTAACATGTGACTAATAAATTTGACAATATGTGATTAAATAAACAATCATGCGTTGTGACTTGTGACCTGGCATGTGACTTGATTTGTGACTTGTGATCTAAGCTGTGACTCTTGACTTGGGACTTGTGACCAGAGCTGTGACTTGTGACATGGGCTGTGACTTATGATTTGTGACTTGTGACCTGGGTTGTGAACGTAAAAAAAAACATGTCAACCGTACAAAAAAATATAGCGGAGTTGTCGTCGGAATATTCGTCGGAGTTAGAACAACTGCCGGAATCGGAGCAGTCGCTGGAAAAAAGATCGCTGGAATAGTTATCGGAACGGTCACCGGAATCGAAGTAATCGCTGGAACGGTTGTCGAAAAGTTCGCTGGAGTAGGGCGATGATCGGAACGGTCGCCGGAGCGGTAGGGGTGGTGAATGGGGGATGAGTTAATTATATTATATTAGAATTAAATATTTAATAATTTATTATTTCATAAATAAAAATTTAAATTTTTTTAATAAAAATCTGATTTTGGAAATTTCAAACTTGTTTTCTTATTTTTGAAATAGGCTAAACTTATTCTCTTGAATATGTAATCTTCCCTTTTATTTTTCATGTTAAGAATTAAATACTAATTGAGATTTTATAATATCCCATTTAGCTAAATATTCCTTATATAATATTCATCTTCATAGTTTCAACCAATAATGTTGGGTTGGTGAACAATAAACATGTCTTCACTGTGTCTCTACTCATAGAATATATAATGATGTTTAACTTCGATAAATATTAATGGTACGAGAAAAGCGCGAGCAAAATGATTGCCTCACGAGCGTAAAGCTCAGAAGGGGTTCTTGGCTTTAACAAAGAGAGTGATGGAACTATTAAACTAATCTTCAAGTGTTTAGTATATAATCGGACATGAAATACAGCAATGAACAATAATTCTTTTTAAATACTATTCAGTATTATTCAATACCTTCCCATCGAGCATACTAAAGTGCATGATTGAAGTTAAGTACACGACAAGATTGACCTGGTAATGGATGAGACATAATAGTAAGGTTATGTCTGAGTCCAATTTTTTTGAGAAATAAATTTTGTAATAGTGGAGAATATTCAGCGTATCTAGCTTATACGTTGGGTTCATAGGTTCTGGTAAACACAATTTCGGAATTCAATAGTACTAATTCCTTAATTTTTTGCAATGCGCCACAATGGCTTTAAGGATGAGAATTTATAAAAACTCCATATGCCTACATTGACTTACAAAAATTATCTCAATTTTACACTCGTACTCATATTTAATATTAAAGAATAAATCTCACGTTGAATAAAATATTAAAAAAAAAGTAATTAACATAAAATGCTTGAACTATTTATCTTAATATGTTGATCTTTTACTATGGAATTCCAAACCGAAATAGTTAATTCTTTCTTTATGATTAAAATAAATACAATTTGATCATTTCGACAATGAAATTTTCACTAAATAGTAGATAGAGAAAAACACTGTTGTAAAAAATGCATTTAGGCACAAACCGTGATCAAGGTGCCCCGCCTAGGGCCTAAGCGTGCAAAAAGGTCCTTATTGAATATCTAAAGTAAATTATGTGAAAAGAACATAAGAAGATTCAACCTCTTGCGGAGTTGCCTCTTGAAAATTGTAGAGTTATAGGAATGATTAAGTATTTATATTATTTACAGGGGGCGGAGCTAGACTTTGAACGTAGAGGGGGCCTAGAGGTAGAGGTGAAGTGGTAGGGGCCCACGGGGGTTCGGGGGCAGCGCCCCAGAATTTTTTTTGATACATTGTTAACAAAAAAATTAAGAAACGTATAAAAGAAAGTACTAATCTTTAATTTAGCAAAATCATACTTTGATAACGTTATATAACTACATTATAATCGGGCGAAACTAGGGCAAAAAGTTACTGCATTGGTCGCTCGAGCGAGTCTCTAGCGAAAGTTGAGCGAGGGTTGAGCAGTCGTCAATATTTTCATCATAACTTTCTTTACCGATATTCGATTGTGATGATTCAAATTCCGTTGGAAAGCTAACTTGAAGGGCTACAATTCTTCTAGAACTAGCCATATTCAAATTCCAATGTTTTCGATGTGAAAAGTGAGTTGAAAGTGGTAATTACAAAAAAAAAAAAAAAATTAAAAAAAAAAATTTTGGTCAAAAATGGGAGGGGGGCCAGACACCCCCCAGGCCCCCCCATGGCTCCGCCCCTGATTATTTATACATTTAGATGTTTGATATGCATTATTTTATCATAAAGTTCGAAATTTGATTTTGTTGTCTACCCATGCCTTACGTTTCTTAAACAGTGAAAAGTAGCAAGTTTTTAATTTAGCTGTGGAACAAAACCATATGAAATTTAATTACAATTTTTCTAACATGGTTCATTTTATAATAAAGATTTAACATCGACCTGGTGTGGACGAAGGCCCAGGACGAGGAATAATATCATTCGCATGGAGCGTAGAATGCTTGTTCAGGAGTAAACAAAGGATCGACATCCTCGTACCCACTTTGTATTCCGCATCCAAGAATTCGAGCATGTCATCATGGGTCAAGTCCCGCAACATGTATATTTTGTTAGCCCAAGAATAACTAACCAAGCGGGGGGTGAATTGGTTTTTGAAATTTTTTCGAAGAATTAATCTAAATTCAACCAAGTAAAGACTAAATAGATTAATTCAAATAATAAGCACAAATATAAAAGCGATAAGTAAAAGGGATAGAAAGTGCAAACGATATGTTATGGAGGTTCGATCCAATGCAATGATCTACGTCCCCCGTTACCAAACTCTCCGTCACGAGTAAGACCAATTTTACTATAATGGTAACTTACAACAAGGAGTACCGATCCTTTACAATGTTGAGCTTTCCGGGACCTCAATACGACCCACACTATTGAGTTTTACGGGACCTCAATATGACCCACACGGTGACTTATAACAAGGCGCACCAATCCTTATACAATGTTGATCTTTAAGGGACTTCAACACGACCCACAATTCAAAATGAATTTTACAATTGAAATCTTCTCTTCTTAATGAATAATAAATTTAAAGTTGAGAACAAAAAGAGAAGAAGGCAAACACTTCAATAGATAGCAAATGATAAAGCTCGAGTGTTATGTTGGAAAACTTTGATGAATGAATGATAATGAAATAGTTTGGCTCAATATATCAAAGTTTTCAACCAATTAATCTCTCTTAATAAATAATAACAAGTTAAGTATAAAGAGAGATTTACACTTCAATGAGTGTTGGCAAAGAAAACATTTATTAAGATAGAAAATAGATGAGTTCTAAAGTTTTCTTGCAAAGTTGATTTCTTGATGAAATAGATAAATCAAGTTTTGGATCAATCAAGAAATTCTTGTAATAGATGAAGTGAAAGATAAATCAATGTAAGCTCAATAGATTTTCAACCAAAAACTTTCTCAAAATATCTCTAATAAGTGTTGAAATTGAATGGAAGAGAGTTGGGTATTTATAGATGAAAATCTATCAAAACTCTGCCGTATCGAACTACTCGTACCCGACGTCCAGTAAAATATTGGACGGTCAGATAGCCGTTATTTTTTATCAGGAAGTTGTACCGTTTAAAATATGACCGTTGGCCAAAAATTTGCCTTACCGGACGTCCGGTATGACAGTCTTATGCCGGACAACTTTCAGTATTTTGATCATATCTTTCTCTTCCAATATCCGATTAAGGTGATTCAAAATGGATTGGAAAGCTAACTCAAAGGGCTACAACTTTTCTTCAGAAATCATCTTCAAATTAGATCACCTTCCATGTCAAAAATCTATCCCAATATGAGATTGAAAATCGGGGTATAACTTTTTGATTGAAAATTGAAGTGTGATCTTTTAAGGGAAGTTTGAAAATGATTTTTCAAGATTTTTGATATATTAAAAATGTTCATTTTTCGAAATCATTTTCATGTTAAAACAATTTATGCAAGTGATGAATTTATGAGAAATATTTGAGCTTTATGTACTTGCTAAAAATTGACGAATTATACCTTTACATATAAAAATGAGGTTCGATAAATAACCCTATCTTCAATGTTCTTGATCTCTTCGAGCCTCTCATTGACTTGTATCTTGATTTGCAATTATATTAAGTTCTAATTTGATTGTCGCATGAAAATCACTATTGTCTCGAATGATTTGTCTTGAATGCTCGTTTAACCTTCACTTGTACTTCATTTGAGTGTGAATAATAATCTTTACAATTTTGATGGCTTAAACACTCAATTCAATTTGTTAGTAAACAAGATGAACTTGTTTGTTATAATCAAAACATTAAGGTCATGATCAACCATATGTCAACATATTTTAATTATTTGATTTTGATTATTTTATTATTAAAAAATGTAAAATTACAATTTTAACCTTTTAAGATCAATCAACATTATTGTCAAAGTCAATTATTTGGTTAACTAACAGTCAAACTAATTGAAAACCATCCATTTGAATTTCAGTTGCGGACATTTTGAAAGGTTTAGTACCATTGGTGGCATAAATAAAAGGTTTGGACAAAATCTGCTACTAAATGAAATGTTTGGTACCACTTCTGCAATTATCCCAAAAATTATTTAGGTCATTTTTTATTTTTAAAAAGGAAATATCTCGTCCAAAGCATCCTCTTTTAGTTGGTTAAAACGGTAATTTCATTATAATTGAAATTCAAACATTAGGGCCCGTTTGATTCTCATTATTGTAGAATGAGAAAGAAAAATATAATCGTTATTAGATCCCACAAAAGAAATAGAAATTTAAAATTGATGGCTTGTTGTGATGGATAACAGTTATATTTTTCATTTTTATAAATGAAAAATGAGAAACAAACAGATGCTTAATTTCACCTTTTCAACAGGGTCACTTGTATTATTCAGTAGCCCTAATTTTCGCTTTATTTTTCGAACTGGTCCAACAAGCAGGAAATCAAGGCTCTTATTGGTTAGGCCCAAGCCATATTATGGCAGGAAGCACGAAGCCTAGCCATCCGATCTCAATAAAACTATTTTTACATAGTTAGGTTTAGGGGTGGGCGTGGGTTGGGTTGGGTCGGTTTTTGCCCCAACCCAAAACCAACCCAACATTATCGGTTTGTTCGAAATCCAACCCAACCCAACCCATGTAAATGTTGAAACCCAACCCAACCCAACCCAATTATGTGTCGGTCGGGTTGGGTTGGGTTGGTCGGTTTGTATCGATGATTTCCATTAACTAGTTCTAAATTACAATGTTTCAGCTCATGTCTCAATTCAAATTTTCAACAAGAAAATCAAAACTAAAACGAGAATCTAAAAGAAATAAATGAATATATGGAAATAAACGAGTAGCCACTAAATAAAGTAGTGAAGATGAAGAAATGAGAGGTTAAATATGTTTCTTGGTCATGCTCAATGATCTATTAAATAAGTTTGTACAAAAAAGTCTGCAAAATGAGGGCTGAATCTTAGTAATAAGTAGGAAAAAAAATATATGCAAACTTGGTAATTTACCTTGGGAAAAGAATTGAAGGTTGAATCGCCGATGCAAACCGAAAAGGAGAAAAAAAATGGGGGGCAAAATATGAAGAAAGGAGGAGGAAAGAGAGAATTAGGAAGTCGGCGCTTTTGATTTATGTTGTGGGGGAAATGTTGGAAGTGCTGTGCAGGTTTAGTTGAAATATGTTTGAAAAAAAATGGCCCTTTTTTTTTTTATTGACGGGTTGGGTTGGGTCGGGTTTGATCGGGTTGGATGGATTAACCCACAACCCAACCCAACCCGACCCACTAAGTTTTGCCAGAACCCAACCCGAGAAAAAAAATGAAAAAAAACCAACCCAACCCGATCGGGTTGGTTTGGGTCGGTCGGGTTCGTCGGGTTGGTTCGGTTTTTGCCCACCCCTAGTTAGGTTACAAAAGTTGGATTACAAGGTGTGTTGTCAAAATTAACTTTGTACATGTAGCATATCTCATCCGATCTTAAGAGGCGTGTCGAGTAAGCTTCTATAACTCCTAACCATAAACCCCGCCGAGGCGGCACAATCCACAAAGCACAAGGTACAACTTATAATTCCAAGTGGAACTTTACGTACTCTCTTCTGCTTCTCACATTTTTGAGTATCACTCTTTCTTCGAATATACCGGTTTGCTGTAAGTACTCATTTTTTTAAATCTCCCAAGAGTTATATCAGAGCTCTGTGTGTGTGTGTGAATATTGATGTGTGTGTATTTGTGTAATTATTTTGGTACATATCCAATTTTTATTCTCTTTGCCTTGCGATGTGTTTAATCAGTTACATTTATATATTGGAATCAAACTGTATTTATAGACGGCGACTTTTCGGGGGGTTATTTCCTTACTGTTTGTTTCTATTAATTCATTGCCTGTATACAATTGACGGCTTTGAGGTCCCGATAAATGGTGTCAACAGGCAATTCCAAAGGAGCGCTACCTAAAGCTTTGGCAAATGGGGTAATTGAACCGATGACTCCAGCCTTGAATTTTCGAATCAATCATTGATAAGTATGACCCCGAGTTCTAGTTCTTTGGTTCCAAATCCAGGTGTAGAATCGAGGTCTGAGGCTGGTTCTAATATGCGTTCGAAAGCTTTAACAGTGCGGAGAAGTGCACGATTCTCAGCAAAGCTGGGTACAGGTGATGACCTGGAAAATACTGAGATATGAGTGAGAAAAGGAAGAAAGTCAATACCGAACTTGAGAACAATCGTAGTGAGGGTGTATGTGAGATAGGGGATTTGGAGAAAGGGGCTTTGGAGGCCGAGAGGGATGGTAGGTTTTCTGAACAGACAATGATGGGAACTTGGCTTTTGAGGAATTCAGGTAATGGAGGTGTCAGTGGATCATGTCGAGTTTGGCAGAGGTTTGGGTGAATCTGGATTTGATTGTGATGGAGAAACTTTGGGGATTCAGATTGCCAATAATGAGAAAAGGAAGAGGACATATAGCATGGAGATGGAGTTATCTCTTTTGAAGTCGGATAACAAGGATGGGGAAGAAAAAGGGTTTCTTAAGTTAGGTCCAGAAAGAAAGTAGCCAAAAGAACAATTGAAGGCTATTTCGGAGGACCTATTATTGGGTTAGAAGGAGTAGTTGAGAGTTGTGATAATGATGCTAAGTCAGGTTGTGGTAAAGACAGTGATATTTTGTTGAATAGCGACGATATTAAGACTGACGCGGAGAGAAACATGGAAGTGGACGTATGTAGCAGTTGGAAGAAGAGGAGACTTAATAGAGGAGAGAAAGGGAAAGGGAAAGGGAAAGTGGTTCGTAAAACTTTGCTGACAAGTAATGCTGTTTCAGTTAGATTGAAGTAGACAAAGAAGTAGGGATGTTAATTGATGATTCAAGCTCCAGGTTACGAAGAAGTTTAGATGGTAAAGTAGAAGTCAGAGACCAAAGTGTGATTGGAATTGAAATTGGTGTGAAGACTAGAGCGAGACTGCGGAAATAAGAAAAAGGGAAAGGGAAATTGGTAGAAAAAGATTCTTCCTCTAAAGGTATAGATGCATTGGATCAGAGGTTTAAGGTGAGGGTAGAATACAGAACTGAAAATGCTCTTACAGGTACCATCCACTTACCAGAAAATGAAGCGTCGGTAGACGTGAATATTGTCAGAGAAACAGATGCAAGAAGTTATAAGAAACGGTTTGCAAAATGCATCTCGGTTTGCACATTTTTCAGCCCAAGAGGAAGAGCAGAGCCACGCTGCTGCTGTTATTGCTGGAAGGGAAATTCCATCCTCTGAAGCAGTTAGGGTGCGTTTGATTGCAAGGGTGGAAAGAAAATGTTTTACAGGGAAAAGATTTGCCTAGAAAATGTTTTGCAGGGAAAATCAATTCAAGTGTGTTTGATTGTTATAATTTTCCACCCGGAAAATTTTTAAATTTTCTATTCGTTTGGCTTTATTTTACATGGAAATTGTCCATTAAAGTGATATTTTTTTCCACAGTTGATTATAAAATTTGTTTCCATTGCCAAAAAGTAAAAAAAAATGGAAAAAAAATTGTTTCCTAAAAAATCATTTTTTTCATCAAAATTTAGTGTTCGTTTGACTTTGTTTTACATGGAAATTGTCCATTAAAGTGAAATTTTTTTTTACCATTGGTTATGACATTTGTTTCCATTGCAAGAAAAAAAAAATAAAAAATTCCAGCCAGCCGGGAAAATATTTTCCCACCAAAAAGGCGGGAAAACATTTTCATCAAAAATCGGGAAAATGCACACGTGTGAGGAAAAGTAGGAAAATATTTTCCGTGGAAAATTTCGCCTATCAAACAGCCAAAAAAGTGGAAAGTGGAAAATATTTTCCTACTTCCCCGGAAAACACGGCCTATAAAACACGGCCTTAGTGAAATAGAAGACTGGCCTTGTCCCTTTTTGACTGCCATGAAAATCATTGAGGATCGTAATATGAATGTGAATGGGCTGCATGGTTCCTCAGTTGAGAAAAGTAAAGCAGTGGAACTTACATGGGTTCCCAGAAAAGATGAGCAAAGTAACAGCCAAAAGCAGTTTCTTTCCTCATTGGAACAACCATGCTTGTCCATTCTAGCGAAAAATGCTGATGCTATCACTTCACTTGACTACATCCCCAATGTGTAATGCCCCGAGTTCCATGAACTCGGATTGCTACGTCATCATCTTTTGTAACTGAATTAACTAAAAAGTTTTTGCGGAAATAACTAACTTTTAAAATAAAACATCACATTCGTAATAGTAAACCTCAACGGCAACAAAATTCATTTGATTAACTTAAGGAAAATCGTTTAAACTTCAGAACTCAAGTTTGAAATAACGGGAACAACAAAATAAGTTCATAATGCGTAAATTTCAAACGTAAATAACTTCGACTATTAATTTATGCCACCACTGCCCATCACATTCGACTGTCTCCGAAATCTGCAAATATTGTTAAAATAATGGAATGAGTATTTCGAAAAAATACTCAATAGACTCATTGCCGATAATTAATTTATAAAATAATTGAACACATAATCATGCAAAATATACAGTAACATCATCATCATCGTTGGCTCATTTTCTTAAAAATCATAGGCTCTTTAAAATCATAGGGTGTGGGTAGTCTCGTTTCGTGTATTTGAGCACATAAGTTATGCATAACATTCTCATCTTATCTCATAAGAGATGCTCGTCGCTTCTAATACATTAAAACATATAAGTTATGACAAATACAATATCATATATTTCATATGACATATTCTCATTTCATGCATTAAAGCATATAAATCACATAAATTCATATAATACATGCAATTATAATTTAAACTAATTAATGGAGGCGAGTCTACCTCAAATTATCTCGAGTCTCATAAAAAGTGGAGCGTGACGTAACCTCAATCTCCTAATCATCCGTACATTTCGTCTAGCCAAAATAGAAATTAGGTTTTGAATTAGTATTCCGAAATTTAAAGTTTTAAATCGATAAAATAAAGTTTAGGGACCTAATTGGATATTTATTAAAACTGAATTTAACAAATCTAAGGGCTGGAAATAATATTTTCAAAGTAATATGGCTAAATATGGGAAATAAGAACTTTAGGGACTTAATTGAAAACTATTGAAATTGAAAATAAAAGTTTAAGGGTTGAAATTGAACTTTTAGGAATTAGGGACTTAATTGAAAACTTATTGAAACTGAAAATAAAAGTTTGATGACTGAAATCAAACTTTTTGCAGAAACTAGGGACTAATTGTTAGGAAACAAAAACTTTAGGGGCTGAAATTAAAATATTTGAAACCTAGGGCTGATTTCTTTAAATTTAAAAGCTCTAGGGACTTAAATAAACAATTTTAAAACTTGGGGGGCTAGGGTATAATTTCTAAAAATCAAAATAAATTAAAAAATATATATATATATATATATATATATATATATATATATATATATATATATATATATATATATATCTCTCTCTCTCTCTCTCTCTCTCTCTCTCACACACACATTTATACAGAGAGAGAGCACGACAGGGAGGGGGAAGGGCTCAGCCCCTTCCTCCGATTCTAACCGCCATTGGCCGAGGCGGTGCTAGCCCCCCGTCGCGTGGTGGCGCTGCTAAGTATAGGGGGCGATTGGGGATTGGTGCACAGGTTGAGGGTTTTCTTGGCAGCAATCATCCTCGAAAATGGGACAAAGGATGGGGTAAGTTATGAATTTTTTGGTTTCTTCTATCTTCTTGGTTTTTGTGGCTATTGGGTGTGGTTTTTTGTTTGGAAATAGGGGCTGTCGATTTTTTGGGGTGGTTTGGGAGTGGCGGTTTTGGTGTCGATTTTGGGTGTTTTTGTTGGCCATGTGCGGTGGGGGTACTTGGAGATGGTGGCGGCGGCGTGTGAAATGGTGGTGGTTTTGGGTGGCTGCAACTTGCGGTTTGTAGTCGGGTTGGTGGAGTTGGAGTTGGGTGTTCTGCTGGGATGGTAGCCTTGTGTTGGCTATGGTGTTGGGTGTGTTGGTGATGTTGTGGTTGAGGTGGTACAGTGGGGTCTGTGCGAAATGCAGTTTGTGTGGTGATGGTGGATTGGATTTCAGTGTCGTAAGTGGGTTTGGCTATGGTTTGGTGAGGAAATTGATGGTGTTGGTGGGTTGGGGTGGTCTCGAGAGTGAGGTGGAGGTGTTAGGCAGTGGAGGTGTTGTGGTGGTGAGGAGATGGTGGTGTTGATGCTAGAAATTGATATTCTAGTATCAACATTGGTCTCCAAAATTTGAGGGAGGGGAGAAACTTACCAAAAATGGCTGCTGTGTGAGTGTGAGAAGAGGGAGAATGAGGATAATATTTGAACAGTAATCATTAGGGTACAAAAAACTAGGAGCCTAAATGGATCAGAAAATTGGAATGTAAGGGTTTCCTAATTGGGCCTAAGGGAAATGAGCTAGAATAATCAAGATCATGGACTTAACATAATTGGACTTTAAATAATAAGATTCCATACTTAAAGTTATGTAAAATTTGGATTTAAAACAAAAATAATAGGAAATTGATACTTTAGAATTATTCGAGATTGGGCTCGACTAGAAATAGTTTTAAATTTGTTTAAAACGTTTGGAAATGGATTTGATTCGAAATAAATTTAAATTCGTTTTATAACGGCTAGACGAACACGTTTTCATTTCAATGTTAGGGTTTAAAATTTAGCAACACGTTTTTTGAGAAAAATAATTTTATATAATTAAAATTCTTGGTCGCTACACAATGTGTTGAGACACAAGCTCTGTCAGTTGCTTTGTGAGACCAGGAAGATGAATAATCATTTTCTTCAAGTGCTTTCATCAGAGATACACCTAAGGGACTGCTCATGGTTGTTGAGAAACTATTCGCTAGGAAATTTTAAAATACCAATACCAGCAACTTAATGGTAAGATTATTTTTGCTCGTGTTCCATTTTTACATATCTAATTATTTATTCTGTTTCGGAAAAAAATTTCTCTTATTGTTTAGACTTCTCAAATAGCATTAGTCTTTACTTGTGTATTTAATAATTTAATGCAGTGGACACTTCATCTAAACTGCTAAACCTAATTAGAATGTAGAAGTTTTTGATTTATTTTTGTGGATATTACTTATTCGGCTGTATAAGTTTGTTTTCCGATGTCTTTAGTGGAAAATGTCAGGCTGATTTACTATTGTCAAAACATATCCTTTGTTCAATGGCTTCTCTTTCAATGTGGATATTGTGTGCCTGACTATACTATCTCTGCTACCTTGGCTCGTTCACTTAATAGTCTTCCTGCTCTGACTACAGTATCCTTGAAGGGTGCATACCGGCTTTCAGATGCCGGGCTTAGTGCACTTGTTTCTTCTGCCCCATCCATCACATCGATTAATCTCACCCAGTGTTCCCTGCTTACCTCTGATGGCATTTGTGGTTCGGCAAACTTGCCGAGATCAGTTCTGAGGGAATTATATATAGATGATTGTCTAGAAATAGATGCTATACTTATTCTACCAGCATTGCTAAAGCTAGAGAATCTTGAAGTTCTATCACTAGGTGGAATCCAGACTGTTCGCGATAAGTTTATCAGTGTAATTGTATCCGTACACGGTTGTAGGATCAAAGAGCTTTGTTTAGCAGACTGCATGCATGTGTCTGGTTGAGCAAATTTGTTTTCAAGTTATGTTCATAGAAGAGTTTAAATCAATAAACTAACTTGAAATTTATGTTCAAAACACGTTGCAGGCAGTTGTCTGATTTATCTTTGAAAGTCACTGTAGCGACTTGTTCAGAATTACAAGTGATAGACCTTAAGGGTTTTGTTTTTGAAGAAGTGACAATGATCAGGATTATGGACAAATTCTTGTTTCAGATTTTTTTCAAGAAGCAATTTCGAATCAAGACAATATTACAAAATCTCCCATATATGATTAAGAGATTCTTTTAGAAAAACAAACTCATCAACCTCAAGGACAAATGCAATTAAAAAAATCCACTATAAAAAGGAGAAAGACAATTTCAGATGACTTTATAGTCTTTCAAAGAAAATGACAGGGATTGATGGAAGAAGATCTGATGAATCTACTTTCATCAAGCCATGCAAATGAATAATTCTCAAGAATGTATTGATGCCATGAATAAAAAGATAAAATTCATGAAAGACAATGACGTTTGAGAATTCACCATATTGCCTAAATGTGTGAAATCTAATGATTGTAAATGAATATTTAAAATCAAGAGGAATTGAAAGAGTGATGTGGAGAAATATAAGTTTGTTTTGTTGCAAATGACTTTACTTGAAATGAAGACAATGATATTAAATACTCTCTCTCTGTTTTCATGAAAGACTCTTTTAGTATTATTACGACATTTGTGGCACATTTTGATCATAAGCTACGTATGATAGTTTACAAATTGAAAAAATTCATATATGGGTTTAAGCAAGTCTCCTGTCAATGATATTACAAATTTCATCAAATAATTATTTTATTTGATTCAGTTGATGATTGTGTATATCACAAGTTCAATGAGAGTAATCATAGTTTTCTGGTATTGTATGTCGATGATATATTGCTTGCCTGCAATGGTATAGACTTACTGCATGAAACCAAGAGATTTCTATCATGGAATTTTGAAATGAAAGATCTTGGTGACTCCTCTTTTGTATTAATGATACAAATACATCGGGATCATTCTCGGATTATGTTTAAATTATTACAAAATAGCCATATGGAAAAGGTTTTTAAGAGATTCATGATGCAAGATTGTAAACTAGATAATATCCCTATTATTAAGGGAGACATGTTTAGTCTCAATTAATGCTTTAAGGATAAACTTAAAGAAAGAAAAATACAGAAATTGCATGTGCTTCAACAGTAGAGAGTTTAATGTATACTAAGGATTGCATACTTCTGAATATGACATTCATTGTTTGAATGCTAGGCGGATATTTAAGTAACATGGGATGAATATTTGGAAAGTAGCCAGTTAGGTTATTCGATAACTAAGGATTGCATGATCAAATTCAAAAAAAATTAGACCAACTGAAGATTATTGGATATTCTGATCATGGAATATGATTGCGGAATTTTGTCACTTGGCTACACAGTTTGGATGGAATTGAAAGACCACTTAAGTTAATTTGGTTTTAATCTCTGTTCCTGCACAATTCGTTTAATTTAAGGTTTGTTATAGTTGTCAAAAAAGGGAAGTGGACTCTTGAACTCATTTCATAATTGGTTTTTGAAATGCCTTCATAAGAAATTTCATTCTTGTATCTTGTCTTTGATTCTTTCTCAATCCGACGATATTTCTAAAATTATTCCAAAGAATAATTTTCAAAACTACGAAGAATCTTCTTTTGATATCCTTTTCAAGCCTCCGAGAGTTTTGCAATAATTACTCCCATTTGTAAGGATTTCAAAAGTTCTATTTTGATCACTTTCAATTTAATGACAAGCACTTGCAATTCATGCACTTAGAGAAGTAGGGAAATATTCTCAAAAAAATTGGAATTGAAATACCTTGATTTAAGAATTTCTTTGTACATCCATCCTTGACTTTGTATTTTTTCTTTCCCCAATGCATCCCAATTTTTTTAGCCAAGATGGTGTTGGTGTAGGATATTGCATTGAGAATGTGACCACTATAAATTAATTCATCGTCTTGCTGCTTTTATCTTTCATCTTGTACTATATTCTAGTCTCCATGAAATTAGGCTTGAACACGTTATTCCTATCCTCAAACGATATTTATCTCTTCCAAAATTATTTTGAGTACTTGAAAGGGATTCACTGACAAATGATTTGAAGGATTTAAACAAGCCTTTAAAAAAGAAAATAGTAAATTACTTGTGTTTTCTTCAAAGAATTTGAAGAACATTAAAGTTCAAATATGAAAATGAATTGGAATAATGGCATTCAACGAAGTGGTTTAGACACATTATTTCATGTGTTTGTAATTGAAAATTATTGCCTATTTATAGTTTTCAGTTCACACCCCTCGCTATAATGCCAATCATTTATGAAAAGTTGAGAATTTTCATGAAAAGTCACTAAAAAATCAAAAGTTGATTTCACATTGGTCTTACCTTTTCTCAATATATAATATTCGTCCAATTCTACCTATGGATATAATTATTTAACAACGAATATAACGGGAAGACAAATCATTTTACTTTCTAGGTTGTCAAAAAAATGCAAATTGTGAATGTGAATCTACATTGCCTGACACTACGGCCCTGAATATAGGCGGAGTAGGCGATCATCTAAGACCTTGCTTTAGTGAGGGCCTAAAAAATATTTATTATACATTATAATTATAAATAATAAAGAAACTTTCTCGAAAAAAAAGTTTTATATATATTATTTTCATCTTCTACAAAGTAATGAAATTTTTTTTTAAGAATACTATGAAAGATCTAAGAACTAGGCCACTATCAAAAAAACGTTAAGAATGTCAAGTTGAAAGTATTAAAACAATATGATTTCAGCCAAAAGTAAAAATTGCTTTATAGTACTTAGTGAAAACATGTGATGACGCTAAGACTATTAGAGATGTTAAAATTTTATCTTTTGACATTATGAATTTAGAGTTCTTGTTTGGCATAATTATTTGAGACAATTTAGTATCTGCTATTAATAGAGTAAGAAAATGTTACAAAATGAGGATATGTTTATTGGTGCTATTTTGGTAACTTGAAATCACTTATTTCATTTTTTGAAACATAAAGAGAGACTAAATTTAAATATAACAAGATTACTCTTAAAAAAAAGTGATGCTAAAGTGAAAGTTGAACCTAAATTTTATGTATTATTTTAATATAAAGAAGCATTTTGATCAAAATGTTAATGATGATGTTGAAGGATTTTTTAGAGTTTATTAATTGTAGTTTACTAAGATCTTTCTTTACCTAAGTTAAGGTAGGAACTATTTTTGAAAACATGAAAATACTCGTGTTTCTATTTGATTTAAAAAATTTGTAAATTGCAAATGATAATTTTTGAAGTGTCGATGTGATAAGTTTGAAAACAAAAAAATTAAGCATGACAAATGTATTTTCTGAGATGCAAATTATTAGAAATTGTTTATCAGAAGATACTAAAAATGTAAATGAAGTTTTAGACCAAAAGTAAGATTTTTTCAACTTCAAATTTGGGATGGTTATCTCAAAAGATACAATTATAACTGGTATAACCATAATATTCCATAAGCAATTCATACATTTGAAATATAATTTTTGACGTTTCAAAGTTTTAGATTATTATTATTGTAATTTTTAATATTTTTATTTAATAAAAAATATTATTTTTATTATATATATAGGGGCCCATATTTGAAATTAATCTAACGCTCCCAATATCTGTGGACACCATCGGCAGCATCAATTCCACTCTTGACTTGATGCCACAAAGCAATTGTAGAAGCACCTTTCTAAACTTTCTTCCTTAAAAGTCAATGATTCCAAGAAGCCCGGTTTCTTTCAACACGTCATCGGTTGATTTTTCGACACCTAAAGTCAGCGCTCCTCCCATAAGGCCTATTTCTGTTTCCTGATGCTTAATTTGGATGCAAGATTGAGTTTTAATGAGAAGAAGAAGCAGAAGAGAATAAAGAGAGAATTGGAATATGGGGTTGTCATGGCAACGTTAGTTTTGAGGTTGATCATGGTTTTTGCTGTAGAATATGGGATTTCTTGTATGGTTTTAGGTGTTTTGTGTTAGATAAGTGTTTCAGTATTAAATACCGGATTTTCACATTGGATACCGTATTTGCAAGAATTTAAACATTGGATTTCCACATACCATTTTAGCATGTAATTTTGAATATAACAGATTTAAAGAGAACAACAAAATATCAATATGCAAAAACGAGTAGCAAACGAGAAAAAAAAAAAACAAATTAAACAGATTTGCCCCCTCACTTTGTGCTTGAGGTTTAACTTGAGCGTTTGTTTTCCAGGATACAACGGTAAACCTGTAGAGTCCGAGCACTGCAGATTCTACTCCGACGAACTGACTTAGTATCTGAATAATATCACCACCAAGACCTTGATAGGCAGTAAAATATGTATGCAGACAGAGGACAATTTCGTGTGTTTTGGAACTATAATGCAGACGACATTCATGTCTGGAATAGTGGAAAATGAGGCTTTATATAGACTTAACCTCATTAAATTTGTCCATAACTCAATGACAATAACCATTGGAGTTTCAGAAACCAAAAGTCATGACAATAATCATTGGAGTTTCAGAAACCGGAAGTCATGGCAATAATCATTGTAATTTTAAAAACCAAAAGTCATGGTAATAACTATTGGAGTTTCAGAAACCAAAAGTCATTTGTTAAAAGCAAAAAATTGACAAAACGTAGGCCATCTTAATGAGCCAATTTTTGGTCAATTCGGTCCGACATTTGTGTACGTAGGTCATGTCCGTACACAAGTTCAAGATCCGAAACCTATTTCGGTCCATGATTTGCACCCTCCCGCTCACGCACGTAGAGAGAGCTTCTATGCTACACATGATTACACACTTCTAAAGTGGTTCTTGTTTTCATAAACTTCTTATGTGGATAAACTCAAATTTAGTTTTCCCTCCAACATAAACCATATTTCAATGTTCCACTTTGAACTCCAATTTCTCATTCACCTGAGCTTCATTTTTGGCAAGTAAATATATTATTTCGATGTACTCATGGAGAAGAACATAAATCAATTTTTATATTCCAAAATAGCCAAATGGGTCCCACTTAAAACTCACACCAAAGTCAGCCACATACTCATTTTTCCAACATTTTGAAACTCGAACTTTGTCTTAATTCTGTGAAGAATTTGGTTGAGAAATCATTGGTTTGAAAAGACTTGAATGAGTGAATGTTGTTCGTGAAGAATGGGCTACAATATTGAATGAGTTTACTGCAGTTTTTTGTTAGAATAATGTTCTGGTCTATAGGGAAAGTCCTAGTTTTTAGGGACATCTACTTATATTTGAATTGTTCCAAGTTTCTGTTAACACTTGGCTTTATTTCCGCTAAGTGGGCCGATTTCTCGTTTTTGTTAAGATCGTGTATTGAATGGCTATTTAAGCCAAAGTTATTGTTAATAAAACAAAGTCATTCAATCCAGCTTGTTGTGTTCTTGTTCTTTGTTTCATTTCAGATCAAAGTTCCCAACAAATATTTGGTTAATAAAGAGGTGTCAAATTGCAGCTCTTACAGCAAATTCTTATCAATGTGCTCTATATATTCATGTTAGCTGTGCATATTGTTTTTATATTTTGATTTCAGGGTATCTCCAACACAATCCATTTGCACCAAATTGCACCAATTTTCATCTCCAACCCATTGCACCATTTTGCACCAAAATTGTTAAGTACCCGTTTGCCCTTCTAGATCACTTTGCACCAAATTTTTGTTAAGGGTATTTTTGCCCATTTTTGTTATACAATAATAATAATTAAATTACAACACTAGTTTGTCTTCATAATATCATCATATTGGGATTAGAAATGTATTATATTGTTTTTTAAGAACATAATTTAATATTTTCTCAGTTGTGGTATTTCTATTAATTGTACTATATTTTTAAAATTTATTGAATTCAATATTTTCGTTAACTAAACGAAATTATTTATTTAGTAATTTATGAAGTAATAAAACAAATAAATAATTTTTAGATAAATAAATTGTTAAGAATGAAATAAAAAATGAAGAAAATGATTAAATACTATTCATATCGCCAAAAAATCTGTTAACAATTGCTTGAAATTCACCAATAGTCTTTACAAGAACATGAACCATCTCTACAGTGGTGAAATCTACTCCTATCTCTTATGATAATTTTCCTATTGAAGGCCTTGGATGCCAGCTTCATAAAGTTGTGACAGTCTTCGCAGATCCTAATGTTCTTGATTATACGTATGCAGGACCCTTTTTCCCCTCTTATTAGAGCATAACAGAATGCTAACTTCTCACTATGCCAAAGAATTGCGTCCTTCTTTTCATCTTCATCTAAATCAACCAAAACGCAGCTTGTATTTGGGACATAGCCTTCATCTTTCAACTTATCAACCACCTCATTTAACTTTGCATAAATTTCATCAGCTTGTTTATGAGTTCTATCTGCGGTCAAAAATTCGTGAACTTCGTTATCCATTTCAATCTTACTCCATCCTCGTTCTTTTGATATCCCTTTGTGTTTCATAGACTTTCTAACCTCTCCAACATTTTCCCATCTCCTTTCTCTAGCATATAAGTTTGATAAGAAGACATGTGCCCCGTTATGGTCAGGATCTAACTCAAGAAGACGTTTTGCAGCAAATTCTCCTAATTCCAACTCACCGTGTATCCGGCAAGCAGCCATCAAGGATCCCCAGATGATAACATTTGGTGCCATAGGCATAGTCTCTACCAACTCTAGGGCATCTCTAAGACAATTTGCACGACCATATAGGTCCACCATGCAACCATAGTGTTCAAGTTTCGGTGTGATGCCATACTCATCCATCATTGAAGCAAAGGTTTTTTGCCCATCTTCAACTAATCCTGCATGGCTACACGCATATAGAATAGCCACAAATGTAACCCAGTTGGGTGCGACATTTTCACATTTCATCTGCTGAAAAAGGTTCAGTGCGTTGTCAACATCTCCGTGGATGGCAAAAGCGCTGATCATGCTTGTCCATGATATCACATTTTTCCTATGCATCCGAAAAAAAACTTCTTTTGCTCCTTCAAGACTTCCACACTTGGCATACATATCAATAAGGGCATTATTCACAGGCAAAGCTTTTCCAAACCCATTCTCATCAACAAACATATGGAGCTGTTTTGCTTGATCCAAAGCACCAAGATGAGCACAGGCTGATATGACACTCAAAATCGTTACTTGGTCGGGTTTAATTCCAGATTTCTTCATTTCAAGAAATATCTTTAGAGCTTCTTGAGGCTTATCACTCTCTGCATAACCAGAGATCATTGCACTCCAGGAGACCAAGTCCTTATCGACCATTTGATCGAATATAGAGCGAGCAGCTTCTATATTGCCAATTTTCGAATATCCAAAGACCATGGCAGTTGAGACCACCAGATTCTTCTGTGTAAATGTTTCATACAGACTCTGAGCGACATCCATGGCACCACAACGTGAATACAGGTTAATAAGGGCACTCTGCAAATAAGAGTTGCTCACAATGTCACTCTCAGATATGAACTTGTGGACAACTTTTCCTGCATCCAAATTTCTAAGTCGAGCACATGCCGAAAGAATAGCTGTAAAAATTCTCTCATCTGGTTCCACATTGGAGCTTTTCATCTCTTCCACCAGCGTGAAGATGTCATCAAAAAGCCCAATTTGACAATAACTGTTAAACACGTGTAAATAAAATCACCTATCAGGAAATATCCAATACAACAATCATAACTAAAATCAACAGTGGGTCAGTTATATTTCACTTTTTAATAAAATAATACCAGAATAAAAACTTATGCTCTAAATGCAACTATAGTATGACTGTAAATGATTCCATTTATGCACGCTCTAATTATGATAAACATATCCTAAAAAACACAATATTGTGATCCAAAGCATGCAAGAGTTGTTGCATTTAAAAACGCTAAAACCCAAAACATGAGGTGCAAACGTTCACACCTTTAACTATAATGACAATGCATTCGCCTTCGAAACTAAACTACAATAAAAGCACATAAAATTCAATATTCACTCACTAGCAACAAGACATTGGTGAGATCATAAGGTTTTTAAAAATCAAATATAGAACATTCCCACAAAAAAAAACACTATAATTATGATGTAATTGATCCAAAAGCATAAGTTCTCTCAAAACTCACTAGCATCATGATCAAACTTTCTGTTATATATAGTAGGTAATGATAATAATTAAGAAATTCTTACCCATCAATCATAATATTCCAAGTCACAACATCTTTATAAGACATTTTATCAAACACCAAACGGGCCTCAGAAATTTGTCCACAGGATACATAAAATCCTACCAAAGCAGTCTCCACAAATGGGTCCGAATGGAACCCAAGTTTTGAAGCCAACCCATGAATCATTTTTCCTTCACTATGCACCCCACATTTTGATGCTGCCTTCAGCAATGTAGGGAAGGTAAACCTGTCAATTGGGAACCCCTTTTTTCGCATTTTCTGAAAAAATATGAGTGTACAGTGCGGATGGGCGGAGCGGGTGACATGCTTAAGAAGCTTGTTGGAGAGGTGCGTTGGAGGGATATAATGAAGGGAGGATAGGATATCGAGGGCGTATGAAGTGGAGGAAGAGAAGGAAATGGAAGAAAGGAGAAGTTGGAAAAGGTGGTTGTGGTGAAGGTGAAGTTTAAGGAGGTGGGCATGGATTTGTTTGAGTTGGTGGAGGGACACGGCGGCGGAAATGAGATGGGGGTATCTGTGGTGGTGGGGGAGAGGGGTTGTTTTGTGCAGTGGACGTGTGTCTGTTTGTCTATCCTGTTGCGCGCTACCTATAGCATTTGTGTGTGGGACGCGGATATTGGGTCTGTTAAGCCTGATTGGGCGGAGGGTGGTGGTGGTGGTGGTGGTGGTGGTGGACGTGGCGGTGGGGATTAACGAAATGGGGTGGCAGTGGTGGGGATGGGTGAAAGTGGCCATGGAGAGTAGAAAGTTTAAATTGTTTGATGGGAGCAATGGAAGGAAACGTTGGATTGGTGGAGTTCCAAGAAAAAGTGAAAAAACTTGCAAATTATAAGTTGGTATAGATAAGTTATGGTTAATTATTGGACATTGTGATTAATGTTTTTCTTCAAAAAGTAAATATTTAACAATTAAACACTTTAAAAAAAAATTGTAAATACAATATGTTCAATTTTAAAGAGTCAATTCTTAAAAATAGATTTTTGTTATAAATTAATTAGAAAAGAGAAAAAAAAAAAAAAGTAGAGAAGTCAGTAGATTTGAGTGTTTTATTAAGAATCAAAGTTTTATATTTATAAAGAAGAATTAGAGATACAATGATAATAAAAATTGGGATCGTAGATGTATAATTGTCATTCACTAATAATCATATTATTTACAACACTCTCTCTTGAATTACGCATTACAAAATATCTATCTCGTTAAAACTTTGGCAAGAAAACCCAATAGGATAAAACGTGATTGAAGAAAAAAGAGTAAAGCCGTTCCCCTGATTTCAATCATTGTATCAGTTCATCCTTATATTGTATGTCAATATTTTCAATATTACAATTTTGATGAAGCATGTTTTGTGTTGTCTTGTTATAACCTTCAAATAACATTATCTTTATACGAGATATTTATAAACCTTTGATGACCGTAGGTTATAGACATTTATAACACATATAGTAGACATCTTCTTGTAGGTTATAGACATTTATTACGCAAAGAGTATATCTCATTAAAACTTTATTAGGAAAAAACTCCGTGAGAAAAATTCTAATAAAGGAAAAAAAAAGTACATTATTCTTTTAAATACGCTACAAAAATTATCTCGTTAAAAGCCTTGCCAGAAAACCTAATGAGAAAAACCTTGGTCAAGAAAAAAAGAGTACAACATGTATTTACTCATTTTCATGATAATACCACTTGAATTATGCTTTAAGCATATTCAATTTTTTAGGGATAATATTAATAGTCATGTTAGATGAGTTGTCTATAATCAAATTTATTGTATACATATCAAATTCCATGCATTATTAGACTGGTAAAATAGAGACTTGTGATTACATTCACTACATGATAATTTATCTATTTATTCAAGTTTTTGCGAAATTTATTATATGTAAAGAGGTGTACATTTCATATTACGACTTTACTTTTTCTATTTTCGTTTCGCATAACGGTGGATTTAGAAACTTCAGGTGTCTCTAGTAAATTCAATTCACCAAGATTGCATCCATTTATTTTAGTGAAAAATTGCTTCAATCCATATGTTTTGACTAATTCATTTTGATTACTCGATATTCATAATATGATGCAGTACATCATGTCCAAAAGTGTTGTCGACAACTTTTTTCTTTTTTGATTCTATTTCTTTTCTCATAATAACTTAACGTATTGAGATGTCTCAATTTTCAACATATCAGTTGCCTAAACCTAATTTGAAATTTTATAATTAACATGTCTAAGTACCCATCAAGAGTAAATGTCTTCTTAATGGAACCATCTTTGCTAATTGTTCCATTTCGTTTGGAGATTTTTATATTAGAATTGAATATTTTCACGCTTCAGACGTATCATAAATTTTATTAAATATAATATTAACTAATTGTCCTTTAGAACGTTAATGCAAGTTGTAGTATTTAAAGTTGGCATGTGATATTGTTAATCTCTTTAGTCAGTAACTGGATCAAAATAAGTTATCTTTCGAACTTCTAATTCGTTTTATCTTCTGCGATGATTTAGATAATGATATATCTGTATATTATTTTCAATTTCTTAATTCATTTCTCTAGTGTTATGAGAATCGTCCAATCAAATTGACAATCAGCAAATTGCATTTTAAAATATCACCCGTTAAAGTTTGAGATATTGTATAAAGATTCAAACTATTTATTTATTATCAGCATTCTTTACTTTCCATCTCAATGCATTATGGTTGATCAATTTTACATATACTGCACTATCAAAATAATTATATGAAAAAATTAGGCTCTGATCATAAGCCAATTAAAACAGAGTGATGAATAATAACATTCCCCAAATGTAAATGAAAAGTGCTTTGTTCTCATTAATAATGGTTAAGAAATTAAATAGACACTTAACAATCAATTATGTTAAATCATTTACCATCTTCCAGTTAACATTTATCAAAAGTTTGAGATGTAGATTCACTAGTATTAACAAGACACATCGTCTTGATTGTATAACCTGAAAATTATATTTATAATTTAAAATTTGAGCAGTAATTTCAAAAACTTTAGGGTACTAATAACATGCAATCATCTAATAAATGTAGCAAATTTATTAAATACAAATAATATCCAGATGGTCAACGTGAAGGGTGATGTGACCTCATATATCACCCTAATTTATTTTTAGAAATATGGGAAAATCAGTCCATATTTTAGCTAGTGACGATCAATTACCAATTTTCAATGAAGAGAACAAACATCATATATGAATTCTTTGAATTGAAGTAATATCCATTTGAATTTTCATTTCATATCATTATTGATCTAGTGATAGTCTAATTGATCATACTAAATAATAAAATCAAATTGAACTTCCGATTCAATATAGTGTTTGTTTCAATTGTACTACACATTTTAGAAACTTAATATGTTTCTCTTTAATTTAGTAGAGAATAACTATTAATAGTAAAAATTTATTCTCCAACAAATGCAGTATTGACTCTTTTATAGTATCAAAATAATATTTTTTTTGGAATATTGATATATTTAAAATTTTATTTATTCAAGAATAAAATATGGTATTCTTCAAAAATAATTAACATACTATTTTTGCTTCTTCTCGAGAAATATATCAATATTCTTTTGAAATATTAAAATTGTAATGACATGCTCTTCAAGAGTAGTTAATTGTCAGTAAGCCCCTATTTGGTACACATTAAAATTCTCATTCTCATTATTCTACTCATTTTCAACCACACATTTTTCAATAAAATAATATTTTCCATCACATCAATAACATTTTCTCCTTTTCCAATCACAAATTCTCCATCAATCTACTATTCCAGAATACATTCTTCCAAAATAATGTGGCTCAAACACACCAATTTTATTTTATCTGCTTCTAGCCAGATACAAAAAAATGCAAAAGATATTTTATATTATTTTTTTGCATCATTTTAATGTGATATCCATTACAACGGATATCTTAAAATTAAGCAAATTTCTTCCGAATTTACTAAATAAAGTGTATCATCAATATATAATTTTGTATTATTCGATGCATATGATATTGTATTAACATTATTTTCTATTAATATTAATTTCAAAAAGTATTATTATTATTATTATTGAAGAATTGTGTTCATACTTGCACTATCTTCTAAATAGATATCTAGATAATCTATCTTAAATCTCATTGGTATTTCAATTTATATTTTTTCAGAAGCAATAATATAATATTTATCAAGAATATTGAAAAATTGAATATTATGGTTTTTGGGAGCGATAAATTAATATTCTTCTTGAATATTAGTAATATAGAAAAAAAAATTCCTTTAAAAATTGCAACCAAATATTGAGTTGTTTAATTTGTGTTTCTTCACGAACACAACGAGATATATATTATTCGAGATGTGTGCTACTTCAAGAACACATGCTATGTTTTATTATTACTTATTCAAAAGAAATAGATAAATATTCTTTGGAATATTAAAAATCATAATCCACACTATGTAGAAGCAAGTAATATTCTTCTGAAATATTAATTAAAATGTTCTGTTACTTCAGAAGCAATAATAAACTATTATTTATTAAATAATCAGGAGTATGTTTTTTGATAGAATGTAATATTTGTAAATTCGTGTTTTTTCAAGAACAACAACATGACAAATTATCAATTTAAAATTAAAAAATTTAAAACAAATAATAAAATATCCAAACACAGTTATACCACGAAGCAGCTACTTATATTATAATGATTTATCAGCAATTAATTAATGTCAGACCATTTTTCATACAATTCAGCTACAGAAAGCGTATTCATGGTGGGTGCTTAATACACTGACCACATAAAACACACACACACACACACACAAATAGACAAGGGTTTTTCCATTTGTACCGAAAATGGTTGACAGTAAGTTTGACAACCTTTCATATGCGGGGCACTGCATGAATAAAAAATTTGAAAAAAAATGTGGACCCTCCCCCTATTGTGAGTGGCAGACAAATACATCTATCATGATTGCTTTGGTAAGAAATTTTGTGTCTTTCAAGAGACCTTCAGATTTGGAATTCCGCAAGTCACCGTCTCAATACAATGATTAAAATTCAGAGTCAGATTCATATTTCCTAATCAGATTTAGGAAAAGAATTGTGGCTCAAAAAAATTATTGAGCAATCGTTATAAAACAAAGAGAATAAAAAGAACAAAGAAGCCAATGGACTTTTATATCACTACAATATATAAAAGAGAAGGTTTTCTGCCACTGTTCCTAAGCCATTTGGCCAGTCCAGCTGAGCCATTTTCTAGTCGAGTCATATAAGCCGAGCCCAGCCAATTTTTTCCTGCCATTTTCCTCTCCGTACGTCCTGGCTCCTTCTTTTTTACTTCTTTCAGCTTTCTTTCTCCATTTTTACACGCCAACTCCCATACTCCTCCATTCTTCTTCCCTTTTTTCTCTTAACTTCTCTCAGCTTTCTCCTCCATTTCTTTCAGCTTTCTGACCCTTTCATTTTCTCCCCCTATCGACCGAAACCCTCGGTACCTTTCATCGGACCTCCTTTGCCGCTTTCGAAAGCTTCTTTGTGATTTCTCACCACCCATTACACATCATCGTTGCCAACAACAACCTAACTGACGACGGCCTCCTCCATTTTCTGGCTAAATTTTATGCTTGATTTTAGACCTATCAAGTGGAATTGGAGTCAATGGCAGTGAAACTAGAGGAAGAGAATGAGCAGCTTTTGAAAGAGAAGGTAATATAAGTCTTCTCCAGTTTATAATTTGAAAAATGAAGATAAAGATATACTACATGAATATACACACCTGAAATATATTTGAAATGCTCAATCGTGACTGCTCTTAGAGTAGCATCAACTCACAGGGTCTATCGAGACTCTGCTTTCTCTCCTATTCACCTCGATCTTGGTTTATATATGAGGTAAGTTCTACTGCATATCCATCAATTTTTATTCTGTTAAATGATCATTTTACTGTTTATAAATTAATTTGGGAATTTTTTTCAGATCTGTTTTTTTTTTCTTTTTAAGATGGCTGATTCGTGTTTTATATAACTCTTGAAATTTTTTGATTGTTTTGATTTCTTAGTGTAGATCTACCTTTCGTCATATTTGTACTAAATATCGTGTTCTTTTTTTTTTTGTGGAAAATAATTCTCTTATTGAGATCTGAACATGAAATAATACATATTTTTATTTTATTTTGATATTTGTCGTGACCGGAATGCATATTAATAAGTCTTTATTTTTTGTTTTCTTGCAGCTCAAAGGAGAAACCTATTCTTGGGTAAGTGTTAACTGTCATATGAAAGTATTTAGCCATAATTACCGGCAATTTTGTGTAAAAGAATCTAGCGCGTGACCTTGATATTAATTTTCTTATGTTTATAAATTAAAATTTAATTTTTGATTTTGGGTTCGTTTAAAGTTTCTTGTTAATTTTAATAGGATTGTCAATTGTGTTTGCGTAAAATTTTATGTAAATCATATTGTGGCTATCCTAGGACATTAGATTATATTTCTATTTCATTTTGATTTTTCTTGGATTTCATATTTTTTTATTTTGTTTTTCTGTTATATTGTCCGAAATAATTTGAATGTATTAAAAGTGGTACGTGGATCAAGACCCGCAAACGGAACATTGCTGCACCACTGGACCCTGCATCATTTTCGGATGCAGTGGTCCAGATTTATTTGGATAATGCTGGTGATTTTGTAATTTTTCGTCACTTTGTTTTGCATAAGTGTTTTTTTCTCCCATCTTTGACCCTCATTTAATTGGGTGCATGCATCTACTATCAGTAGGGTGGGTGCAGGATGTGCTAAGATATAGCTTGTCGAAATGTGGTGTTGTGCAGGAACTTGTTGCTAGGAGCCTTGAGTCTTCGGACCTTAATTTCTCTAGAGACGGCTATACTTTTTTTGATGTAAACATATTTTTTTTGTTTTGTTCAGTTTCATAATATGATAGATTGGAATGACTAGCATACTTTTTCCTTGTTATTTAGCATTTATTAATTTTCCTCCCACATGATAAGCAAAAACAAAGAGAGTACTATTTTTCATTCTATATATGCTCGGAAAGTTAGCTTGCTATGGACAGAAATGAAGCTGGTTTTGCACACGGTGGATATAAATATTGTTGATGCTTGCTTGTATATAAGACTACATTGAATCATCAACTTTGTTGCAATCAAGCAAGTCTCTCTTGAGAACATTGCTCAGGAGGACTTAAACATTATTATGGTATCTCAATGTTCTTCCTTTTCACAATTTTCCTGACTTATTTGTTTATTTGTATTGTAATTTCTTCCCCTGAATTTGTGGCTTTTCCTTTTGAATAATGCTGTTGTTGGACACTTGGATGCTTGGACTTGACAGCAAGAGATTGATTTGCTCAAGGTAACATCCTGCTATGTTTATACGTACATACATACATTTGTGCGTTCACACATTTTATTCGGGTCTTTCACAGTCCCACTATATTGAATTTGGATCTCCTGCATTCCTCGATTGCTTAATTTCTTGTCCCTGCTTCACCCTTGAAGTAAAGGAAATAGAGTACAGACCTTATCTTAACTACTATTTCCCTCGAGATTAGGGGAGAAAAAACTTCATCTCAACCTAGCTTAAGGCTTGAACCCGTGAGAGCCCTCTATTTGACTGTGGATCTGTGCTCCCAAGAGGATTAGTTCAAGCAGTTAAACACACACTCATGCATACACTTGTTAATCAATTGCCTGGCTAATGAAAAGAGCTACCTGTATCGTTGCCTGCGATAATACATACTTTTGTTGAACTTCGACATTCATTCCGCTATGCAACTTTGCTCTTCTTCTTTCCAAATTGGTCTTTTCTCTAGAAGTCTCATGACTGTTCGGGAAATTGAACTTATGAGAAGCTAACATCCTCATTTCGCTAAATATTTGTCACTCTATTTATCTTATCATGTTCTGCACCTACCATTATGAGCTGTTGATGTTTTCCACTTCCGTCCTATTTTCTGCAAATATTGGACATTTGGAGTTCTATTATGTTTTTTTTCCACTTTTCTCTAGCTGGATGGTTCTCTTTCTCTTTAAATCACAAAAATATTGTGAAATATCTTGGATCTTTGAAGACAAAGACTCACCTTCATATAATTCTCGAGTTAGTCAAGCTTACAAGATCTTCAGCATTTTTTAACTTATTTACTTGTACAGAGATCACAAGAACTTATAAATTTTATTACTTTGTTTTATAGATATGTGGAGAATGGATCACTCGCTAATATTATCAAGCCAAATAAATTTGGCCCTTTTCCGGAGTCCTTGGTGGCCGTATACATAGCCCAGGTCTCAGAAAGAAAACCTCATTGTTCATTAGCTATTTTATGTTCACTTGCTTTGCTTGTAAATGTTCAGCAATATACTTGTTGTCAGGTACTTGAAGGTCTGGTGTATCTACATGAACAACGTGTCATTCATCGAGATATCAAAGGGGCAAATATTTTGACAACAAAAGAGGTATGTATTTCAATTCTTTTTAGAGTGTTTTTCTGCTTTCTTGCATCATTTTGTGCTAAGGATAATCTCTACTATGATTTGCTTTTTGTTTCTGTTATTGATTCCGCCCCTGTTAGTTTAGCTAAAAATCAAGTTATTAGTAGATTTTGATGAAGTTGATGAAATGTGTGGATAAAAATGTTGATAAAAGTTGTGGGTCCCATGAAATGTGTGGTTGAAAATGAATTGAGAAAAAATGTGTTTTAGAAATTGGGGGCCACACAAGGACTTAATTTTAGTTAAAAAATTTATCTCGATTCTTCTGCAGTTGATGCTTGATATGAGGAAAATTGTAATTCTATTTAATTTTTTTGATTTAAGAATATGAAGGAAGATATAAGAAATCATTGCGAAGGAAAAATATTTTTGATGAAAGTATATATGATGACTTGGTAAATGCATTAAGAAATCTCAATCTTCTGGCCAACAATCTCATTGTAAATGCATTTTACCTGAAGTGTTTCTATTTTTTGGGGTCGAAGATTTGTTCTTTTAGACTTCTATTTTTTGGAATGTCTATAATCATTTCGGTCTTTAAATTCATAATAGTTTGTTGGTCAGTCAATGGGCTATTTTGGCATTCCAGTGGATCATGTACATGGTCAGGTAAAAAGCTTTGTGATATTTGTTTCCATGACATAAACAGAAGCTAACACTGGCATCATTTCTGTGATTTTTTGGCAATATGTCACAAGAAAATTTGGAAGCTGTGGCGAACAAGGCTGACTGAATTATTTATATATTGTTTTTTTTTCTTTTTCCCCAATCTTACTTTAAAATATTGCATTAATGTTCTGTTAACTTATTTTGTTTATTTGTATTTTCTTTGGAATGTTTGCAAGTAGCCTGTCATACTTGATTACCTTGCCAGCAAGACCATATGTTCTGATGATCTGGTCGTGGTCTCCCCTGCTTGCTGTCTTCCTTGCACAATCCGTTCGCTGCAGTTTCTTTGTGATTTTTGGATGTTTCTTTCATGGTTTTGAAGTGGGATTCTTGGTCCAATTTGTGTGGAGTTGCTTCATGATTTCGGGGTTTTTTTTATCTGAGCCCTAATACATCTACTATTGGTGCCAATCATTTTAAATCGAGAGGGAAGTATTGATTTACATTTACAGTACTTTGAATTCAAGTTATTCAATTGTTTATACCTAATTTGTTGTGGTGTAATTTACTTGAAGGTGCTGATTTTATGTATAGGTTCCTCCCATAGTTATTTCGTAACTTAAAACATACAAATTTCGTAAGTTAAGAGTGTGTGTGATGAGTTTGTGCTTTACTTTGTTAGCTCCCATTTTCATCTCTTAATTTGTTTTGTTAGCTCCCATTTTCATCTCTTAATTTGTTTTTATTTATACATTTATTATTTTTTAGAGTTGAAGTTGATTCTAGAAAATTTTTAGTTTTTTGCATTTTGTGAAATGTATAGTTTTTTCATATTCTATGTTAATGAATTCTTTTTATCTTTTTAAAAAAATATGTGCAATACAAAATGTATAAATATTTCAGTTCTGTGGATGTATTATTTTTAATCTGCGAGATATTGCTTTTTTGCCCATTTTTAATTTGTGTCAAAAAGTTTGATCTTGGTTTTGCGATTTTATTAGTTAACTTTTTTCTTGATTTTTTGCATGCTTTGAAATCTTCAGCAAATGTTTCTTCAAAAATTATATTATTTTTTGAATATTTTTGGGTATATTTTAAGTTTTAAATTTTCTTATTTAAAGGGTGTCTAAGTTGTTTATTTATTCGATTCCTTTTTAGTTTTGATAGGAGGATTTTTTTCTACATTTGGAACTTCTGTTTATCTTATTTTCTTATTTTTTAGTTCGAACGTGTTGAAAATATATTTTTTTGAGCTTTCGTGAAATGTTGTATTTGTTGATTTATAAGTTTTGATATGAATGAGAAACAACACAAGCAACGTCGAGAATTTTAAGGTGAAAGGAAAAAATCAAGGTGTGATGGAAGGAGGAGCAGGCGGTTTGAAGGCGTAGAGGGTAAGTATGTATAATTATGTTCCTAATTTTTTAAGTCTTTGGTAAAATTATTTATTATTAGATTTTTTTCTTCTTGTATTTCTTTGTAGTGATTCGTGTGCATTAATTGTGTATTTTTATTTTTATTTTTTGCATGGTTTTATAGCTGTCTAAGAATCTGAAATTTCAGAAATGGGTATAGCTGATTTGAATGATTTAGAATGTGAGTATTTAGGGCTATAAAACATAATATTTATGGTGAATAGTTATTATGTGAGTTTATGTGCCTGTTTGTCAACCATTATTGAGAAAAAAATGGTGTAATGAATAGTATTTTTTGGAAAATGTGTGGTTGAAATTGAAAGAAACTTTATCGGTTTATGTGTAGAATATTTTATTATTTGAATGTGTTGTAGAGATTGATTACTGTAGAAAATAATTTTTTGAAAAATGGTAGACAAACAGGGGCTTAGTTTAGTGTATATTTGGTGGTTGTGAACATTACATGAGAGAGGAGAATGAATTACGAAGAGATTGCGTCTGAGACAATATCAGAACAACCTGAAGCATGGAGAATGTATTTGAATTTGGGGTTTTGCTACAAGTACATGGCATTTTCACAGGAGTGGTGGGTGGGTAGTTTCACAGGCTACTCACATTCTTAAGAATTCGATTTATTGGTATATTGGCATTTTTGAGTTCTTTGATTAAATATTGTCAACACTGAATTTTTATACCTGTTGTGGATGCGTGCTGGATTTTGAGCTTTACATTTTGTGAAGCAAAGCTTAAAATTTGGGTTATGTTACTTAAGGATGGTATTATCTAAAAAGTTGCAACACTTTTCAAATGACATTTACATTTGCTTTTTGAAAGCAATGGCAGGATTATGATTGGCTTCAGCATCTCTAAAATGGTTCGATTTTATTTGAGAGGGTAATCTTTATTGCTTTTGTTGAGGTCTTATGGGGGTGAGTTCTTGTCTTCATTGATTAGGGCGTTTTTAAAGATACATCTGATGTCCGTTCGGTCTTCAACGTCCTGTTTGCTTTTCTTTTCCAAACAGTTTGCAGACTTGATGTCGTAAGCCTCAACTCAAGTATGGCTTGACTTTATGGTTGTGATAGTTGAAAATCACTTAAAATGTTCCTACTTTGATTTCTGAAGCTGTTTATTATTATGTCCTATAAGAGTTTTATTTTTTATGATGGTTATTTTGTTTCTCTTCATTTGATTAAAGGTGCCTGTGGGTAGAGCAACCCTTGGCCGCATTATGAATGTCATTGGAGAGCCTATTGATGAGAGATGCGATATTAGTAAGTGTTGTTGCTTCTCAATGATCAAAACATCTTTAAAGTGACTGAAAAAGGCTTGTGTCTTTTCTAACAAATGAATGGTGCTACAGAAACTGATCACTATTTACCAATTCATCGTGAAGCTCCAGCCTTTGTGGAGCAAGCAACTGAACAGCAAATTCTTGTCACTGGTATCAAGGTACTTTCTTGCAGGTCCAATCTGTACTTGATGGATTCCATTCGCAATCACTTCTTATTTATCATGGTATGGAGGTTCATGTCATTTTATGTTGGTCACAGTTTTCTGTGTTGATTTGTTACACAAGGTCGTCAACCTTCTTGCACCATACCAAAGAGGAAAGATTGGGTTGTTTGGTGGTGCTGGTGTAGGAGACACTGTTCTTATCATGGAACTGATTACCAATCTTGCAAAAGCTCATGGTTGGTTTTTGATATTATGCATTATTTCTTATAGAACCCTGCCTTACTTAAAGCTCTGATTTGTGCTGCTGTTTGTTTTTCTTGTCAGGTGGTTTTTCTGTCTTTGCTGGTGTAGGAGAACGAACTCGAGAGGGTAATGATTTACCGAGAAATGATTTTCAATTGGTGTAATTTAAAGGTGTCTGAATATTTATTACTTGAAATAATTTAATGTTATTTTTACCATTATTCAATTCTGGAATTACAAAAATTATAACGGTTATCGTGCAACGCACGATCCACACTAGTTTTATTAAGAATCAAAGTTTCATATTTATAGGGAAGAATTAATGATACAATGATAATAAAAACTAAGGCTGTATAAGTGTAATTGTCATTCACTAATAATTATATTATTTACAACAATTTCAAAATATTCTATTTTAACTTCTATTAAATTTAGAGAATAAATCATTCTGAAATTATTGCAATCCATGAAGCAAGTCGAGAATGTGTATGGTTGAGGAACATGACCAATCATATCCAAGCATCATGCAGATTAATTTCAACAAAAGATAGTCCAACAATTTTTTATGAAGATAATATTACTTGTATTGCACAACTCAAAGGAGGTTATATCAAATGTGACAGGACGAAACATATTTTTCCAAAATTCTTTCATACACACGAGTTTTAGAAGAATGGCGACATCGATGTTCAACAAATTCGTTCAAGTGGCAATGTGGCTGATTTATTTACAAAAGCACTGCCAACATCTACATTCAAGAAATTGGTTCACAAGATTGGAGTGCGTCGACTCAAAGATTTTCAGTGATCAACATCAGGGGGAGTAGCTGTACTCTTTTTTATTCGCTTAAATTTTATCCCACTGGGTTTTCCTATCAATGTTTTAATGAGGCAGCAATTATTTTTAATACTCCAAAATAAATGTACTATTTTTCCTTCGTTTTGATTTTTTTGTCCAATTGGGTTTTTATCAAATAAAGTTTTAACGAGACAGATATTTTGTAATGTGCCATTTAATGGGGAGTGTTGTAAATTGTAAGTTATTGGTGAATGACAATTGTATCCCTACAACCCTAGATACTATTACCATATGTATCCCTATTTCTTCCCTATAAATATTGGGCTTTGATTCTCATTATAATACACACAAGTCTATTGACTTCTCTTATTCTCTTTTTTTACAACAATTTGGTCCTTATCTTCTAAAATTCATTTTTTTTTCGAATTTATTTTCAACCATATATAAGAAAATTCACAATTTTTTATCAACTTTTCAAATATATTTTTTAATAATTTTTATTAAAATTTAAAAATCTAATTTTTATCTACAAAGAATGGGGGCTAATTTGAGTTGAAAATGTTTACTATTTACAAATTTAAGAAAAATATCCAATATTTTCTGAAAATGTCCAAATACCCTTGACATGACTGTTGTACTGAGTGATATGATTCGGTGCACAGTTCCATTAAAAATATACTCAAACGGCCAAGAAACTCCCGAAACGTCATTTCTCTCTTCATTCGAAAACATTAAAAAGCCAATCAAACAAAATCCTCTCTTTGTGGTCTTAGTCGCCGTCCATATACACATCTGCTGAGGAAGCTACTTCTAGTATTTCAGGGCTATTACCATGACGATGTTCACAACACTATGTTGTCAATACGTTGGGATCTTGGTTCGATGTAGTTGAGACGTACTCATCGAGAACCCTGGGTTGAAAACATGTAGTAGTTTACGGGGTGGAAGTAAAAATTTGCATCTCACTTAACAAAATAACATAGTATTTCACCATCACTAGTGGTTTTATGCCTCATTGCGGTTGAAGTTGTTATCGTCGAAGAACGATAAAACACCATTTAAAACAGAGAAAAATTAAAATAACACGCTTGATGTTGATATTTTTAGTATCGTTGACTAGTGTTAATGGAACCTTTAATTTTAAATGGATTCTTAATCTCATAATAAGGACATAAGTCATCAATGACAAAGTGCATGCACAAAGTCAGTTTTCGGAATAATATGTTATCGATGGCTCGGTTGATGTATTTAAGTTGGGCCTTTTCTCAATGTCAGAATGCTCCACCTGGGGTCCGTAATGTTCGCGTGTATAATTGTATGTTCGACATGTCATAATTAACAAAAATGCTATTTATCCCCAATGGGGATGAATCCCCAATCTATGTGAATGTAAATGATTAGTTAAATGATAGGTGAAATTAAATAACTTATTTAATTTCACCTATCATTTAATGCCACATTAACGTCACGTAGACTGGGGATGCATCCCCAGTGGGGATGAATAGCATTTCTCCATAATTAAACTAAGCTGTTGAGTTTTGCGAATCCAAATGCCAGGCTTCTTCAAGCTATCCTTTTCTTCAGGACTAGATTTCTTAAATTTGAGTAACCTCTAAATTTGTCTTGATCTCAGCAGTTTATAAGTATCCTTAAAAAATTATCTCGATCTCGAAAGTACGAAAATATGGGTACAACTTGAATACATACAAAATTTTTTTTTATTGAAAGTGTTGGGTCTCTACTATCAGTAGTTACATTTCTCTTTCTCTATGTTTTTAATTTTTTTTTCGAACATTGATTATGTATTATAAAATGAATTCTATCTTGCCTTCTATTGTTGCTTATCTTGCTGTGATTTAATCATTCATGAGCTTAAATGCGGACGTTACAAATATGTTTCGTCTAAAAACCAAAATAAGATTCTGAAAATGTAGTTTCAATGAATTGCTTCGTTAGTCTTTAATTTCATCACTGCAAAATCATGATGTGTTGGTTTTTCACATGGTAGATTCATCCAATCAGGCAAACTAACACGTTAGTTTTATGAATCTTGTGCACATTGACATATAAGTGTTGTATTGGTAATATACATGCGCGATAACATTTTGGATTTCAATTCGAAGCTAAATATATTTATTTATCGCATTGTATTTTGTGATTGTATATATTTTTTTACATGTTCTTTGTTTGCATTTAATTTAATATTTTGTTGTGGATGAATGGAATTTGAATATCTTGTAGATAATCGCTTCACTATGCAAAGATCATAGTAGTAGCAAAACACTTGTAGAAGTAAGGTATCCTCTTAATAGCCTATCTTTTGGCGATAACCCAGTGCCTTAATCACCCAGTAGAATACATTGCCTAATTATATATTTATTGCTTGGTTTCAAAAAACGAAAAAAAAGAAAAAATAAAGAAAGATGCGCTTATATCTACATTGATATTTGTGTTTGTCTAAAGACTAGTGTTTTAAAACCTGGCCCGGCCCGATTGGTTCAATCGGGAAAATTGGGAATCGAGACCAAAATCAGTCCGACTAGGCTTGTAAAACTTCTAATTAAAAACTCGTCCCAAAACCTGTTAAACCGGACGATTTTTGGAAAACCCGTGATCCGTTCCCGGTTTAACCAGTTCAACTTATATATATATATATATATATATAATATATATATATATAGTTTTTTAAATGCATATTTTTTTAATTTTTTAAAAATACCAATTCGATCCCGGTTCAACATTTTGACCCTTGACCCTTTCTCTCTTTCAAGTCGATGATCGGGCCGGTTTTTAAAACATTGCTAAAGGCAAATGCTATCTAACACCAATTGCGTTTAACATTAGTTTACGTTATATTAAATGATAAGTCTAATTAAATAGGATTAATCCATTTGTACATAATGGTTTGTACATAATGGATTACCCCCTCTTACATAATGCGCAGGGCCCACGTGTATTTAAAAATTTCGACAATATGGTCCACATCCCATTGTGAGTAATAGGTAAAATATTTATTGTCACACGTGTTTCCACCACACTAATGCCAAACACTACTTTCATTCTTTGTTAAAATCTTGAACTATAAGCCTATATTCAAAGGATTGGACTGGAAAAATGTGAATGATTCTCAAAGAAATTTTTATTGAAACAATCCAGAATTTTAATTGCTGGAAAATGAAGGTGATAAGTATTGGAGGCAGACTAGCAAAGTTCTTTTACATGTAGTAGAAGAGATAAAACAAGAAGAAGGAAGCCATCCAAAGAATTTTCCAAGTTACGTAAGCCGAGAGTTCAAGTGCAACGAGCAATACACCAATTTACAAGATAGGTATGAAAGAAGAACCAAACTTAGTGCATTTAATTCAAGCTATGGAAGAAGGAGTTGATTTGGAAAGTCATGCTCACGCAAGGCTTTAATTCCTTTGTCCATCAACAACCAAAAATTTAAAACCTTGAGAGTAAAATAGGTGTACCATGCGCATGCATGGTTAAAATGTTGGCAGTCGGGATTTTATATTTTCAATTTGATTCATACTCTATTTGTTTAGTTTTATCTGGTTGTTTTTCAACTAAATTAGGGTTTCTTTATGTCGCCTATAAGGCATATTCATTTTACAAACAATACACAACATATGATTTGAGGATTAGTTAATTACAAAGTGAAACTTCCGCTTTCAATCTTGTTCTTAATTGGACTATCGAGAACTTATCAAAGATTTCCAACTTTTTTGACGTTCAACCCTTCCAGCATTAGTTCTCGATTTGAGAAATTATTGGGTCAAGGTCATCCTATTTTAGCTTTCTTGGGGTTCATATCAAGTCTTATTGTGAGTTCCAGGATATATCCTACAAATGATTCAGATCAGTTGATATTAGAGTTTTAACCGAAAATTAGGTTTTGTTTTTTTATCTTCCTATTTGTTTTTCAGTTATAATTTCTTTGCGTCTTTTTCGTTGAGTCTTCATCCCATTCTTAGAGTCATTTACATAAAAAAATCACACAAAGCATATTCAGGAATTGATTAGTACACCAATACAGTTTTTTCTGGTTTCTAGCCTTGTGATTGATCTATTCCATTAAATTTAAATAAAAAAAGAGTACATAATTAAAAAAAAAACTGTGAGAGAGAGAGAGAGAGAGAGAGAGAGAGAGAGAGAGAGAGAGAGAGAGAGAGAGAGAGAGAGAGAGAGAGAGAATTCAAGGAAAAAAGGCTAGAAAATCCAAGAAAAACATAATCCAATTTCGAAAATCCTTTTTATGGAATTATTGTGGAGTTATTTTTCAAGAGACATCATCCTTACTACTATTTGATACGTAAATCATCATTGGAATTCGATCTTGTTGTGAAAATGGCATAAACCAGTTTTAAGAAATCTTTTCTTGAAGTTCTTGTGGTGTTTCCATTCTTCTTACGGTCTTTTCTTCTTGAGTTCTTGCTCGCATCTTATTATCCTTCTTGTTTCTTGGTTATTGCTGGTTTGAACATTGAATAGATTGAATTCTTGATTGAGTTTAGTTAGTTCCTTAAAGAACTTGACAAGGAAGACATAGAAAGGAAAAAGGCAAGAGTGGTGAGCTTATAATCGGGAAAAAGTCAATGTAGAGGGAAACACTTGTGTAAACATGTGAGGATTCTTTTTCTAATTATTAAAAATGTCTGACAAGAAAGATTTAGTATCTTGGGAGGAGACTGATCAATTCTTTTGTTGAAAGAAATCCAACAACAATTTGAGAGGATGAATGTGGGGTTTGGATAAATTAGAAATAAAATGGATAGGTAGGATATGGTAATTGCAAGCTTACAAATGAGACAACCACAAAGAGTTAATATTCGTAGGAGGCAAGGTGGGCAAGATCCTATCCCTTGGGTTGAATTTGATGATGAGAATGAAATAGAAAGTGAGAATGGGGATGACCAATCTCGGTGGTTAAAGTGGGTTGGAATTGATCTTCGATTGCCTTAACTATTCCGAGGAGAAAGAGGTGAAGCTGGCAGTGATTGAATTCATTGATTATGTAATAATATGGTGAGATCAATTGGTGACAAATAGGAGGTGAAATCATGAGATACCTATAGAAACCTAGGGTGAATTCAAAGCTCTCATAAGGAGGAAATTTGTACCTAATCATTTCTACAGGGATCTCTATAAAAATTACATAGCCTTACTTAAGGTTCAAGGAGTGTAGAGGGCTGCCATAAGGAAATTGAGGTGGCAATGATTAGGGCTAATGTTGAGGACGATATGGAGGCTACAATAGCTAGGTTTCTGAATAGATTAAATAGTAATATAGCCAATGTAGTTAAGTTACAGCACTATGTGGAGTTGGAGGAAATGGTGCAATAATAATAATAATAATAATAATAATAATAATAATAATAATAATAATAATAAGAGCGATGAGGCTATTTTGAAGAGTAAGACCGAACTACCTAGGGGAAAAGAAGAGGTAGCTGCCAAAAATAAACTCAAGTCAGATTCCCAACCTTTTAGGAGCATCACATGCCCAAACAAAAGTTCAATGATTATGTGTGATAATGGAAAAGTGGCGATTGAGGAAGAGAGTGATAAAGATGAAATGCTTGAGTTGGATGATGTTAGTGATGATGGAGTAGAGTATCCTATAAAAAGAAATCTCTTATTGCGAGGCTTGCTGTTAATTTACAAATTTAGGTAGATGCCATTGAGAATCAGAAAGTGAATATATTTCATACTAAATGCTATGTTAACAACAAGGTGTGTATTATGATTATAGATGGAAGGAGTTGTACTTGTACCAATGTAGCTAGTACCACCCTTGTTGAGAAGTTGGACTTGTCAATGCTAAAACCTATACCCTGTAAATTATAGTGGTCGAATGAATGTCTCGTAAACTTTACTATTGGGAGTTATAGTGATGAGATGATGTGTGAAGTAGTTCCTATGCATGCTGTCATATTTTGTTGGAGAGGCCATGACATCATGATAAGAAGGTGATACATAATGGGTTTAAGAATAGGTACAACTTTGTCAAATATAGAAAAATGATTACTCTTGTTTCAAAACAGGTATGTGAGGACTAATTGAAGTTAAAAGGTGAGGCACAAAAGAAAAAGAAAGAGAGGAAAAATGAGAGTGAAGTTGAAATACAAGAAAAAAAAAAAAGAGTAAGAGAAAATAGAGATGTTATTGAAAATCATGAAAAAAGAGTAAAGCCATAAAAGAAAAAAATAGAGCCTGTAGAGAGAAACGGGAAAGTTTAAAATGAGATTTTATGCAAAAGGAGTTTAAGAAGGCTTTCATAGAAAACCAGCATATTCTATTGCTAATATCAATGAATCCTACCTTAATCTTGAGGAACCTAACCAATCCATCTCTAGTTTGGCTATTTTTTTGTTTCAGTAATTTGAGGACACGTTCCCTGAGAAAATGCTTAGTGGGTTACCACCAATTAGAGGCATCGAGCATTGAATTGATTTTGAACCTAGATCTGTTATTCCAAACTGACACTATAGAAGTAATCTCGAGGAGAGAAAGGAGCTTTAAAGGCAAGTTGATGGACAAAGGGTACGTCCAAGAGATCATGAGTCCATGTGCAGTGTTAGTACTATTTATACCTAAAAATGATGGAATATGGAGAATGTGGATTGATTGCAAGGCAGTCAAATATAATTATAAAGTATCTTAAAAGTGGTTCACCAAATTAGGATGAAAGAATGAGATGAATGGAAAAATAATTTGAAGACTAAGCCCCCGTTTGAGCCACATTATTTTTTTCATTCTCTTCTAATTTTTCTACTCATTTTCAACCACACATTTTTCAATAAAATAATATTTTTCATCACATCAATAATTTTTCTTTTTTTTTTCAATCACATATTCCTCATCACATTAAAACAAAACATGCATTTTTGGTGCAAAAATGTGCACTAAACAGGGGCTAAATATATGTTATATGAGTGGTTAGTTATGCCACTTGGTCTTACTAATGCAGCTAGTTCTTTTATGAGATTAATGAACTATGTTTTGCAAACATTCATATGAAAATTTGTAGTGTTATATTTTGATGATATCCTAGTAAACAATAAGAGTTTAGATGATCATGTTAAGCATTTGAGATGCATCATTTATGTTTTAAGACATGAAAAACTATATGCTAATCTGAAGAAATGTACCTTTACATGGAACAAGTAGTTTTTCTTGGTTTTGAATCTAGAGCTGTTATTCCAAACTGACAAGCTGTAGAAGTAATCTCGAAGAGACAAATGAGCTTTAAAGGTAAGTTGGTGGAAAAACGGTACGTGCGAGAGAGCATGAGTCCATGTGCTGTGCTAGTGCTATTTGTACCCAAAAATGATGGAATATAGAGAATGTAGATTGATTGAAGGGCAGTCAACAATATAACTATAAAGTATCGCCATCACTTACCTAGGTTTGACGATATGTTTGATGAATTGCACGAGTCATGCATTTTTAGCAAAATAGATCTTAAAAGTGGTTCGTCAAATTAGGATGAAAGAATGAGATGAATGGAAAAATGCTTTGAAGACTAAATATAGGTTATATGAGTGGTTAGTTATGCCATTTGGTCTAACTAATGTAGTTAGTTCTTTTATAAGATTAATGAACCATGTTTTGCAAACATGCATATGTAAATTTGTAGTGGTATATATTCATGATATCCTAGTAAACAATAAGAGTTTAGATGAGCATGTTAAGCATTTGAGATGCGTCCTTGATGTTTTAAGACATGAAAAACTATATGCTAATCTTAAGAAATGTACCTTCACATGGAACGAGTAGTTTTTCTTGGTTATATTGTTAGTTCAAAAGGTATTGAGGTGGATGAAAATAAAATAAAAGCCATCAAGGAGTGGCCAATGCCTAAAAGCATCACCGAGGTAAGAAACTTGCATGGTTTAGCTAGTTTTTGTAGGCATTTTGTTAGAGATTTTAGCACACTTGCTACACCCTTCATTGAAATTGTGAAAAAAAGTATTGACTTTCATTGGGGCATTAAATAAGAATATGCCTTTACCATTATTAAGGATAGGCTTCCGCACTTGTTTTAAGACTACCTAACTTTATCAAAACTTTTGAGATTGAATGTGATGTAAGGAATATGAACTGGGGCCATTTTTTATGCAGGATGGGGGACACATAGCATTTTTCAGTGAGAAGCTAAGTGGAGTAGTTTTGAATTACCGCACATATGACAAAAAGATTTATACTCTTGTTTTTTAAGCTTTGGAGAAATGGCAACAATACCTGTTGCCAAAGGAGATCGTAATCTACACAGATCATGAATCATTGAAACGTCTAAAGGGCAAAGGTAAGTTGAACAAGATGCATGCAAAATGGATGGAATAAATTGGGACTTTTTCATATATTATTCGGTATAAACAAGATAAGGAGAACACAGTTGCCAATCCATTATCCAGAAGGTATGTATTTCTTACTTATTTAAGTGCCAAAACACTTGGATTTGAGATATTAAAAATGTTATGCCAATGATGTAGATTTTTCCAACATACATATGTCATGTGACAAGGCTTCCATCAATAAATTTTACAATCATGATGGGTATTTATTTAAGGAAAATAAATTATGTGTGTCTAATTGTTCTATATGTGAATTGTTGGTTAGGCACCAGTGGGGGATTGATGAGGCATTTCGATATTAGGAAAACCTTAGAAATGTTGCATGAGCATTTTTATTGGTCTAGTATGAAAAGAGATAACCATATTTGTAGTAGTTGCATTACTTGTAGAAAGACCAAATATAAGATTTTAACATAAGGTACACCCTATATTGGAGCAATGGGTTGATGTATTTATGGACTTTATATTGGAGCTGGCTAGGATTGCGCATTTGGTTCAGTTTAAAAGAAATAGCAAAAGCTTAATAGCTTGTTTGGGAGGGATTAAAATCAGATTAAAATTGAAAATATAGCTGTTGGAGTTGACTTTTATTAGACGAGTGGGACCCAATAACGGCTATATTTTCAATTTTAATTGGATTTTAATCCTTCCCAAACAAGCCCTAAAAAAGATAAATAATTTGGCCGTTACTTTTTTGAAAATCTGGAACACATAAAGAGAGATTGTATTCTAAATACCACGCTTAGCGTGTAAAGAAAAGTACACTTCTGGTGCCACTACTTATATAAATGTGTCTATGCAAGATTGCCTGAACTGCCAAAAATCAATTGATGCTGAACGATACATCTATGTGGAGTGATGGTAAATCAATTAAAGTTGAGGCTATAGAGACTTTTTAGGTTATAATTAGAGACGGGTTACTATTTGGATTTGAATGAGACATTTGTGGTATCGTCTTTTAGACGAAATTTGGTTTTCATTTCTACATTAGACAATTTCGGTTGTTCTTGTTCATGTAGAAATAGTCAGTTTAGTCTTTTTTTTAATTTAAATATTGTGGGTACCAGTTCTTTATTCGATTACCATAACCTATATTTGCTTAATACGACTGCCTCTTATAAAAAACCTTGCATGTAAATTAACGTGGTTTTGAACATAAATTAACCAATGAGAATTTCGCTTCATTATGATATTCATTGTTTGAATGCTATACAGATATTTAAGTAACTCTTTGATGAGTATTTGGAAAGCAACTCATTAGGTTATTCGATATTTACAGAAAACTATGGATTACATGATCACATTCAGAAAAATCAGACCAATTGGAGATTATTGAATATTCTGATTATGGAATATGATTGCGAAATTTTGTCACTGGGCTACACAGTTTGGATCGAATAGAAAAATCACTTAAATTATTCTGTGACAATAGCAATCTTGTATTCCAATAGGAACTTGACAATGTCAAAGTTTATAAACATCAAGTTTCTAGTTATTAAGGAAAGAATTCAGATTGGTCAGGTTTTTATAAAGCATATTAGGACATACTTCATAATTATGGATCCATTTACTAAATGACTGCCACCCAGGTCATTCATAAGCATATTATTCATATGTGTGTTGCATCTTTCGATGATATGCCAATTTAGTGGGAGTTTGTGTTCGAATGTTATATGTTTTAGACACATATTTTTATTCACGGATATTCAGTTTAATTCAAAAATAAAGTATTCAATTCCGTTTCACTCTGATTAAGTTATTGGTTTGATCTCGTTAAAAAAATAAGGTATGATCAGTTGGAAATATGCATGTTTAGATTATATTACATGTAATTTTCATGCTACACTTCCACACTTAATCTATATTATTTGATTGTGTTGATATACGTGACCATTGATGTGTTTAGTTATGATATTTGTAACGAAGACTGCTTTGATCTTGTATTGATATAATTAATGGACGAGATTATTCAGAGATGCTTTTGATTATGATAGCAAAAAATTTTTTTTTTTTTTTAATTTGTCATGTGGACCTACATATGTAATTAATTGTATCTAAGATTATCTTAAAGTTAAACTCAATTAAAGTGATTTAATAAAAATTAAAATTGTGAGCTTTGATTATCTAAATAAAGTGTTAGCCGAATTATGTGTTGTAACCGGATCCATTAGGGTTGCATTTGACAATGGACCAAATGCATATGGAAATTATAAATAGGGTTATGGTCCCCAATTCATATGTGATTCTTATTCTTTGTGTCATTCTATTAACACAAAAATATAAGAGAACATATTGAAGAGGAACATTCAAAACCCACAATCAATAATGAAGAATCAATTCAAGAATCAAAACTATGGATCATCAAGCAATATCATGAACAGGAATTGAATAATTAAAGGAGGCAAACTTCAAGATTAAAAATGAAGAACCCAAACTTGAAAAGATTGCAGTTCAAACTTCAAGATCCAGAATCAAGATCCAGTGATAAAGAAACATTCTCAATGAATTAAGGTATGTTCCGCATTTGATAATTCTCTTGATTATTTGACATGGAGGATTTTGACAATTAAGTAATTATGTTTTCAATTTAACGAGATTTGAAGTTTCATAAAATTCCAACACATACAGCTAGTGAGTTGTTGCAGATTAAGTTCCAAGCCTGCTTTGCCACTAATGATTGATTGAATGGACCAAGGTCTCAATACACCAGACCGCCCAATCCTTTATGAAGGCACATGCGATCCCATTCAATTCAGGTTCTTTTACATCTTCCACTGGTCGAGCCCCAGTAGAATTGCGTCATTAGAGATTTAATGTTGGTGCATAGAAATTCTGGTACCCTGAATATGCTCATGCGACAGGTCGGGATTGTTTGTATAACATATTAACTTTGATTAATTATTTTTTTTAAAGTAATTCAGTTCGTATCAAAATAAGAGCTTGTGTAATGTTGTTAAAAGTTGACAAAAGTTGGTGGATTTTATGAAAATTGAAGTTTGACCAATTTTTTAATGAAAAAGCTTTACCAGACAAGCGCCAAGTAACTTCTTTTTTAACTTTGATTAACAAGAAAAGGGATAGTTTAAAACTTACTTATTTACTTCTCACACCTTTGTTATTTAGGCAATGCTTTTGGACACATGCACAGAGATATTGACATTGGATTAAACTTGTCAGAAACGAGTTATGGAAAAATATTTATGAACACTTACCAGGATAGTTAAAATATCATTTTCTGTTAATTCTACAAAAGCATGGCCGTCTTGCCTTTGTTTGGAAATGGAACAGAAAGGTGCATTTATGATATGGCTACTGCAAAGTTGTAGGGAAGATGAATACTGAGAAATAGCATAATTCTTAGTTCATCGATCTGAAAATTTTGTACAACGGTCAATGCCTGAAGAAAGGAAAATACAGAAGTTCAAATTGACTCAATCATACTCCAAACAAATTCATGAAACTACCCAACTAAATTAAAAGATCTGACATGTATTGACCAAGACTGTAACTCAAAACAGATTCAAATATCTTATTTAAGTGCTAATAGAGTCGAAGAGATATTGCAGTGAAATATCTATTACCCGAAAAGGCCTGGACCGTAGGTGGAGTTGATCATATTGAGGAGGGGAGGAAGCTGCAGTTCAATAAAGAAGATGACCGGTAAACAAGCTGATGTGATTATTGGTATGAGAATCAGGGCATTCTTCTTCGCAAACACAAGAAATATTGTAGTACTAAAGGCAAACATTAGAAATATTACAGAGAAGAGCAAGGAAATTAGGCCGATTATCAATCTGCTGGGCAATGTATTAAGAAAATCATCAACTCCATAGCGGGAAGTAAAAATGGATAAGAAAGATAGAACACTTGTAACAGATGAGACAAGTGCAAGACAATCTGAAATGGCAAAGACTAAGAAGGACGTCTGGTTAGAGAAAATGGGGAGGCCGTTACTGTCATTCCCTCCAGGTACGGTGATTGCAGCAGCAAATGCCACTGTGACAATGAGTGATGCTGCAACTGAGCATGCAGTAGCCATTCCTGTCATCCATTGTATTTCAGATGCAACCAAGTTAGCGTGCTCTTCATTGAAGATAGCCAGTGGTGTCTTCTTATCAGAATTCTTTGATTTAATTTCTTCAGATGTTACAAGTCTCTCCATCTCCTGCATCAAACAGAAATATTTGATCATAGATCAATTTTTGTATTCAGCAAGGCATCATAAATGAGAAAATATCTTTAACTGCTAAATGGTTCTAGGGGAATGCATTTTCTGGATGAAGGTAAAAATAGACCAGAAATGTTCCCAAAAAACTTCAATAAGAAACCTTTTCTCAAACATTTTATCTCATAAACAGGAATTATTTCCAACTGAGCTTAAATATATGAAAAGTAAGAATATAATTACCTTAAACCACCTGAGTTCATACTGCATTTGAAGAATCGCTCCACGATTAAGATCGAGTAAGTCTTGACGGGCTCTGTATCCCGCCAAGTGCAATATATTATTATCATCGTTATCAGTTAAGAACATCTTATCCTGTCCAATATTCTTCTGTTGAAGAACCTTAAAAACCTTTTCACGACGGTACATTACAGCAAGATGAAATCCTGAATGATTCTCTTCATCTGTAGAATTTATTGAGGCAGGAAAATAACATAGAATTTCAGTGACAATCTCTTCTACTCCATTCTGTGCCCCTAAAAGAAATGGCCTCTTCAGTGCTGCGAGAGCTATGCCATATGGCGAAGCTTTAATAAGTGAGAATATGCGTTTGACTAGCTGAAGTGCTTGACAATGCATCAATTTTATGTGATGAATGCGCTTCATAAGTGGTACTGTAGTTGCAAGAAATCCCATTACTTCACAGCTAAATAATTTATTTACTTGTATGTTAATTGATTGCCAGAGCATATTTCTTACCTAGAACTTCAAGCGTTTTCCAAAGTTTTCCAGGTGTCTCTGGACACACTGCAAAAGAACAGAAACCAAGCTTGTGAAGACTTTAAACTCTTGCTAAACATGGACTGAATATTTGTATCAGAACTTGAAACGTGCCTCAGCAATTTCGCACAATGGAAAATATATCAGGATTGAAATGCTGAATATCGATTAAGGTAATTGTATAAAAATAAGATATTATGTACTTATCTCTTGAAAATTGATTCTTGGAGCACCTATGCTGTTGAGAAAGAGAAGAATTTGGTAATTGCTTTGTATACTCTTTGGCATCCCAATCAGCATCAGTATACATGTTAGTCACACTTGAACAAATAGTTAGTCCGTGTAAGTCTTGTTCTTGCACACTTGAACAAATAGTTAGTCACATGTGACTTTCTCCGGTGGTGAAATAGGTGGCCGTGTACACTCCGAAGGTCAAATTAGTCAATGTATAGGATGTATGAGTGTGGAACGTGAGCTACCGATTAAAGAGGTCGGATTCGGAAGGGTATGAATTGAATATATTGAGAGTGCAAACTTAGAGCTTAGAGAGTCTAAAGTTGCATAACTTTCAAATGGCACAATGCATTAGTTTTTATAGTGGAAGAGGTGTAATACTGACCGTTGGATTGAAAGACACTTGGCCTCATCTTGATGGTCGAGGTGTCTTTCCTAGGTGTCAATCCATACATCATAGGCCTTTGTCGCATTTAATGTTTTTGAAAAGATATCACCCTGACCTCTAGATGGTAGAATGGTGATTTGACCTTTAAACACTTGCTGCAAAGATGTTACATCAATTAATCGTATGAATATTTGCATAAAAGATCTCCTTGGAAGAAGCGTTGTGAGGATGCTTTTTATTAGCATGGAGGTTGGTCGCCTCGTACTTCTTCCCAGCATGCATGACACTTCGCCTAAGCCATGGAGGTCGGCCCTTACATGGCACTTCGGCTGAAGTAATGCATCACCTCGACTACCTTGTGTGGCCTCACCTCAACCAGATGGGAAGATGATGTGGAGTGTGGGCCTGGTTGATTGCCAGATGGAGGTGATCTGGAGCCTCATCAGAAGAGGCGTCACAACCTCTAGAAGTCCACATCAAATTCACACGCACTAGAAGAGAAAGGAGATCTATTTTATTGGGTGATTGTGTTCAATCTTGGTGAGAGTGATATCGGTCATATTGTAGATCATCATCATAGAGTTGAGTCATTTTTATGTTCCTACTCTAATAAGTGGCAAAAAGCCATGAAGGATAAGAACCAAGTCGGAGTTCGTAGAACCTCCCGGTTAAACCCATTAGCTGTAATTAAATACAACTCAAGACCAGGAAAGACTAACGGAAATGTCGAATGATACAAGGCAAGTTTAGTGAATAAGAAGATACATGATAATGATTAAGAGTGTGAAAGGGAGACTAACGAGAATAGATTAAGGTCCCCCAAATGCCGAAGCTTGTTCCACTTCGGAAAACAGAAGGTTCCTCAGCCATCATCTCCAAAATCCTTCCACTTCGGGAAACAGAAGTTTCGATCAGCTCTAAATGAAAAATATTTCCGCATGCCAACTCGGGGTTGAATTCAAGCAAATCGAGAGCCAAATCTACAATTTCAGCAAGAACCAGTAATCAGTTTACCAGAAAAATTTCAAGATTATTTTTAGTAGCATTTAGTTTGCGAATCTTATTTTGTTCCATTAATAATTAAAAAGTGATATGAAAACAACAATCAACATAAAAGCCCACCTTTTAACATGGAACCCAACGCTCAACAGGTGAGCTTGGGAAGTTTGGACTATTGACATAAACATATGAGACTTTAACCATTCACTTAAGAATTCGGCTGCTGGTTGGCCGAAGAAGGCATTAAGATTGAATTACCAACTTAGAACATGCCAAAGAAATTGAAGTTGTTATAAATCAATGCAATCACCGATGAAGAGCATTGGGTAGCAAAAAGAATTGGAGAGAGAGAGAGGCTGCCAATTAGGGACGAAAAGCCACATAGAAAAGGGGGTAATTCCCTTTCAAAGTTTTCACGGACCACTGAACTTAAAAATTGTTTCAATTAGTCACTTAACTTTGAAAATTGATACCCTATTTATTACTGTGTAAATGGTGCTTGCAAAATTGGAAGAATTTAATAACATGTGTAACGATATGGCTTATGTGGCACACATTTGAAAGCTATAAATCAGATTTTTATGCAAATCATGCTATAATTAGTTAGAAACTATAATAACTTAGCTCATAAAGTTTGTGAAATTCAGAGTTCGAAAAGCTCTACATTTGAATAAAACCATACATTCAACTGTCATTAAAAAAAAATAATTCCAAATATGCATTGAATGATTTGTACATAAAAAACAATCACATACCCATAGACTTATACTCAATATCATCAAATCTTTCCAATTTTGCAAATGTCGTTTACGCAGTAATGGACAAAGTTACCAATTTTCAAAGTTAAGTGACTAACATGGACAATTTTAAGTTCAATAACGCTGTGGAAACTTTGAGAAAAATTTAGTGACCATTTAGGGATTTAACCCGAGAAAAAGGTTTTGCAGGGTAGCTAGTCTTTTAGTGTTGTCTAAAAATATGGTGACACGAAAGAGAGTTCAAAGAGGCTGTCAGGGTGTAGGGAGAAAAATTAAGGCGATAGAAGCTAGAAGACACTGTATACATGTACAAGAAAATATTTTATTTTGTGGGTTTCTCAATTTATAAAATATTCTTCTCTTGTGGTACTTGGCAATTTGCCGAAGTTTTCTCTTGCTAGCTCGTTTAATCTTGTGTTTTTCATTTCCGTTACGTCCGGTAGGATGTTTTCCAACAACTCTATGCAGATCTTTGTTAAGCAATAACTTTACATACCATAAAATTTTGCATTTACTAGAGATTGCAAAACCCCGCCCCCAGCTGCACCTTCAAGCAGAATAGAACAATTATTTTCCTTGCAGATACGGAGCAAGTTTGAAGTCATCCCTTTGTGACCTTGATTTGCAGATACTTGGATTGGCAACAAACCATCGTTGTTGAAAAAACTCAGCAATTCATCATTTTTCTTCACGAGCAGCTCAGCTACTTCCACATTTCCAAGCTGTGCCGCCGCATGAAGAGCCGTGTTGCCGGAGTTGTCCTTCTGAGTCAGTAAGTCCGGCGGCGTCTTATCAACCATCTTATTGATAAAGGAACGCTCTTGTCCTCCCTTGATGGCCACGAGGAGTGCTGTCTCTCCAGATTCAGTTATCCTGAATGTGAATGCGAAACTCTGAGCGAAGAATATCTTAAGACGATCCCAGTTGCCAGCAATTACTGCGTTATACACTCCATGACTTTCTTCATCAACTGCTTTCATATCAACAAGTAAATGAAGATGGAAGCTTATATATCTTCATTCTCAAATCAAATCAAATGCCAATTATCAACACACATTAAAAAGAAGCTCACCAATACCCATCACTCACCATATATCTCCCGGGATCGCGACGGGGGCTGCTCCATCATCTTCGCAACTGATCTCCCAACTGCACTTTTAGCACAACACAGACTACAGATAACCTTATGTTTTATACTCGATAAGGTTCATGTGAGAATAGTGGTTCTATAACTTGTTGGGCCTGTGCTTATTTGACCCGGATTGTGTATCTTTTGCTTAGACCCATTTGTAGCCCTTGGATCATACTAATGGTGGAGATCAATCCTTGTTAGATATTCTTTCCTTGGTCAATGCTTTTAAAATTTAAAAGGTGTTGCTTCTTTCATACACTTTCACTTTCTCTCTCTCTTGAAATGCTTGGCCCGTCCTTTCCCTTTTAACAACAACAGAGAGTTGGCTTCTTCTATGGCCTTCTTTCATCTACCTCAAATTCGATTCCTAGTAGCCCGTTGACAAGAGATTATTATGCAACACTCAGACTTGAAATAGTAGTTGAGTGAGGGCTGATTTCTCGTGAGGTTTGGGTCCGATTTTGGTGGTAGGAACTTGGCTATTTATGGTAGATCATTTGGATCGATGACCCTAGTCAAGTGGAGTGTTCTAGCTGGTTCTCTTCTCTCTATGGATGGTGATTTTGCAAGACATGGAAGCTGTTCCTGAGCCTAACCATTCGGTCAGACTGAAGAGGGGAAAAACCTGCAAAAAGGAGAGAAGAAGGTTGCTTCTCTGGACGGTAAAAGGGAAGTCTCTGTCTCGTTTATTAAGCTGGTGATTCGGTCCAGTTAATGTCCATTTTAATATTCTGTTTCAGTTCTGATTTCGGTTTATGTGTTGATAGTATCCTGCTGTTTTCTGTAATCTGTGAATGCTATTGATATATGGTTGATTACATATTGTTAATGCATGATTTCTGGAGTATGTTGAACTCTGTTATAGAGGTTTTGGTTCTGGGATTGATATTGAACTTTGTCATTGGTTTGGATGAGTTTTAGAACTTGTTTATGCTATGTATTGATTCCGCATCTTAGGCTGTTTATTCCCAACAGTTCATCTATTATTGTGAGGCCAGCCTTAAAAATTATTTACAGATTTTTCGAGGACTTCTTAAAAATTTTCTATAATTTCTTAGAAAAACACTGTTGATCATGCTGCTTCAAGCCAAGTTTTATTATAGAGTCCTCTAACTTTATTTTATTTCATTTGATCCTTTGAATTATATTTTTATTACAGTTAACACTATTTCCCTTTTTGAGCCCCATCTTGGGAAAAAGATATATTTTAGAATAATGATTTTTTGGATAATGTGTGGTTAAAAAATGATAAAAAGTTTTCGATTTTCATGTAAAATTATTATGGAAGAATGTGTGTTTAAAAATGAATTTTGAAAAAATGAGGATCAAAATCAATTATGATATATGTAACATTAAAAGTTTTTCCTTGTCAAAGTCACATTAAAAGTTTGTTTGGGAAGTGATTATAAATACTAAAAATAAGTGACAAATAAATTAGTACTTACGAATCTCACGAGCCCTTGTTTGATCCCCATTATTTCTAAAATACATTTTTCTCTATATTCTTTTCAAGCACACATTCTTTATTAAAATACTATTGCACGCAAATACAAAAAAAAAATTCTTATTTTTTAACCGCATATTTTTCATCAATCTACTATTACAAAATGCATTCTTTTTTAAAAATGGGACTCAAACATGCTTGCAATTTGTAACTAAAAAGTAGTTTGACCATTTGTAGACATTAGGCAAACTAGGTTAAGACTCCACACATGTTCAAGTGGTCTAAAAATACTGAATTATCATGTTATTCATAACTAAATAATACATATTAAAACTAATTAACAATGTATCCACACAAAAATGACTCAAAAGCAATAGTGAATTGGCATATGTTTGGGTTCCTTTTAGTTAAAAAAAGAAAAAGACACTTTTTAATGTCAAATATTAGCTTGCATCACACATCTTTGCTACCAATTTGGCCTCTTTTTTTAAAAAAAAAAAAAAATTATTTTCAACCACACATTTCATTCGATTCACATTTTTATTAACTTTTCAATCAAATATTTCATTAACTTTATCAAAATTTATTAAAAATATGATTTTTAAAAAAACCATACAGTACCTATACAGAATTACTATTCACTTATTCACCACTTAATTCCATCAACTTATAATTTAGGGACTAAAGCGGAAACCAAACGAGGCTTCTTACTTTAAAATCAAACTTTGGATTGAATGCAACATTTCATGGAGACAAACGAGTCCCTTTCAATAAAACGTGTTCATTGACTTGATGGAGATGAACATGTTATCAAATATCAATAATTTATAGAAGCAGATAGAATCTGAAATTAATAACGATAATGAAGGGAGTACTGTAATTGAAATCTATCCACACAACTGTACGGTTTGTCACTTTGTTATAGTCACCATCGCCCGTGCTACGTCAGCCCCAAAGCTCTTTCTTTTAATCACCGACGAAAATGAAGGACAAGTTTTTACTTATATGATTTATATGAATGACAGCACAAAATAGAAAGAAAGCCCAACTTCTACTTGCTTATTCTTCCAATGATTTGTTAATTGGCTTGACTCATAAATAATTACATGTGGGGTGCCTTTGTTTACTTTATTTGATTAGGGAACAAGATTATGTGATATAAGATTAAGAGAAACTGGAATTGTTCTCCTGTCCACGGTGGGCTGAATAAGACTGTCCACCTGCTGATTTGGCAGGAGAATACAACGTTGGGGGCATAATAAGACTTTTCACCGTAGACAGGAGAATAGGTCTGTTGTATTTCAAGAAGTTAAGTATTGAAAAAGGAATTATTGTGCATTGTCCAACTTAAAAATAAATGTGAAGTTACTCTTATGTAACTTTTTCTGCAAATTTAAATTAGATAACTTACTTTTCTTTTACTTTTTAAGTAAAAAAAATATATTAAAGTAATCCTTGATGACAATTAGAGCATGTTTGAGCCCAATTATTTGGTTAAAAATGTATTTTGAAATAGTAATTTGATGGATAATGTATAGTTAAAAAATAAGTAAAAGTTTTGAGATTGTGTGTAATATTATTTTATTGAAAAATGTGTGGTTGAAAAAAAAAAGAGAAGTATTTTGGAAATAATGAGATCAAACAATAGCTTATTTTCTTGCCAAATGATCGTCAATTTGTCGTTCGCACCTCATATGGACAGTTAGACAGTTGAATTAACTCCCAGCAAGATTAATACCGTTGGAATTATTGAAAGTGTAGAAAGAAAAATCCGATATGGTACATACTCTATTTGAGCAAGTAGAGCCTGAGCAAAGCATCAAGGCAAATTCATTTGGTCCGCTTGATCAAACAGCTCTTCGGGAATTCAAGATTTTGAATCTTCTACCACGGAAGGTTGTTTTTTTATGAGGAATTGCATCCATTCGTACTCGAGTTTCTAATGAGCATATATAGCCCTTGTTTGATAAGAATTAAAATCAGATATTTGGTAGATTTTGATAAAAGTTGATGAAATGTGTAGTTGAAAAGTTACGAGACCTACAAAATATATGATTAAAATTAATTATTGACTTTGATCAAAATTTAGATTAAAATCTTACCAATTAAAGTCATAGATGATAGTGGAATTGATCTCCTACTCCAAGTGGGTAGGATAAAATCTTTTTACTTTTGATGTGGCAGGGAGAATCGCAAGTATGGTTCTCTGAATATATGATTGTTGCAGACAGTTGTAAGTAAGATTCTCCTACCATGTCAATAGTGAAAAGGTTTTATTACCGTCCACCGTGGGAATGAAATCAGATCCGAAGATGATAGTATGGAAATTATAAACAAGTGAGTATGCCTAGACAAACAATGTATTTGGTTAATTAACCCTCTCTCAATGTTTCTTCGTCAAGGGTCTCCAATTATAAAATACAATAAACAAACAATGTCAAATGCCAGAAATACCCTCACCATGGGAAAAAGACCCTAGCACTCTTATCAATCCAATTAATTCTCCAATTCAAGTTCAGGTCCTCAAATCACAATTACATGTTTTCTTATCTTCAACTACCGTGTTGCTACTCTAAAATTATGTTATTTATTATATTCTTCACCTATATTGAGTATATTTTGAGCATTTGAACAAGAGTTTGATAAGCATATTATCTACATTGAAAAATCCCATTTACATTAGAAGAAAGTAGAAAGAGACTTTTAGAAATTTCATGTTGCTTGTACTTTTATTATTTAATATAGTATTAAATAATATTTAGTAGGTTTTGTTTTCGTATTTAGTGTGCTTTTTGTGTTGTCTGGATCTATTGAATGATAATGGCACTCCAACGATTAGCTAGAATGTAAAACGCCACTTCAACCATTATTTGCTACGTAAGACGGCACTATCGTCGTTATCTGCTGTAGTTTGATTTTTTCAACGAAATGACCTCTAATGATGGACTCCCTAAGCATAGAAAGATTGATCATGTCATAAATAACGGTTGAAATGATATAGCTTTTATATTATCAAAATGGTGAAAGTACAAGTCGTCCTATTCACATGTGTCATATCTCTCAACTTTTAGACATGTTATATGTACATTACAAAGTAAATAAGTTCATCTTATTATTTCTCAGTGCACGAATAGGTCGTGGATGCTTATACTCATGTTTACACACGTAACAACACAAGTACCATTTTTATGTCTAGTAATGACACTTGTGTCATTCTGAAGTTTTCACCGATATTTTAATTTTTTTTTTCAACGAAACAACCTCTAATAATGGACTCCCTAACATATGTAATATAGAAAGGTTGACCATGCCATAAAGAACAATTGAAATGACATAACTTTTATGTTATCGAGATGGTAAAAGCTCAAGTCATCCTATTCATCGTGTCAATTAAGTTGATGTCTCTCAACTTTTGTACAAGTTATGTGCATATTACAACATACATAAGTTTCACTTATTATTTTTCGAGGCATGGATGGGATGTGCTGCTTATACTCATATTTACTCACATAACGATACAAGTGTCATTTTCATGTTCATAAGGCACTTGTACCATTTTGTTGATTTTTTCTATATTTTGATTTTTTTTCAATGCAACAACATCCAACAACAGACCCCCTAACTTATGTAAGACACAAAGGTTACCATCTGACAAAGAATGATCCAAATGATATTAGTTATGTCTTATTGAATTGGTTAAAGCAGAAGTTATCGTACTAATTCATGTCGACTAAGTAATGAGCTTATCTTTCTACTTTTGTACGTATCACGTCCATCTTACAACGTAAATGAGTTCCTCTTATCAATTCTCCGGGCTCGGGCGTGAATAAGTCATAGCTGCTTATAGAGTGTGTCTACAAACAGAATGGTACAAGGGACTTTTTTATTTCAATAACGTCTCTCGTGTCATTTTGTTTATTTCTCCTATATTTTGCTACTTTTCCAACGCGAAGACCTCAAGCAATAGACCCCCTAACTGAAGGAAGTCATGAAGGTTGATCATGTGATAAAGAACGATTCAATTGAAATAGATTATGTGATATCGAGTTGGTGAAATAACAAATTGTATTGATTTGTTAGAAATATCATTAATGCACATGTATCTCAACTTTTGTAAACGAGAATATCCATATTTCAACTTAAATGAGTTCAGCTTATTGGTTCTCAGTGCACAGACGAGTCGTTGATGCTTATACTCATGTTCATAGACATAACGACACAAGGGGCATTTTCATTTCAGTCATGGTTTTGGTGTCATTCTGTTGATTTATCCTATATTTTGCTTTTTTCCAATGCAATGACTTCAAGCATTAGACCCCTTAATTTAAGGAAGTCAGAAAGGTTGATCATGAAACAAAAAACAATTGAATCGATATATATATATATATATATATATATATATATATATATATATATATATATATATATATATATACAGAAATGATCTAATGAGCACCGGTGCTCATCTAATCCTAAGCACCGATGAGTTGGCACATTAATTTATTGGTGGATTGGAACTCACAAAATCTTTATCCACCAATGAATTAATGTGCCAACTCATCGGTGCTTAGGATAAGATGAGCACCGGTGCTCATTAGATCATTTCTGTATATATATATATATATATATATATATATATATATATATATATATATATATATATATATATATATATATAAACGAGTTAGTGAAACACCAATTCATTGTATTGTTTTGTCAATGATCATATCTTTCAAATTTTGTAAACAACACTTCCAACTTTTGACTTAAAAGAGTTCAACTTATTGGTTCTCGAGGCATAGATGGATTGTGAATGCTTGTACTCATGTTTATTGACACAATGACGCAAGAGACATTTTCATTTCAGTAATGTATTTGGTGTCGTTCTCCTTATTTATCTTATATTTTACTTCTTTTCCAACGCAACGATCTCAAGTATTGAACCTTCTAACTTAAGAAAGTCAGAAATGTTGATCATGTAACAAAGAACGATTGAATTGACATATATTGTGATAAAGAGTTGGTGAAATAACAATTAATTGTATTGATTCCTCAAAAAATATAATTAATAAGCATATCTCTCAACTTTTGTAAACGACATTTCCATCTTGTAACTTAAATGAGTTCAACTTGTTGGTTTTCGAAGCATAGATGGGTTTGAATACTTGTACTCTATAAACTCGTGTTTATAGATAGAACGACACAATGAACGTTTTCATTTCAGTAACGGCTCTTGTGCCGTTATGTTTATTTATCCTATATTTTGCTTCTTTTTCAATCCAACGATCTCAAAATTGGACCCCTAACTTAAGGAAGTCATAATGTTGATTATGTGACAAAGAACGATTGAATTGACATAGATTATATGATAATGAGTTGGTGAAATAACAAGTTATTGTATTGTTTTGTTAGAAAATATGCACATATCTCTCAACTTTTGTAAATGGCATGTCCATCTTACAAGTTAAATGAGTTCAACTTATTGGTTTTCGGGGTACTGAAGGGTCGTGGATGCTTATACTTGTGTTCATAGACATAACGACATAAGGGAAGTTTTCATTTCAATAACAGTTTTTGTGCCTTTTTTTTATTTCTCCCGTATTCTGTTAATTAAGTAATGAGCATATCTTTCTACTTTTGTACTTGTCATGTCCATTTTACAATGTAATTGAGTTCCACTTATTGATTCTCACAACACGCATAAAATATGGCCACTTATACTCGTGTTTACACACATAATGGCACAAGGGCCGTTTTCATCTTAGTAACAACACTTGTACCGTTATGTTGATTTCTCTTATATTTTGATTTGTTTCAACACAATAACATCTAAAAATGGATCCACTAATGTATGTAAGACATAAATGTTGACCACTTGACAAAGAACAATCGACGTGACATAGATTATTTGTTATTGAATTTGTAAAAACACAAGTCATCCTATTGATTCACATCGATTGAATAACAAGCATATCTCGGGGATGTTACAACGTAAATAAGTTTCACTTATTGGTTCTTGGGGCACGGATAAGACATGGCTACTTATACTCGTATTTACATACGTAACGACACAATGGCCATTTCCATCTCAATAACGACACTTGTGATGTTCTATTAATCCTATATTTTGACATTTTTTAATGCAACGACATCCAACAATGGATCGCCTAACGTATAAGCATGTCTATCAACTTTTGTATAGGTCATGTGCATATTGCACTATAAATAAGTTCCACTTATTAGTTCTCAGTACACGAATGGTTCTCATGGACACTCATAAGTTCAGTACAAAACTTGTGTCGTTCTCATGATCGATTATAAGTCAATGACACTTGTGATATTCTCATAGACGCTTATAAGTCCAATAACAACACTTGCACCGTTTTCTTGAGACATAACATGCAAATTTTTATTTTGACCTATGTTTTGAAGCGAAGGTGTGACGTTAAAGGAATCAACACTGTACACTTGAAAAAAATCTTATTTAAAAAAATTAACTAAATCTATGGGTCAAAATGTCTCATGACTAAGGTGCCACATTTCTATTTTTGATATAAATGGATTTCTTTGCCATTGGAACTTGGACATTGTGCTTTTTAGCATATTCTCTTTCGATTATTTCCCATTCTTTCCAGACAGCAACAACACCGAGTTCAGGATTTAGATCGAATAATGTAAGCTCAAGTCGGGCTTGCAACAATAACCAAGTGCTAGGAATGTTCATAAAATTAAAATAAACAAATTATCCAATCAAATCAAAAGGCACAAAGAGGCCAAAACGAGGAGAAATATTTAGAAAAAAATTGTGAAACATGCCTAATCATTTTACTTCCATGTGCATCAATGAGAAATAGCATAAGCTCCAATTTCTCTGGCGACATCAACCACGGTAGACTACAAATGGTCTAAAACATGGTAGGGCATCCTTCAAGAAGAGTCATAGGCAATTGGGTCCACCTTTAACAAATGAATAGTATATCTGATCAACCATACAAACAATTTAGCACAACAAACAACCAAAATATCCTAAAATGGTGACTGAAGTTGTAAATTCAACATATAGGAAATAATTCTTCTTTTAGTGCTAAGTAACTCTCACCCAGTAAATGAGCCAGTGATACGCTCCTCCCACCATATGGCCACACAAAACGGTTGGGAATCAACATTGTGCCACTTTCACACCCATAATCCATTCCAAAAGGATACATTCACTCCAAAAAATTACTAAAATTTCCATAAAAACCCACTAAAATTTAGCACATATTTTTTTAATAGTATTACAGTACCAATAGCAAAAGTCCCCCCAAAAAAAATCATACAATTATTAGAAAATCCAGTGAACCATTAGCTTTTTTAAACTCTAGAATTGGTCATAACAATTGAAATTTATCGCATTTATTAAAATGAAGAGGAAATTACTGAAAGACAATTCGTCCAATTTGAGGACGTTGAGCTAGAGGGGATCTCATGAAGCTCGTTGTAAGAAAAACTCTTATTAGAGAAGCTATCAACACAAAACAAAAGAGAATAGTGGATTGCATGAGACATCGATCCATTGAAACTAAAGAAGAAAGAATGAGGTGAAAAGAGGGAAATTGGGTGTATATTTTGCTATTAATTGAAGGACAATTTTATCATTTTGCCAATTAAAAGATTTTAATTTTCTTCTTTTTTGGTCAAAGGCTATTTCTTTAAAGAATAATGTCATCAAGTATAAGTTGTGATGGAGCACCAATTTGAGTGTCCACACTTGATAGGTGCAATTAAATGGATGTTTTGACTTTATAGTTAAATGAAACTATCATTTAAAGACACGTAAACTAGTGTTAAGTACCAGTGGTGCTAAAGAACATTACTCTTTTCAAAATACTTTGTCTATGCAGGTTGTTTGGCCAAATTTTCCATAATTTAAAATACCTTTATATAGAGAAAAACATGTATTTGGTGGGTAAATTAAGATTCACACATAACCAGCGGTCAAAAACGATAATAACACCAAATATAGAACCCAACATACAATCAAAATCATGAACATAACCTGTAAATAATGACTAAAACATCACAAAACCCTAAATCTAATTCCTCCAGTTTCCGTCGGAATCACCACCTCTATTGTAACCAAGGTCGCTGTTAAAAAATACATGGTTATTTTGTTTTATTATTTATTAAGGGTAGAATACTCTTTTCAATTTTCTTTGTTTAGCCTCTATATAGTCTCTTTGAATTTAGGTTAAATTATCTTTTTCTTATTCAATTGCATTATACAGAATTAATGAAACTTTAGTCTCCTTTTCCTTTTGTTTATTTATTTGGATTGTTTAACATGGTATCAGAGCTAAATTTCATAAGATCTGACATAATTTCAAACATAGCTTTCACGGATCTAACTAGTATTTCAAGAGATTTTTCATTCAGTTTATGCAATATGGTATTTCGTTAGGGTTTTCATTCAACTTCTGTAATCTGATATTTTGTTTTCCTTTCTTTTGCGATCTAAGTTTCCTTCTTTTTTTTTTTTATTATGGCAACTGAAAGAGACGATTTTCTTCAATCTGTGAGTGTGAGGTTTGATGGAAAGAATTATTTGTATTGGAGTTACGTGATTAGAAATTTTCTTAAGGGTAAAAAAATATGGGGATATGCTAATAGAACTTATGTGAAACCTAAGGATACTGATGAGGGTTATGTTGCTTTGATAGATGTTTGGGAAGCAAATAATACAAAAATTATTACTTGAATTAACAATTCCGTTGAGCATTCCATAGGTAGAGAGTTGGCAAAGTATGAGACAACAAATGAGGTTTAGGATCATCTGCAAAGGTTATTCACTCAGTCAAATTGTGCAAAACAGTAGCAATTGGAGAATGACATATGAGCTCTTCAACAGAAGAATATGAATGTTCAGGAGTTTTATTATGCTATAACAGATCTTTGGGATCAATTGGCTCTTACAGAATCGGCAGAATTAAAGGAGTGTAGTTCCTATATTGCTCATAGAGAGCAGCAATAGTTGGTACAGTTTTTCACTTCGCAGTGATTTTGAAGGACTTAGAGGTTCAATTTTGCATCATTCTCCACTTCCTTCTGTTGACTCAGTTGTCGGTGAGTTATTGGCTAAAGAAATACGTCTTAAGTCTTATTCTGAACAAGGAATTCTTTCTATTTCTAATCCTTCTGTTTTAGCAGTGCCTTCTAAGTCACTCTCTAATAATCAGAATACGTTTCACATAAGGGCTGTCCCCGACGAGTGCAGTTTCTGTAAGCAAAAAGGTTATTGGAAGGCTCAGTGTCCTAAGTTGAGACAACAGAATCGAACCGTGCAGGAATCTCAAGCTTGGAAGTCTGTCAATCAATCACAATCGAATGCTCATAGACCACCTTAGGGTTATAGACCACCACAGTCCAATACTGCAACGGTAGTTTCATCAGGTCTTTTCACTGATTAGTACTCTCACTGGGCAATTTTAGAAGTTTATCTCCTTACAGCTACAAGCTATGTCTGCTTCTTCCTCCGTAGGTCAGTTGCCTCCCAGTTCTTCAGGTATGTCACATTCTGTGTGGGTCTTGGATTCTGGTTCTTCACATCATATGTCTCCAGATTCGTCATCTTTTGCTTTCGTGTCTCCTTCGTCTTCTACTCCTATCATGACTGCTGATGGCACTCATATACCTTTAGCAGGTGTTGGTTTTGTTGTCACACCTCACTTGTCTCTCCCTAATGTTTATCATATTCTGAAACTCACATTAAATCTTGCTTTTGTTGGTCAGTTATGTTGGTAATTTAGTCACATTTTACTCTTCTTCTTGTTATGTGCAGGATCTACAATCTAAGAAGCTGATCGGGACATGCCGTGGAAAGGGGGACTATATAGTTTGGATGAGTTAAAAGTGTCAGTTGTTGCTATTGCTACTAGTGTTGATTTGTCTTTTTTTTTTCGTTTGAGTCATTCTTCTTCTAGTTTTTATTATTGGCATTCTCGCTTAGGTTATGTTTCGTCTTCTCATTTGAGATTTTTGGCTTCTATAGGGGCGTTAGGAAATTTTCAACTTTGTGATATTTCAGATTGTAGTGGTTGTAAATTGGCAAAATTTTCAACTTTACCTTCTGATCGAAGTATTTCTGTTTCTTCATCTCCATTTGATTTAATTCATTTTGATATATGGGAGCCTTCTCCTATTGCCACAAAATGAGGGTCTTGATATTATGTTTTTTATTGACAATCATACTCGTTATTGTTGGGTTTATTTAATGAAATATCTTTCTGAATTCTTTGAGATATACATAGTCTTTCGTGCTTTTATCAAAACTCAACATTCTGCAGTTATCAAATATTTTAGGTATAATTTGGTTGGGGAATACACTTCTAATAAAATTTGTGAACTGCTTGCCTTAGATGGAACTATTCACCAAATTTCGTGTACAGATGCTCCTGAGCAAAATGGTGTTGTTGAAAATATAGGCACATTGTTGAAACTGTTCGCTCTCCCTTATTGTCCGCTTCTGCTCCTAGTGTGTTTTTGGGTGAAGCAGTTCTTACTGCTGTAGGTTTGATTAATATAGTTCCATCTTCTCATATTTCAGGTTTTTCTCATTTCGAAAGGTTGTATGGGTATGCCATTGATTATTCTTTCTTTAGAGTTTTTGCTTATACTTGTTTCATTCTTCGTCCTCATGTAGAACGCAGCAAGTTGTCATCTCGATCTGCTATTTGTGTCTTTATTGGTTATGGTGAAGGTAAAAAAAGATATCGTTGTTTTGATCCAATAACTCAGAAACTTTATGTGTTTCGTCATGTTGTCTTTCTTGAGCATATACATTTCTTTTCTATTCCATCCACTACTCATAGTTTGACCATATCTGATCTTATCCGTATGGATCCTTTTCTGACGATTCTGATAGTTTGTCATCTCAGGTTCCTAGCACTTCAAATATCCCTTCCCATGTTCTTACTCTATTATCTTTACAACTAATTCGTACTGATCATTCTGCATGTACTGACACTTTACTCTCCGACACACCTGAAGCTCCCTCCTCTCCTATGGTCCCTCAAACTCCGTTTGAGACTGTGGATCCACCTCTACATCAATCCATACGCATTCGTAAGTCAACAAAGTAACCAGATTTTGCTTATTCTTATTATTCTTCATTTTTTTACTTTCTTTTTAGTATCTATTCATCGTCTCTCTGAGTCATCTTCCTATAAAGAGACAATTCTTAATCCTCTTTGGCAGCAAGCTATGGATGAGGAACTTTCTGCTTTGCACAAGACTGGTACTTGGAATTTGGTTCATCTACGTCCTGGTAAGAAGGTTGTTGGTTGTTGTTGGGTGTATAAGATCAAGACTAATTCTGATGGATCAATTGAGTGATACAAAGCTAGGTTGGTTGCAAAAGGGCACTCTCAACAGTATGGTATGGATTATGAGGAGACATTTGCTCATGTTGCAAAAATGACTATTATTCGTACTCTTATTGCAGTAGTTTCGGTTCGTCAGTGGCGTATCTCTCAACTTGATGTTAAAAATGCCTTTTTGAATGAGATCTTTATGAAGAAGTTTATATGGCTCCCCATCCTGGTGTTCCACATGATTTTGGGTATGTTTGCAAGCTCAAGAAAGCGTTATATGGTCTCAAACAAGTACTTCGTATGGTTTTAGAAATCTTCTGTTGTGATCTCTTCCCTTGGATTTATTTCTAGTAGTCATGATTCTGCTCTTTTTGTTAAGTGCACTGATGCAGGTCGTATCATTCTATCTTTATATGTTGATGACATGATTATTACTGGCGATGATATTGATGGTATTTTAGTTTTGAAGACGGAGTTAGCTAGACAATTTGAAATGAAGAATTTGGATTCTCTATGATATTTCTTGGGTATTGAGGTAGCCTGCTCACCCAGAGGTTATCTTCTTTCTCAGTTGAAGTATGTTGCAGATATCCTTGAGCGGACTCGACTTACTGATAATAAGACTGTTGATACTCCCATTGAGGTTAACGCAAAGTATTCTTCTTCTGATGGTTTACCTTTATCAGATCCTACTTTATACCATACTATTGTTGGGAGCTTAGTATATCTCACTATTACTCCTCAAGATATTGCATATGGTGTTCATATTGTTAGTTAGTTTGTTGCTTCTCCTACTACAGTTCATTGGACAGCTTTTCTTCGTATTTTGCTGTATTTTCGAGGTACAGTCTTTCAGAGTCTTTTACTTCCATCCACATCTTCCTTGGAGCTGCGTGCATACTCTGATGCTAATCATGACAGTGATCTCATAGATCGCAAGTCTGTTGCTGGCTTCTGTATCTTTTTAGGTGATCTTCTTATTTATTGGAAGAGCAAGAAGCAATCTATTGTTTCTCAATTTTCAACCGAAGCAGAATATCGTGCGATGACATCCATTACCAAAATAATTGTTTGTTTACGTTGATTACTTGCAGATATGTGAGTTTTTCTTTCTCATCCCACTCTTATGTATTTGATAACTAGAGTTCCATTCAAATTGCTCACAACTCGATTTTTCATGAACAAACTAAGCACATTGAGATCGATTATCATCTTACTCATCATCATCTCAAGCATGACACAATTACTTTGGCATTTGTTTCTTCTTATTTGCAACTTGTAGATTTCTTTACCAAGTCGCATTCTATTTCTCGTTTTCATTTCTAGTCGGCAAACTCTCAATACTTGTAGCTGCCGCATCGTGAGTTTGAGAAGAGATGTTAAGAAATATATGGTTATTTTGTTTCATTATTTATTAAGGGTAGAATAGTCTTTTCAATTTTCTTTGCTTAGCCTATATATAGTCTCTTTGTATCTAAGTTAAATTATCTTTTTCTTTTTCAATTACATTATGCAGAATCAATGAAACCCTAACCTCCTTTTCCTTTTCTTTATTTCTTTGTGTTTAGCCTATATATAGTCTCTTTGTATTTAGGCTAAATTATCTTTTTTTTTATTCAATTGTATTATGCAGAATCAATGAAACCCTACCCTCCTTCTCATTTTTTTTTATTTCTTTAGATGGTTTAACAGTCGCCACTATTTTATTAATTCTAGAAACCAATTCATGACAAATTTCTCAATTGCCCAGCAACCTAGTAAGGCTTCCAAAGTCTCGGCCCCTGCCCAATATGTGTGTCTGTGTATAAATATAGGCAGATAACTAAAATGATTAGTTAGGGCTGGGCCCATAAATCGAAAATCGTAAAAACGACCCAACCCAACCCACATCGGGTCGGGTTGGGTCGGTTTAAAATAAAAATGGAGCTATTCGGGTTTTTAATGAGTATAAAATCATTTGGGCTGGGGCAGTTCGGGTTTAAACCCAGTGAAACCGACCTAACCCAATTTAAAAACCCTACCCCCTTCTGCTTCATTCTTCAAAGTCGCCTCCTCCTCTGAAGAATAGTGAATCCGCCAGCGCCTCAGCCTCTCACTCTCTTCTCTCGCCTCCGAGGACCCTTCAAAGTTGCCTCCTCCTCTGATTCCGCCAGCACCTCAGTCTCTCACTCTCTTCTCTCGCCTCCTAGGACCCTTCAAAGTTGCATCCTCCTCTGAATCTTCCAGCGCCTCAGCGATTGTCAGCTCAATGTCTTTTTTGTTTATATTTTCGCAAGTTCGCGGTAATTTTCAATCCGATTTCTCCTCCTTTCATTTCTATAAGTAGTGGGTACCTTTTTTCTTTGTTATTTCGATATGTTTAATATTTCAATAATGTGACTCTGCATTCAATTAAGTACGTGCCAAATGCTTGTTATTGTGTGTATTTGAGTAATATGAATGTATAGAGGCCATTCCATATTATTTCAGCCTATTTCCTTAATATTTAAGCCTATTTCCAAGCTGCTTCAGCAAATTTCTAGTCTAGTTTAGATGATTTTTGAAGATTGGACAGTTCACTAGATTGCTTGAATGGGATTTGGAAGCTGTTGTTCATGATTTGTATTGTGAAGCAACAGGTTACAAATTGCATCAAAGCAATCTGGTGAACTTCAGTTTAAGACTCAGGCGACAAATTCTTATCATTCACCTAACTAGCACCTATACTTCATTTTTTGTGCACTGTGCAGTTAACTATTAACTTTTGTGAAATGGTTGTTCTGTGATAGTTTTAAAATGTGAACTCTTATTTTGTTTGATTTGCATAGATATGAACATGGACATAGATAGTGAAATTGAAACTATTGGTGAAACTCCTTCAACATATGTTCCTCCACTTTCACTATCATGTTTAGGGAAGAGAAAAAATAGAAAATCTTCGGAAGTGTGGAAACACTTCACAGTTTTAGGAAATCCAAACGCAAAAGATGTTAGGTGTGCATGCAACTATTGTGGGCAAGATTATGCTTGTGGGGCTAGGAAGTATAGGACTAGTACTTTGAGGAATCATTTGGTTCTTTATTGTAAGAAATATCTTGGAAGATTGGAAGATAAACGACAAAAAAGCCGAACGAAGGGCGGTGTGAACATTCTAGTTAGCTTTAACAAGGAAGAGGGTAGGTTTGCATGTGCTAAAATGATAATGTTGGATGAATTACCTTTAAGTCTGTCGAAGGTGAGGGGTTTAGAGAATTTTGCAGGGTAGTATGTCCTAAATTTGATCCTCCATCTCGTAGAACTGTTGTTAGATATATTTATCAATTGTATCTGGATCAAAAGTTGTAATTGAAAATAATGATCCAACGTCATAAAAGTTTCTCTTTCTATTGATACTTGGAGTTCCATTCAAAATATTAATTAAATGTCTCTCATAGCACGTTTGTTGATTCTGATTGGAAGCTTCATAAATTGATTTTGGGCTTCTATATGATTACTAAGGGTGAAACTATTGGTAAAGCTAATGAGACTTGTTTGCGTGTATGGGGCATTAAGAGATTGTTTACAATCATAGTTGATAATGCAACTACAAATGAAAAGGCTATTTCTTATATTAAGAGAAAGATGATTGGTCAAAGTGGTGATGGGTGTGTTTTAGATAGAAAGTATCTACACGTTAGGTGTTGTGCGCATATTGTTAATTTGATTGTGTCTGAGGGGTTGAAGGAAGCACATGATCCAATTGTTAGTATTCGCAATGCTGTAAAATATATTAAATCTTATCCTGCCAGAGAACAAAAGTTAAAGGAGTGTGCGAGGGAAGAAAAAATTGATCGTAAATCACTTGTATTTTTAGATGTACCAACGAGGTGAAATTCCACATATTTGATGTTGGAAGCCGCTTTAAAATTTCAAAAAGCTTTTGAAAGGTTAGAGGAGGATGTGCAATATGTAAAGGGATTATGATGGTTGTAGAAGGAGTGGGCCTTCTACAACTTTTGATTGGGAAAATGCTTCTATTATTGTGAAGTTTCTTAAAGGCTTTTATGAAGTTACTTTGAAGTTCAGTGCCTCAATGCATGTTAGCTCTAATGTTTATCTTCATGAAATATGTTAACTTGTAACCGAAGTGGAACAATTGAGTTTAAGTGGTGATTTTCTTTTGGGTGAAATGGCTATTAACATGAAGAAAAAGTTTGACAAGTATTGGGGAAAAATGGAAAATGTTAATCAGTTGTTGTTGATTGGTACCGTGCTTGATCCACGATACAAATTGGTATATGCTTATTTTTGTTTTGGTGACATTTATAAGGATAAGGAAGTTGCTTGCAATATGACAAAGATTTTGAAAGACAATTTGATTTCTATTTATGATTGGTATGTGACATGTGAAGTAAGCTTTGAAAGCAATAAAGTATTTAGTGACTTGAATTCTTCAAGTGAGGTTTCTTCTGCAAAAGAAAGTCCCACTTCAAGTGTGTCTCTTTCTCATCTTTCTAGGTTTAAGAGATCACAAGTAGCGAAAGATTAAATTGAATTGAAAAATGATGTTGATAGATACTTGTTAGATGCTTGTGAAGATATTGAGGACGATACTTCTAATATTCTTAATTGGTGTAAAGTTAATGAAAATAAATATGGTACATTGTCAAAACTTGCAAGAGATGTAATGGCTATTCAAGTGTCTACAGTAGCTTCAGAAAGTGCTTTCAGTACCGAAGGAAGAATTCTTGATCCATTTCATAGTTCTTTAACTCCTAGAATGGTGGAAGTTTTGGTGTGTACATAAAATTGGATTAAAGAATCTATAAGCATGGAGAAAATCTATATGGAAGATGAGGAGAAATATAATAATTTTGATGAAGGTAATGTAGCTATTCCATGATTATGTTAAATATATATTTTATCAAATTCATTCCTAATTTAATCATTATTTTTTTGTAGAACTTTTGGAATCAGAGAAATCAAATGAAGGCTAAATCCATATGATTAGTTCATTTTTGAATTTTTGAGGTAGATATGTATTCTAATATGCATAACTTTTATTAATGTAATATTTATCTCTCTCTAAATATTTCTATTATTTTTATTGTAGAAATGATGCTTAAAGCTTATGCAATAACTCAGAAGTTGTAACATTTTAACTTATTATTTGTTTTGTGAGACTTTTGATTTTGGATGATTGTAGCATTTGTATTTTCTTATTTATTGAGTTTGGATTAATGTAATATTTAAATTTTTTTTCATGCTTGATGGCTATTTTGATTTTGTTTATTTTAATTAGTGTTTTTTTAATTTAATTAAATTATCTTGTTTCGCTTAAATTTTTTACGATATCATGATTTATAAAAATGACAAACTATCATCATCATGAAGAAAAAAATATTAAACTTTTTCTGATTTTATTTCAGGCAAATAAGGATTAATTTGGCATTTTGAACTTATTTGAAATTTTTTTTTTAAAAAAATTGCTGACCCTGCCCGAACCAACACGAATCGTCTCGATGGGGCCGGGTCGATTCCTGCGAACGGTCGGGCCGGTTCGGTTCATAAAATAGCCTAAAATAGGTAAGTTCGGGTCGGGTCGGGTCAGGTCGGGTTTGGGTAAAAATCAGCCCGACCCGACTCGTAGCCCACTCCTATGATTAGTCTACCCTTAATACAAAATTAATATATTTAACATCTTGTCATAAAATAGAAATATAGAGAAAAAATAGAAAGTTAAAACTCAAGTGTGTTTTATTGAGAATCAATGTCTCATATCATATTTATAAGATTCAAAATAAGAGTTACAATTGAAATAAAATAGATCTTTTAGACTAGATAAGATGTATTTATATATCATGATAATATTAAATAATCATCAATAATTATCTCATTATTTTACAACACTCCCCCTTTAATGATTATGTGCACAATAACTATCTCTTTGAAATATAGTTTGGCAAAAACTCGATGGGAAAAATACCGACAAATGAAAAAAGTACAAATAATTTGGAGTAATAAAATGCTGTTTCGTTAAAATCTTGTCAAGAAAATTCAGTAGAACAAAACTTGATCGAAGGAAAAAAAAGTAAAACTACTTCCCTTGATTTGAAAATTCTCGTATCAAGCTATCCATATCATGTACGTCAATATCTTCAATATTGCAAATTCTAATGAAGTATGTTTCATGTTGTCTTACATAATTTTCAAATAACATCTTCTTCATACGAGATATTTATTGACCTTTAATAACTCTAGTAACATGATGAATCAAAAATAGTTCTTGTTGATCTCTTCGAGAATTTTCTATATATAGAGTCATTATAAGGGTAAATATATTGTATGTAATGGACGTTCATTACAAAAAGAATATGTTTCATTAAAATCTTAATGAGAAAAATTCCGTGGGAAAAATCCTAATGAAGGAGAAAGAATATGTTTCCTTAAAATCTTAATGAAGGAAAAAGAATATGTTATTCTTTTGAATACGCCACAAAAATTGCCTTATTAAAAAATTCAATAGGACAAAACCTTTATCAATGGAAAAATAGTATAATGCGTATTTACTCCATCAGGTTATATCACTTGAATTATATACTTCAGGCATATTAAATTCTTCAGAGATAACATTAATAGTCATGTTATATGAGTTGGTTGTAACAGTATTTCAAGTTCCATACATTGTCAGGATAACAAAATACGGACATGTGATTTCATCCACCGTGAATTTCACTATGTTGACAATCGTGCATCACATATTATGACTTTATTTTTCTTATTTCCTTTTCGCATAAGTATACACCTTTAGATTTATCAGATTACAGGTCTAAAAACATTAACTTTCTCCAGTAAATTCAATTTAGGATTGCGTCCATTTTATTTGGCTAACCATTACTTTGATCCATATATTTTGACACATTTATTTCGATTCCTCACTATTGATAATATGATACAGTATATCATGTACAAAGGTGTTGTTCATAACATTTTCTTTTGGATTCTATTTATTTTCTCATAACGACATAACTTATTGAGATATCTCAACTTTCAATATATCAGATACATGAACTTCCTATGAGATTTTATAATTTGTTATGTCTAAATACTCATTAAGAGTATATGTCTTCTTAATGGGACCATCTTTTCTAATTAATCAATTTTCATTTGAAAATTTTATATTAGAATCGAATATCATCACACTTCAAACGTGCTATAAATTGATCAAATATAATATTACCTAATTGTCCTCTAGGACTTTAATTCTAGTTGGAGCATTTAAAATTGGTATTTCTCTTTGATTAGTAAATGTATCTAAATAAATTGTCTTTTGAATTTCTTGTTCGAATAATCTTTTACGAGAATTTAGATAATGATGCATTTGTACATTATTTCTGATTTCTTAATTAATCCCCCTAATGTTGAAAGAATTGTCCAGTCAATTGACAATCAGCAAATCGCTTTATAAAATATCACACTTTAGGGCTTGAGATATTGTATAAGGTTCAAACTACTCATTTATTCTTGCCATTCTTTGCTTTCTATCTTAGTGCATCGTGGTGGATTAATTTTGCAAGTATTACATTATTAAAAATAATTAGATGGAAAAATTAGGTTTTCATCGTAAGTCATTATAATAGGAAAAACTATGGTGTTAGCATGATGCGTAATAGTTTCTCATAAACATAAATGAAAAGTACTTTGTTCTCAATTAAATTAATTGGGGGCGTTTAACAAGTAATAGTGTCAAACCACTTTATCGACATCTTAACTAACATTTATCAGAAGGTTGAGATTTAAGATCACTAGCATCAACAAGACATTCCGTCTTGATTGTATAATCTAAAAATCATGCAATCATTTAGTATATGTATCAAATCTATTATATACAAATAATATCTAAATGATCAACGTGAATGGTGATGGGGCTCATTTATCACCCTGATTAATTTTTAGAAATATAAGGAATTCAATCCATATTTTAGCTAGTGATGATCAATTTTTCGATAAAGAGAACAAATATTATGCCTCTATTTGAGGCTCATTTTTTTGGGTAAAAGAATGAAAATTCCAGCAGTTGGAGTCAAAGTTGGGCCCCACACAAGACTTGAGAAGTCAACAATTTTCAGTTGATTTGATGGTTAACAGCTATAATTCTCATTATTTTGGGCAAATAATTTGCCCCAAACAGGGGCTATATAGGAATTTAATGGATTGAAGAATCTTCTAGTTCTTCATTGAATGTTCGAATTCTCATTTCGCATCATTAATGATCCAATGATGATCCAACTAATCATGTCAAACAATAAAATCAAACTGTACTTCTAGTTCAATATAATATATAATTCAATTATTTAATTTTGAAAAATATGATTAAACATTATAATCATATATCATTCAAGTAGTCAAATTAATCAATGTTCTCACGACTTAGTTATATGTTTTCCTTCAAGAATAAACATAAATTCAAAATGATATATTTTTCGAAACATATGCTACTTCGAGAGCTCTTTATATTATTATTGCTTATTCAAAAACAATATGTTGATATTCTTCTGAAATATTGAAAATTATAATTTATGCCCTCCATGAGCAATCAAATATTATTATAATAAATTATACAATGAATTTACTCTTTAGGGGTAAAAATATAATTTACGTTAGATCTTATTTAACTATACTCTTCAGGAACAAATAAAATTTAACTGAAATATTTGTCAATAATAGTGTACTACTTCAGGAATATCAATAAACTATTATTTAAAAATCTTAACTCTACGGGAGTATGTTATCTATCATACATTAATATTTGCAGAGTTTTGCTTCTTCAAGAGTATTGATAAATTATTATTATATGATATTTAGTCCCCCATTTGGTGCATATTTTGAAGATAAAAATGTATTTTTACTGTTGATGTGATGAGGAATATGTGGTTGAAAAAGAAGGAAAAGTTATTGATGTGATGGAAAATATTATTTTATTGAAAAATGTGTGATTGAAAATGAGTAGAAGAATGAAAATTTAAAAAAATAATGTGTACCCTACAGGGCCTTATCTGTATAAAGATCTGCTCTTCAGGAGCAGTAAACATATTATTCTTCCAGAATAATAATTATAATGTTGTGCTACTTTAGGAGTAACAATATGATAAATTATTAATTTAAAGTTTATAAGAGAATATCTAAAAATATTTAATCGTGCTATATATTAGTTACCATACATGAGTTAAATTGCAACATAAATTACCAAATAGCATCATGAATTAAATCAGGCATGATATGATTATTAATAAAGTATGAAAAGAAATCATATTAGAGAAAATTAAGCAAATCCCTACATTTTAACTATACTTTTCAAATATCAGATCTTAAACTTTTCTTTTCATAAATCAGGTGTTAATTAATATTTCAATAATATCAATTATATGAATTTGTTAATAAATATTTATTATAACCCACCATCCACTCCCAACCCAACCCAACCCAACCTAACCCAAATTTTCAATTCCCTACAACCCCAATTCATTTTTCTCTCTCTCCTTCTCTTCTCCCTCTACCAATTATCGTCGCTTGCAACCCAAACCCTATTATCCATATTCATTTTCTCCTTTTCAATCTCTCTCTACTCTTACCTCACCCCCACCATTGGTGAAGATGTCGGAGAAAAGGGATTGGTGATGTACGCTGTGGGTTGTGGTGGATGCACCGAAAGCCAACGATACCGTGCAGTTTTACAAGACAGCCTTTGGAGCTAAGGAACTGAGCCGCGTCATGCACCCCAAAAGGAAGGCTGATCACGAGATTCCATTTGTTCTCTCTGCTGAACTCAAGATCGGATCTGCTATTGCTGTTGTATTGGACCTCATTGATGACGACTCTGCTCCGTATGTTTTTTGTCTTTCTTATTTTCTTCTTTTATTTTCTTTGAACGAGTTTGGAGGTATTTCCCCCCCTTTTTAATCGTTGTATGATAGATCTATGGTTTTGACTATTTAAAATGTTCGTAGTCGTGGTTAATCGAAGGTCTGTTCTGCCTTGAGACTGAGGAGGTGGAATCTGCCTCGTCCCAGGCTGTGATTGCCGGAGCCACTGCGAAAGGAGAGATCTCCAAGGGTGACGGCGCGTGCTGCGGTGGTCGCGTGGGCAAGATGAAGGACCCTTATGGTAATAACTGGCTTATCTGCTCTCCCCTGAAGAAATGCCCTGACGTGGCTGCTTGAAAGCCCTCTGATTTGATATGAATCAAATTACTTTCATATTCCAGTCCTTTTAATTTTCTGTATTGTGTCTGGTATCAAACTTGATTAACTTTTGGTAGAGGTAATTGTAGTATTAATAGTTAAAACAGTATGATGGAGGTTAAGTTGCTCATAATCATGTATTGGTTAGGGATTTTGAATGATTAAACTTGGTTTATGTGACCTTTTATCTTACAGATGGCAGTTATGTGCTTATTACTTGATAATTAATTTCTCTGCTTCTCCGAAGTGATTTTCTTATTGCAAATATGTGGTTGCTTTAATTTTTAAAGCTGCATTTGGTGGTTTTAGAGTGGTTCCACTTGAAGTAATATGCAATGTTCCACCTTCTTCTTCAGGTCACATAGAGCTGCCAACATCTTCCATGTTTGGTTGTGTTTGAGTTTGGGTCTGAACTATAAGTGGAATGGTGAGGGTGTTAGTAGTGGAGGAGGGGCTGGCGATTTGCCCAATTGTTTGAGTTTCAATAGTAGTTAGAGTTGTGGGGATTGTGTAGGTGGTAAGATTAGTTGTCTTCTCGGTCGTTTGATTGTGACCGATTTTGTGTTGATTGTGATCGATTGTGACTTGAGATTGACCTGGTCACAAAGAGTCACACTCAACACAAATTTGGTCACAGTTAGTCACATTGAATACATACTTGATCACAATTAGTCACATACAGTCACACTGAATACAATTTTTTTTTTTTTTTTTTGTAATTTTTTAAGGAGGTGGAGGCAGGGGTGGTGTGGTGATGGGTGGATCAATGGGTTGAGGGTATGATTTCCAAGTTTTAATTTTTTGGAAATTTTGAAATCGTCGGAGTAGTTCGCCGGGCCGTCGCCGGAGCAGGTGCCGGAGATGGAGAGAAGGTGGTGTTGTGAGGTGGATGAGGTGTAAATAATTAATGTATATTATATTATATTTTAATATTAAATAAATTTATTTACCACTTGATTTTTGAAATATTTTAATAAGTTTGTTATTTATGAAATGTAAACTTTAAAACTATGAATTATGTATTATTCCCATCATATTATACAGGCAAATTTGCATCGTGAAGATAAATCATTATGCACAATTACGAAACCCAATACACAAATATAACGCATAATTGTGAAATTATCAAATTAAAGCATCAATTATCAAATATAGCATGAAAAATTTGAGTGCAGAGAAAAGCGATGGTTTGGCATAATTAAATAAAAGCGCTTGTGTTGATAACGTGTTATAAAATTAGAGAAATATCGAAAATAAATAAAGACTCAAAACTCAAGTGTGTTTTATTGAGAACCAATATCTCATATTTATAGGATTCAAAATAAAAGTTACAATTGGAGTGAAATAAATCTTCTAGACTAAATAAGACTGATCTATGTACCTTGATAATACTAAAGAATCATCAACAATTATTTCATTATTTTACAACACATCTAATAATTTTTAAACTCCATTCAAATCACGTACATGGCAATCTAAGTTGGAGGAACTAACCAAAAATGCTGGGACCGTGTGTGGATTTGATCATATCAAGGAGGGGAGGAAGCTGAAGGTAGGTGAACAAGGTACCTGGTACACAAGTCAATATGATTATTGGTATGAGAAGCAGGCCATTTTTTTGAGCAATTACAAGATATACTGTAGAACTAAAGGCGATCATTAGAAATGCTACAGAGAGGAACAAGGCTATTAGGCCAATAATCAATCTGTTGGGCAAGGAGTAAAGAAAATCATTTACTGCATAGCGGGTGGTGAAAATGGATAAGAAAGATATAACAGTAGTAATTGACGAGAGAAGTGCAAGAGAGTCTGCAATTGCAAAGGCTATGAAGGAACTCCGATTGGAGAAAATGGGGAGGCCATTGGGATTGTTCCCTCCAGGTACTGTGATTGCAGCAGCAAATGCCACTGTTGCAATGAGTGATGCTGCAACTGTGCATGAAGTTGCCATGCTTATGATCCATTGCGTCTCATATGCAGCCATTTCACGGTGCTCTTCATTGAAGATCGTCAGTGGTGTCTTCCCATCGGAATTCTTTGACTTCCTTTCTTGAGGCAGTACAAATTTCTCCACTTCCTGCAATAAAATTTTTATCAGAGATCAACTTTTGTATGCTCTGAGTCTGCACATATGAGATAACTACCCAACAAGAAATCTCATTTTTCTGAATTTTACTTCTTTCAGAAATCAGATCCAAGTGGAGCCAAAAACCAGGTGAGTCAATCTACGCAGAGTGAATTGGTCCCTAAGGAACCCCACAAAGGACTGCGGTCCGATGGGTACATGAAAGTGACGAAGTTTCTTTGACTACACAATCCATGCCTGTCTCTTGGAGCGAATTGGATGGATTTCGAGCTTAAGAATTCATTACCTTATACCACTGCAGTTCACGCTGCATTAGAAGAACAGCTCCAGGTTTAAGATCAAGTCGGTCATGACAGGCTTTATATCCCACTAAATGCAATATATTGTTCCTTCTGTTATCCAGTAGCAGCGATAAGGACATCTTGTACTGTCCACTCTGCTGATGCACAATCTTGAAAATCTTTTCGTGACGGTACATGACAGCAAGATGAAATACTGAATGGTTCTCTTCATCCAAAAATGTTATTGCATGAGGAAAGGACTCAAGAATTTCTTTGACAATCTCGTTTATTCCATTCTGAGCCCCTAAGAGGAAGGGCCCTGTAATTATCGATTTAGCTTCGGTATTATCCAAACTTCTGATTTCCGAGCACACACGTTTTACTAGTTGAAGTGCTTGATGATGCATAAATTTTCTGTGACGAATGCGTTTGAGGGGTGGCACTGCAATTGCAACAAATCACATTACTTCATAGGTAATAATCTATTTATTTGTATCTCAGGATGTTAAGTGCAAGTTAGGTATGTAGCATTAGACTCTTCTAGACTGTCTAGTTTCTTTTTCTTCCATAATACTGTCCAATGTCTAATCCACCTTACCAAACAACACAAGTGGCTACAGGACCATATTCCTTACCCATCATTTCAAGCACTTTCCAAAGTATTAAGTGCATCTCTTTGCATACTGCAAAAGGGAAAAACCCAAGCTTGTGAGGATTAGAAATAACTATTGCTAAATGTGGAGTAATACTCAAGATTTTTCTCTAAACTTGAAAAGCATGAGAAATGATATAGTAAAAAAATCAGATATTGGCTAATTACCTCTTGAAAATCGTTTTCTGCAACGCGTATTCAATTTAATGGGAGAATAAAAAGATAAACTCATGCCTTCATGGAGCATCTTCTCCGGCCTCACAATCAGTTTCATCGGAACACCTAAGATTCAAAGACAATTATGAATTGGAAAGTAATGCATCTTAGTAGACATTATCTAGGAACACCAACAATTCAAACAGGATCAACCATGGAAAATAATGTTTCTTGGTAGGCATCATCATGTTATTTGAAGCATAAAATTTCTTTTGTTTGGTCCCTTGACTTTTGAAACAGTTTAGAATAGGAAATTATGGAAATATTTCCTTGTAGCTTATATCCTAGTCTAGTTAATAATAGGATTTTAATTTTTTACCCTTTTTCTTTTCCATCTATTGATCGGAATGTACACCTCTATATAGGATTGATTGATTATGTAATAAATCATTTCACCTAACAATGTATAATTACACAAAAAACTATAAGCTGAGACATGGATTCAAAAACCCTGCTCTTTACCCTGTCAGTAATCCAACAAAAATCTGTTTGATCCTACTTAATGAGTTATGACACAAGTACATTGCTGCGATGAAACCATTGGAGAAACCACTAAAGCGATAAAACTACCTGATCAAGAAAATTCAGCTCGACAGCAGTTCCAAGTAGTATTAGAAACATTTCTCGAAGAAGATTAGGCCAATTGGGAGCCCGGGAAGGTGAGCAGATTTTTTATCTGCCTAAAATCAATAGAAAAGGTTTGAAATGTTGGTATTTAAAACCAATCAACACGAGGCACATGGGCTAAAACGTTTTATGCTATGCATGTTTCCTTCTGTTCCCCTTCGTAATTGAGAAAATAGTACAGGGTAAAAGCTGTTTATTTCCAAATTTCAGTTAAAAGACAATCTGACGCTGTTAGAATCAAATGTGAAATTGGATAGATATAATTTTCAAAAACACATTCTCTTCAAGAAACATAAACTATGTTATTTTTATTTGATTTGAACTCCTCTAAGACTTCTCATCTCATCTGATGTTTAAAGTTTAGACAGCTTAATCCCAGCCCCTTTTCTCCATTGCTAATAAATATAGATCTTATTAAAATTAGGGTGTGACCCGAATTCTAATTAAAGTCGACTTAAGAAATTCTATTTCAAATGTTATTTCGAAATCCTCTTCGAAATCTATTTGGCAATGTAGAAGTGACTCCAATCTCCAAATTTCTGGCTCAGTTTACACCAATCGAACACCACAATCACAAACCAAAACCAAAATCAAGAACCAAACCTCCCAAAACCGGTTGCTCTACGGGTTGCCCACAAAGGGCAAGGTGTGGACGGTATTATAGCCTCAAAGATCAGCTACACAGGCTAAAGGAAAGAGTAGAAACAAGCCACTGAAACAGGGAAGCACAAAGCCAAGAAGAAAGTGAAGGAAGCGCCCTTTTTCTCTCTTAAACAAAGGGGCTAATGACCAAACTTTCACACACACTTCAATAGTAACGGGGCAGCCTATATAAAGTACCAAGTGTGGGCTTTTAGATTAATAGGTAATAGGGCTCAATAGGTAGTATAAATGGGTTGTCAACTGAAAAAGCCATCCAAGAATTTTGAGTTGGGCCATGAACAACACTAACTAGATTAGGCTACTTCAAATGGTTCAAGGAGGTTATACGATTGGTTTAGACAATTGTGGTATCGATATACAATTTCAGTGATATACTGAAGCCTATGAAGTATAATCCAAACTAAAACGGTTTAATATCAGCACCAGGGATTTATTGGATATCAAAACCCAACAAATCTCCACCTTGATACCCAATCAATCTGCAAGTAAACAAAGCACAAAGTTTATACTCGCATAATCAAGGTAACCAATAAAATTGATATAACAGACCGTCCATCGTGTTTTGAACCTGAAACACATACCATACCTGTTCCACGTACTCACTAGGGCTAAGGTCAAGAAAATACCCAAGTAGAAGCAGATAATCACAGAATCAATCAAGAGCAAATAAACATGCGACGGAGATATCATATATAGGATAACACATAAATCTTTTCAAACATATTCACACAGAATCACATTTTAACACCAAGTTAATCAACAGGTCAACACATATGCAACAAATGTATAAATGACCCCATGAAAAGATCTCATCACACTTATCCTATCCCATTTTTTGTTGCTCACACCTCGAGAACACATCTCACCTCATCGTCCACCATGCTCACTAGACTGATCACTCAACTCATGTCTAACTGATAGTTCTCGGGATAAACCTCTATCACCACATCACTGCTCCCAACCTACGTGGATAATGGTTCACCAATAGAAGTGATAGAAGTGTCTCTCTCACCTCCACTTGATCAGAGTCTTTTCATAGATAAAAGATTTCAGACATTTGATCACCTCTCCACTCGTGATCCAAATGCCACACTCCACATCTCCGGTACAAACCATCAATGTACCCCTAGGCATCTATAATCCACCTTACCAAAAAAACATACAACACACTGCTAATGTATAACAACCTACTATGCAAGCAAACAATTACACCGAGTAATAAGATCATTCTAATTCATGCTAATGCACATATCAAACACATTGAAATGTAACATAAAATCAAGTAACGAAATTGATCAATCATACACATGCAAAAAAGGATTACACATGGATGCAAATGCAGTAACTAGGTTTATTCTCAATAAATCTCACTGGGTCATCACTTGAGCCTATAGCCAAATTCGCCTCTCCTCTTACCATCCTGCTTATCATTTTCCTTCTTGGGACAATCCATAATAAAGTGTCTAGCCTTACCACAACTGTAACACCGTCTACTACTAGACTTGTCCCATCTTTTGCCCTTCTTCTTACTACCCTTATCACTTGAGTCAATACTTGAATCACCATTATATTCAGCTCTACCCAAATCCAACTGCTTGAACTTCATTCTACTCCTCATCATATGCAACCCACCACTTCTCTTATTCTCTTTTTCAACTTTAATCTTTATCTCCTTACTTCTAAGGAAATCTACAACAATCTCAGGTTTTAAAGTGACCATACCATACTTTATTGCATTCTAAACCTCCCTTTATAAATCAGGAATAGAATTCAGCAAAACAATGGCCTTATACATATCACACTTTCTCATCATAATTAACGATATCTTCAACCAACTTGTCAAAAACATTCGAATTGTCATCAAGATCCTTTGAAGAATCCATTTTAAAGGTGAAAAATCTTTCAAGCAAGTACAACTTATTAGGAGTAGACTTAAGCAAATATAAGTCCTCCAACTTTTGCCAAATCTCTTTAGTAGAATCAAGTTTTCTAACTTTTCTCAAAACAGTGTCGAATAGGTGTAAAATAATTGAAATGTAAGCAAGTTCATCATATTCTTCTTTTTGTATTTCTGTTAAATTTACAAGAAATTTACCGTCTATGGCTTTTGAAATTTTTTGTTGAACCAAAATCTCTTTCATCTTTTGCTGCCAAATTGAAATATCCCATTTCCCATTGAAAATTCCAATTTCGAAATGTGATGACATTTTGAAAAACAAAACAACCAAAAATGCAAAAACATGTCACACAAAATAATCCTAAGGCAACAATATACACCGTTCTAAGTTCTCAGGATTTCATAAGATTCACGATCTTAGATCAATGGAATGTTCGAACGGGTCAAGTCCAAGTGTTCTAATAGGATAATCAATACAACACGAAAATATGTTAACAAAAAATTCAAATTTCTATGCAATGCAGTCTCACACAATGACTAGATGACAATTAGAGCACAAAATCAATAACCAACTTGCAATCAAGATTTAACACTTCAAACAGAGCAAATAATTCCTAAATTTCTAGTACAAGCAATGGTTACCCCTTCACGGTAATTCCAAACCTAATGTCACTATTAAGAAACTGAAATCAGCAGAAACAGATTAAGACCAGCAGCACAGATCAGTAGTATGAACCAGCAGGAAGAAAATAAAAGGATAGAATTCAATATGTAAAAACACATTAAAGGGACTTGATGATAGAACCATATTAAGGAGATTTATTAATCATCAAGACTCAATTAACATTGTGATTACATTGCTCTATTTATAGAGTGAATTCCTAACTACATAACAAACTAAAGAAGTATCTAGAATAGGGTGGAAGGAGAGTTGTAATATGCTGATCGTGATCTGATCATAAGCTGCACGTGCTGGTAAGCATGTGAGATTAGAAGGATCTGGAAGTATTGCTGTGCAGGCCCTGTGAACTCATGAGATGTTGGGAACGTGAGGAATATTTCAACACCCCACACGATGACGTGCTAATGCTGAAATTTAAAATGGGATTAGCCTATTTACCAGAGCAGACCAATTTGAATCCATGTATGACGAGATATGTGAATTTACCACTTTAGGCCCACCACTATTTGCCCTAAAGTCTCCAGCAACTGCAGCAACGAACCGAGCAAAAATTGAATTATGAACACATATGGCAAAATCGTATAGATTTCACTGTATAACCTGAAACACAAAACTAACAACATAAAATCGTTAGAAATGTCAAAATAAAGATTATGTTTGAAGAAACTTTCACCGGAGGAGCCCGCACCCTCCACCACGCGCCTCGCCAAAATCCTCACGTGTAGCCTTCGTCGCTAGCGGTCAACCTCACGCGTCGGATCTCCAGCACCTCCTCCACCTGCACGTCTCAATTCCGGTCTCCCTTTCACCAATGGTCTAATGGATTGGCCGAAAAACTCAGTTGTGGTTCGGCTTTTTGTGCCGATTTTTGGATCTATTTTGCACGAAAATCACCACCAACGAATGCTCTGATACCAATTGTAGAAAAAATGACTCCAATCTCCAAATTTCTGGGCTTAATTTCCACCAATCGAACACTACAATCACAAACCAAAATCAAGAACCAAACCTCCTAAAACCGGTTGCTCTACGAGTTGCCCACAAAGGGCAAGGTGTGGACGGTATTATAGCTTCAAAGATCAACCACACAGGCTAAAGGAAAGAGGATAAACAAGCCACTGAAACAGGGAAGCACAAAGCCAAAAAGAAAGTGAAAGTGGAGACGTTTTTCTCTCTTAAACAAAGGGGCTAATGACCAAACTTTCACACACACTTCAATAGTAACGGGGCAGCCTATATACAGTACCAAGTGTGGGCTTTTAGGTTAATAGGTAATAGTGTCCAACAGGTAGTATAAATGGTTTGTCAACCGAAAAAGCCATTCAAGAATTTTAGGATGGGCCATGAACAGCACTAATTAGATTATGCTACTTCAAATGGCCCAAGTAGGTTATATGATTGGTTTAGACAATTGTGGTGCCGATATACAATTTCAGTCATCGGTCGAGGCCTATGAAGTATAATCCAAACTAAAACGGTTTAACATCATTGCCCAAGATTTTTTGGGTACCAAAACCCAACAAACGAATTCTAGTTGAAGTTCTATTTGAAAGTCCAATTGAGAGTTGAAATTTGTGTTGAACTTTTTTGATGCAATTATGCTTGCCGGCGCTCGGGCTCCAGTAAAACTAGCATTCACTTGACGCCAACCGGACGCTCAAGCGGTGGGACGGCACCCGCCAACGCTCTAGCACCATGTTCATCTAACCCAGGTCCATTTTCGCGTTTTACACGCATTTTCAGCATTTTGTTTCCTCCTACAACACTAATACTAGGGTTATAGACGTCCCCTATTTGTTCCCTATACATATTTGGCTCTTCTCTACAAGTTAGATAGATTTTTTAACCTTATTACAACTAAGACAAATTATAAACACAAAATCATTGTATTTTTTCTCAATATTTTAGTGAAATCTCATTTATTCTGTAAATTATCTTGTTCTTGTGATCAATTATTTCATATTGTGTCATTTTTTTTTCTCACCTATTATTACAACAAATTAGTATGAAAACAATTTGGTATCTTCTTCGTTGTTTATAACAGATATGATAGTTGCTTCTCACACAAATTAAAAAAGGCATCACCCCCGAATAAAAAAGCGGAGATACCGAATAAGATAACGGTACGTAAACACAGGAAAGGTAATTGATCATAAAAAGATACTAAAGAAACTGACAGGAATAGATTAAGTTCTGCCAAATATTTAAGTGCGCTCCACTTAGAAAAGCAGATGGTTCCTCAGCCATCAGTTCCAAAGGAGATGTATCTTGCCATGCCAACTTCGGGTTGTGTTCGAGTAAATGGAGAGCCAAATCTAGAATTTCAGCAAGAAAGAGCACATCAGTCGAAATAATTTCTCTCTCAGAAATTTTTTCAAGATTATTAATAAAATTATTTCTTTGAGATGGTTTAATTTTCCTTTAACGGGTGATGCATCAAAACATTAAATCAGCATAAACATGAGTTTATTTCATCTTATTATTTCGATTTTGCTGTTTTATTTCACAAACAGTAAAGTTGTGGACCTGGGAGTAGGATCCTTAGAGCTGCCTTGTATAAAGGAGTTGGAGAAAATAAACTTATTTATTTAAAATCACATCTTGAACAAACACCCTCACATGCCGGAATCAATTTTTAATCAAAGTCTTACCATGTGTACAGGAGGTGACGGTGAGAAAAATTCTCGACTTTTCTACGTTCTAATATCACATTAAACCTCAGTGTTAAGCTGCTAGATAAGATGGTTCAAGTTAACCTGACTCTATCCCTGTGGATAAAATTTGACTTGAGCAGTAACTTCAAGTACTCACCATAAAATCCAGCATTTATAGCGAAATTCATAAGCGTCGCACCAGCTTCATCTTTAGATGGATTCGAGTATTCATCTGCTCTGGTGACAGAGAACAAATATAAAGTCATGTCTCTATGACCTCTCATTGCAGCCAAGTGAATAGGCAAAGATCCATCAATATTCCAAATATTTGGTAATTCTGGGTTTTTCCTCACAAACAGCTTGGCGGCTTGAATATTTCCAAGCACGGCCACTGCGTGGAGCCCTGTATTACCGAAGTAATCTGTCAAAGCAAGTGCCTCAGGTGGCATAAAATCAACCAGTTTCTTGATAAACGGCAACCTTTGTCCACCCTTAACCGCCACCAGGAGTGGTGTCTCTGCAAATGCAGTTAACCTGGCTGTAATTGCTTCTTTTTCTTCCTTGATGATTGTTTCCACAGTCGCCCAGTCGCCTTGAAGTAATGCTTTGTACAGGGGAAGTGACCAGCTCTGATCATCGTCAACTGATTGAATTAAAGAAAAATGAGGTTAACATCTTCATCTTCAAAGTTAATAATCAGTAAAAATAACAAGAAAAATCAACAACACTCAGGGCCATTTTATAAGAAAAAATGGAGATTTTCCATGACTCACCATTTACAACGTAGTCGAAGTTAGTGATGTTGTTATTAATCAATCGCATATGGGGCAACTCCATCTTCTTCAGAAATGATCTGCTATTCAGAAATCAGAATTAGACTATTCTACAGCTGGTAATTATATACATAAAGCCCCAATGCTCTGCTTCGTCGTTTCAGACTCAGACTTCAATCTTCAGTTGACTTGCAAGTTGCAAGTGTTCCTCCTATTTTTATATGTTTACCATAATGTACATGTAGCATTATTTGTACCATAATATACATGTAGTATTATTCTTTTTATATTGGGCCGGATCAACTTTAGAACTTTAGACCTTTCTTCAACGCGTATGAAAAAAAATTCTCTGCTCTGGACTAAAATAAAAAATAGTAATAATTCACTTTGTTAAGTATTAACCATAAATAATTCAATAGCATAGGTGGTCATGACACTTTGATCTATTTAAAACTCATTTTATTAAAATATGCTTTTGCAAGGATTTCTTTTCCTTAGTGATACAGGGCAAAGCATTAAATTCAACTATCGATCAATAATTGTAACCCTCAAATTAACAATCAAGACCAAGTTTTGGAAGAGAAAAAGCTCTAAATCACTTTTTGTTTAAAATAACGAAGTATAAATACTAAAAAAATGATACTGTCTAGCACCAATGATTCTAGAGCATCAGTGTAGGTGGTTACAATTTATAGGTTCAACTAAATGAATTATTTGATTGCATTTAAATGAATTTATCATTTGATGTCATGTAATTACTATCTAAACTAGTGCTCACTTGTAGTATAGTAATGAATACCATTACTCATATTAAAAATTTAAAACTCTATTCCATGCTAATAGACATGACTACCCTAAAATTAAAATGCTTAGTTAAATTAATTAAAGTCTGGGAACAATTAGAAAGTAGGGGCCAAACATGTTGGGAAATTTCACTAATTTCCTTTATTTCAATCAACCCGCAGGATCTTTTATTGTTCAGAAGAATATTAGTAAATAAGAAAAATAAATAATATAACGCACAAATTAAACGGACCGTCAAACCTTTTTCACTATATGAAAAATTGTTATAATCATATAGAATTTCACTTACCAACCTAATCCCCAAAGTATTACAAAGAAAAATAATTCAACGACCGAATCTGTCTCCTTTCTCTGCGCCTTGTATGCTGGTTATAACAAAAGCAACTACCAATGAATTATTCTTATGTCTTCTTTTCTCTCCAGGCAACGTGTGTGCATATATTATATATATTACACTATAGCAGCCTCCAATGTTGACTAAAGAATACTCCAAATACTTGTTGCCTTGTTTCTCTCTATCATTTACATAGCAGACCCGTTTTCTTCTAATAGACAGCTGCCCACTTTTCTTTGCTCTCACAGGTCACGTAAGTCACCCTAAAAATAATGAAATAAACCACTATTTATAGGATCCATAATAAGCTATTATTATTTGCACTAGAAGTCCTCCAACTTTGATTTTTTGAGGAAATAACTTAACAAAACAGGCCCACCTAGTGCACCAAAGAAGGTTCAGGCCGATCCCTGGCCGTTTCTTGCTGAAGCAGATGTCCCTGTTCTCTGAATACTCTAGTGAGGTTCCATCCCCATCATTTTGGGAATAAGATGATTCATCCCTGAGTCGAAACTAGCTTCGTCTCCAAAAGAATCGACAGGGAAGGGAATAAGTTAGTAAAAAAATAGAATATAACATATATTTAAGAACTAAATAAAAATGAATATATGCGAAGGAAAAAAGAATTGACGAGTAAATTCGATAATGGAACAGCAATCTAGGCCTATGTAAACATAGTGTCCTTAAAACAAATCCGTCCCCTCACCGTCGTGCTTGAGGTTGAGCATCTATCTCCAGTATAAACTAAGTATTACATTTCTACACCGACAAATTAAATATTTATCTAGACACGACCACTGTGACTTTGGAGAAAAACTAAAACAATATTGAAAGATAGAAAACTGAAAACAATAAATGCAGAAACAGTAGGAAAATCGTGTGTAGAAATTTCAAGCTCTATTATAGATGTACGACGGATTTCGCGTATTTAAAATACAGAAATCGTTACAAATTGTATTTTAAGAAATACAAATGAATGAGAATCTTCTTGTAATTGCAAAACTACAAAACCCTCTGATTAATGATCTGAATGTTTGAAGACGAGGAATCACGTGGCTTGAATCCAAGATTTCGAGAATTGTTGAGAATTTGATTTGTCGAGAACTTGACTTGTTGACACTTGAATTTCAGAACTTAGATTTGGATTTTGAAACTTGGGCTTGATCTTGATTTAATTCGAAGAAAATTTTGATCTTCTTAGATTTATTTGATTTGAAGGAGATTTTGATCTTTTTCGTGTTTGCCGGACTTGGAGTTGAGATGATTTCTTCTCTTCCTTCGGCTTTGGGATTTTTTCAACACTTCGTGATTTTCTTCTTCACTTTTTGCCTCCCCTTCAATGAACATTTGACTCTATTTATAAGAGAAATTCGTGGCCAATTTTGGTAATCATACAATTAATTCAATTAAATTGATTATAACTGAATAATTATGGATTTAGAAAAAAAAAAGTAGGTTGGGCCTTTAAAATTTTGTGGGCTTATTAAGTTTTAGTTTAATTGGGTTGATTATTTAAATTGACCCAACTCATTATTTATTTATTTATTTATTTTATATCTACAAATGCCCCATCAAAATTTATTAATTTATTATGAAATAAATAAATTAGTAAATCTTGATTTTCTATTTTTATTTTTATTTTTTGACGTAATTGTTGTTTGATTTATTTATTTTACGCGATTCTTGATTCACTTGATTTATTTATATATTTTAACAATCTTTTTTATGTTTTATGGTAAGTTGGACTCAAGTAAAACCCGATATTTAGCTATTTATATGAATCAATTATTAGGTTTTGAAACAAAAGATCAAATTTAAAAATAGAGGTAAGAAAGATTAGGGTTCTCTCTCTCTCTCTTCTTTTTTTTTTTTTTTTTGCTTTTTTTTTAGCGTGGTACTGTATGAACAGTACCGAATTTTACTTTTTTTGAAAACGTGTACTGTTCACGTGAACAGTACCAAAAAAAAATTTTAATATGGTACTATTCACGTGAACAGTACCGAGTTTTTTTTTTTTTTTAACATTGTAACTAACATTCTTCGTTTCTTTTTTTTATTTTTTATTTTTCAGAATTCAGATTCAACTTTTGGAACAAGTCAAAGATCTTGAGATTTGAGATTTTTTTATTTTTTTTTGGTGTAGAGTAAAATTTTGCGTTGCGATATTTTATGGGTTCAGAAAATATTTGTTCATGAACCAACTCAAGACCAAAGGCTGCTACGTTTCGCCATTCGAGTCACTTTGTGTTTGGGACCAATGACCGACTCCTTCAACCGTCTTGGGCACTTTGTGTTTGGGACCAAGGACCGACACCTTCGACCGTCTTGGGCACTTTGTATTTGGGACCAAGGATCGACTCATTCGACCGTCTTGAGCACTTTGTGTTTGGGACCGAGGACCGACTCCTTCGACCGTCTGGCACTTTGTGTTTGGGACCGAGGACCGACTCCTTCGACCGTTTTGGGCACTTTGTGTTTGGAACCAAGGACCGACTCCTTCAACCGTCCTGGGCACCATGTGTCTGGGACCAAGGACCGACTCCTTCGACTATTCACGACACTTTGTTTTGGAGGCCATTTACATATCAGAGAAGCTCATAATTTAGATAATAAATGAACTTAAAAGATTTATTGCCCATTAAATTTATCTTTTTTTTTTTTTGCTAACTGTCTTTCTCTCCCCCCTTTTTTTTTAGAAATGGCCGAGACGAACTCTAATGATAGAGTATATTCTGATATACACGAAATTGTCGAGCTTAAAAGTCAAGGCAAAAGTTATCTCCGTTTCAAAGATACTGATGTGAAGTACCATGCCCAACCTGACGTACGAGGTGAGCTTAAATTTAGCATCCACAAGCCCTTCTCCTGAGCTCTTGGAACCTTTTTCGGAGTTGCACATGCCCATTATTAGTGAATGTCACGAGAATTTAGAAGATGCCATGTCCAGCCGATCTAGCAATCTTCCCTTTTTGCGTCTTCCACCTCATCATTCCCAAAGCATGGAGTGCGTCCCAAAGGCCGTAATTTGTGAGAGGGTTGATAGCAAAGAAATACGATGGGGAAGCGCGCTTGTCAGTCGTGGAGAAATTTCTTTTCTTCCAAAATTTTGGGAATGGTCTTCATGGGTCCAAAAACTTCTGCTCAAAAGGAATCTCCGCCCGTTAGCTTCTGCAGTGAGTTCCGCCACGAAGGATTATCATCGTCCAAATTCTATCTACAAAGCTCTTTGTGAGGTTTGGTGTCCAGAAACCAACACTTTTGTGACCTCCTGTGGTGAAGTTGGTATTTCTGTTTGGGATATCCGCGAGATAAGTGGACTTTCGATCGAGGGTCATTACTATGAAGAAGTTGTCCCAGGCCTTTCAGAGCTGACAGATCAACACTCTAAGTCTTGTCTGTATCTATTTAATGTTTTCGCACTGATTGCGAATGCGATTGAATCCGATTGCGTCAGTCATGAGGAATGGATCAATTTCTGGTTTCGCGAGAATGGTTGTGCTCAACATCCTCGACAACAGAAAAATTATAAGACTGCTATGAGTCTTAATCCATTTAAAAGGCATCATCAAAGAGCTTCAAAGGAAGTACGGAGACCCGTGGTTGTAGACAAGCCGAGAGATATTTTCCGTAGGGACCGGAGTCATTGGAGTGATTTGCTAATATCTTTGTCTGTAGAAGAGGAAGAGGAAGAGGAATTAGAAATAGCAGCTTATCTCTCCCTATAGCTTTGTCGTTTCGTCCTTCCATCTGGGGACGAGTGTATGAGAGTCGGGACTTTTAAAGCGTCTTCTAAAATGGTAGGTGGGTACACTTATAGTCTGGTTCTTCCCATATTAGCGAGCATTTATAGAGGACTTACACGGACATCGAATTATCAATCAAACCCGGACCTTGGCTCGATTTCACATTCATTTCCTGGACATTTTCTTTATGCTTGGGCTGCTACTTATTTTGTCCGAGGTGTTTATGTTCATGTGGATAAGAGTTATACTCGTCCTATAATTCGAAGATATGTTGGCACACTAAATGTTTTCCAGTTTTGGGAGAAAAATGTTGTTGATTGTCATGACCTTATCCGTGGAAGGATGGATGCGAATGACTTTTGTTAGAATCCATTTCCTTCATCGTCCCGTCCTCATGTACGAGTGGACGACCAACAAAGGTCTATAGATACTTCAGAATTCATGATGAGTATTCGGTCTGGGTTTGTCTCTTACCGTCGAGGGAACTTTCATTTCATTCTCGAGGCATATAATCCTCATAGGTTTGCGAGATAATTTGGCTTTAGACAAAAACTTCCCGGTTCACCAAGAAAGTTGGATATTGCTCTCAATACAGGCGATATGTATCGCGTTTGGTTGTCTCTGACTCAAACAATGAGTGGATCTATATTTCACATTCCAGAGTATGTGAAGGATACTCATCAAAATATTGATGCGGAGTACCAAATTTGGTGGAGTAATCAAGTGTTACCGGTCCTAACCAATGTTTAAGTGCAGGTTTTATTTTCTAGTGAAAGCTGCGACTTTGTTCTTAATCCAGTTCCGAACAGGGTCATAGCCCAAAGGCTGAGTTCTCCACACATCATCCCCGAAGAGATTTCTCGAAAGAGGGAATTGGATTTTCGAAATGAAAGAGTCATTAAGAAGATCAAAATTAAAGTTCCCTCAGCAAAGTTTGCTCCCACCTCTGAGCCTGCTGATAAGATGCCTGATGTAGTTTTGATTCCAGACCACAGTAGTCCTGAAGATCGAGCGTCACATGCACCTGAAAAGACTCTAACTCTGGGAGTTGAAAGTTCTGGAGATCAGGTATTTTTTTTAAATGCTTCCTGTATTTGGTCTTATGTAACGAACTTTGATTTCAGACTTCTCTTTCCCGAATATATAATGTTAAACGATCGATAAAATCGATGCCGCTTCAAGCTGTCCCGAATCCTTCAAAATGTGACATCGGGGTTTCTCACATCAGCATTAGTCTTCCGAATACACCATCAGATGGCGAATTTTTAACTAGTCGCCTAAAACACGGAACGCGGGTAGGCTTTTTTTTTTTAATCTCTTCTTCTATATTTTTTTCTTATATCTCTACCATTTTTGTAGGTTTCCCAAGCATTACTGAAGGATTTGATTTTTATGTGAATCCAAACTCTTTGCAAGATCAAACTGGCGAGAATGATGGTAGGATTGGTGCACTTCAAGAATAGATGGTACTCATGATTTTCGCGACCCACCTTGCAAATACCCGAGTATGATTAATGAAGGCATTTCGGCGCTCAACATTGATGGTTTCCAAGATGAAGATGAGGTGAATTCTGAGACTGCGAAAGCTAACATTTCAGAGATTGATCAAGAAGTTCCAGCTGCTCCACCTTTATCGGCTTTAGTTATCATTTCGCCTTTAGAAATAAATACTCATCGGGTAGCTCCAATTTGCTCTTCTGTGGCTGGTCCCCCGCCAGGGATAACTCAAGAGTCCCCTTATTTGAAGGCTACTTTGTAAGATGCCATGACTAATTATCTTCAGAAGTGTTTTAGAGACGTCTTGAAGCATGGGTTTTCTAACATCCGATCTGGTGGGATGAAAATAAAGTAATTCTTCAAAACGTGATTACCAGCTCATTCCGTGCAGATCCATCACCTTTGATGAAACGTATGGACGTATTTCTTAAAAGAATTGACATTTATTTATTTGAAAGAAAGCAACATTTGGAGTGTCCAACCTCTGAAGAAAAGGTCGAGCGATTGAAGCTTTTGAATATTTAGCTCGAAGTGAAAGATTCCACACGTTCTTCATTGGAAGATAAAATTAGTCAGCTGACTTCCGAACTGGACAAACTCCGTGATGAACTTCAAACCTGTCGAGAACAGGAGAGCATTCTTGGAACTGAAAAGGCCACATTGGAAGAATTACAGACTAGAGATGTTTCTAGCGCAGCTTCCATTGACCAGAGAAGGAAGACCCTTGAAGATAGTTTCCTGCAAGTGATCAACAGCGAGTGATAAAGTCGAGCCTTTATGATTTTCTTTAAAAAAAAATATTGTATGAATTTTGATTTTCCATCATTCTTTTTCTTTTCACGATGAACTTTTCTTTTTCTTGTTTCTTGGATATTTTCTTTTGTTACTGTGAAAAATGGTAAACAAATTGAATGAATTTATTAGTTGTGACTGAACTTGAATTTATAATTTATCCAAACTGCCTACGTACCCAAATGTGATCAAGTCGAACGTAGTTCGTTACAAGAACTAAAAATTCTTTTTTTTTTTTATTTGGGGGGAGGGCCGTTCACAGGTTATCCTCTTGCGGGCCGGAGTATTACAATGAAAATTTTACAAAATAAAGCGTTTCAAGCGTAAAAACGCTTTAGAAATTTCCCGTTGATAGGCCCGATTTGTAATCCATCTTTGTCGACGATCTTGTATACTCCGTTTGTGAATGCATGGGTCTCGACAAATGGACCATCCCATTTAGGTTGGAACTTGCCCCCTATTTTTCTTGCGATTATGATTGGTCTGCGTACGCAAAGTACCAAATCTCCAACTTGAAATGATCTTGATCGCACCTTCTTGTTGAAGGACCTTGCCATCCGAGCTTGATAACATTCCAGGTGCATTTGTGCATCTAATCTCTTCTCATCCAAAGCTTCAAGCTCCTCCAATCGAAGATGAGCATTTTCCTCTGTCGTCAAACCTTCTGGATGGCAATTCGAAGTGACAGAATTTGACACTCCAATGGAAGTACAATTTCCACTCCATACACCAATGCATAAGGAGTGGCTTATGTTGGAGTCCGATAAGTAGTTCGATAAGCCCACAAGACTTCACCAATTCTTTCATGTCAATCTCTTTTTGATTTGGAAACAACCTTTTTTAGTAAACTGCGTAGAGTTTTGTTGAATGCCTCTGCCAAACCATTAGCTGCCGCATTGTACATGAATGAGTTGTACTGTATTGTTTATGTGGCTATTGCGGAAAGCCAAACCATTAGCTGCCGCATTGTACATGGATGAGTTGTACTGTATTGTTAAGCATCGAAGGAAGACTCCATCCAATGATCGTCGATAAAGCGTCCCTTTATAAAAGACAAAGCGGGATGCGCGTCTTTTAATTTCGGTTTTCCACAGTGGATTGTCTGGTAGCTTTTGATGTTGAAGAAAATCGATTATCGGTTGTCTCCAATCTTCTTTTTCCTCATCTTTGATTACTTCAACGCTATTATTTTCTTCTATATCACTGGGTGTAATGACAGAAGCACCCATCTTTGAGCAATTGAAATGAAGTGAGAGAAATCTTCGTCTGTCCTGGCTAGAACAGCGGCCAAATTAGCTAAGGCATCGGCTTCCCTGTTTTCATTCCTAGGTATGAATTTGATTTTTAACGAATCAAATCTTTTCATAAGAGTCAATGCATATTGATGATATGGCTTCAAGTCTGAATTACGGACTTCGTACTCGACTAAAAGTTAGTTGACTATTAATTTAGAATCCCCAAAGACTTCCAGCTGATGGATGTCCATATCTAACGCTGTCTCCAAGCCAATGATAAGGGCTCGATATTCTGCCACGTTATTTGAACATTTCTCCGTTAAAGCAAAAGAGTATGGCATAACAAGATCATGGGGAGTGACAAAGATGACTCCTGATCCAGCACCATAACTTCGGGCTGTCCCATCGAAGTACAGCCTCCACGATGGTACGACTTCAGTTAATAGAACTTCTTCATCCGGAAGGTCTTCCTGTAGTTCCCATTCCGCTGGGACGGGATGATCTGCAAAGAAATCTGCCAAAGCTTGTCCTTTGATGGCTTTTTGTGGAATGAATTTAATGTCGAATTCGGATAATAGCAGTGCCCCATTTCCAATCCTTCCGGAAAGAATCGGTCTAAACATTATGTACTTTAAAGGATCAACCTTTGAAACAAGGTTGATCGTATGTGATAGCAAATAATGTCTTAATTTTTTAGCTGCGAAGATTAACGGAAGGCATATTTTTTCAATAGGCGAATATTTCATCTCGACGCCTACCAATGTCCGGCTCAAGTAGTAGAGTGCACTCCCCTTCCCTTCATCATTGGCTTGGACAAGAAGTGCTCCTAGAGAACATTCTTGTGCTGCCACGTAAAGAGTTAGCGGTTTCGCTGGGACCGGAGCTATGAGTACTGGTGGATGAGACAAATATTGTTTGATGCTTTGAAAAGCATTTCGACATGCATCATCCCATTTGAATGGTACATCTTTCTTCACCAATTTGTTGAATGGATGGCAACGTCCGACAAGGTTAGAGATAAATCTTCGAATGTATGCAAGTTTTCCTTGAAGACTTTTCAAATCATGCACATTTCTTGATTCCGGCATGTTGATTATGGCATCAATTTTTGATTGATTTATTTCAATGCCCCTATGTCGCACAATGAAGCCAAGAAATTTTCCAGATGTGACACCAAATGCACACTTAAGCGGATTCATCTTTAATTGATGTCGTCGAAGTCTTTCGAAAACATCCCGTAAATCTTGTAGGTGATTGTCTCGTTTCTTTGTTTTTACGACAAGATCATCTACATAGCATTCTATGTTCTTATGTAGCATGTCATCGAAGATCTTCTGCATTGCCCGTTGGTAGGTTGCCCCCACATTTTTTAATCCAAACGGCATAACTTTATAACAAAATATGCCTTTAGGGGTACGAAATGCTGTAAGTTCCTCATCTTTAGGATTCATTCGTATTTGATTGTATCCAGAAAATCCATCCATGAAAGATAAGACTTCGTACCCAGTAGTTGCATCCACCATCACCTCTATTATCGGAAGCGAAAAGTTGTCTTTCGGACATGCTTGATTTAGATCATGAAAGTCAACACAGATTCATAATTGTCCATTTTTCTTTTCAACAGGAACAATATTCGCGATCCAAGTTGGGTACTTGACTTCACGTATGAATCCAGCTTCGATAAGTTTGTTGACTTCCACTTCGATTTGAGGAACGAGATCCGATAGAAATCTTCTTTGAGGTTGTTTGATCGTTCGAACTCCATGTCTAACTGTAAGGTGATGTACTGCGACCCTCGGATCCAACCCTGGCATTTCTTTGTAAGACCACGCAAATACGTCTTTGTATTCTTGAAGCAAATGGACGTACTCTGATTCCTCATTTTGGCGAAGGAGAGCACTTACAAACACTGGTCTTGGGTCTTCTTCAGTTCCCAAGTTTAGTTGCTTCAAGTCATCCACAGTAGCTTGTCCATCGTCTTCAAATGTGGGTGGAGCCGGTTCAGGATCATCTATTGTGGTAGAATTTTCAGACTCGGGTTTTGATCCAGGGGCTTCTTCAAAAGCTACGTGATTGACGAAGACTTCTTCTTCATCCTTATTATTCTTTAGAGAAGGGTAAACTTCTTGATGTCTTCGTCTTCTCCTTGATCGTTGAGGTTTGGGACTTGAATCAGAAGTTTTAGTTCCAAGTCGAGATAATGCAGATTATCTTCGAGATGACTTTTGGAGAGCTTGTGCGTTAATATCAATTTGGGTACAAGGAGAAGGATCATTACTTAACCTTTGGAAGACGGAAGTTTTACCTTGTATGTCACCATTTGGGAGGGTTCTCCTTTTAACCTTTTAAACACCGAAACTCTGACATTCTCACTTTCAATTCGATCGAATACTAAAGGTTTCGGCTGTTCAGGTTTCTATCCTGCGACCTCGTAGATTTGAATCATGATTGGGTTAGAAGAAACCTTTTTAACCTTAATCTTTCTTAGTAGATTTGGATCATATCTTAAACCATACCTAGGTTGCGACATGAGGGTCCCGTCAGAATGAGAAGGGATATGCCCACCTGAAAGGATAGCGTCGAGATCACCCAATATGCGAGGCTCCCTTTTCTCAAATCCGGCATTCTCAAACAGCTTTTTGACTTGAGGATTATAACACCCTTTGAAGGTCTGTTTTGGCCCATCGGCTCCAGGCTTATTTTGTTTGGATGAGTTAGAAATATTGAGTTTTGATATGTCCGGAATAGACGTCGAAGCTCCCACCGTTAATTCGAGGTCTCCCGAGATTTCCATGAGTTGGCAGGGCAGAAACAATTTTGGAATGCTAGGTATTGGAAGAGTTAACTCTTTCCTCAATACTTCAACATGGGTCGATTCTATTTGAGGTGTTTTACCTTTAGAGAACCCTTCAGATGTAAGTTTTGATTTACCTTTGATGATTTGATGAGGTTGAACAACGCCAGATGTATTATCATCGTCTGCATCTCCTTTAATTTTGAATTCGGCCATGGTTAGCCCCACAGAATTACATTCTTCATCCTCCACGTAAAATTTGACGTCCGCAAAGTAAGATTCTTCTTCGAGGAATGGTTTAGACTCAGCTACCACACATTTGACTTCTCCATCTCGACTGTATTTGAAACATTGGTGCCAAGTCGAAGGTACAACTCCAGTTTCATGTAGCCAAACACGTCCCATGAGTAATTCATATGATGTTTTAGCATCAATGACATGGAAGAGAGCTGAGAAAATTAACTCCTCTATTCGTAACTTCAAACGAATTATGCCAATAGCTCGCTGACCTTTTTGGTTGAATCCTTGAATCATGATCTTACTCTTGGATAGATCGCCAACATTAATTCCAATTCTCTTCATCGTTTTGACTGGCATGATGTTGACAGCAGATCCACAATCGATCATTATGTGATTTATCTTGCATTCTCAAATATGACCACTAACATAGAGTGGTCTATTATGTAAACGAGAGCCCAGTTGCAAATCTTCATCGTCAAATGTGATGGTGGCCATACAGTCTTGTCGGGTTGTGGATCCAATATGTTCTAGGACTTTGCCTTCGTATTCTTCTGGATCTATCAACGCTGCAATTAGAGTCATTCGATCATCAAAAGGAAGCTTAAGAGACTCTGCTAAGCTTGTATCGGAAGGAATATTATTGAGTCGCGAGATAGTTTTCTTCTATTTTGAACTCTTTCTCAATTCCTTCCTTGCTTCGTCTTTCTCCTCTACATTGACAACATTGAAGGTAAAACATTCGTTGTCGAAGAAATCTTTAGGAAGGTCATCACCCAGGGTTGGCAGTCTAGGAGGAATGCGTGAAGCAACTTCTACTCCTATTGATTTAGTTTGCACTTTTGACTTGGTTTTAGACCTCCTCCTTTGGTTGTTTCTTGTTCTCAGTTTCTCGTCACAAATACTAGACCGGAGAAATGTGGGGCCTTTCGATGACGTCCTTTTACAAGGGTCCATCCCTCTTGGCCTTCTTCTAGTATTACCTTTTCATTAGGTCGAACTTCCATACCTGATGCCCCCAACTTTGGTCCTACAAGAGGCGTAGAAAGTGGTATCTTACCTGTTTTGTCTGATATTTGGTATTTCTCCTTCTTACTTATGAAGGTAGACTAGCCATCACCAACCTCATCTTCGGACTCTGAATCAGAATCCCAAACATCCAAATCGTCTGTCATAATTTCGTAAAAGGTTGGACGATTGGGTGCACGTGGTCCCTCCATCCCCGGATAGACATAACAGATAGTGATTTTCCCGTCTACTTCAAACTTCACTGGGATGGCTCCTTCTGGAAGTTGTGGTCCAAACTCCTCAGCCGGAGATTTATTGGCATCGCATATATGAGAAAATGTATGTTCTCATTTTGCAATGGGGGTTGGATCAAACGATCCAAACGAAACCATCGAGCAGTCAGCAGTTGGGCTTTCTCCCGTTTCAAGTTTGATCGTATTTTCTTTGTCCAAGCGAACAATAAGATCTTTCAGCACAAAACATTTTTTCACTGGGTAACTAATGATCCTGTTAAATCTACAATATTTAGGATGATCGACCTTACCAACTTCCTCAGGTCTCTTAGGGGCTGGTAGTTCGATTATCTTCTGTTCAAGAAGTTGATCCAGGATTCCAGGAACTTCAGAATCTAAAAATGGGCACTCCTTCTCTTCGAGTTCTTTCAGAGTCACTTGCCCTCTGCCTTGGACTAAACCTTTGGTAGGTCTGAACTCTGGTTTTGGTTTTGGGTTTGATCTCGTCCCTTGGAAGGCTACCTTTACAGGGATAGTGGAAATTGTCATTATCTCTTTGGGCTTACCTATCTTGAAGTCCTTCTTTATTTCTTTCTTGGGATCTTTCTTGTCACGTGGATCACTTGGCAAGTAACTCCCATGCCTTACAATTTGGAGCTCCAGGTCATGAGCACGTGTCGCCAACTCTTCAAAGGAGTGAGGCATATTTGCTTGAAGATTGTAGAGTAATCCCCAATGCATGCCTTGTACGCACATGTCAATGGAAGAGGCTTCGCTTATTCGTTCTTTGCAATTGAGCACGAGGTTTCTCCAGCGTTCGATGTACCCTACAACTGGCTCTTCCTTGCTTTGCTTTGTTCGAGCAGTCTGCTTGGTGCTGTAGAAACGTGTTAGGAATTCTCTTTCAAGTTGATCCCAACTATCAATTGACCCAGCCTGTAAGTCGGTGTACCATTCGAACGCAGCACCTTTGAGGGAGCGTACAAACTGTTTCACCATGGTGTCATTATAAGTGCCTGCATTGTTACATGTCTCAATAAAATGAGCAACATGTTGCTTTGGGTTGCCCTTCCCATCAAAACATTGGAATTTTGGAGGTTGGTAACCGAGTGACATCTTTATCTCGTCGATTCGACGGCTATATGGCTTGGTATACACCAATGAAGATTGCATTGAACCACCATACTGGGCACGAATGGTGTCCGCAATCATATGTTGAAGTTGGTGGACGGATAGAGAGCCAACAGAAAGTTAAGTAGTATCACGCAAAACGTTTTGAACAACTGTTCGATCTTGTATATCTTGTTTTTGTTGGCGTTCTTGGACTTCCAGATCCTTACTTTTGGAAGATTCTGGATTTTCTTGATCTTCTTTCGCCAGATTTTGCAGTTCTAGCTTGTACATGAGTGCAGCAACCTGTGCGTCTTTCTCTTCTAGTGACTCGTTAGTTTTTCAATGGCTAAAGTCATTTGTTGGATTCAATCATCCGAGCCTAAGGTCACCTCCGTGACCATCACTGGCTCAAGTGATTCTTCAGACGAACTATAGTCTCCTCACCTTTGTAGAGAAGTGGTATGGGGGGATCCAGACAAAGATCTGCCACTGGAGACGGAGCCCGAACGAGGATTTTTCGCCGAACTCTTGGTCTTTTCTGTTGAACGAGAAGTTGGTTCTGTGAAAGCAATTTTCATTATGCATTTGTTGGAGAACTTCTTTAGTGGTGGAACCAGTTGAGTTTTCCCACTTTTTATTTGGGCTCTGGTCGTACGGAACAGTTCAGTAAGTGTCTCTTCGAGATGAGTCATGGTTTGCTTCGCTTGTCCGTTTGCCATTGTTGATGTAGTTGTTGAAAGTTGAAAATTCTGAGATCAAAAGATGAGAGGACAAGAAAGTCCCACTGGGCGTGCTAAGAAATTTGGACGAGGGATTTCGCGTATTTAAAATACAGAAATAGTTACAAATTGTATTTTAAGAAATACAAATGAATGAGAATCTTCTTGTAATTGCAAAACTGCAAAACCCTCTGATTAATGATCTGAATGTTTGAAGACGAGGAGCCACGTGATTTGAATCCAAGACTTCGAGAATTGTTGAGAATTCGATTTGTCGAGAACTTGACTTGTTGACGCTTGAATTTCAGAACTTAGATTTGGACTTCGAAACTTGGGCTTGATCTTGATTTAATTCGAAGAAAATTTTGATCTTTTTGGATTTGTTTGATTTGAAAGAGATTTTAATCTTCTTCGTATTTGTCGGACTTGGAGTTGAGATGATTTCTTCTCTTCCTTCGGCTGTGGGATTTCTTCACCACTTCGTAATTTTCTTCTTCACTTTTTGCCTCCCCTTCAATGAACCTTTGACCCTATTTATAGGAGAAATTCGTGGTCAATTTTGGTAATCATACAATTAATTCAATTAAATTTATTATAATTGAATAATTATGGATTTAGAAAAAAAAATTAGGGTGGGCCTTTAAAATTTTATGAGCTTATTAAGTTTTAGTTTAATTTGGCTGATTATTTAAATTGACCCAACCCATTATTTATTTTTTTTTATTTTTTTAATGTCTACGATAGACTCATGGATGGAATCTAAATTCATTCATAAAAATGACATTTACAGTCTATTAACGTAGGCTTTAACCATTAAAGTTTCATGAGTTGCAGAATATGGAAAAACATTCGAGAAAATAAGGCAAAATGTAGAGCCTGCTAAAGGGTCAATTTCGATATTTGTTTACGCAATTCGCACTCGCATATGAGTTTACTGACCCGAGGCATTAATTTAATCCGTGATTTGTACCCAGAGCCCGCGCTTTGAAAGAACATTTTATACTATACATGATTGGATTTAGTCTAAACGGACATTGCCACGTAGGCCTTGTCCGTGTAGCAAGGTTCTACATGATTACACCTTTAAAAAGTGTCATATACAAACTAGTCATTATTTTATCCATTTTTCTGTGGTTCAAACTTCAATTATTTTCCGTCCAGCACATAAATCTCTTCCAAAAGGTACATTTTCAACTCCAATTTCTCATTTACCCAAACATAATTTTGATAAATAAATATATGATTTCGATATTCTCACAGGAAGAACACAAATCTACTTTAATCTTTAAAAATGAAAGAACTAGTCCCACTTAAAATTATGCCAAAAAAACCCCATATACAAGCTAATTTTTCCTCGTGCATAAATGAAAATTGAGAGAGGAGTGGAACATGAAACAAAAAATTTGATGATAAAGTTCAACGGTTGAAACCTACAAATGATCGGTAGACATTACTTTTTGAACATTCTCTTGTGAAAATATATTTATGTTACTAGCAGACCAGTAGACAATATGTCTTTAAACTGTTTTCCTTGTTGTGTAAATAATGATATACTCCACGCTGAGTTATTTCTAGCACAACTCAATTATCGTTGTTATCTTTGTTTATGGCCAACACATGTTTCTCATGTTGTAAAAGTAGGATGTTGTGGAGTGCTTTTAGTTGAAGTCTTGATCAGATAAATATTTTAGTATTTGACGGTTTCATAATACAAGAAGCTAATCGTGCATTATGATACTCGTCAACTATTAGATCCTTTATCTAATCAAGAATAGAAGTCTAAGAAAAGTATATATCTACTGTCTAGTACAATTCTCACCAATAACAAAAATAGTTTTAAGTATATCTGTCCAATTCTAGTATAAATTATATTATTCTACTTCTTTCTTCTAGATATTATTCCAAATGAGAGTTCAAAAAATAATAAATTTAGATATTAATCTGGGTCGGGCTTTAGATATTGACTTGAATAAATTGGTTGTACCAATGGCCTCTTGCAAAATTGTGGAATTGTTCTTTATCGCTTCCTAGAGTCATCTGTGTTCATCGAAAATATGTTTCGAATAAAAAATACCGTAAGTGTACAGATCGTTGAAGTAATAAAATGGATTTTAGAGTCCAAGTATCGTTCCCACAAAGATTTACTAGTTTTATTTTACTTATTTTACCTTAACCGAAACTTGAAATATGGTTGAGTTTTATAATTAAATTGTAGCTAAATTCAACGAAAGTAATAGTGGCTGAATTTATTGAACTAAATGAAAATTATATAATTGAATACAAATTGAAACAACTCATAGAAAAGAAAAGCACTAGGTTCACGAATCCCCATGCAATGATCCATTTTAATTCTAATTCTACAAAATTGACAATATGTTTGAATTGATGAAGAATCAATGTTTCTAACATATTCAATAATCTCTCTCGAGTAGAATTAAACATATTCTCGCATACCATTTAACTATATTTCTATGACAAATGTAATAGAATAATGCTACTTGCAGTCGCTCACTGCAGAGTCGTCATATGTGGCACACACATGTCAAGTGTGTATTTAATGCATTAAATGTGGTCAAAAATACCACATTAATGCATCAAATAAGTGTGTGCTACATAGGGCGACTGCTGTAGTGATCGACTGCAAATAGTACTACTCAATGTAATATATAAGCATGTATGCCGTTTTGTAAATACTTAAAGATTCACGTAGAACATAGTGTCATATTTCTATCCTCTATCTGACTCTATGATGATTTATACCTTATCGAACTCATTTTCCTTCTTTCGAATGTATAAAATAAGCCACCACACTCATACAACTATTGCGCATATAATTGTAGAGAAAAAACAATGTATATAAATCATTAAATAATTCAAAACGGGTATTAATGTCAACAAAGTAAAATTAGGAATTAAAATATCACATCACAAAGTTCATTGTTCACCTAACACATACAAATCTAGCCTAACATGATAGAAGAAAAGAAATCAAAAAATTTAATAAAGAACGAAATCACCAATTTAGATTCTTGAATCGATTCTTCACGCCGTGATGTTATTCTCCTTATTTGTACCTTGATTTCTCTCTCAAACACTTCAAAAGTCTCCTAACAGGTATGCCTGGGGTTTGAGGACGGTTTAAGAGTTTATATAGTTGCCAAAAGATTGGTATCCATAATTTTCTCGTCCAGATTGAACAATGTGACCGCATGGAACAAAAAACTTTCCTCCTCTGATTGGCTGATTGCATGTGTGCGGCCGCATAGTAGAGTAACTTTTCCACCAGATAGTTTTCAATATTTTGGTCATATTTTTCTTTTCTGATATTCGATTGAGGTGATTCAAATTGCGTTGGAAATCTTACTCAAAGGGCTACAAATCGTCCAGAAGTATAAATCTTCAAATTCAAATTTCTTCTATTCCAAAAATGAGTCTCAAACTAAGACTGAAAATTCGAAACATAACTTTTTCGATTAAAAGTTGATATGTGATAGCACTTCCACTATATTTCATCCATTTGGCTTCTTTCTCATCCAATTGATGCCCAACACTCTCAAATTTTCATCGTGAGATCAACACAACTTTTCAGTAATTGCACTTGATTCCTCAAACTTTGATTGTGCTTCATTTTAGTCGTTTTTCGCTTGTTTTTTCCAAATTTTCTTCACGTTTATCATTGTTGTCCCGCAAAACACAAATTACATCTAATTAAGCTATATTTCATATATTTGTTAACATCCATGTTTGGGCCTACAATAAGTGTGCAAAAACGCACTTATCAACCTCTACTGAATTATCTTTTTCAATTCATGGGTTTACATAATTGTAAGTTGTGGCATTGAAAGAGATGTTTCCAAAGTGGGAACTCCAGGAAATGAAAAAAAAAAAGGGTTTCACAATTTTTTGGGAGACTCTGAATGCAACCAATTTGTTGAAGTCAATATCTAGAAAGTCTTATCTGAATTCATACATGAATGTAGAATTGGTTAAAAGATATCAACTATGTGGCTCTTTGAATTTTGTGAAAATACATTTCATGAATTGCATCTTGCATAGAGAGTTTAATATGTTTACAATCATACTACATGAATATTAAGGTTGACATAAAGTTAGACATAATATCACGTAACATTCTATCATTGGACAGTTTAAAACACGGTCAGCTTTTCCATCAAATCATTTATTGTTACATGTAATTATGTCAAACTTTTTGTCAAATCCTTCTGGAAAAATAGCTTTATCCATATGCTTAAAAAAAACTAGGAAAACAAATATTCGAGTTCAAGATAAAGTTGATTGTTCAACGGCTGAAGATTTTTTCAAGATCTGACTTCATAATTCGTAAACATTCTTTACGTTAATTTCCTGACTATTTAGAAAAAAATATACACGTCATATCTTATTTAGGTACGATTTTAACCCTACCTATTAAAAATTAGTCGTTTCCAAGTCCCAAAAATGGAGGAGAGTTTTAATTTTTCAAAATTTAAAAAACCAGTCGGCTTGTGGATTGCTTGACTTGATCCATGAGACTCGTGACCCAATGGACCAATCGAGCGGGGTTTTTAGATACGAGCCTATCTAAGCTCAAGTGTTTAAGGGCCTAGTTAGTTCAACTCGACCCATTGCACTTAAATTAATGGGAAATTTGCATTTTCATCTTTAATCTTTACAAAATGAAACGAATTCACCCAACTTTTTTTTTTTTAACATAATCCAACTCCAATCTTTCATTTATGTAGTTAAACTTGTCAATCCCTCCATTTTGGACATTAAATAACAAAATTTTCCTTCTCTTTTTAATAAAAAATAAAAAAAAATAGTAAAACAACTCAAATAAGGAAAAATTACGAATTGAGTCTCATACCTTTTCAGAAAATAAAATTAAATTTTACTTAAAATAATTAAATGCATCTTAACAAATAAAATTTCCGCCACCCATCCAATGATCCAAATCTACCCCACTCATGGCGGAGCACGCATTCAAACGGGGGATTCTGTTATGGTTGAAGCTCAACTTCAACTCAAACAACAAATTCTACTCGAATTAACACAAAACAACTGAGGAAGACCAGCTGGAATTCAATGACCTAGACTGTGATTCTATTGATTGAGCGAAATCACAACTTGATAGTGTAATACAAGCAATTAAGAAGAGAAATAAGAGGGAGAAGAGGAAGAGAGAAGACAGAGAAGAAATTGAGAGGGAAAACTCACACTAACAACATCACACACATTCCTCTCTTCCTTACTTCGTTATAACAGATAAAAGTCGCATTTTTCATCTTGCAATGTAAAATCGTGTTCCAATTACAATTAAATCCCTTGGTTCAAAAGGCACCGTTTCCTTTTAGTTCAAAACGGTGTCGTCTTGATTCTGATTTGAATTTGGCGGTAGAATTCCATCTCCCCGGTAGAAGTTCATCTTACCAGTTGCAGCAGCTTGGTTTCTGGTGTTCCTCTTTCCCTTTGTTCCCCACTTCAGCTGATCAGTTCTTTACCATAACATCCCTTCCCCTCAGCTTCAACTTGTCCCCAAGGTTGAAAGGTTGGAAAAGACGTCTGTATATTCTCAGCATCAGCCCATGTTGCCTCATCCTGGTTGGAGCCTGTCCACTGAACTAACCATTGGGTTACAGCTACTCCTTTTCGATTAATCATGCGTGCAGATAGTACCCGTAGTGGCTGATTGTGTTCCCCGGAATTCTGGTTTGGAATTGGGAGTATTCGAACTGGAACTTCCCGTTCCCCAATCTTCTTTTTGAGTAAGGAGACATGAAAAACTGGGTGGATGTGGGAAGTAGCAGGCAGCTCTAGTTTATAAGCCACCAGGCCAATTTTTTGAAGTATCTGGTAAGGGCCATAATACCGTGCAGATAGCTTGTTGTTAAACCTTCTTGCTACTGTTTGTTGAGCGTATGGATGTAATTTCAGGTAAACCCAGTCGCCCACCTGAAATTCCCTTTCACTTCTGTTCCGATCGGCATAATGTTTCATTCTAGCTCTAGCTTGAGCCAAATTCTCCCTTAGCAATTGGTCTATTCTGTGTCTCTCCTGGAGGATTTCCTCTACTGCTGCGATGTTGGTCTGCTGATATGGGCCCAAAGCTAACTGAGGAGGTTTAAGACCGTATAGTGCCTCAAATGGGGTCATTTTGATGGCTGTGTGTAGGGTGGTATTATACCACCACTCTGCCAAACTGATCCAGTTGCTCCATTGTTTAGGCTGTTTATAGGCCATACACCGAAGGTACATTTCTAAACACTGATTCAACCTCTCTGTTTGACCATCGGTTTGGGGATGATATGCTGTACTCAACTGTAGTTTGACCCCCAATTGCTTGAACAAACTCTGCCAAAAGTCACTGGTAAATATTCTATCCCTGTCAGTTACAATGCTTTGTGGCATTCCATGTAATTTATAGATGTGATCCAAGAATAACTTGGCAATAGAAGAGGCAGTGAATGGGTGAGCTAAGGTCAGGAAGTGTGCATATTTAGTAAACCGGTCTACCACCACCAATATCACATTCTTAGCATTAGAAGTAGGCAATCCCTCGATGAAATCCATGGAGATATGACTCCACGCATATTGTGGTTCTGGCAAGGGTTGTAAAAGGCCTGGGTAAGCTACATGTTCATTCTTACATCTTTGACAAGTATCACATTCTAAGACCTCTTGCTTGATTTCTTTGCTCATACCCTACCAAAAGAAGTATTGTTTTGCCCTGTGGATGCTAGCCTGAACACCTGAATGTCCACCTTCCTGGGAGGCATGAATGGTTGCAATCAGTTTCTTCCTCACTTCTCCTCCAGTCCCAATGTAAATTCTGGATTTATATTTGAGCAAGCCATTCACATACAGGTAATCTGAGTCTAACTGGCTCTCTAGTAATAGAGTATTAATTTTGTCTTTAGCAGTCTCATCTCCTTCATAACTGGCCGTCACTTCTTCTACCCACTGGGATGTCACAGCCGTAATAGCTAGGCAGCCTAATTCTCTTCTGGATAAGGCATCTGCCACCTTATTGTCAAGGCCTTTCTTGTATTGAATCTCATAACTGAGCCCCAATAATTTTGACAACCATTTTTCTTGTAATGGGGTGGTGATTCTTTGCTCCAATAGATACTTAAGAAACTGGTAATCAGTTTTGATGACGAAGTGGTGTCGTTCTAGAGAATGTCTCCACTTTCCCACCGTAGTTACTAGTGCTAGTAACTCCTTTTCATAGATTGACAGGCCCAAATTCCTGCTACAAATGCCTTTACTCAAGTAAGCGATAGGTCTCTTGTTTTGCATTAAGACAGCCCCCAATCCACCATAACAAGCATCAGTCTCTATAACAAATGGTATGGAGAAATCTGGCAAAGCTAGGACTGGTGTGGTGCTCATAGCGTTCTGCAATTCTTTGAATGCTTCCTCAGCCCTTTCATTCCATTGGAAAGCCAATTAGAGGTTTGGCAATAACTCCATAGCCCCTTACAAATTTCCTGTAATATCCTGTCAGTCCAAGAAATCCCCTGAGTTGCTTAACATTAACTGGTGTGGGCCACTCTTGCATTGCTATAATTTTAGAAGGGTCACCCGACACCCCTTCTGCAGAAATAATGTGGCCTAAGTATTCTATTTGGGACTGCCCAAAGGAGCATTTACTTGCCTTGGCATAGAGTTGATGTCGCTTGAGGATTTCCAGTACCATAGTGACATGCTTACAGTGGGAATCTAGGTCTGTGCTATACACCAAAATGTCATCAAAGAATACCAAAATGAACTTCCTGAGATGTTGTTTAAATACTTCATTCATCAAGCATTGGAAAGTTGCCGGGGCATTTGTCAATCCGAATGGCATTACTCTGAACTCATATAGACCCTCATGAGTCTTAAAAGCTGTTTTGTGGACATCCTCAGTAGCCACTCTAATCTGATGGTAGCCAGCCCTCAAGTCAATCTTTGTGAACCACTTGGCTCCCTTCAACTCATCCAGTAATTCATCTATTAGTGGCATAGGATATTTGTCTTTAATTGTGAGGTTATTAAGTTGTCTATAGTCCACACAGAATCGCCATGTACCATCTTTCTTTTTGACCAACAGTACAGGTGAAGCATAAGGGCTATTACTAGGTTGTATGATGCCATTTTCCTTCATTTCCCTGACCATCTTCTCTATCTCTGTCTTCTGTATATAAGGGCATCTGTAAGGCCTCATCTTGAATGGATGTGCCCCTTCCTTCAGAGGAATGTGATGGTCGTTAAATCTGGGTGGGGGTAATCCTTTCGGCTCCATAAACACCATAGGAAATTGCTTCACCACAGCCTCCAGTTCTGATGGTGTGGCTTCCTGTTTCTCCTCTGTAATGGCTGCAATCTGTGCCATTATCCCATAAGTTTGATTCTTACTCCATCCCTTCCCTTCCTGTATGTTTAACACTTGGAACCCTTCCTTATTAGTTTCATCCTGCAGTTCCCACCTGACTCCACCATAGTTAAGAGTAATACTGCCTTTAATGAAATCAAATAATACTGGGCTAAATTGACTTAGCCAGTCTACTCCTAGCACCATGTCACTGCCTCCTAATTTGAGAACCCTCAGCTGGTATTGGAATTCCAAGTCCTTCATCTTCCAAGATAATGGATTGCAAATAGCTTTGCTGACCAGTTTACCTCCTCCTGCTACAGTTACTGAGGCAGGTTTAGCTGTTTGAATGCTGCAATTGATGCTACTAACCAATTGCTCATCAATGAAGCTATGGGTGCTACCACTATCTATTAGGATTGATACCCTTTTTCCTTTAATCAGACCTGGTAATCTGATGGTTTTACCCCTGTTACTGCCCATCAATGCACAGAGTGAAATCTCCATCAATTCATCCATTCCACCTCTACCACCCTGCTCTTCTTCATCTCCAGGTGGTTCTTCTACCACTTCTTCTTTCTCCTCATCAACCAGGATGAAATTAAGCATTCTATTCTTGCAAATATGATCTCTAGTGTACTTCTCGTCACACTTGTAGCATAATCCCAACTCTCTTTTGGTCTGAAAGTCAGAGGGGGTAATGGCTTTGAATCTAAGGGGGTTAATGGGGTTTCTTTGTTCAGAGTAGGTGGTGGGTTTAGGGGTAGGTTCAGTTGGTTTAGTAGTTGGATTGGTCCATTTAGGGGTGGGGTAAGATTTGTATGTTTTAGAATTTCTGCTGAGGGCTGTGATGGTATTCTCTTGTAAAATGGCAATTTCGAATGCTTTTGCTAGTGTTTGGGGTTGTATGATTTTAACCATTGATTTGATCTCTTCTTTTAGGCCACTAGTAAAGATAGAGATATAGTAGGATTCTGGTAAGTGTGGTAAGGAGATCATCACCTGAGATTTTAACTCCTCAAACTGCTCCTGGTATTCCAAAATAGATCCCCGCTGCCTCAACTTACTGAAGACTTCTATCACTTCCTCAGCCGTGTTCTCAGTAAATCTTCTGCAAATTTCTCTTGAGAAGAGATCCCAATCAGCATGAGGGTGGCTGGATATGAATCCATGGAACCATATGTCAGCCTTTCCCTTCAGATACATCTCTGCAATTGCAACTCTCATTTCTTCCTCTATCTGATGGATCTGGAAATATTTCCTTGCTTTTCGCAACCATTCTCTGGGTCCATCTCCTCCAAAATAGGGAAAATCTATTTTGGGTAGTTTAGAAAGCATTTTGGATTCCCTTCCTCCACTGGAACTCCCTGTGGGAAACTCGCTACCATGAATATTATCACCCCTATTTTGAGAAGGAGCTGCACTTCCTTCGATTTGTTTCTCATTACGATTTGCTTTACTTCCATTCATCTGAGCCAATATTGCCACAATAGATTCATATTTCTGATTCATTTCACCCATCATCTGCTCCATTCTATCCTGTTTGGTGCTCATTACTTTCAGCACCTGATCTGTGGATTTGTATGCTACTCCCAGATCTGTGACCTCCTTGTCCAATCGCTTCAAATGATCCTCGTTCGATTTACTTCGAGTTTCAGCCATCCCAGTCACCGTAGCTGCTCTGATACCAAATGTTATGGTTGAAGCTCAACTTCAACTCAAACAACAGATTCTACTCGAATTAACACAGAACAACTGAGGAAAACCAGCTGGAATTCAATGACCCAGACTGTGATTCTATTAATTGAACGAAATCACAACTTGATAGTGTAATACAAGCAATTAAGAAGAGAAATAAGAAGGAGAAGAGGAAGAGAGAAGACAGAGAAGAAATTGAGAGGGAAAACTCACACTAACAACATCACACACATTCCTCTCTTCCTCACTTCGTTATAACAGATAAAAGTCGCATTATTCATCTTGCAAGGTAAAAATCGTGTTCCAATTACAATTAAATCCCTTGGCTCAAACGACACCGTTTTCTTTTAGTTCAAAACGGTGTCGTCTTGATTCTGATTTGAATTTGGCGATAGAAGTCCATCTCCCCAGTAGAAGTTCATCTTACCAGTTGCAGCAGCTTGGTTTCTGGTGTTCCTCTTTCCCTTTGTTCCCCACTTCAACGAATCAGTTCTTCCACCATAACAGATTTTTACTAATCAAATATTTCGACTTGTAGTCACAAAAACACGAAAGTGTACATAATGCTATATATGAAATAGATAAACAAAATATTTTTAAAAAAAAAAATTCTTCACACCACTGAAAGCTGAGAAATTATTGAAAATATCCAAAATTAAAGCTTACCCTGTCCAAAATACCCTTTGACCATTCAACCAACATAAACTACCTAAAATACCCCCAAAATAAAAAAATTAAAACAAGTCATCCTAATATAAAATAGATTTCATTTTAGTCCTTAAAACTTTGATTTTAATCTTAAAACCAACAAATTGCTTTCCCTTTGGAATTAAAATTTAACTTTTCTTCATCATCAACTCTTTCCACCTATCAAGACAATGAATTTGAAGATTTTGTTTACTATTAAAATTTTATTTTTGTTTTCTTTAAAAAAACGCATAAAATGGTATCAGATCCATAAGAAAATGACAGATAATGAAGAAATTTGTGTAGGATGGTATGTTAACTACTCTACTGAATACTTAGATATTGATTGTTATATTTAGCATTTTGTTAATAAATCAAGAAATTTGATTGAAAAAATAAGACTCAGATAGTCTTAAAATAAAGAAAAAAATTTGAAAAGAAAATTACTTTTTTTTAATAGATTTTGATGAAATTTTAGATGAAAACTTAGGATATCTTGTTAAAATACCTATTCATAATGAAATAAGAACTTTGAAAAGAATTCAAAATGTTCTTAATAATGAAATCAGGATAATTGAAGAATCAGAGCCCTAAAAATCATGGAAATTGAAAATTCTGAGAATTTAGAAACCGAAGTATACGAAGGAGTAGAGAGATATGCTTTAAAAGAAAATTTTGATTGGGAAAAATTTAAAAAAATTAATAGAGCATAATTAAATCTTAAACCACCCGGAGAAAATAAATTATTTAATATTTTAGGATCAACTTTTAAAAGAAAGAAATTAATCATTAATGAATATCATGAAATAGAAAAAGCCATAGATATAAAATATACACAAGGAAAAATAAAATTAAATCTAATAACAAAAATAAATGTTAATGAATTTATAAGAAAATTAAAATAAAAAAAGAGAAATAAAATATCTTATGTCTACCTTACTCAAGTGTAAATTATAATAAAATATCTTATAATATCTTTTATATATATATATATATATATATATATATATATATATATATATATATATATATATATATATATATAAAGAAAAACCATTTATAGAGATTGAAAAAGAATTTAGAGATATAGGAGAAGCAATTCTTCCTAGAGAACAAGATATAGAGGAAATAAAAAATTATAGAACAAGATGATGATGCTATAAGTATAGATTAACCTATTATTCTAAAACAAATAACATATAAAGAAAATAAGATTATTATTATTGAAGATAATACATCAAGACGTAGTATTTCAAAAATGAAACAAAATAAAAATAGTAGTGTATATGGAGTTAAAGGAAATTTTTTTAATGGAAACAAATGGATAAATGAAAGTAAATTGATACTGGAGTAAGTCAGAATCATATTTGCTCTCTTATAGATGAAGGAATTAAAAAGAAAAAAGTAGAACCCTATAATTATAGAGATTTTGAAGGAAACATAAACTCTTGTGATATCATAGGATAAGTTTAAATCAAACTAGGAAATTTATTATTAAGTATAGAATGTTACATTGATAATAACATGAATTTTGATGAACATCCAATATTATTTGGAAATTCATTCTTAAATAGTCTTGATAATTACAAATTAGATAAGGAAGGAATTCTTATTACATATCAAGGAATAACTACCTATTGCCCTAAAGAAAAATAAGTAAAGAAATAAAATTTTCAATAAGTGTATATATACAAATAACTGTATTCGAATCCAAAATAACTACTTGTGCTTTAATAGATACAGGAACTGAAATAACTGTCTTTAAAGAATTCTTATTAACAAAATGGATTGAAAATAAACAACCATTAACTCTATAATGAATAACTGGAACAAAAGAATCCTTAAAATACAAAAATGAAAATATAGAAGTCATCATAGGATCTAAAATAGTAACAATAAGCAATGTTTACCAATATAACATAAATAATTTTGATATTATTCTAGGAAATGACTTTTTACAACAATTTAATCAATATAGTCAAAATATTTATACTATTCAATTAAAAATACAATGTGGACATTTAATGAAAATTGCTAGAGAATTTAAACCATTTAGAGTTCAGCCGGCTCAACGTGGTGAAAAGATAGAATTTATACTAAAATTACTCAATTATTCAATCAAAACAATTACTCTTAATCAAATAAAAGACCTTTTAACCAAAAATTATAATGAAAACCCACCTGAAAAATGGGAAAAATAAAAAAAAAGTAGCAAAAATAGAACTATTAGAACCAACAATCATTATTAGAGTCAAACATATGCTCTACAATCAAGAAGATAAAGGAAAATTTCAAATACAAATTCAAAAACTTCTTAAACAAAAACTTATAAGAAGAAGTAATAGCTATCATAATAGCCCAACTTTTATGGTTAGAAATCATTCAGAAATAAAAAGAGGAAAACATATGATAATTGTAAATTATAAAGAACTTAATAAAAACACTAGATTTGATAAATATTATCTACCAAATAAAGAAGTTTTAATAAATATAGCTAAGAATAAAAAATATTATTCAAAATTTGATTGTAAATCTGGAATTTGGCAAATCAAGCTTGAAGAAAATAGTATATCATTAACAGCATTTAGTACTCCTCAAGGACATTATGAATGGATAGTTATGCCATTTGGATTAAAAACTGCACCACAAATTTATCATAGAAGAATGAAGGAAGTCTTTAGAATTTATAATTTTCTTATTGTTTATGTTGACGACATACTTGTTTGTTCAGAAATATATGAAAATCATCTTAAATATTTTAGAACTTTTGCTACACTTTGCTCAAAAGAATGTATAATACTTAGTCAGAAAAAGGCAGAAATAGAAAAAAATGAAATTGAATTTTTAGGAATGATCATAAATTATGATGGAACAAAATTACAACCTCATATTTCAGAAAAAATAATTTTATTTCCTGATAAACTTGAAAATAAGCAACAAATTCAAAAAAATTTAGGATGCCTTAATTATGCTGAAAGATTTAGAGAAAAACTTACAGAAAAAAGAAAGTCAAATAAATTAGGATAGAATGAAGAACATACTATTTGTGTTAAAAATTTAAAAAGAAAATTGTAAAAATTTACTTAAACTTAGACTCTCAAATGAAAAAGATAAATTAATTGTACAAACAGATGCATCAGATTTATATTGGAGTGCATTATTAAAAACTGACTTAAATGAAATTTGTAGATATACTAGTGGAACATTTAATAATGCTGAAATAAATTATTCAACCAATGAAAAAGAATTATTAGCAGTAGTTAAAGGAATAAATAAATTTAAAATGTTCTTGTTACCTAAGAAATTTATTGTTCAAACTGATAATACTCAACATAACGGACTAGAAAATAATAGATTACCAAATTCACAGCAACATAGAAGATTACACAGATGTCAAGTGTTATTATCTTTCTATAATTTTAAATTTGAATATATTAAAGGAAAAGATGACTTATTTGCTGATTTCTTGAGCATGAATCATGATTTTGGAAAAGATTGGAGCATTTACCAAGGAATTGCAAGATCTTCTAATAGATTTTAATGCATATTATCTTGTTATTCAAGGGGATCATCTTGATATCCGATAAACTTTGTGCAATCTATCAAACAAAGTTATTGAAAGTGGAAAAAAGATTGATAAATTAAATGACAATAAAGAAAAAATAACTGAAAAATTGACGGAATATTTAGACTTTTTTGTAAATTGCAGCTAGGAGTACTCTCATTTAGAAAAATGTGAATACAACCAAAAGACGAGTCATATCCCACTTCGGGAGATTAATACATCCACCTAGGATGTATTAATCTAAGGTCATTTCTCTTAGATTAAATAGCACTCCTCAAGGTCATTTCTCTTAGATTTCGAAATCTTACCTCGTCGTTTGGGAGATTCGAAATCTAAGAGAAATGACCATCTTACCTCGTAAGAGGAAAATGTCATAACAAAGGGTCCACAACAATTACCCGTCAGTATTAACAAATTGTTGGAAAAACTTACAAGTGGAAAAGGAGTATCTGAGTCCAGTACTCAAACATCCTTATCAAAAGGCACACTGTAACAGCCTACAATCAGTGAATTCCAAGAAAATAAAAAAGCACCGATTGGTGACCTTAAATCACCAAAGGGAATAGTTACTACTCATCAAATCAGAACTAATCTACATTCTATGGAGAATGAGTATTATGAATTTTCAGAATGTGTATATAATTTCAGAGAAGGAAATTCTCTATATTTAACAGCCCTTCCAACGGCAATTTATCCAAGGATCAGTGCAGTTCAAGGAGCAGATCCCAATATTGTTCGAAAATTGGCAACATTTGGATTTTTAGATCAACTCTTCCTAGGAATAGATCTAAATGAGATTGGACAGTTTGATAAAGAATTCATTATTTGTGTTAAAAAAATTCAGTGATAAACAACAAGTAGAACTGAGATTTTACACAATTAGTCCTGAATATAAAGAAACAGAATGATATAGAGAACATCATCTCATTACTATTCGAAAGAATAATGCAAATCCACTCAAGGAGATTCAAATTTTTAAAGAGTTACCCACTATTAACAAAAAATGGATGATTTACAGGAAAGCTCTTAGAATAAAATCTGTTTGCTCAACGATGCAGTTCTTTTACGGAGAAAGATACATGGTTTATGGCATGAGCAATAATTGGATTCTAATCTGTAGATGAGATAAAGAATCAAAGATTCTTGAAGAATTTTTTTTTGAAATTATCAACGATCAATTTTCTAGAAGTAAAAAATGCATTAAAGAGACTTGCCGACTTATCGGACACGTCCACAAGTAAAAGACGATAAAGGACAGCAACATTACAGACAACACCATGTGAGCTTTAAAGCAAAAAAGACAGCTTAAAAGCTGGAATAAAGCAGTCAAAAGAGGCTTTAATAAAGTTATCTACTTTTTGAATTATTGTACTATCCCTTTGAAAAATTTGATTGGCCAGAAACTTCTCAGTGAAGTGAGTGTCTTCTATAAATTGGGTCTCTTCTTGAGAAGAAGATCATCCGAAATCTCATCCTGAATTACCAACATCAGAATACTATCTTGAAAAATGATCTTTGCAATCATTCTCATTAGAGAGTAGAAACCACTCTTCGGAATATCAATCTTTTTAGCTTTCAAGCTATCATCAGATCAATAAAATCTTTGAGTTTGAAATAAATCTTTTATTACGCTTTGAGTGTTGTTCTACACAGTGAGTCTGTTTGAGAGTTTTTAGTGCCCTTGTGTCCATTTTGCTGTGATACTGTCGGACTTTGGCCAACTCTTATGACGAAGGTGATTAGGAACATATAACATTCTTGCTATTTGATGAAGCGTGGTAAAGCCCTTATTTTAAGCTACAGAGAAATTTATTGTTTGAAGATTTGCATGAAAATTATTATATAAGAATTTTTATAAGATTGTATATTTTGAAGAACTTTTATTATGGAACATTACGAATTTTATTATAGAATTGTACCCTTTAGATATACTAATAGTATTAATTGTATTCACATGATAGAAATTTCAGAAACTTATGATAGTTATACTATAGGAATAAATTTCATAAAAAGAGATATTAGATATTATGAAAAATGTCTTACAATTGCATCATTTAGACTAAAAGAAATAATAAAAATGATTATATTTTTTTGGTTAGATAGTGAAAATAATGAAAGAGCTTTTTAAATTATAGAAGATCGTGTGAGTTATAATGAAGTTGCTGAATTATATGATTTTGATATTAGTTTTGATGATAGAGAATGAAAAAAATGAGAAGACCTATCTCTAAAAGATTACCACAAGAATATAAGAAATTAAGATTTGATTTAACTTTAAGATTTTATATATCTATAATTAATAATAGATTATATCTTTCTGAATTAAAGGAATATATAGAATACACAAAAAATGATTAGAATTTTTAGATTTTAGTTTACCACAAAAGGTAGAGAATTATAAGAATATGCCTGGAATAACTAAAAAATTTTGTGATAATAAAATAAAAATTTTAGAAGAATAAATAATAACCAGCAATAATAGTAGAGAAATCGAAAAAGAAATTATTAGTTGGTATAAAATTAGAAAAGAAATATTAAGAAATGAAATTACAAGAGAATTAAGAAAAGAAAAACAATTAAGGAGAGAAATAGAAAAAATGATAAATAATATAGTAATAAATTCCTTAAACTTATCCGACTAATATTAGTTTACCAAAAAAAATAAGATTTGATAAACAAGAAATAGAAAATATTAGACTATCAATAAAAAGTTATCAAACTAGAGGATGGAATACAACTCTGTTTCAATCCTTAAGTTCATATGGAAATACAGATGGATTGTTAAATATGACTACAAATTGGACTAATACATTTTTGTGGCAACAACTAGGACAATTAAAATCTAAAGACATAGAAGCTATAGATGCAATTAATAATATTGATCCAAAAGATGAAATATCTAAAGAAAAATTAGAAAGTTTAAGTAAAAATATGTCTAAACAATTTAATAAAATAAAGGAACAAATTAATAGTCTAGAAATGTTAGATGAAACTAAACTTGAAGAAATCCAAAATCAAATATCAAAAATTGCACAGAAAAATAGTATTAATAAAACAGCAACCTTAGAAGAAAAAATAAATATTATTAATTATAAAATTGATATTCTATTAAATAAATTAGGATTTGAAATTGATAAACCACCTTATAAAAGACCTAAAGTATGAGTATGAATGATAAAATCAATTTAATTGCAAAAAGTATAAAAACATTTGATGAAAAAATAACTAGAATCGAAATAAGCTATGAAGAAAAAAAAGAAAAAGTACAAAATAATTTTTTAACAATAGAAAATCTTTTAAATAAAATAATAGAAGACTTAAACAAAGAAAAATCATTTAAATCAGATTACATCAAACAACTTAAAGAAGTTAGAAAGAAAATTGAAAAATATGAAGAATTAATAAAACTTAATTGAGGATTAAAAGAAGATATTGAAAGATTATTAATTGATCTAAGAAAACAAGAAGAAAATCTTATAGAAAAAGAAGAAGAAAAAAGAGAAGGAAAATTAGTTATAGAAGAATAATGAACGAAGATATGGAAAATTTAATATTTGACTTAGAAGGTTTAAAAATTTGTAAAGAAATAACTAAAAATCATATGGTAGGAAGAACAAGATGACCACGAGCAATTAAACAAGAAGACTATGGAGAAACTAGCACAGCTAGGTATAAGTAGAAATAGATCCTAAAAGATATATTAATACGAAAATTGATTTTAAAACTAGTAAAGAAAAAATGTATAGAGACCAATTCAAATATGATAGACATTTACAAATTTACAATATGTGTTACCTTAATGAATATTGTTGTGAATATAGTAAATATTATTATATGATGTTTGGAAGTGGAGCTGATAACAATTATTATAAGGAAATTTTTATTAAAAAATTACCATCACCATGGAATAATTCTTTTAACAATAAGATTAAAGAAAAACAACTTGAAAGAAATGAGAAAGATTATACATTAAGATTTATAATAAGAATTATAAAAGATGAAATAAGTACTATGTGTAGTAATCAAATGATCTATAAACAATCAGGATTTATACAAGATAAGATTTGTTGTAGAGATACTGAAGTACCAGAAAATTGGGGATGCTATAATTATAAACGAAAAATAAAAATAAAACCTAAAAAATATAAAAATATATAATAAGTTTAAAAAGAAATATTTTAAACCAAAAATGAAATATTTTACAAGAAAAGATAAACCTTATAATAAAAAACCATTAGATAAAAAAAGATGTAAATGTTGGAATTGTAATGAAAAATGACATATAAGTACTGAATATCTAAAAAGGAAAGTTAGGATATTTTAGTGAAGACGAATAAAAATAGAATAAAACTAGTTTCTAAAAATTATTATAAAAATTGATGACATGATTTGCAATAAAAATACATTTCATTAAGGGCAAAATAGACTTTTCTATTAAAAACCCAAATGGATCATTTAACCCGACTAATTTGAAAATGCTCCCCTGAAAGCTTGGCCTTCAGCGGCATGATTGTCAAATATAGCTTAATTTGCATTCTAGTGATTGCATAAAATACACCCCTCGTTTGCGTTATCATTAAGAAAAATGAATTCATTTTGGACTACATTTATATTTTTAAAAAGTTATGAAACTCTATTAACAATTTTTTTTCTTATTTTTTATTGTTTTACAATTTTCTTTTATTTTTTGTTTATTTAGCCCCTGTTTGGCCCACATAATTTTTTTCATTCTCATTCTTGTACTCATTTTCAACCACACATTTTTCAATAAAATAATATTTTTCATCACATCAATAACTTTTCTTTTATTTTTAACCACATATTTCCCATCACATCACTTCAAAAAAATGCATTCTCTCTTTTTAATGTGCACCAAACAGGCTATGAAATGACAAATCCGTCATTTGTTGATTTGCTTCGTAGTCTAAAAGAGAATAAATTATGCTAAAGTAAATTCAAAGTCGATTATATTTCGTAAGTTAGGGACGAAAAATTGAAATCTCCCTAAGTTAATTAAAGTCCGGGAACAATTAAAAGATAGGGGGCCGAACAGTCCAGCTTGTGCATCGCAGAAGGTTTAGGCCGGTCCCTGACCCTTCTTCCTGCTCAAGCTACGGTCCCTCTTCTCCAAATATTTCATCCCATCACACAGCAATCTTCTGTGCACATTAGCTCACATCCTTGTTATTGTGATATTAATCCCTTCATTTGCTGTTGCTACTATACTTATAAAAGAGTATTTTCCACTATGAACAATGTAAAGAATTGATTGCATAATTCAATATATGTATACGAGTCGCATCTCAAAGTTGTGCGACATGTAGAGCAAGAGATCAAAGTCATCTAACGAGGAGAGACAAATTCTCACTTCCACTTCTATGGTTGCTCTAAGTCATGCGACAAAAAGGAGCTCAACGCCATCTGAAGAGCAAAGCAACAAAAAGGAAAATTCCAAACTATTGAAGTTTAAAGTCTTAGGCAAGAGCAAAAACCCGTCTACAAGGCCTTAGCCAAAGCAATGATAAAGCAAGTTTTCAAATTCTGAAGGCTTACTCGGTTACTGCTCAAATCTACGTTACGAGCAAGCAAAAGTTTAAAGCCGACGAGTAGAGTAACAGTGACAAAGCAATTCCCACCTGCGCAAGTCTTGCTACTAAGTGCCATCTGAGCACCATTGACATGTAGCAGCAGGAAACAACTGTTGGAATAATTGGAATTATTTATAGCGTGAATGGGAATATGTCTCCAATATTAGGTGTCTCTTCAATTGTAAAGAGTTATGTTGCTTAGAATGGATCTTACTGTTTAAAAGGTATACGATGAAAATTTGTATATTACACTATTTAATGTGAAAATGTATGATCTATGTTAAGAAATACAACCTGCCAATGACAAGGTGTATACTACACGATTTAATGTGAAAATGTGTGGTCTATGTTAAGAAATGCAACATTTGAAAATTTATAAATAGAGACCTTTAGTTCTATTTTTTTTCTTCACCAAATCAATTCAAATTATTATTGATTTCTAATTCTCTTCTTTCTTCAAAAATTACATTCCTTTTGTTTTGCTGAAATAAAATTCTATTCGAATTATTTTCAAAAATAAAATTTCGTTTGAATTTTTAATTCGTGTCTATTACATTCAAGATGAATAGTCTATACTTTGGTTCAAATGGTGTGCTATATTAATTTTGAAAGAAGCGTTGCATCTTGGGAGACGGACATCCATTTAATTTCATTAGCACCATTGTAGGGATGAAGTCTGTTTTAAGGAGATTTACTTTCGCATACTTCACTTCTTTTTATCTCATATTTCTGCATTTTGAGTAAGGCCCTGTTTGTCTCCCATTATTTCAAAACATAGTTTGCTACAGTAAGATTCTCTACCACACATTCACCGAATAAAATATTCTACACACAAACCATTAAAATTGCTTTAAATTTAAACCACACATTCTCCAAAAAATACTATTCATTACTTCATTTATTCTACAATAATGAGAGACAAGCACACACTAAATAGTGATTTGTTCATTATTATGCATGTACTATGAATATGATTTAGTAAGTCGTTACTCAAGTATTTGCAAGTACGTATTCTTAATTAACGGAAAAAAATTCATGCACTAATTTATTCAACAATTTTAAGACGAAGTTTCTCGTGCTAATTTATATTCTAAAGAATAGTTCACGTACCTAATATATTCTACTTGTTTAGCATTAATCATCACACATGCATATCAACGTAGCAACATTTCGTGAATGGAATACAAATGATTAATGTATAAATATTATAATGCGTTCAACCTTAGAATTATCAAGTTGACTCTCTGCATGAATTAAATTTATTTTTTTTAAGCTTATTCGAAAGTGCTTACTTCAATCGTTACATGTATTGGGTTTTGTTCCTGGAAAGGTTGTTGTTTCATATTCAACAATTAAATTCACATGTAAAAGAAACTTTTTATTGTGTAATTGTCTATTAATTCTACTTTGGCAATAAGTTTATTATGACATTGTCATCATATGGGTTTAATTATGGAGAAGAGCGTGACTTTGTAGCAGCCTTATAAGATAAAAAGACACCAATATCATATTTTATATTAAAAACAAATGATATGCTAGAAGGTAGCAGTCTTTAAGGCTCCGTTTGATACACAATATTTTCCATGAAAAATAGAAAAAGACTTTCGTTTTCCAATTTTTGTAGTGTTTGACATGGAAATTGTAAGGAAATTGATTCCTTGGATTCGAATTGAAGATTCCCCAGCAGCTGCAAAAGTATTCCAACAGATTGGAGCCTTTAACTACCTATTTCAACTGCCATTGTTGGTTAGAATCTTCAACCAACTTGAAGCCTTGTTGGTTGGTAGTTAATAACCGAAATGGAGCCTCAATTGAGTCTATAAATAGGAGCCTCAGGTTCTGGAAAAAGGGAACTCGAAAATGAAGATGTAGAGCTCGAAAACTCTGGTAAAGAAGGGATGAAGAGCTCTGAAAATCTGGTAAAGGAGGAGCTCAAAAAGGAGAGTGAATCTCTGCAAAAAGGGAGCTCTGAAAGTGGGCTATGAAGCAGCTCTGGATGAGGGAATTCGATAGAGAATTCTGGAGCTATAAATAGAGAGCTTGAGACTGGTAAAAGTCTGTAGAGAAATAGGATATTATTTCTCTGGAAAGTAGAATTCTGGAGTAGGAAGTGTAGATTGGGGAGGAACTAATCTGGAAATTCTTTCTACCGATTCATGTAGTTAAATGTTAAGTTTCTTGTTAATAAAAAGGCTTGAGGAAGAGGTTTTCTTCGTGTTTAATTTCCATTTTCTGCTGGTTTTCTTTCCTGTTGTAGCACATCTGTTCTTGGTTATTCTTCTTGCTGGTTTATGTCTCTGCTGTGATTGAATGAAGTAATCAAAGCCCGACAGAAAATTTTCTCTCTCTCACACGTGCACATTTTCCTTGATTTTGTTAAAAACAAATGTTGAAAGTTTGGTGTCTGTTTGACTTTATTTTTACAGGTGGAAAATTATACAAATCAAAGACAATTTATTACAATGCCCAGTAAAAAATTTCTAGGCAATTCAATTCTCTAGAATTCATTTTCTTTTCACCCATTTTTCACATTTGCAATCAAACGGACCTTAAATTTTCAGTTTCAAGGAAAGAGAAGTGACTTTTTGGACGTTGATTATATGAAAAGTTGTCTATACCTAGATTGAAATTTACTGGAATATTTAGAAAAAATGTGTTGACATGGTTTAGAACTTCTAATCCACCTTGGATAAAAACCACTATTTATCTTCCTTGACAGTGAGGAAGTATTTTTGCAGCCACATTTATTATATTCATTTTGTTAAGCATTGATTGCATGACCGTGGGCCTCTGCACATAGTATAAATAAAAATGACAAGTAAGGTACAAAGCTATCATTGAGCAGACTTTTGGAAAGATGTCATTTTGTTAGGGAGAAGTTGGTCTAGTGGGTATCAAGCCAATCCATCATCATATGTTCTCCAATTTCGTGAATTGTTCAAGGATGCGTCAATATCAATCTCTTGTAGTTGCACTTTTATGAAAAAAGAACCCAACAACAATCACTTGTTACCTTGTGATGGTAGCCAAGTCGTTGATGGAGCTGCAATGAATAAAAGTGGCTTTTCATTTTATGGATTAGTCATCTTATGAACATGAAAGTGCGTCAATTTTCACGTGATGTTGGCATTCCTAGTCATTTTATATGTTGACTAGAGATGGAATGAAATTATTTATCCAGTTGATAGACATAATTAACGATACAATAGAACTTGAAAATAGTAAATGAATATTATGTTGCCAAGTTCGGTCTTATTGAGAATTGTGGGAGTATAATTGTTTGCATAATATTCTCAATTAGAGTTTGGATACATTCAGATTTGTGGGGAGGGAGCGGGGGCATTATTTTCTTCAAATTAGAACATTGAGATGTTTAAAAATATTCAAAATGATAAACTACAATATAATGAATACCTTGTTAAACTTTAGATGCACACGATGTTGAAAATTGGATATCCGGTATAATGATTCAAAATCTACTAGTAAATATGTTTTACTATTGAAAGTGTAGTTATTTCGTGAAAATCCTTTGTAAAACTTGAGAATTGAAAGAAATTAGAGATTTCAATAAAGTTAGAATGAAGCATGATGACTTCAAAGACTTTGGAATGATTTTCTAATTTGTGACAATTTGTGCTTGTTATATGATTTAATCGAGATTGCTAGCTACAAATCACATGGTAAAAAATGTAGTATATAATGGTAAGTCTTGACATCCGCCATATACATAATCCTATATGGCAATTGCTCTCAAATTAAATAATACTAATTGTTTTATTGAAGGATAACCTAATGGATCCTTTTATAAATGGGTTATTTAGAGAGAACAAATTGTGCATCGAGAGAAATGGGTGTAAAACCGAAACTAATGGGTCAACTTAATGGAAACCTAACCTGGAAACTGGAGATCCTGCGGGCTAAGTTCAATAGAAAAACTAGTTATGATTGATTCGATGAGAAGCACTTCAGAGTTTTAACTCCTCTTCGTTCTATGGTGCAAATAAACGCTGCCTAAAATTGGTTAGAATAAGCTATGCTTTTAATGATGATTATATCTTGTAAACAGTACAAGCAAAGTATTATAGTGTACTCTTTATAGAACATCACCTATGTGAGTGCGAACTTGGCCGATTCAAATGAGAATTTTACTTAGGCGAATTCTCTAATGACTTGCAGAACCCAAGAGAGTTTAAGGCCAAAATAATGAACACAATATAGAACTAAAGTTTCATATGAAAAATAAAGTGTTGGATCTATTGTCTAGGCTTGCAATACCTGCTAACAGTTCAAACGTTGTGTTCACTGATTAGCCAGTAAGTCCGATAGATTCTTACTAGAGAAGGTTCAAAATGAAAGCTATCGATCCTGATGCATTATATTTCAGTTGTACTCTTCTTAGTCTTCCTTTTTCAGAGTTGACTTCTTTCATTCATATGGGAAATTGTTGGAATAATTTGTGAATTAGAATATGTCTCCAATATGTGCATCTTCAATTGTAAAGAGTTATGTTGCTTAGAATGGATGTGACTATTTAAAAGGTGTATGATGAAAATGTACATACTACACCATTTAATGTGAAAATGTGTGATCTATGTTTTGTTTTGCAACATTTCAACAAATCACTTGAAAATCTATAAATAGAGGCATTTATAATTCCATTTTTTCCTTCACCAAATCAATTCAAATTATTATTGATTTCTAATTCTCTCATCTCCATAAAAATTCCATTCTTTTTATGTTGCTGAAATAAAATTCTATTCGAATTATTTTCAAAAATAAATTTTCATTCGAATTTTCAATTCGTGCCTATTCCATTCAAGAAAAACATTGTCTATACTTTGATTCGATCGGAAAAATTAATGGTTTGCTATATTAATTTTGGAAGAAGCGTTGTATTTTGGGAGACAGATGTCAATTTGATCTTGTTAACTCCAGTGCATGGACGAAATCCGTCTTAAAGAGATTTGCATTCCAATATCTCGCTTCATTTTATCTCATTCGATTTTTGCATTTTCCACTTTTGAGTAAGTAGTGATTTGTTCATTATTATCATATACTATGATTCGGTAAATCGCTACTCTAGTATTTGCATGCACGTATTTTTTATTAACGGAATATAATTCATGCACTATTTTATCCGATAACATTTGTAAACCTTTAAATATTTGAATCCACAAAATAGCCACTCATGTTTAAAGATTATATATCGAAAGGAAGAAATAACTTCAATTGATAATGCACGCTTATGAACCTATAAAACTCGAGAGAAAAGCATTAATAAAAACTACATCATCGGAGCTCTCGAAAAGGTTCATACTGTTGGAAAAAAATGAGTAATTTGTGCATAAATAAATTAACAATTAACATAACAATTTTAAACATAAATATAAATAATATAATTCAACAATAATATAAACATAAGAAGAGGGTTGGAAAATCAAGCCTTAGGGAGTCACGTGAAGAATGTTATCCTAAAGTTGTGTTGCCTCCCCTTCGTGCGGATACTTTCGGCACTACATATTTTCAAGATAAAATTCATATAGCTCACAGTCGGCTCTCCTTCTATGGACACTACTACAAAGAGATAAAGAACGAACATTTATCGAGTTGCCAAAACTATAGAAATATAATATAAAATATAGATGGAGTACTTTTGTATTCAAGTATCTCGAGTTGTGTTTTCATGTTGTATCCAAGCTATAAAATCCCCATGCCCCCCCCCCCCCCCCACCCCCACATACTATACAACTTAAACCCCCACACTAATGAGAATAAATTCAATTGAAGTGTAAGTTAAAATATATAATTACGACTTTTAATTTTCTATTAATTCTGAATATTAAAATAAAGGAACACTGAAAATTAAAATCAATTTTTAAAACTCAAGTTACAACACATACTAGACGTAAATATCTGGGAAAAGAAGCTGTCCTAACACTACACTACCTGATTAGCTCAACCACCGTTGAGTCGAACTCCGCTTGAATTATAATTCGAGCCGAGATGCATGTTTGATAATCATTATACAAAAAATCTTTTTGCTACGTACTCATTTTCAACCGTCCATTCACACAGTAAAATATTTTGTACATAAATCCAAAACTTTAGATTACTTTTTAACTGCACATTTTCCAAAAATTCATTATTCGAATTTTTTTTTTTTTTTACCAAACAATGGCCATCATACAGGGCATGGACAATGCTTTTGACATGGATATATGTCAAGCCACATGGCCAGATTGAAGTTTCAGGTTGTAACCTAGCATCGAGAAACGAAAACATGTTTTTGTTTACTTGCAACCAATTAGGACTCGTACTGGAACAAGAAAATGCTTTGCAGCAATCCGATAAATATGATATCTGGCCCCCATTGAAGTCACTCCGTGAAGGCCATGGAGCCTATCCATATAAGAAAGTCACTCTTAAAGATGGCAATTGAAGAGTTAAACAAAATAAATACACTTGCATCAGGCGTTTATATATTTCATCAAACTTCCCACGATTTTTCCTAGAATAAGTCCACATCTGCTTAATACACATTTCATGAAGCTTTCCACATTTTTTCCTAGACGTGTGACTTGAGCGTCAGAGTAAAATACGCACCCATCTTCTGATGATGACTGATGTTTCCACCACCTTTATAGTTTGAAAATGAACACGAAAATGAAGAGTATCAAAGTCAACGGGAGAAACTCAGGCACCAAAACCTATGATGACAAGTTGTAATGGGATGAAATATTTATTTATCACGACTTTGCGATATGGATAAAATTACAAAATGAAATTTTGCATAGAGACGGAACTTATAATCCATGTTTGTCACACTACTATGTTCCACCATAATTCCTTTCCAATCTCTCTCTTATTATTATTATTATTATTATTATTATTATTATTATTATTATTATTATTATTATTATTATTATTATTATTATATTTTTATTCCAAGATGAAACGGCAAATAATTTCATTAATCAATATCATCACAAACTGCAGTGGCAATATAATTCATTTTGCAAGTCCAATAAAACAAAAACACAAATTTTAGCAGCCAAATCCCAAATGATGGATCTCAAAAGACGGCCGTTTCTGGTACCAAACAGAAAAATCCCAACAAAATCTTGCAGAAGCACAATATAACACAATAACAACAAATAAAAAAATGAAAAATCTGCTAAATGATTAATGTTTTCACTTCATTGGGAACTTTCAAGACCACTACAAAGTATAGAGAAGACAACACAATGTGTCTCTTTCTGATTTTTGCAGAAATTTCATTGAGATAAAAGAACAGGAGTAGAAGATAAAAAATTAATAATACAATAAAGCAAGTACATTGCTGAAGTCCCTGAGGATAAAATATGACTAATATAACTATTATGGCCAGTAACATGCAAGTACAGTGCATGAAAGACCTTGGAAATGTCTTCACCTTGATGAACTATTAAGTCACAAAGAGACAGAAAGATCTATATAATTTGCTTTATTTATCTCTCTTGTTGACAAATAGACCAGTAAATCTAGGACTTGCAGCATCAGCAGCTTGTAGATCACATAAAGAGAAAGATCGCAACGAAGTAAACTTCTCAACAGGAGATGATGATAAAGAATCACAATTTGTAGGCCTTCTTGCAGGCAGTGGTAGAGGAGGAAGGCAGCGACTAGGTGAGGAAGAATTCGAGCTAGAAGCGCTGCTGTTATTACTCATAGTCGCTGCAAGAGCCAATGTGCTTCTAGAGTTGGCTGATCTTTTTGATATCCCACCGCTGTTGCTTCTTAAATTGTTACTAAAATTCTTGTCCAAGAAATACTTGTGTGCAAGCAAGTTCTTGCGTCTGCGGGTGTAAGCATTTTCTGGTTTAGCCATGTCTTTTGCGGAGAATAATGATGTAACATCAGATAGACTGGTATAACTTTTGGATTTACCACAATAGAACTTTGATATACTTCTCCTGAATCAAGTGAACAGAAGCAATCAGGAAATTGTAACATGAAAAACAGAAGAAAGTATAACTTCTACTCCCTATTTTGAAAGAGCGAGAAGAAATATTGCATGAAAAGAATGTTTGACAGATCCAGGAATTTAAAAACCATAGCATCTGTTGTATAATACATGCAGTTTCTTAAGGCTGAGCACACACCCGAAAAAGCAAGCTGAACAAATTCTATTGACAAAAACTATTCAAACAGCTAGCTTAACTTATCTGATTTCCAAGTCTCGAACAACAATATGGAAGTTCACCTCTCTAATATACTATTTATCATGGTTATAAAAAGATAGGAAACATGGTTTCAATTATGATAATATGCCACTATACAGAAACATCTATCAGCAGGGTACAATATATTGAACCAACCCCCCCCCCCCCCCCCTTTCCTTTCTCTTCTCTCCAAAAAATAAATAAATAAATAAAAACAAAAATGGGGAATAGAAACTTGTCTTCATTTTCTTAACAAGACAATCTTGAATGAGCTATAATTGACCCAATATAGGTTGAGCTTGAATAGTTGAATACTTTTATTCAATGCTTCTTAACTATTAGCCTTCTCAAGCTGAACTTTATAAACTTACAAACCATAAAAGATTTCCAAATTGCATATCTAACTGTCAAACTTATTTCTAATATCACTGAATGATCCCATCCCCACTCAACTTCCGGTGCGCCTGTCCCTTTTTTACAAACTATCTAGCAGAAACTTCTAATGATCGGGGAGATATTGGGACAAAAATACTTCAAAAAACAGAGAACTTGAAACAATAAAATATATCACCAATCTTATGCCCTCATGATAATGCATATCATCACTAGTCACAAAACCATATTCTTTTCACACGGAAGAATAGCAACTTCAAGCATTCAAGACTACATTAAATGGGCTCTTATACTTGGATATTAGTGTTGGCATCTTGGTATGCACCTGGCACTTTAAATGAGCATTTATGTTTTATAGTATATCTGAAGATCTCGAGCTAGATATATAGCTACTTTACCAAATCTTAATAACAAAGAAAATATAAAAGAATGCAAAATAAAGCGCTAAACCTCACTGAACATATTGCTATACCTAACCAAATTCAAAACAAATGGAAGAGAGAAAATATTTCCTTTCCTTTGCTCATTACATGTTATCCAGCAGTCTAGTTATTTCATACAACTTCCATTCGTCAGTTGAAGGGACAAGGGACCGTACAAACTAACGGCCTTTGATTAAGTTGGGCATTTAATTTATGACTACTTTCTTTCAAACCTTTTGGTAAAATCAATTTTTTGTATTGAGGAAATTTCCTAATTGCCTTACAATGTGCAAAGTGAAAAATAGCCCTATTTTCTAATTTATAGTTCATCTGTGGGGATTCATCACAACTGGTGTTAATCTTCAATGCACGGATGTGTGAGAAAGATGTCACACAGGAGGAGGAGGAGAAGAGGAAGTGCATGAGTATTTTTGGAGTTTCTATTTTTTGAAAGATGCTTAAAAAAATTATAAAAATAAGTCCTTTTTTTCATTTTTACTCCTACCTACCTGAGGAAATCTCCTTTAGTTTCTGAATTCCTAAGAAAATTTTAACCAGAAAAATCCTAAACAAAATCGGGAAAAAGCAAAAACCCTAAAACACCAAAAGTCTTGCCGGAAAATACATCAAAATTAATGCATACTCCAATTCATCAAAATAAAACGCTAAAAATACTAAATTCGAAAATCAGCAATTTTCACGAAAAGATCATAAGTAAAAAAATAATAAAAAAAAATCACATACTTCGCGGGCAAAACTTCATCTAAAGCATCCAAACTGTCCAGGGCCCCTTTATTGTGTTCACTCTGCACCTCTTCACCTTCACCGTCGCCGTTGCCGACGCCTGACACCTCCTCATCACTGTTCTTCCCAATCGAAGACGTCGATGACGACGACACAGAGTCGGTCCGGTCCTCATCCGCAGGCTCTACTTCTGCTAGCCTTCGATCAGCAGCCGGAAAATCCTGTGAGTTATAAATAGGAGAGACAAAATTCATCTGGTGTCGAGCAAAACCCGAAAGTTCGATCCGATGATCGTTGCCGGGACTATTTCTCTCGAACGTTATTGACATACTGTTGATACTATTTCGAGAAATCGACAGATATATGTATATAGACGTGTATATATGGAGAGAGAAAGTGAGGTATCTAGAGAGAGAAAGGAAGATGAAATGAACGGGGAAGAAGGTCAGCCTAAGTCTTATCTTTATCCAGACAAAGGCCACATTATATTGTCAAATTGGAAAAAACAAGATTATCTTCTTCAAATTTTTAATTTAGTACCGGGAATAGTTTCAGTGCTACGCGGTGTACTGTTACGGGGAATTGGTTCATCTCTGATGCGATCTAAACCATCCATTTCGTCAAAAGGCGATGACCTAATTTTCACTGCAGTTGCATGGTGGTATATACACGTGGCCTTTGTTATACTTGCGGCTAAAAATAAATAAATAAAGTAATTCGATTTTACCAAATAGAATATATTTGTAAGTAAGGAAATATACAATTAATTTGGTCCTAATGATGGAATAGCTAGTAGTGCTATCCATATCTTAAGAGAAAATGGACATTCCTCCTCGTACGGCAATGGGCAGGGACGGATTTAGGGGTAGCCCGTTCCAACCCCCAGCCCATTTAAAAAAAAATTCTTGTGTAAATTTTTTTTTTTTTTTTTTTATGTTAGTTCGATCTGTAATTCGGTCATAAATCCGTCCCTGGCAAAAGGCAGTACAAACTGCATAAAGAAAATAGCACGGCTCCCAGCTTGGAGTTGAACCCCTCTCCGAGGTTTGAGCACTCCTCACAAAAGTGCATTTTGAAAGGATGAAATATTTGAGTTTCATATAGTCTTTCAAGTTTCTTCTGTACTCACGCTTCTTCCTCCACTTGTACTTAACGATGTTTATTCATTATACAACTAGGTAACATACGAAATAAAATAGATATAATTGATTTTTTTTACTAATAATGTCTTTATTTATTAATAGAAGGAGAATAGATTATGATATACTAGCTCTAAAAACATACATAAAATATAAAATTTTCTTTTTTCCATAAATAATTACACCTCAACGTTACTTTTTCAACTCCTATGTGTCCTGCATTTTCAATATTATAATAAAAATTCTTTATTTCATAAACTTAAAATATTATAAATTATACAAGACAAAAATATTGAGAAAAATAAAGATAACCAAAATAATGTTCCATGTCACGTGTATAAGAACATCTTCAAAAGGTTCTCTATTTATAATTTCCATTTAGCGTATAATAAATATTATCTTTAAATTTAAAGAGTAATATTTTTATTATCAATTTAAAATATAATTTAAATAATTCAAGAAGTAGAGTACCGAAAACTGTAACTTTTTTAAATGAATTCATCATAATAGAGAAACTCTCTCTATCTTTTAGAAATCTAAAATAGATAATTTCTTAGAGCTTAATTTTAAACATTAAGATTATAGATAACTTAAAGAATATTTACATAATGCAATATCCATAACGGTGTCCACCTCCTCATACGGAGGGGGACCCACTTCGAATAAAATATAATATACCCGAAGTAGGTCCCCTTACATGTGAGGGGATGGACACCGTTATGGACACCGCATTATGCATAAGTAGCATATTCCTTTTGAAAATTTTACAAGCTTGTGAATAGTTATAGACTAAAAGCATATTTTCTATAATTTTTATTTAAATATACAACGAGAATTGAAAAGAAACTTGAAAATCAAATAGCGTGTTAACTGGTTGAACTCATTTTCCAAGAAACAATCACTCGTTGAAAGAAAGAATGAATTTAGAAGAATTTGATAATAAAGGTCGAAGAAAGACAATCACTCATTCATAAAATTAATGTTCTTTAAAAATCAAGGAGTCGGACGAAAACACAACGAAATAATCTTATTGAAAATATATGTAAACACGACATGTTAAGAACGTGTTGATCCCGACCACACATTTAAGGGATTTTGATTTTCCAAAGCAAAATGTATGTGGGCCCAGCCCAGCCCAGTGTTTCTTAGGATAATGGATAATGGTTGGTCGGCGTTGGCGTGCAACGTTTTGCCTCCTGGAACCACTCTTTCCAATTATTAATTGCTAGCCGAGCCGCTTAAATTCACGTTAGTGAACGTCGTCGTTTCAAAGAACTTTTCATTTTAGGGTTATTAGCCACTAGAAATTTCATTTAGATGTAATCGGGAATTTCGAAAAAGGGTGATTATATCAACACCATAGTTTTTAGGGAAAAATTCATTTATCCTACTTTATCTTTACTCTATTTCAAAAATAACAAAACAATTTTCACATTTCAAAAATCAGATTTTTTAATCTATACATACACATAAATATAAATATTTATTTATATATATAAATATATAAAAAGATATAAATAAATAAATAAATATAATTAACCCACCCCCACTCCCATCCTACCACTCCAGCGACTATTCCGGCGACCGCTCTGGCGTCGATTCCGACGACTGCTCCGATTCCGACGACTCAGGTCACAAGTCACAGTCCAGGTCACAGCTCAAGTCACAAGTCACAGTCTAGGTCACAAATCAGAATTTTGTTCATAATCACGAGTTATTTATTTATTTATTTATTTTATAAGGATCACATGTTATTTTCAAATGATCACAGGTAAATCTTTGGGTGACAACTTAATTAATTTTGAGTCATAATTCGAATTTTAAGGGTCACAGTTAACTAATTGGTCACAGGTCAACTACTGGATCATGTACCACCATCACCTCCAATGGGTTTCCCATTCAGAACCTATGGTCCAAACTCATCCCTCTGCCCCGATGTGAAGTTGGGGCCAACTTCCTGGACATTCCAGGCCTTCATTTCGAAATCGGAGTTAAAGTTTCTTGTAAGTTCAAGGAGGGTTTGATGAAGCACTCAGTGGAAGAATGGGAACATATGAATTTAAAAGTTGTAGCCCCAGAAATTTATTGGAATTTATGATATTAAGGCCTCAAATTCCGGTATTTCCCAAACCCAGCGTCGAGCCCTGGAACTCCTAGCAATTGCGCGGTTTACTTCAGTTTCTCTTTCTTTTCCCAGTAACACCACTACAAAACCATATCCTCCATCACCTGAACTGAAACCCTAGACGGGTGGCGCGGAGTGGCGGCATAGATTCATCAATGGAAGACGTCTGTGAAGGAAAGGATTTCTCATTCCCGCTGCAGGAGGAGAAAAACCTCTCGTGGTGGGATGAAATCAAGGCATTCGAGACCCAGGGCGACGCTACTACCACCGCCACAGACATCCGCTGCTCCACTGAGTAGCGGCACAAGTCATGGGGGAAGAAATTGGTCAAATCGACGGTTTTGACCGGTGGCCAGAAAGACATGGGGATAAAGTGAGAAGGTAGAGAGAGAGAGAGAGAGAGAGAGAGAGAGAGAGAATGGGAATATAAATGAATTAGGGTTTAATTATATTATGTAATTATAATGTATCTAATTAAAAATATCTGATTTTTGAAAATTAAAATTTTAGATCTGATTTTAGAATATAGATCTTGAAAAGTAGGAAATGGTGTAATTTCCACTAGTTTTTATCAGTGTTCTAAGAAGCGTGATTAGACTTGGAGGCCAAGTTTCAACCTTTACGAGCCTAGGCGAAGTTTAGGCGTAAAAAAACGTTTTTTATTTTAAATTTTTAATCATTGTAAAAAAATTCAATAATTCAAATAATACATACCAAACATCTAAAATTATAAGATACTGTATTTACTTAATAATTCTTACATAAAGATAAGTTTTAAAATCATAATTATATAACGTAAATAACTTGTAGCTTAAATCTCTAATTTAACTCTTTATCGAACTCCAATTCAATATCTTCTTCGTCTAATTCGTCCTCCATATCGTCTAATACAAAATCATCATTCTCTGGCTTTCTTATTTCATTTTGATTATTTCTTATACATATTTTATACCCAAATCAGTGCGGTGTGCGTAGAAATTGAGAGGTTGTGCGCCGTTCTTCGGTCTTTTTTTCTCGTTCTTTCGTCTTCTCAGTTCTCTGGAGTCTAGAGTTTTTGAAGTTTGAAAGGATAGTGGGCTACTCAGTCTCGGCTGTGGGTTTTATTTTTAAAAAAGAAAAAATTGGATCCCCTTAAAATCTAGGCTTGAGGCGGAGGTGCGCCTGGGCGAACATTAAGCGGTCAACATTGTCATTGACCGCTTAATTCCCGTTTAGACTTAAGGCGAAGCATTTTCATCACGCTTCCCGTCTAGGTGTCGCTTTTTAGAACACTGGTTTTTATTTGTCATACTATATTTTAATTACAGTTAAACTATTCTATCTTTGTTCATTGTATCAATTATTTTCTAATTTTTTCCTAACCTTCCATTAATTAGTATATCTTGACATTGATGATGATTTATGTCAAAATATTTTATGTTCCATCCTTTGAAATGTTGAAAAAAAAAAATATTTTTTTGAACTTTTTATTTACTAATTTTTAAAAAATATGACGACAAAATAAGTTTTATGTCATTTAAACGAAATTTTTGGACATAAATTGTTATCGGCCACAAAGTGTGTTAACTAATGAAAAGTTGAAGACGAGTATGTAATGAAAAATTAAAGGACATGAGTGTTATAGTGCAAAAAGATTAAAAAACATAAGTGCAATAAAAGTTTGGTATAAAAAATAATAATTGTGGTGTAAATCTAATTAATATTTCGAAAAAGATCTTACTCCTATTGTCCCTAAATCGTAGTTACCTATGCTAGAGCGAAATTAATGTAAATAATTTTTTACCATGATTATCGAGGGACATAGGTAACATATTTAAATTATAATTATTATTTTAGTCGCTCAATAAATGTTTAAAAAATTATTTTCTTCCAATTAAACAATCACATAATCCGTACTTCATTAGAGATGTACACATCCATCATCACAACTAACAAAAAGAAATTGAAGACCGAGTGATTTATTGAGTTGTAAACTAGTTTCCAAAAGTAGTTATGAATTGGACCATTTACAAAATAAAGGTCTCCTACAATTCTAGATACAAGAAGAACATTGGACGTAAGATGTTGATGGGAAAAAGCCAATGTTCATGTCTCTCATCACACCAACGTTACAAAAATGTAAGCAACAATAAATAGGAGCTGTCCCATGCACTCGAATGGACCCAAAACTATGGCATTACATCAAAATAAATCCAAGATAATTTGTAGAACACATTACAACAAGAAACATAACCCATGATTTCATATCACAACCACCAACTAGGCCAACTCCCATTGGATTATTAGCTCTCGCGAACTCTTTTGAGAGTTTTTTTAGCAAAGATATCCACACATCTTTAGTAAGTTTTTAGACTCCACCAAAGAAGGTTGATTGGCGTTAAAGATTCCCCCAACCATGCTTATATCATTAAAAAAATAAAATAAAATATGGAGAAAGAGGGGGACATAAAACTGAAGCAACAAATGTAATAATAACAGTAAGAAAGCAGTAAATGAGGAGTACTACTCTCTGAACAATGCAAGCAAATTAAAATAAAAAAGAAGTATTCAATCAAAATCAGTCAAATCAACTCACGGTATTATACATAGTCAAAAGCATGTGCTAAAACCCCTCATTCAGGTGCATATATAGTCTTTGGAAAGCCCATTCGTATGCATATACAGTCCTGATGCAACTAAGGGTGCCTGCCAATTTCCAACAATGAATATAATAATGTTTAAGAGAAATTTTATTGCTTGAAACATGTCAAAAGTCAGAGGGGACACTGGATTTAATCTCTGATATTCTGATTTAGATTACACAAGAGAACACAGTTGGGATTATAAATTCACATATCAATATTGGAGGAATTGAAAGAAGAAATATTCTGCGTAAACTGCATAGCCTGGAGATATTGCTGTACATTTTTGCATTAACAGGGAAAAATATGCATTGTGTATAGAGGACATAACATCATTCCGTTGCTTCGCCCTTAGTATTCCTTCAAGGAAGGGGAAATGAGAAGAACCAAAGGACCTAGGAATCAATGAAGACACCCTGGGGACAATAAAGATAATTACTGATCCAGCTGTGGAGTAGGTTCAACTTGTTCTTGTGTTGTTTGGCTCTTTAATGTTGTCATTTTCTTTTGGAGTTCCAAATTTGACATCCGCTCAACCTCCAATGCACGCTCAAGCTTTTATTCATCAAGCAAAATATGTTAGTATAATCAAACAGGAAATGTAATTTTATCCATGACCAAGTTTAAAGCATAAGAAGTGTCATACCTTAGCTGCTCTGGTACTCCACTCCCCTAGTATGGCTCTAAGCCTTTCATTCTCCTCAACATACTGCTAGTAGCATTGGCAATGATGAGTCACAAGGAACGAAAGAATGACTTGAATATACACTTTGTTTGAAGGAATGTGATGGCAATTTAAAAAGATCAAGTATTTTGAGTTAGCATAGTTTCCTTGAGATAAAACATATTCTTTGCCTTTGGATACGATCGTGTAGAGTCTGATGCCATTGGTTAACTAGTTGACAATAAGATTGCCAAGTGTTTTGCTGACAAAAACTGGAAACTAATGGTAAAGTTTAAGCATAAAACTACAGAGAAGAAATTTTTAAGTACATTATTGATGATTGTCTACTGATTCTGTTCTCAATTCAGCCTCATTTGATGAGGGCATTCAGCCTATAGTCCAGTGATAAGTTGAGCTAATAAATGCTGAGCTCTGACAGGGCATAAAGATGTATAACAAATTGAACGAGACACTCTCTTACTGGATTATTGGCCTTGTTGCTCATCTCTAACACCTAATGTGATACTTGGTTTGATCTCAACAAATTGTTGCTTGTCTTTACTTTGGATGGAAATGAATAACTGGACAATAAAGACTCATTACACAAACTAATATAGAAAACATATCTTTTTGCTATTTACCTGACTGTTTGTACCACGAATTCCTTGGATATCCGAGTCCCTTTCGGCAATCAGAGATCGTGCAAGCCTTAGCTCAGACTGCAATTGATTCATCTGAAAGGCAAAAACTTATGAGCATCTAATGCATAAGGAGACGAATAAATAAATAAATAAAAATAAAATATGTTTCTGTGCAACTCTCATAACTTTGGAACCTATACTTCGGAATCGTTTATGTCAAGAAATATATGCTGATTCCTTAAAAGACCAAGTTCGATCGGTATCTCTGTCTGCGACAATTAACCTAGAAATATAAATAACATGTGGAAGTGCAAGGTTTCAACTCAGGATAGAAAAATACTGGAGTGCCATCTTTACAGAAAGGAAGACACTTCCGTGAGACAAAAATTTCAAAGATTCAAACTGCACCAGAAAAATTCCAGCTATTCAATGTTTTTTATTCGGTCTTTTTATTGAGAGTTTGAGACATTAGATGTTCCCGTTACTTTCTATATTTCTTCTACTAAAGAGAAAGTAGGGGAATCCACTATATTTATAGGACTGAGGTTATACGGAGCAAACAGCATCAAGGTCCAAAACATTGGTGCAGGTTTAGAGCCCGCACTTTCGAGAACAAATCTGAGGAAAATTATAGATGTTCCAGATATATTAGCTCAAATTAACTTGGCATAAGAATCGTATTACAAGCAGTCAATAGTTCAATAGCATTTGCACAAATATCCCTTCCCTTCTCTCTGAACCCGAAGAATAATAAGAGAGAAGTGAGAAACAAACAAGAAAGAGAATTAATATTGAAGGAGCTCAACATCGTGGACTGCTTGTCTCATGGTACAGATACTGTAGAAGAAAATCTTCAATAATTGACTCTAATCTTCATATGCAAGAAAAATAAGCAGTTCATTCCCAAGAAAGCAAAACATACTGACTTGCAAATTGTTGTGCGTTCATAAAAAACTGATGAAAATTGAGTTTTTAATTATTTTTTTACCAAGTATTTTCTTTATTAAATAAATTCAGAATTCAATTCTGATTTAAGACTTTTTTGTTACTATCAGGATGGTAATTGTTAGTTATGATTAATCATTAATTAGAGTTAGTCATTTATTAGGATTAGTCATTAATTAGGTTTTTTAATTGTTATAAATAAAGGTTGTAGCCTTAATGGCACAACAGGTTTTCTGAATGGAAAAAAATATTAATTGTTGAGATTTTCTCCAATTTGTCGATCCTAAATCAATATTCATTAGGATCAAGAGTTTTGCGATCAAGATCAAGAATTCGATATTCTTTATGAAGAATCGATGAGTACTTAATTCCTAAATTCACCGTGTTCTTTGTGAATCAAAAGGTTTTTAGATCGTTTTGTTCATCAATGCATTCATCGCTTTCACGCTACATCAGTTGGTATCAGAACAAGTTTCGTCCTAATAACGTTCATGAAATTCAACGAAAAAAGTTATGATATATGATGATAACAATTTCGTTCCTTTCGATCCAAAGAAATCGATGAACATAGATTTGGATGAGGACTATCATGGTCCGCCAATTTTTGACCAAAAAAAAAAAAAAAGTTGAAGAATCTTTAAATTCTAGTCACGAAGGTCATCCAAGTTTTGATGAAGAAATTGAAGAATTTGTAAAATTGGGTAATGATAATTAAGATGGATCCCCGATCAAGAAATTGAAAAATTTGTAAAATTGGGTAATGATAATTACGATGGATCCCCAATCAAGAAATTGAAGAATGTATGAAATCGTGTGATGACAATTATGATGTTTCACCTATTTTCAATGAAAATCCTGATATGAATGTCTCCGATATGTGGTCTAAAGAAATCAAAGTTGATTTTAAGTGCTACAAAAGATAATCAATAGATCTTGAAATGTCTGCCATACTTTGATCTTCGTTCGAAAAGTTTTTTGTTGTGTGCCCAACAAATTTACCAAGTATTGTCATTACGAGGAACTGGAAGAAAAATACACAATGCAAAAACAAATCTTTGTCAATCGGAAGAAAGCCATGAAAATTAAGTTTTTAATTATTTTTTAGTTAGTTTTTTTCTTTAGTAAATAAATTCGGAATTCAATTTCTCCGGGGACCGGCTCGGAGCAATCAAGCTCAAAGAGCACTAGATCAAGACTTTTAAGTTTAGTTATTTTCTAGATGTTAGTTGTTAATTAGGATTACTCATTAATTAGAGTTAAGTCATTTATTAGAATTAGTCGTACTTAGGTTTTTTAGTTGTTATAAAACAGGTTTTTTGAATTAAAATAAAATATTTAATTGTTGAGATTTTCTCCAATTTGTCTGTCCTAAATCCGTATTCAATAGAAACAACTATTTTGCAGTCAAGATCAAGAATTTGATATTCTTTGTGAAGAATCAACAAATATTTGATTCCTAAATTCACGGTTTTCTTCGTGAATCAACATCTTTTTAGATCGTTCCTTCTATGTTTCATTATTTATCATTTTTGCCCCCACATCAAAAACCAAGGAAGGCTAATTTAAATGTAAGCCACGCCAAGGAGCACTATGTCCTAAGCTGCAGCTTTCTAACATAGTTACCATCTTCACATATGAAAAAGAAAAGACATGCAAAATGAGAAGTCATGAGAACAAAATCAAGCAAAGCACTAGGGAAGAAAGGTGGAAGAAGATGAATCACATTAATAATCTCTAGAGATCAATTTATTTGATTAATTAATAGAACCACTTGTGATACTTCAAATGACGAATCAGTAAAATCTCAACTACATGAATCCTATTACTAATTAATTATTTTAGTGAGGCATGTATGAAATATAGTCTATCTAAATTCTTTTCGCCCCTCATATAGTGGAAGATGATGAAGTTTCATTACTTTCTAAAGGGAAATGCCACTCCCAAAATCAGGTAAATCCCAGTATTGCTACCACACCTAAACAAATCAAGTATTACCTCTGCTGAGAGTGTGCGCAGTTCCTGATCACGAGCTGCTAACAAATGAGCTAGATCAACCTGCAAGCCCAATACAACTTCTCAAATCTCAGCCATAGATTCGGTGTCAAAGGTGATAGGTTAAAGAACACAATTTCAAGAAAGTTACCAGAAAATGGAGAAACACATTTTGCATACTAGTCTACAGTTTTTGGGGCTACAAGGAAATATTTTTTAATGAAACTACACAGGGTAAAATACAATGTGAAATACTCAGTCTTAGAGATATCAGCAATTACCATTGTTTACATGAGTAATTTTTAGTTGTCGTGAAAAATATCAAGCTCTCTGTTTTTGCAGAAAAATTATTCAGAGATTGGAGGGATGCCATTACACAAAACAAGCTTTTAGGATCTTCTAAGGTGAAAAGGTAAAAGTCTAAGTTCATTGAATTTTACATTATAGTGAGGTTTTACTAATATTTTTTTTATGTCATTGTCCAGATCCCCATCGGCCCAATAAATAATTCGTATCCTCGTATAGCATAGGGCTGCAAAGGACAACACAGCATCTAGATAAGTGTAAGATACTAACATGACATTCTCTTTCCTTCTGTCCAAAAAGTACATGATATGTGTTATATATTATTAATATTTCAAGGACAGTTATTACCTGAGGTGTGCTCCCGTCATCAGTTCTTTCATACTTGCTTAAGCATTCTTGCAACCTAAGAATCTACAGGGAATAAATAAAGATCAGGAGTCGTGACAAAATATTTTCTATCTACTATTCTTTTTTGTTATTCAGGGTCACACAGCACCCTTGTCCACCAACTCTATAGTTGCAGAAGAAAAAACAACTTTGTACATTTACTAGAATTCACCACCAAATGCTCAAAGTTTCCGGCAATAGGAGAAGATTGCCAAATAAGTTTGTGTCGAAAATGAGATGCAGGGGAATATTTTGACTACAGTAAATCATAAGAATATCACATACCTCCTCACTTAAAAAGTGAAGGTTTTCTCTTTGATATTGCAACAAGGCCATTTGCTGATCAGAGAGCCGTCCACCATCATGATACCTGTCACAATACATAATAATCAGTGTTAAGTAAAAAATCAATTTGGACCATACTTTATTAACCAGGATACGAAACAGCCCAACTTGACACTATAATGCTTTACTGCACTCAAAATTCTGGAAGCACCCTATAGCTATTGATAGCTGTGTTTCTTCTTTAATCCACCTGCATAATAGTCAGTCAGCTTCTACCCAATTCAAGTGGGCACTAAATTAGCTACTTTTTCTTATAAGCGTCATATTAGAACTTCTGGATTTGGGCAGCTTGACGTTAAAAATAAAATTGTACTATCTAATTCCAATAGCACTGCAACACTTCTGCATTTGAAAAGGCAATGGAGGAGAATAAAGCCTCTTCATATGAATAACTATCCCAAAATAAAATAATATGGTCATTACTTAACTTATATGTATGCTCATCATAAATCTAAGTACAGAAATTCATACACTACAAACAGAATATCTGTGAATGGTTGTCCAAGCTAATGATAATGCATGACCCAAAATCTCTAACTTGATTGTTTCATAGCCTAAGACTAGAAAAGATAGTAAAAAGGAACAACTGGTTCATTCAGTGTCTCACACTCCATGTGAAGGATACCAGGAAGAAATAATAAGGGAACACGATGTTATGAGATGCAGCTAGCACAAAAGGCACTTCAACAGAGAAAACTCCAACACTTCAATCAAACATACAACTAAGGTTTGACATGCGAAATTAATATATACAACTCAAATACATTCTCTTTTTCATGAAGGTGACTAAAATGAACTTTAAAATTCAGTCTCACTCACAGCATTAAGTCAACTTGACTTCCCATGGTGAAAGAATCTCGAATGGTTATAGCGGCTTAAGGCTGCTGAATATTCAATGTCAATGTGACATTTTCAGCATGTAGTTAATTTATAGTTACAGTTAAAATGCTTTTAAAAATGAAGAAAATACAAAACAAGAGATTGTGTGTTCGTGCAATATTCAAATGTAACACTCCTTGTAATCCCTCATCCTAGATTATACATTCGTATAATTCCAAAATAATGCTGATCACAGAAAAGATGTGGGCAGAAAAACAGATATGTTCTCATCCCCAATATATTAGTCACATTACAAAATTCCCACACTCTATTGTCAATCTGTTTCCCCTCCTCTTGCACTTTTTCTAAGCATACTTACGGTCAGTTGCCTACAAGTTGGATTTTGTGATTGAATTCTAACCTTGTTGCAGAAGAGCATCCTGAAGTCTAGTCAATAGAATAAACTAAGTGCACAGCAAAGCATGGAATTTCACTCGTTTTCACATGGCAAGAAGAAGGAAAGATTCTCATACACGTTCGATCTAGAAGGTGAGTGCGATTTTTGTTGCGGCAGTGTTGTGGGTCCATATACTGTTTGCTGGCACCTCTTCTTATCTCTATAGTAACATAAAATTTGTATACAATGTAGAATTTTAAGTTGACTAGATCATGACTATGCCATTTTGGACATCCAAAAAATGACTTTATATTATCTTGTTATATTATCTTCAAATATTGGGGCATGAATACACGAAATTTGTGCAAAGCATTTTGACTATTTAAGTAGAATCTAGCAAATTGCATCTACATCAACATATACTGGTGATATTGTGATGAATTGCGCACTAACACTGCTAAAAAATCACTCGAAGAAAGTGTTAGAACGTCAAGAGTTTGATTCTGAGAAACTGAAACAATGGCTCAAATTTGAAAATATAAATTTGATAGATATATCACCACCTCAATCCTTCCAAAGAACTTGATTGTTGCAGAGGAGAATATAGTGAATTTAAAACATCAGGCTGGGAATCCAAAGAATTGTACTGGTGCACGTAACCTGTAACCACCAAAATTCTTTTGAGCAATAAAAATTGCCAGAAGTTAACTCATTCTCCATAGATTCACAAGCAAAGCATTTCAGGCTTCGAATCTTCAAAGGCAGATTCCAAAGCTAGTCCCCAGTTGGACTTATCACTATAATCAAAATCTTCTTTGCCTTTACAGAATCAAACTATCCTAAATTTAAAGACAATGTAGTTAAAACTTTTTTGTCCAAATAAAACCTTGGCCAGTAAGAAGAAAATGGGAGTGCTCGACTCGCAAGGTTACTCATGGCCGCTATTCTTTTATGAGTAAGCTTATGTGCATCAATATAAACTTTGATATCATATAAAATTCCCACAGCCAGAAGAGGGAAGAAGTACTGTGAAAAAGTTCAACCGTTTAAAACAAGTACTCCCACTTCTAAACCATTTTCCAGTAACATAGAAGTTTTCAGTTTCAATGTTTTACCAATGTCTGCATCCAAACTCACCAATATAAATGCTCATAAAAAAACCAGCACATATTGCTTCAACCAGCATAACAATCCTGCAAAGACAGTCAAGTCGCGAAATCATCGACAAAACCATAGTTACCTTAGGCAGCTACAAAATTATAACTCTTAACATGACATTCAATGGAGAATTCTTTATAGACTGTATTAAAAAAAAAAAACAACCCAACCACACCTGCATAATTAGAATACCAAGAAAAGAGTATTATCATTCGCTAATGAGAATCAGTTACAATGACACGGCCAAAGAAATTTCATGTACAAGAATGAACCACAACTAGTTTTGGTTGAACATGCTTAGTGCACTTTGTTCTAGCTTCTCTACTGAGACTTTTGCCAGGTGGCCTGAGCTAAACTACCCTTTTACATAGAGAAACGTGAAAATAAATATCCATTATTTTTCTTGCGGTTTCTTACGCAATCATATTTAAGCATGTTTAGGCACCTTATTGAATGTTGTGCAAAGATAATTGATAATAACGTTTGTTAAAGTAAAAGAATTAGAAGGCTTAACAATTGTGTTAGCCTGTCCCACTATTTATAATAAGAGTTAGGAAAACCTTAGGAAACCCTAGGTATTACATAAAAGACATAAATACCCTTTTAACACTCCCCTCGAAGATGGAGCGTATATATTGTGTGCTCCAAGCTTGTTACAAATGTACTTTATCCTTGAGCTAACGGTTTAGTAAATATATCGGCTAATTGATCGGTGAGTTTACATATCTAGTCTCAATGTGCTTACGGCAATTTTTCTCGAATAAAGTGACGATCGACTTCAATGTGTTTCGTTCTCTCGTGGAAGGCGGGTTGGATGCGATGTGAAGTCTTTGCTTGATTATCGCATACCAGTTCCATCGGTGAAGTGTGTTCAAATCCGAGTTCTTCCAACAAATGTTTCACCACATGTTAACTACGCAAGTGGTATGCGCCGTTGCCAGTATTCGACTCGCACTCGACCATGCGCCACTCAAGTCTGTTTTTACTCTTCCGAGAGACAAGGTTACCACCACAAACACTTGCAAATACCCAGTAGTAGATTTCCTATCTAGGGGTGATCCGACCCAGTCTGCATCGCATGTAGCCCTTTATTTGAGTATGTCCAAAATTTTGATATAGCGAACCACAACCGGAGCGCCTTTCGGATATCGAATACGAATGTTGCATCCCAGAGTGACAAATCATTGGACGACCCAGAAGCGACTAATAACACTAACGATGAGGAGATATACAAATTGCAGTAGCGTAGGGTAGTTCGACTTTCCAACTAACCGTCTATATTGGTGAATGCATCGGTGGTATACCACGATGCAGCGATAATTTGGTGTTTGGATCCGTAGTAGTCGATAGGTTTGCTCTAGCATTCTGTTTCGCTCGATAGATCGAGGACATATTTTCTCTGGGGACGGAGTAAATGCCACGACTTGATCGAAGCGACTTCAATCCCCAGAAATACTTTAAGTGCCCAATCTTTGGTTTGGAACTTACTATCTGAAACACTTTTTGAGTTCTTGAATACACCTTTGTGATCATCCCCGATGTCGCGATGTCGTCCATCGCAGTGTAATAATATTAGGCTTTCTTTGTGCTTGTAGAAGGCAGAATGATCGACTCCACAACGCGAAGACCAAATTCGGTGACCACTTCACTAAATCTTCCAAACCGTACTCTAGGAGAGCGCTTGAGGAGCCATAAATAGACTTCTTCAAACGACATACCAAATCGGACTCCCCCACGAGCAACAAACCCAGGGAGGTTGCTCCATATAAACTTCCTCGGTCAGATCGCCATTTAAGAAAGCATTCTTGATATCAAGGTGATGTAAGGGCGAAAGAAAAGTGGCGGCCGAGAGAGATGAACAAACGAACGAAGCGAGCTTGGCAACGGGAGAAAATGTCTCATGTGTAATCGAGACCGTAGACACGAGTATACTTTAGCAACTAAGCGAGCAGAGTCGATCAACGGTGCCGTCCGGATGAACACCAGTGTACACCCATTTACATCAAGCATGGTTTTGTCGGGCGGAAGCGAGACAGATCCCAGTGCCGTTACGATGTAAAGCGATCATTTCTTCCTCCATTGCTTTTGCCCAAACCCGGGGAGAATAAGGGCCTACGAAATGGACTTAGGAGCAGAAATAGAGGGACGGAGAAGCAGCAAAGGAGTATGAAGGAGACGGGTGCGCATATGAGACAAAGTTAGAAATAGGATGGGTAGTACGGTGCGCTTACCTTTCCGATGGCAATGGGCATGTCCGTATGTCGGGACATGGGCGGAGTCTCACTGGAGAAGAATACGAGGACACGAGAATTGATGGGCGCGGCGGAGCGTCCTTACGCAGCGAGTATACACAAAGGAGCCGAAGAACGATTGGAGGATAGGATGCGGAGCGGAGGAAGATAGCGTAGGGGTAGGGTCGATAAGGCGAAGGAAGTGTAACATCGAATCGACTTGAGATGATGGGGTAGAAAAGTAAGGGTGGACTCGAAAGAATGTAACATCGGCGCGCGAATGAGCGACGTAATGATGGACTATAACATCGATAACCTTTTTGCGTGCGAGAATAGCCGAGGAAGACACGTTTTAAACGCGGGGATCTAACTTGTCCCTGTAGAGTCGGCGATGAACAAAACAAACACGCTGAATATGCGAGGAGGTAAGCTAAATAAAGGTGAACGGGGAAAAAGAATGGAATGGGGGAACGCAGTGTACCTCGCGAGGGTAGAGGATGGCATCCAGGTTGATTAGGAAGCAAGCGTAAGAACCGCATCGCCCGAAATGTTTGGGAACGTTCATCTCAAAAAGGAGAGTACGGCCCGCCCTCACAGGAGATGTCGATTCTTACGCTCGCAACCCGTTTCTTTGTGGTGTGTGAGAGGAGAAGAGGCGCGGGATGCAGTGCGACATATAGGAAGTAAAGGGTTGAAAAATATTCTCGAGCATTATCACTACGAAGAATACGCACGGGTACATTAAATTGGGTTTGAATTTCGTGTGAAAATGCGCGAAAAATAGAGAATAATTCGGAACGATCTTTCATTAAATAAAGCCAAGTAACTCTTGAAAAATCATCCATAAAATGAAATAACGAAAACCAATTGTAGAAGTAACACGAAGGACCGAACATCGAATGAACCAAACTAAAAGGACTCGATGCTCGAACATGAGCGGGAAGCAAATGAAACACGACGATGCTTACCCGGTTGGAACTCATGCTAAGAAGACAAATGGAAACTAGGAAAGAGTAACTTGAGGTTGCGAGCGCGGGGATGACCAAGGCGGACAAATGGATTTGGTGAAACGGATACGACGACGAGGACATGCGGTAGGAGGTGTGCGGGACTCTCATCACGATCGAGGTAATAAAGGCCGTTGTCCTCGCGCCTGTGCCAATCGTCTTCCGCGTCCTCAAATCCTGGAGAATGACGAGAATCGGAAAAAATGAGACGAGAACAATTAAGATGTTTGGTGAGTTTACTAAGCGACATCAAATTAAAGGAAAACGAAGGAATATACGAGACGGAGGAGAGAGATAAGGAGGGTGAGGGGTCCGGCTGTACCAATGCCGCGGATAGGGATAGTGGAACCATCGCAAACATGCTGTAACGAGACAACGAAGAAGAGGATGAATATGCGTAAATAAAGAAGATGTACACGACATGTGATCGGTGGGCTGGGAATCGATGACCCGGGGTGAGGGAGGGGACGGACGAATGGAAAGACAAGCGAAGAAGTACCGTTGAGCTAAAGAAGCGATAGGAAGAGATGCACTATTTGAGATGCCCTATCTTGAAGGATACGAGCATATTCCTCATCGAGATATGTCCTTAGCCGCTTTGAGATCTTTGGAATGGTAGGAATATACGGATCGGATGTCATTGCATTGGCAAATTTGGGTGGACGGCCAACCAAATCCAAACATGTGTCTCGATTATGATTCTCCAACCCTTGAAAAGGACCGCCGAATGGAGACACGACCGCGACCACTACGTCCGCCCCGAGGGGCCACTACCCGGCGACCACGAGAGAAACTACCACGACCACCACTAAGTGAATCATCTCGATTTCGCGTGGGAATACATGTAACAAGTGCCGAATGCTCGGATGACGTAGACGAACCCGAGCGAGAAACATTGTCCTTGGTAGTACTTCGGGGAAACACGAGAATACATTTCGGTGATGGTGGGGAGGGTAACCGGAAAGAATACGAGATCGGAATTTGGTTCGAAGTACGGACGTAACCCGGCCAGAACTTCATGACGGCCGTACGCTCGTTGCTTTTGCATTTCCTTGAGATCGATAGTCGGTGGTAGGATAGTATTCATCTCCTCGTAGAGGCGGTTGAATGTGGCGAAATAATACATGTAGCAGTTGCGTGCATGGCGAAGTTGGAAGTACTCGATAAATCATAAATCTGGTGAGATTACTAGAATATAATACGGAGATACTCCCATATATCTTTGCACGTATCTAGATGAGTACGAGAGATCGGCCACTTTGAGGCTCATCGAATTCGCAACAATGTTACAATGCGCGCATGTTTGAATCCGGTCGTCATACTTTTTATCATACGTTGTCGGGGCGGATTAGTGAGGTGACGATATTTTCCACTGTCCGATTAGGGCTATTTTCACGACTTTAGACCAATTTAAATAATTGGTTCCGTTCAACTTTACGGGTTGTTAATGGTTGAGGTGTAGTCGTCGATATTAATATCTTCGATTGACAAGTAATAAAACGGCTTCGCCTGAGAAACAAACCAACAATACAAACAAGCGTAGGGCTTAAACGAAGAAGCGTGAGAGTCATAACTAGACTTCTGACCGGTTGTAGTCTTGTCATCTGAACAATAACCAATAGCAGAAGCGGAATCTGAAATTAGCGAGATTGAACAACGACCAAAAACCAACCGGATGAACGATGCCGCGGGATGAAGCGATTATTCGGTAGCGATGAACAGTGCTGATGAACAGTGTCGGCGCGATGAACAGTGCCGGATGAACAGTGTCGGCACGATGAACAGTACCGCGCGGTATGAACAGTACCGCGGATGAACAGTAACCGGATTTTTTTTTTTGTAAAGAAGGAGAAAAAAAATTGTTTGAACAAAGTTTATGGAATTAATCTCCCATAACCTTGCTCTGATACCATGTTAAAGTAAAAGAATTAGAAGGCTTAACAATTGTGTTAGCATGTCCCACTATTTATAATAAGAGTTAGGAAAACCTTAGGAAACCCTAGGTATTACATAAAAGACATAAATACCCTTTTAACAACGTTGATGCAAAAACAAAGCCCTAAAATGTAAAAGGGTTAGTCATAATACTGATCATAGACTGACCTAAAATTATCAGTTTTCCGAGCATCTTAAATACTTGACAAATAAGATGCCTCAGACACTCTCATGGGACAGGGAAGGGTGTACTTTCCATAACAATATTATCAAACTAAAAAATAACATATGTAGTGTATCGTAGTAAATATTACCCTAGATAATAATCAATCATAAAATTTGAATACATATACCTGAGTAAACTAGTGATGGAAAGAATATTGATATGGGGTTTCCAGACCACGATAAGCAGCATTGCAGCAGTTCCTGTTGAACCAAAATAAAGGTCTTAAATTTGTTTTACTTGCCTGAAAGTCCTATAAGCAAGGAAGACCAATAAACAGGAAAGATTACCAGTACACTTAAAAACTTCGAAAACATAAGTTGATCTAAGACAGGCTGTGCGAGTGTTGAGAAAGTGGATTAAAACAAACTAACACTACTCTTATATTTTTTGTTCTTGCTTTGAAACTTTGTCTTATCTAATCAAAAATTTGTATATCCCCAACAAAAAAAAAAAAAAAAACCCCAACATGAACATAGAAACAAAAGGGTAGGAGATAGCTTTAATTCTTTATAGCATTATGGGCATGCAGGTCAATCCAGACATATTTGGAATGAGCAGGGCAAAAAGAAATAAATCAAACAACAAAGTTAAATCTCATATAAAACCAGTTCCATTTTCAATCTCCAACATGCACATAGAAACAAAAGGATAGGAGATAGCTTCAATTCTTTATAGCATTATGAGCATGCAGGTCAATCCAGACATATTTGGAATGAGCAGGACAAAAAAGAAATAAATCAAACAACGAAGCTAAATCTAATATAAAACCAGTTCCATTTTTCAATCTCCACACCTTAATAAAGTAATCACAAAAGTGGAATTCCAAACTCTTTCATACTTTAAGAAAAAAAAAAATAAATAAATAAAAGGCCATAGGAAGAATGAGTCCACTTGAGTTTTGATCAACATTTGCTGAAAGCATAAACAAATTGTAGTTTTGCTCATATTAAAGACGATATTCAAGATTTAGTAACCCAATAGGGAGCTTATCTTAACACATTAGCCGCTAGACAATTTTTCACGAAATCAATTATTTTATGATAAAATGATGAGATCAATACTAGGGCTGGGACTGGTAGTCTCAGTCAAGTTAACAAGAGGCAGAACATGTGCACAATGAAGACATTCTAAGCAGACTGTTTTCCACAACCATGAGAAACTGAAAATAATACCATGGAGAAATCTAAAACCATTGGCAAGTAAATTCATCAGAAATCAAAGGCCAAAGTAGTGTTGATGCATACAAACCAATTGAACTGAAAGTAGTAAGAATTGGACGTGAAAGTGCAAAAGAAGCAAGTAATACATACCATATGCAATGGTGGCAAATGGTAGGCGAATGATATGCTTCAATTTTTGGCTGAAACCATAGTAACCCTAAAAAAAAATAAGTTTATCTCATGGTTCCAAACGGCACAAACCATCATAAATATCGCGACGTATGATGGATAGTTAGCAGTCTTTATAGCTGAAATACAGAAAATCAAAATTCTCCTATAAGGGTGATATTGATATATCATGCTCAATTTCATGGTAAGTTTTCTGCATTCTGTTGGTATGTCGAATTTGTATCCATAACAATCAATAAAAAGCTCATTTTTCAAATAGAAAAGGCATTATCATTTGCATCAGTACATGCACTGCAAAAATTTAATAATTTATAATCCACTCCTGTTTCTATATATTTTCTCGCTATTCTGATTTAGTGTGACTGCAACGATCTCCTTCACCTGGCCATTTCTCTCATTGTTATCTCATAAAGCTAAATACTTTGAATTGTACAATTAGATGAATTCGATAACCATCCCTCCATCTCAGTGAGATTATTATATCATGAAATTTCACACTTATGATATGCAACTCTATATATTATGGCAGTGCTTGGGATGACTTTATTGCATTCATAAAGGTTAAGCATGCGACATACAGGTATTTATGGCTCAAAATTAGAACGCAATTCAATGAAGTCAATTAGACTTATATAATTCACCAGATGAAATTCATTTCAGTCAACATCTAAATTAAAATTGAGATATCTATATTATCAAATCCTGACCAATAGACTAGATCGATGCTGGAGAGCATTACTTGTGGAGATTAACCTGACCATCTAGCACCGACATTGTTATACAAATGTTGGAATCTACATAGCTAACAAGATATTGGTATCTCATATTCAGACTATTTAATTTGAATGAAGTTTATTTCTGTAATGATGATAGGAATACGAAGATTAGTTACAGAGCAAAGCCAGAAAGCACTATTCTTGAAAATTAACCCAAGTATCTAGCACTGATGTTGTTATACAAATGTTGGAATCTTTGGAGCTAATATTTTAAATGAATATTATTTTTGTAATGATGATAGGAACGAAGATAAGTTACTGAGCAAAGGCTTTTGAAAGTGACATTTATTGGCAGATGGAGCAGAAGTTTTTAGCTTTTGAGTTTCGCTTGAATATTTTAATAATGATACTTTTTTTTCTGTAAAAAAGATGTATAACACGTTATAGCAAGCGATAAATGACATTTTATCGTGATATGTCCGAGATCACATTTTACACTGTCCGATACCTTTCTGGTCACTGTGTTAACATGATAATAAGTAAGGTTCTATCCGAGAGTAATATATTAGTATTACAGTACAATTAATGGCACCCAAAAGAACAAAACTGATTCATGATTACATAATAGTACAAATGTTTAGAATAAATATTTTTATCAATTTAATTATGGAAAGAATTATCATATGAATGAGAACATTCTTTTATATAGCATGTATTCCAAAACAATAAAAAAAATCAATTGAAGTCTGTTATAATTTTATTGAATGAAAGAGGGTTGAGTTCAGTTCACATTTAAAAGAGAATTGGATACCTGAAGACGTATCTTCTGAACTTGGTAAACCAAATATTGCTGAAATATGCCTGTATATGTCATGCAAGCAAACAAGAAAACAGTCCAATGAACATCACAGGATAACAATATACAAGTTATATGTGACCATTATGCTCAGTCTATACACAATTATAGTACGATAATCAAGGCACTATCTGTGCATAAGGTCACACATGAATCCTATAAGCAATGATACATGGATGTTCCTGGGATGATGATGCCCAAGCTCCCAAATGAAACCATTGACGCATATATAGCACACCAAATTGTGTCCAAATCATCAATAAAAATGATGCATATTGGAGACACACATATAGCAAAATTTGGATGCGGAGAATGTTAGCTGGAGGACATTACACATGTCTCGATGTTGAAGATTTTATCACTACGGATATTCTTGTGATTTACTACCTATTTAATGTTTTCTCCTTTGCTTGATGTCTTTGTGATGTACTTCAGAATATCCATAGACCGTAGTAATGAAAGATAGGCCAAAATTTTTCCAATAAAGAATCATAAGCAAATTTTTCAGGTAAAGTTCAAAATGTAGTTCAACTCAAATGTGAAGGCAAAGATCTGCGAAAAAAAACAAAGAAACTAAATATGAAAAAGAGATGCAATCTTGATAAATGACCTGTGACAACCAAAAGAATGACATCGCAACTGCAGAGCAGTAGGGCAATTAATCCTTGTATGGGATGGAGTATCCATGTAGCTCCTACAGCTAAAATCGCATAACCTGCCTAGAATCAAATAAAATCAGCTTTGCAATGAAATATTATTTGCCATATCATGCCAAGAAACTATAAATACTTGCCAATAAGATACAGTAGAAGAAGCTCCCAATGACCCTCGTTGGCTTCCGGTAACCAAATAAAGGAGCCTCTTGCATTATGTCGAGGAACCTATCATATAGCAGGAAGAGATTAGCAGAAAAAGATAAAACACTTGTTAATGTTGATTTGACTTACAACCATAATACAGACCATTATAAAACCTGTTGAACCAAGAAGCAAAATTCTGCGAATAGGACGTGGTCTAACAATCTGTATCATCCCCCCCCCCCCCCCCCCCCAACAAATTGGAAATCAACTCCTGATAGAGACCATTTGGAATCTAAAACAGACAATTGAAAAAAAAAAAGTTCTTTGATTTTAAGAGCCCAATATTCTTAAGAGGTATTTGAAAAACACCACAAATCATGCAAGCCTCAGAGGTCCATAAGGCTTGCTTACATCAAAATCTTAAAGAAGGATGGAAGGAACTTAATATTAACCTCGGAAAAATTTATCATGTAAGGGCTTCATCATATAAAGTTGATTGATATTATGAAATGTATCCCATGAAATACCAGGCCCCGTTCCATCTAAATTTTGTCAGGAAAAAAAACCCTCCGTTTATCAAGTTCCACTTAAACGCAAGAACCAATTCGTGCTCATAATTATAGAACCGTACCACATATACCCGAAATCTCGCATCATTATCACTCTGAAATCACAAAGAAATGCAACTGCTCTACATATACCTTAAAAAATAAGACAATTTCAATAGCACTCAATAACAAAATGGTTCAAACAAATTTCACCGTTGGAAAACATTGCCTAACAGTTCTGATTCAAATTAACAGAGTAATTTCATTTCTAAACCCCGAAAACTATGGGGAAAAAAGATATTGTAAATTTAAGAGAAGGAATCTTACATGTGATTTTCATCAGGTGCAGAGATAGAAGAAGAGTGTCTATCTGTTGACATTATTTCCTATTTTTCTTTCTTAATTTTTCAAGTGATTTACACCTTCTTCCGAGGCAGCCTTCGACTGGGATTCAAAACTCGTTTCCAGTTACAGTTTTCTTTTTGTCCCCAATAGAATTTGTTTTTCTTTTTGCACTGCCCATGGGAAGCCAATATACGGCTAAATGTGCTTTTTTCCAATTTCAACGAGTTAACCATAATTAAATTTTATTTGATCGAGTAACTACATTTTTGGATTTGTTTGAGCCACATTATTTTGGAAGAATGTATTCTGAAATAGTAGATTGATGAAAAATGTGTGATTGAAAATGAGTAGAAGAATGATAATGAAAATTTTAATGGGTACCAAACATGGGCTTAATATAATTTGAACCGAACAGTTATAATTCAATTTGATTTGGATTAAATGATTGTACTTTAATTTCATTTCAATTATGATAACTTTGTTCAATTTCACTAATAATAATTTACAACACCACTATCGATAAATGATGATTATTACATGTAAATGTTAGTTGTTGACTAGAAATAATTGCAATTTTATTGACATAAATGGTGAAAATCATTTGTTGATTGTAGGCTTCAACATTTTAATCGAAATCGAACCTTTAGAATCGAAACCAAATCAGAATTGAGAATCAACTGGATCCGATGTTAGTTCTTGATTCTTGAACCAAAACCGTGAATGTTCGAATGAAACCGATTTTTTTATATGACTTTTTTTTTTTTTTTATCTCTCACAATTTAAGACTATGTAAAAAAAATCCAAAATCTAAAAATTTTAATTCGGGTATTAATTTGTATAAAACTCTAGAATTTAATCCTAAGAAATCAAGTCTGGTTTCTATTTTTTTGCCTCTAACCTTGCGTCAATCTTTGCAATTTGAGTTTTCTATGAATCAAAAGTTAGGGTTGTGATGTAAGTTAATGAATCAAAGCATTTATTTTTTTGCAATTCAGGCTTTTGGTTTTCTTACATTGTTTACAAACGTAAGCCATGTTGGGTGACCTTTAATTTAATGTACTTTACTTTAATTTATTATTCATGCTCGTTTTCAACCACACATTCACATAATAAAATATTCTGCATATAAATTTATAATTTTTCTCTACTTTTTAATCACACATTGTCTAAAAAAAATTGTTCAAATATATTTTTTTATTTTTATTTTTTCAAATTAAAAGCCACCAAAGTGATTTTTTACTCTTTTTATAACGCTCAAAATGTTAATCTTTGCCATTTAGGTTTTCTATGAATCAAAAGTTTGGGTTGAGGTGTAAGTTAATGAATCAAAGTGTTCATTCTTTATAATTGGAGCCTTTTATTTTATTCATTGTTTGCAAATTTAAGTGATCTTTAATTTTTTATTTTTTTTTTATAACATTTGAGCGTTGTGGTGTACATTTTTTGTTATTTTGAATTCGTGATTCTCTTGATATATAATTTTTCTTTTTTATTCAAATAAAGTGAATTTGTGGATTGTAATTCGTTGATAATACATAGTTATGTATCTAATTATTATTTTTTTATACTTCTGTTCATTTTAATAGTAGAAAAATTTAAACCCACATTTGATTCCATTTACTTTAATTTTATTTATTTCTCATACTTATTTTCAATCGCATATTTATACAATAAAATATTATATACGTAAATTCAAGATTTTTCCTTATTTTTTAACCACATTCTCCGACTAAGTATTGTGCATAATTAAATTATGGGAAAATTGAAGCAACGGTCCTTAACATTTTCAATTTTTGCAAACTTTACTCTAACATTCATTTTGTACCAGTGGGGGTTCCTAACCTTTCATAAATATAAGTTGGGATCCATTTAGACGGAAACCGTCCACTTTTCCATTAGTTAACCAAGAAAATGGTTTTGACCACGTTATTAATTATTTTTGTAAGGGTAAAATGGTAACTTTACATATTTACGTATAAAAACAATTAAAATAATTAAATAAAAAAACCATAATCTTCCACAACTACCCCATCCCATCCAAACCCCTACCCCAAAACCCAACCCGGCTACCTATCGCTGCCCAAATCAGTCCACGGTCGTCAAATCCACAACTTCTACCACCTCTGCTACTCTCTTCTTCACTGTCAAATGGAACCTAAATGAGAAATCAAAATCAAAATCGAAGCCACTATCACCTTGCTTCAAAATCGAAGCCATCACCACCTCCAGCTGTAATGGCAAGCTACTCCCGTCTGCATGTGAAAATAACTTAATTTCTGACCATCCACCAATCTCGAGTTCAATTTGCGATTGTCATTCCGCTATAAATGGCAAGGCATTTCTTCTCTGATTTTCAAAATTCCCTTCGAATCTTGTGTGGCAATTGAGCACTAGAGCTTGGAGAAATTGTAACAACGTGAGCGCTCCTCAGGTGGCGGCTGCTTCGTGGTCTAACTGTTGGAAAAACTGGAAAAACTAAGTTAAATGGCTGACTTTTGGCACTAATTTTGAGCGGGACCCGCTTGACTATTTTGAAAGATGAAAGTCGATTTGTGTTGTCCTCCGTGAGTACATCAAAATCATATACTTGTCAAAAATGATGCTTGGGTGAATGAGAAATTGAAACTCAAAGTATGCCATGTGAAAGGAGTTTGTTGGTGGGAAAATAAATATTTAAGATTTGTCTCACATAGGAAGTGGATGAAAGTTAAAACCACTTTATAAAAGATTGCACTTTAGAATGGTGTAATCATGTGTACCATAGAGGCTCTCTCCACGTGCGCGAGCATGGGGGTTGCAAATCTTGGACCGAAATTGGCGTCGGACCTTGAACTTGTGTGTGAGCGCGACTTGCGTACACGAATGTCGGACCGAAAGGAAAAAAAATTGGCCCTTAGGAGTGTCCACGTTTTGCTACATTTTTAAAATTTTTCAATACACTTTTGGTTTTCCAAAGCTGTTAAAACCCCAAAACTCTTGTTGTAATTGCTATGAATTGAATGAGCAGGTTACAAGCCAGTCTATATTATTGTGCATCGGTTTTCCACGTTCAACACACGAAAAATCATCTGCATTTTCATCTGGACACAGTTTGAGTCTGCCTTCGTTTTTACTTTCTGTTCCTGTCTAGTTTGGTGATATTGTTAGGGCACTGGTTCAGTTCACTGGAGTACAATCTGTGGTGCTCAAATTATACTGATTCGCCGTTGTATCCTGGGAAACGGACGCTCTGTTAAACCTCAAGCACGGATGGTGAGGGATCGAATCTGTTTTAAGGAAATTGTGTAAAACACAGGCCTCGGGTTAAAAGTTTCCGGTCATTTAACTTCTGCGATTATTTGTTTGTCACTCGTTTATGCAAATTTGCGTTTGTAGTTCTGCTTAAATCAACTGTTACACTTTACTGCAATTTAACATATTGTCGAATCTGCTAGTGTATTAATTTTGTTGTGTATATTTGAATCCATTATATTCAAAGTTATTGAATCTGCTACTGTGAATCTGGTATCCTATATTGAAACAATTTTCCTACACTAACAACTAGTCCACGTGCAGCGGTAATGGCATCTAAAGCCGTCGAGAAAGCTTGGACCAAGATCGGAACAGATTTTGGATCAAGAAAGCTTGATAATTTAATCTGCTTATGCTGCAAGTGTCTAAGAAAACAATGTATTTGCTGATTTTGCAATTGCTGCTGCTGGTAGAGTGATTTTGGTTTTGGGTAGGGGATGGAATGTGATAGGGTAGGTTTGGAAAATGATTGTTTTCTATTTAATTATGTTAATTGTTTTTATATGGAAATAGATAAAGTTACCATTTTACCCTTATAGAAATAATTAATAATGTGGTCAAAATCATTTTATTGGTCAACTACGGAAAAGTGGACAATTTCCGTCCAGATGGACCCCAACTGCATATTTATGAAAGGTTAAGGACCTCCACTAGCACAAAATGAAAATCGGGATAAAGTCTGCAAAAATACAAAGGTTAGGGACTATTGCTACAATTTTCCCTTGATTATAGACTAACATACCCCACTTGTGCATCAAATAAGATTTATTAATAAAAAATCATTTGTTGTCAAATTGTAATTTACTTCTTGATGTTTTAATTTATTTATTTGGTATTTAGTCTTCACTATTTTTAGTCATTTAACTGGATTTCTTACCTTTTTGAAACTTTTTAGTTAGATTTCCTTCCTTACATAAATATTATCAAGTAAGGTATCGAAAAGGTCTAAAAGCAAATATTTGTTATATATATATAATGGGTAGAATCGAACCCGAATAGAAACCGATGGTTCGAGTTTGGGTTTAATTCTAGTAATTACCAAGATTTGAATGGTTCCATTTACGAAATACCAAAAATATAGCGGTGTGGTACTGGGTTTTGAAATACTTGGATCGACTCCTCAACACTCAGACCTAGTTGATTGCAATGTCATCTATTTTTGTCGGTTCAAATGATCGAATTAGACGAAATTATCTATTTAAAATATAATTACCTAATTGAACAAAATTGAAATACAGTTACCTAAATAAGTTAAGAACAAAGGTATTGTTACCGTGAATTAGGGATGTCAAAGGAGTCGAGCGGCTCGTAAAAAATGGACTTTTAGGCTACTCGGGCTCGTACTTGGACAAGCTTGAGCACAAGCCCTGCAAGCCGACTCGCGGACGAGCCAACTCCGCTCGGGTCACCCACGGGTGAGTGGCTCGTGTGGTGGCGAGCCACGATCCCACTACATTGACCAATAGTCATGAACTTACAAAAGTGACCGTTTTGTCCTCTCCTTTTTTTTTTGCTTTTTTTACTCTATAAATACTTTAACCCATTTCAAAAATTTTCACACACCAATGATTCTTACTCTCTTACACATTCTACAGTCTACTACATTATATCTTTAATTTCAATTATTCAATATTAATTATCAAATTACAAATTTACAATTACAATCTTATACTTTATTTTCACACTCTTTATTTACTTACTTACTATACAGTCTATATTATACAAATTATAATACATATTATAGACATTTTATCACAATTCACAAATGGATCCATAATTATTTGTTGAGGACTTGTTCGGTATTGGAGACGAATCACACATAATGAAGCAAAGTTAATTTCACAATGAATTCCCCGATCTTAACGAAGTACTCATTCCTATAAATATTCCAGATTTGGATGCTAAAAAGTAGTAATACAATTTATTTGAATGACGTTGATGTTCCTGAAGCGGAACGAGAGGAATTAGATACTCCTGGTGCAAGAGGGAAGCAAAAGGAGAAAAACAGGCGAAAGATTGGAATCACTTTGAATTGATTCCAACGGGTTATATAGTCGATGGAGTTGCAAAGTCTAAAGCGATATGTAAATAATGTCCAACACGATTGACATAGTAAAATAACATTGGTGCCATACATTTTAACTGTCACTACAAAGCATGTGCAGTCAAACATGAGTTTGTTGGTGCCACTCAAACGCAACTTCAATTTGGTAGTCCAACAACCGATTTTGTTTTTACGACACTTTGCACGTGGATATATTTGAAGGAGAAAGTTCGAATTGGAATTGTGAAGTTCGTTAACAGTACTGAATTGCCTCTAGCAATAGCGGACAACTAATATTTCGTTTCTTACGTGAAAGAATATCTTCAACTAAGGTACGTTGGGATAAGTAGAAACACTCTTCGTTCTGATAAAATAGAATATTTTCTTAATACAAAAAAACAATTGATTATCGATTTGCAAAAATATGGGGATGTTATATCTTTAACTTCGAATTTATGAGAAGGGATTAATAAAAAAAGGTTATATATATACAACTGCATGTTACATATACCTACTTTGCTGTATGCATAAAAAAAATATTGTTTTTAAAATAATTGAGTTGCTTCACAAAGCTAACAATAAATTTAACGATATTATGAGCATTATTAGAAATATATCATTGCAAGAGTAAAATTCATTCTTTTATATTTGACAACGCTGGTGTTAATAAGTCAGTTATCGATAAATTGTGTATGGTACTGCAGTCCGATTTCGGTGGTTATTTATTTCATATTCATTGTGTGTGTCATATTTTTAATTTAATTGTGTATGATAACTTGAAACGTATTTTGCCTCTATTTGGACGACATTATTCCAAGAAGGGGAATAATAAATTGCACCATTGGAGCGTACAATTTAAGGGATGTGTGAGGTGAAAGTAAAAAAAAAAAAAAATGGCCAGGTGAGACAGTTCAACGATACAATTTTTTTCTAAAAATGAAGAAAAAATGTGGAACAAACAGAAGCTAAGAATGAAATTCAAATGCTTAGAGATGTATTAATATATATCACGATTTTACCTAGAACAAAATAAGTCTACGAAGAATTTTGAGTCGAATTTGGGGTGACGAATATGAAAACATTTGTTAGTGATATAGATATATATGAAACTTCACTTACTTATTATTAAAATCATGCAAAAAACTTGAACATTCAATAATTGAATTGTATAATAATAGGCATATTAAAAATGATAATGACACTATTTTGAATGAATTTGATTGACTTTTAACTTTTAAAATTAAATTTGTTTTAACAAGTCTTTATGACTCTACAAATATTTTATCTAGAGTGTACTATATCACTAGTTGTATGGTGTTTGAACGTCTTTATATAATTGTAAGGATTTTTTATAAATACAAAAATGATCCCAATTTTAGTGACGTTATATATTCTATGGAATTAAAATTTAGACAATATTGAAAAGATTTGCTTATGTTATTTCATTTTGTATACATCATGGACCCTTGATTCAATTTACCAAGTACTAAATATGTAATTGATCAGATTTCAAAAGTTTTAATTTTTAATACACCTATCACTTATAGAAATTTTGAACAAACTTTATGTGAAATATATAAATTATATGTAGAACGAATGAGTGCAAATATTAGTCAAGCACCCTCTGCACCTACTCTCCCGCTAATGTCGAAGAAAATGAAACTGAAATATTAAATTTATTTGAAGGTATTAATACGTATAGATATGATGCAATAAGTTCTTCTAGTAGTAGTATATCTATCGTATGTAATCAGATATCAGACGCGAGTCCAAATGCATTATCTGCCGAATTACTTGATTACTTTAATCATAATATGCTTAGTAACAAATCAATTAAAAAGAGTCCAGAAAAAGTAATTGGCTTCTAACGAAAGTACGAACGACGATAGCTAGTGATTTCTATTATTGCAAAAGATCTACTAATACCTCCAGTTAGTATTATAGTTTCGGAGTTTGCTTTTAGTGCAAGTAAGATGACTCTGTCAGATGTCAGAAGCCTTACTAAAAAAAGATATTTTGGAAATATTAATGTGCGTGAAAGATTGACAAGACGCTAATTTACGACTTTAAGATAAATATACCGAAATTGCATGTCGTCAGGTAAATGATATTTAATTTAACCACATTAATAAAATTTGTTATTTTATAATACTGTTTAAAAAAAAAAATTAATTGTACACGTAACAAGTTGTTCGTATACAATTTTAACTCCGACTATCGAAATTTAAGTAACTGATCCCAAATTCGGATGAATGGGGATGGTTTTATCTAAAAATAAAAATAAAAAAAAATAGAGGAGCTCACAGGCGTGGCTCGTGCGCCGAGCATGAGCTGAGTTCATGGGCAATAAGGTCGAGCCGGCTGCCAACTCATTGCCACGACTGCTGTGAATGAAATTTACCATTCATTCTCATTAGCAATTTCACCTCTTTACGGTGGGTTTGGCACAAGGCAATCAAGAGCGAAGAAGAGATTATTGGTAAATTCTTCAAGTTCTACTAATAATAGTTAATTATGCAAGTAAATGTTACATTCGCCATTTTACATTTTATCTATCGTAAACAAATTTTACCCAAAATTTTCCTACTTACAATGTTAAAAATATGATGTAAATATCAAATTGGATCCATTAGTCATCAAAAATAAAAAAAATTGAAAAATATTACATTAGTCTCACTGTTTATTCATGATATTAGAGGTGTCAAGCAGGTCTAACAAGGCATCCATAGGACCGGCCCATTAAAAATGACACGTGAATCGATGAGGAAATTACACTAGACCAGGTGTTTAGTTTTAACTTTCTAAAAATCAGGTTTTAGCTTTTTTTTAATCAAAAATCAGGTATTAATTTTACAATTAATATTAATAATAATATTTTAAAATTATATTACTCTATATACCTACCCCTACCCCCACCAAATTTCATAACCCTAGATAATCAATTCTCTCCACTCTCTCACTTCTCTCCAGCACTACCGACCACCGCCTCCCTCCCTTCTTCTCCCCTTTCCCCCCTCCCTCCCTTCGCCTCGACGCTGCTGCTGTGGGTGTGCAGCGTCGCGACGACACCCACAGCAGCGTCGCGCGACGCTGCTGCGACGCCTACAGCAGCGTCGAGCGACGCTGCTGTGGTCGCGATCGACCTCTTTGTGTGTTTTGGGGGGGAGGGGGGGGACTGTGGGTGTGTGTTTCCCCCTTTCTCCCTCCATCCACTTCTCCCCCTTCCCTTCCTTTCTCCCTCTCTACTGCTACCGTTCAATAGCTTCACAGCGACTAAGGCGGAGGTGTTGAAGCAGGTCAAGACCCACACATCTGTGTTTGTTGGAACGTCAACATTTTCCCAACTTAATGTTGTTTGATGTTTGCCGCATCAACATCACAACTGGAGGGTAGAGTCGAAGTGTTTCGTTTAGTATGCAGGCTATCTGTTCGACGAAATGCAAAGTTCAGTGGAAGAGGTGTAAAAGTAAAAAGGTTCCATCATTTTCTAAACTTTGTATGGATCTGTGGTGGTTAGTTTGTGTTCTTGTGGTGATGATAAAATTTGTATGGGTTTGTAGTGGCGGTCCGTGTGGTGGTGGTCGTCGTCGATTTTTTTTTATTGTTGTGACTAATGAAGTTAACTGTGACCTTAATAAGGTATCCGTGACCTCGGAATCGGAGCACTTATCTGAACTAAGCTAACTGTGACCCCGAATAAGATATCTGTGACCTTATAATTTTTTTGAAGAATAACTAATGAAGTTAACTGTGACCTTAATGAAATACCTATGACCTCGAAATCGGAACAGTTATCTGAATTAAAGCTAATTGTGACCTTAATAAGATATATGTGACCTCGAAATCAATGAACTACATATTTGAAAATACGTAACTGCGACTAATTAAAAATTTGTGACATATAGATTTTTTTCATTTGTGACTTCAAAATAATCTGTAACTGAATAATTTGATAAGTTGTGACCAAAATTAAATTTTTAACTACTTAATAAGGTATCTGTGACCTTGGAATCGGAGCAACGATTACAGGAAAATAGTCGTCGGGATTAAGCGTGGCCGGAGAACAATCGCCGGAATAGTCACCGGAGTAGTTGCCAGTGGCGGTGGGGTGGGGTGATCATATATTATTATAGTTAAATATTTAATTTAATAGATTAATTGTAAAATATAATTAATTAATTAATGAAAAACCCTGAGTTTTGTAATTTTAAACTTTGGGGCATGATTTTTTATTTCCTGAAAGTAAATCCTTGAACCATGAATTTTTCCCTGAATCGATTGTCCGAGTGGCCGTTCAATGGTCAATAATTTGAAAATATGGGCCAATGCAATTTAGATAGTTAGGTCTGACGATTAATCGTTGAGCCCACTTAAATTTCTTTTTTAAAAAATCCGCCAGGTGACAACCTTTATTAGTTGTGCTGTCCTAGGGGGCTAAAGAATGATGGACCGACAATAAGCAATTTTTTTCAAACAAATTTGGTGGATTGGTCGACCCTGATTTCAACAAAAAACCATTCGGACAGACTCAAATCAACTCGAAAACCTTCATGGGCTGATCTGGGTTGTACTAGTTCTTTATATTGCACCGATCAAGGACGTAGTCGGAATTTCAATCTTGCGGGGGCGAAAATACAGGGGGTGGAGGAGGGCTTGGGCCCCCGATTTTTTTTTTTTTAATTAAGAGGATTGAAAACGACGATTTTGAGTACCAAAATATGCAAATTAGATTGACTGACCAAAAAGACAATCAGTTTGTCAATACAAAAATAATATGTTCATCTATGTGTCTAACGCTATACAAATTGAAAACATGAACGTTAAATGGATATCAAAAAGATAAAAAGTAAACTATCTATCTATATAACAGATGGTAGAAATAGTTTGGACATCTGAAATTGGTCTCTCCTTGTCCTTACCACTTCAAACTTGTCAATAAGATAATTTAATAAAAAAATATCAACAATCTCCTTCTATATACACACAAGCATGGTACTAGACAAAAAATCATCTTTCATTCTATTACGCAAACTTGTCTTAATGACACTCATAACTGAATATGCACGTTTTGTAGTTACTGTTGAAATTGGAAGAGTCAAGACAAGACGAATCAATCTATCAACAAGATTATAACCCATTGATTTTCTTATCAATGCCAACTGTTGGCACATATCGGGAAGTGTTGTCAGATTTTTAAATTGAGAGTTACGCTGAACTTCAATTTGATATAGCTCTAATTGATCTTTCAAATGCAACTTCTCTTGGATTTTGGCTATTTATTTATTTAAATAACTATTGGATCTTTTGTTTAGGTCTAAGATTTTTATATGGTTGAATTTTAAAGTGTAAGTTATTAGATCAATATTTATTAATGAAAAATAAAAAAATTCAAAATTTTGCGGGGGCGAATTAATTTTTGCAGGAGCGAAACTGAAAATACATTACAAATTAACTAGGAATAGTGGACCAGCGGACAATGTTGGGAGGCGACCATCTCCGTCTCTGGCACCGACCCTCCCCTTTTGACACTACTAGATAACACTGTGAAAATGAATAACAAACTTGTAGAAAAAAAATTTATGGGTTCTTTTTAACTACACATTATTTAAAATAATCACTTTCCACAAAATTTACTCTAAAAAGGGAATGCAACTACTGTGAGATATTGAAGGATATTATCTACATCGTAATCGTAATCGTAAATCGAACTACCTTAGTATACACAACCAACTAAAGGGTACTACTTTTATATAGGCAGTATTAGATGCAATAAAACTACATTACTAACTCTTTCGCATAAACAAACATTGAAACCATGAAAAAGAAGAAAAGATAAACCCTAAAAGAGAAGTACTGTAGTGGCACATTTGTTGTCTGTGTACGCAACAAAATAACGTAGAGACGTCCCGTCGATCATTAATAAGACAATTTACATAAAGTTTCTATGTTTACACGAAAATCACCGTTCGTAAAGGATCATTTTTCGCTAGTCTTATTTTGTACAACATGCTACAACCATCTTTGCACAACATCACCCTTTACCACACACATAGATAAACTAAACTGGAGCAAGACAGGTTCGAGACCACTCATTCCATTGAAAACCTCTTCCTTCAGGAACACTTAAGAAACTATAGGGTATGATGCACAAGTTGCAACACCTGCAACCAAAGTTATTTGTATCAATTTACTGAGAAGATAAAATGATGCTGATAAATTTAATGTAAACTGTTTGCCCAAACATCTAATTATATACAATCAGGTGTCACGTTTAGAATGGTACCTAGGGAGTCTGCACCTCAACAAATGCAAATTTTATGCAGAAAAAAACTTACCGCACATGTTCTTCCCCATCTCCATTTTAAAGTAGCCATTGTCACCCCAGTCAGCTCCCCATGAGTTCTTAATGAGCCAGTACGGGACACCATTTTCAACTCCATAACCAACGGCAAGAACAGCATGGTTTACGTCCTGCAAATATAAGTTTATGATATGGTGATGAGTGTTTCTACTTCATATCCTGTCAAATTTCTCATCAAGTATATCATGTATAACTGTGTGTCTGCTGCAGGCTAAAGATTGATAAGATGTTTTACCTGAATACTAAAAGTATAACAAGAAGCTGATATGCGAAAACTATCAACAAGAGGATCAGGACCTGATATGAAACATGCATGTCTCTATTTGCACACGAAACTTCTTTTTTTTCTCTCTCTCTATCTAGACAAAAGTTTTATTTTCTCAGTACTAGTCATTTTCCGTTGAAATCAAGAGTAATACATGCAAAAGAGAATCAAGCCTCATGAAAAGTGGGGTTGCCAAGGCAGTACAATATGGATGTTAGTAAACTAAGATTTTGCAACATAAATAGCCATCAAAAACTCCTATTTTGACAGTTTTCTAACCAATTTTGCAATCAAATTTCTAACGTTTCCTAAGAGAGTAAAGTACTCACCATTGGGCTTTTGCCACATTTGGTGCTGGTGTAAACTCCCTTTTTATACAATCGAAAACCATTTACCACCTCAAAAGCCACACTTACTGGCCGAACAGTTCCTACTGCATGCTTTAATTCATATTCAGCGCCCTGTGATTTACCAACATGTTAGAACACACAAAAATTATGGCGCCACCTTGTGTTAATAAGATCTGAAAGTACATAAATTAGATGCCAGCATGATTTTCTAGAGAATATTTTCATAGAAATGTGAAATTTCATTGCAAATGAGAATATAAACTGCTAAACTGTATTCAGTATTTCAAATTTAAAAAAGAGAGAGAGAAAAAAAGCAGTACGTCAGCAAGTTAATGTCGACAAACTTTGGAAGCCATGACAAACAACCTGATTCCATTTAGACGTAACTATGTAGCCATGCAGCCAAATGATATCTTCCTACTAATGTAGACAAGATGGTGGAGACTCCAAGAAAGTTGAACAAGTAACTTACTAGGGTGATATTGACAGAGTCAAGAACTTCGATGGCATTATTTTCAGATGAGTATTTGCACACACCATCCTTTCCAGTGTATGGATATGAAGCCTCAGTTTCAAGTCCACCATTATATTTAATGTACTCAAAGGCTTGAGATGGAAGACCACCATTGCAGCCAAAGTTATTGAATGCACCAGCACAGTCCACAAGCTGCTGTTCAGACAGGGATATACCCTTTCCGAATGCCTGCGCATAAGCTGCCTCAAGGGCTCCAGTAGTGCTGAAAACTCACACATTTCAGGTGATATTTGTGGTTCTTCTCACATACGTATATAAACAACATTTACTAATATGAACTCCAATCTCTACAATCTGACAGATTCAATCTTACCTGAATGTCCAGCAGGATCCACAATGACCTTGATTTTTAACTGGGCTCACTATTCCAGATTTCCTCCAGTCTTTCTGCAATACACCACAGCAAAGTCTACTATTATTAGAAAGGAAATTACTCTTTTGACTTGCGATCATCCTCAACAGACCTTCAATAACTGGTGTTAGTAGTTATCTTGTGGCATCAAATTTCTCAAAAAAGACGAAAAGGAAGTCAATTTGTTGTTATCAAGCTGCGTGCCATAAGTCCAAATGTTCATAAAGCTTCATGTGAAGTTATACAATCAATCATGCCTGATCTAACAAAGATTGGTGCATCTCGTGGTCTTATATCCTATCTAAAATTAGCACAAGGCATAAAAGGAAACTTTTCTCAGTCATTCAAAATGACTCCAGTTGAGAAAATTGCTAACATATAGTTAAGTTACAATAAAAAATTTTAATTTATATACAGAGATTGCAAAGAGTGAACAACATAATTGTAACTGAAACTAGAGGTGAAAGATAAGAAAATTAAATAAACCATATCAATTATTTTTTGTTTCATGACAAAAAAATTATCAACAGAATATCAAGTGCTTGTTTGATAAAACTTCACTAAAATTTTATCAATTTTCAACCGGTCAAACTTCAAATTTAATCATACATTTAAGGAGATTCACAACTTTTATTGAAATCTACTAAAACTTTTTATCAAAAGCTTCGTCAAACAACCTCTAAAATCACTAACAAATACAGAGAGACTACAAGTACCATTTCAGGAAGAAGAACATCAGTGAGCTTGTGATTGCCTCTTGTGGTAGCAGAGCAGTTTTGAGCAGCTCCTAACTTGTGCCTACGGAACTCGTCCCATGTCAAATCAGCAAACTCTGTTCATCAGTGTAACAGTTGTCAACAATGATGTTTAATGAAGATTTCAAGACTCCTTAGCGGTATCTTATTGTCTTCCATTAATTGAAAAACTAATTGGTCTTACTAAAGTGATAGGAAAAGCAAATTCGTGATTGTGGATTTAGTTCATAGAAGTATGGATGCACAAGTAATCAACTTAGGAGAAACATAATCGACTTAGTAGTAACATGTGAACCAAAAGGAACACCTATATACACACTCAAGTAAGAAAAAATAAACTCATTTTCCAGATTGCCTGCAACAAATGAAGTTTAGGATATCTAGTTCCGTCACAAACGGATTCATACTTCTATAATAACATGCAATACTGACTATCCGTTTGTAGTACAAGTTGGAATTCTTAAATTCAAAAGTTATAGTGAAGTTACTCACTTCACAACTAAGTTTAAGCAATTTAAAATACACTCAATCAAACACATACAGCTACACACTCACCATTCACCAACTTCCTATTTTTGTTAAATTAATTGTAGATTCAGCAACTTCTCAAATAATTGAGTAGGAAAGATATAATTATAGCCCACTCGTTAACGTTATACATAATACTGAAGCTAGACAGAAATTTACATTTTAGTGTTCTAAAGACCAAAAAATCAAAAGTCAACTGGGAATTAGGCAACCTGAACTAGCTCAAGTGACTACTGATATATAACCATAAACACATGTTCATAAACGAAGATGCATAAAAAGATTTATCTAAAGGAAAAAAGAAAAATCACCGTTGACACCAAGAGTATAAGAAAGTCCCTTCTTGTTGTGCGATCTGATCATCTTCAAATTCTCAGAAAATATTTCATACCTCCTCTTCATCTCTTCAGTACTCTCGTACCTCTTCCCAAACCTTTAACAAGAAATCCCAAAATTAAAATAATCCACAAAAACGTGTTTAAAGGCATAATCCAATTGAATATATGTGCTTCTAGGAAAAAAATCTCGAGTTGAATTTTCACGGCCATCCATTTAACGAAATTATGCAAAATAGTCAACTGGGTCTATCCGATAACAGGATCTCTCGAGAATCCCATTTGTATGGAAAACAAAAATAAAATAAAAGCAGAACTAACTTACCGATGAACAAAGCGAGCAAAGGTGCGGGCACGGTAGCAGTCACCGGCGATTTGGATGATAGAATTCTCGATCTCGTGCAGGCCATCAACAACTTGCCTGATCGGATTCTCCTTGTCGAAGGTGGACGTTACAGGTGTCGCAGTCGCGACACAGGCAATAAAAAGCCCGACGATCAACAAAACAACCCGATCCATGTTCTTTCCACTCGTTTAAACTTTCACAGTGCGGTGTAAGGGGTCTGGAATGCTGGAGCATGCATTATATCATATCAAGTGTGGGGTCCAGAAGGGAATCTCCGCCGTCGGATGTATAAGTGGGGCCCAGTTGATGGGTCGTGGAGGGCCATGATTTGTCTAGTGTTTGTCGTGAAGAAAAAATCAAGGAATCTTTAGGCGAGAAAATGAAAGTAAGAGATGATGTAGGGGGTGACGTAAAATCAAGGAATCTTTAGGCGAGAAAATGAAAGTTAGAGATGATGTAGGGAGTGACGAGAATCTGAAACTGACTCTGGAGTCTATATGGCAACCGGGTCGGACGCGGGTCGCCTAGTGCAACACCTACCATCATGTCATAATGTTCATTTAATATTGTTAGAATATATTATATTTATGAAATGCACAACATTTACGGCCTCTAATCGCTGTACAAGTGATTTTTTTGTATATTATAAACACAAAAAGTGTGAAAAAAAAGGGTTACATGTAAATCACCATTTAGAGATTTGTTTACCAAGATATAATGTCGCAAAATTTAATTAGATTAAAATCTATAAAACAAATAATTAGAAAAAAAATTCCCACTTTTTTTGACACATTATCAATCTGTAAAACATTAAGTAAACGATGATGCCATCAACCATATTTAGGATTAAGCTGTTGTTATATATATATATATATATATATATATATATATATATATATATATATATATATATATATATATACATATACAGAAATGATCTAATGAGCACCGGTGCTCATCTTATCTTAAGCACCAATGAGTTGGCGCATTAATTCATTGGTGGATTGGAATTCACAAAATCTATATCCACCAATGAATTAATGTGCCAACTCATCGGTGTTTAGGATAAGATGAACACCGGTGCTCATTAGATCATTTCTGTATATATATATCATTATTACCTATCGTTTTAATTGTATTAATAAATATCAAATCTCTATTTTCATATTTTATATAATTATTAAATATCATAGTATAAATATTTTCCTGCTAATCATGCTTCATGTTTCCCTTTGCTTTTTCTACAAAAGAAGTGGACTCTTTTTTTTTTTTTTTTTTCTTTTTTCATTTTATAGTATCACTTCAATTATATTGAAAAATGCTAGCAAAACATGTAACTCGCACCTGAACAACTCATAGATGATCCTCTCTTCGCAAGATTTGACACCCTCATTGTCAATATCATATAGGAATTAGGGGTGGGTAGAAAAATAGAAAAACCAACCAAACCAAATCGACTCGGGTCGGTTTGGGTTTGTTTGACATAGTTATTGGTTTGGTTTGGTTTTATTTTAAACAAAACCACGGTGGTTCGGTTTGGTCATGGTTTAAAGCCTTAAACCACTGGTTAACCGACCCAACCTACTTACACGTGTTTCCATTTTATTTTATTTTTTTGAAAAAAGAAAAGTCAAAATCAAAAGTTTAATGACGTTCTCCAGAATGTGGAGGTGCTCAAACTGTTTCTTTTAGTAGTCTTGTTGAATACTATATAAGCATTTTGTTTTATATGACACTTTCAAGGAAACATTGATATTATTTTATGTTCTTTATAAACTTTTTTTTTTTTTTTTGTTTCGGTTGGTAGACTTTGTTTTTAGTTAATTTTTTTTTATATAGCAAGTTTTACTTGTAATAAGTTCGCATTCTGAAAATCTATGTTGAGATAATGATTATGTATTTATGATTATGGATTAGTTACAATATTGAATCTTTTTAATTACGTATTATGTTTTGATTCGTTAATTAAAGCTTAAATATTGTGAAAATTCAGGTTGCGATAATTATTTTCATTCTTTGAAAACTGAAATTTCAAATATGTTTTTAGTTGCTATATGTTGTAATTCAAATAAAAAAGTTGTATAAATAATAAAAAAATAAATTATATGTACTATAAGTGAGCTAAAAGTCAAGAGTTTTTTTTTAAAATTCAATTTGGACAAAAACTCAAACCGACTAACCAAACCAAACCAAACCGAATCGATTTGGTTTGGTTTGGTTTAAAAGCTAGATTGGGTCAGTTTGGGTTGAAATTTACTCAAACTGACTAATTTGGTTTTGGTTTTGGTTTTGGGTTGGGGTCGAAACCGACCCAAACCATACCGCGCCCAGGCCTAATAGGAATGATAAAAAAATTCGTTAAACTCTATATTCATGAGTTTGAGGCAGGGATTCTCCGCCTAATCGAGTACACAGGACGAGGATGGGAATGAGATCATTTGCCCAAAAGGCTGGGACAGAGGCAAGTACAAAGAACATTGTCGCCACTCCATTACTCATCTCAATTAAAGTCCATTTCAAAATATAAGTTTTTTATCATACAAAAATAAAAAAATCATTAAAATTTCTAAAGAGAATATGAATTCTTCTATAAATTGCAAACAAGTAATGAATCACCAACTAAAGACGTGAAAAAATAAAATAAAAACTAAAAAAATATATGGGGTAGTAAATAGGGCAGTAGATCTGCCCCGCCTATCCCGTTCTGTCTTGACCCCTCTTCGATGCGCCTTAACCGAGTATAGAAGCGAGTTAAGGAAACAACAATATTTGACGAGACGAGAGATGTAAATGATTGTTTCGATCCATCTCGTTGCCATCCTTAAAACAATATAATATAAATCTTAATTACATCCTCTCAGAGCCTTCTCAAACTCTCATTGTAGTCTAATTTCATCAATTAATAACGTCAAGTCAAGATACGATGAATGTAAGCCCTTGTTTGGGCCAATTTTTTTTTGGATTTGTAGCAAAAATCCGAACATTGGAAGAGTGGTTGGCTGACGGCACGCTTCCTTCTTACTTTACAGACCGTGACATTGCAAAAATCAATTCCCACATTTCCCGTTACCCAAATGTGGCCGACACTTTCCCTTTATTCAACTCTCGCTCAGCTCTCCTCAATCCTTGTAGCCTACAGTATAATCTATGTCCTGTAGAGCCCTCAACCATCAGCGACTTCCTCCGTCCTAAACCATACTTTGTCGGGAGCGGATTTTCAATGGCAACCACTTTGCTGCAGATTTCGGTTACTGCAACACTCATGGCAGTGATGAAGCCCCATTTCGTGATGAAAATTACGATCGGTGCTCGACCGGCGTGCCTTCTTAAAGTTGTCCAGTCTGATGCGTTCTCACTGCCACCGCCTCTTCAACCCCTTCTTCCAACCTATTGACTCATTCTCCAATCAGGTCAAAACTACAAACCTTTGCTGTCGTTTCCGTTTCATTGCATTCGTTTTTTTACAACTCCATTTTGTAATCCCACAGATGGATAACGTTCGTGGTCCTGGTTCGTCAATCACTGTCGGTGACTACCTTAGCGTTGAAGACTCCAAAAAATATGCGAGATGGAGAGATGCAGAGAGGAGAACGTTTATAGCTGTCTGTGAAACTGTCGAAGGTCATCGACATGACAAATGTTTCTCGAAACATGACTAAGAGCGTGTTATTAAGTTGTTTAACTCCATCTCCGACCACAATTGGAGCAAACGTTGATTTAATATGGTAGTCGCTATAGATGCTTAACTTTATAATGCTCATACCGAATAATAGTCTCATTTTCATGCTGTTGTGATCTGTTTTAATTGCCCTAGACATGCAGAAGTAAGAAATGGGCATAAGTATAGTATTACAATTTGATAATCATTTCATAGATTGAATGTGACAGTTGCTTGTGGCTTGTACTGGGGTATGCAGTAAGGTTCATATGCTTATAACCTTGAAATGTTGTAAACTTTTTACCTTGTAAGGAATGTCTCCTTATTATTCTGTCTTGAAGCTTTTACGTTCAATTTTTATCAAGCTGATGTCCATATTTAGCCTAAGTCTTTCTCATACGCTCACCGAAGGATGTAACTATGTTGAAACTACAATGTTATGAATCGAATGCCATAGTATTGTAGTCATTTTATCGTTTACAATCGTATGCCACAACTATTTTCCGTTATTCTCTGTTTTGTGCTATGTCGGTGAGGATATAACGTTTTTCGCTTCCCACTCACTTGAATTTGAACAATTGTGTAAACATTATTGCAGGAGAAAAAGGACTACACGAATTTTAAAGACAAAGATGTGAGTGAGATCTACATACGATATTGTCAACTTTTCGACGATATCTATGACGGAGACAAATACACAGCGACCCCAGCAAAGTTATGTCGTACGAGCTTCGATTTGTTTGTGGACAATGCAGCTGAAGACCAAATGGATGGAATCCCGATCGATGGGGAGAGTACTGGTTCAAGTGATGATGAAGACGAAGAAAAATGTAACTCAAGCATGAACGTTTCCAATGCCAGAAGCAGCGAAAAAAGAAAGTTGGCGACGACTACAAAAAAAATGGAAGAAAAAGAAAATTTATGCTCGGGAGTTGTCATTTTCCATTGATCGCGTAAACAGCTCCGTCGAGGAAGTGGCGGCGAAAATAAATACCATTATGGCATCGTGTAAGAATGTTGGCTTTGCCTGTGTCGAAGAGTTGCTTGCAGCTAGAAAGCTCGAGCGACGCATCTCTTGTACTTTTACGCCTGTACGCTTCTGACACGGAAGCGCTACCGAGATATGATTGGCGTCATGAGAGATGCAGATGAGAAATTTGAATGGATTGAGTAGCAGTTTAATGAGCGTAACAAATCTCTCCATTAGTGACACAACCAACTCTAGCATCCGTGTGTTTTTTTCTTTGTTTTTCCCTGGGACAATTAGAGCTTCGTGTACTTTTACCCTTGGTTTCTAATATTATGTTCCATCTCTTATGTGATTACGTTATTCGGGTTTCTTTTCAAATGCATTAGTTGATTTCTGATGACAAAGAGTGCATGCACGATAGACAATTCCTGCAGGGAACGTACAAATTTTTTTGGAAATACGTCCAATCAGCAAAAAAAATGTTTCACATGTCCATATAGTACATGCAGCCTTTCTTTTGAATAATCGGTACAACTTGCATTGAAAGGTCAATTATTTGTTGCAAACATGTTCCAACCTTGTATATTTTTCTATAAATTAGTTTCTTGGAACCAAGAGTAATGATATGTGAACTTGCTAGGTTAGTAAAACAACTTTGTACTTTACTCAAATTTTTTCTCTTTTTCTGTACAAAAAAAAAAAAAAAACATTTGTTAGTCTTCAATTACAGGATGGATGATCCGAACTTCAATTGTGTGCTTTTATCGGGATCTGACGACGAAGAAGAAGTCGATGATGATGAGTCTTTTAGCCAACTGGCAGATGCTGTAACGACATGGGTTACGTATTGTAGAATCACAGTAAGCGACACCAATAACTACTATTGCAAACAACGGCGTATTCGACGATTTCCTTTTTTAAGAAATGGTCACATGTTTATGAAGGAAGCAATGGAAGAAAACAAGCATATGTCCTATCAAGAGTTCCGAATGTACCCACAACTATTATGATACTTTGCACATATTCAGCGTGATGAATACGGCTTACGCAACAGCTAGCAGGTTGATATTTATGAGCAAGTTGGAATGTTCTTGTGCATATTAGCGCATGGAAATGGATACCGCCAGGTGACAATGATTTTCAATCATTTGTTGCAAATAGTATGCCATTACTTTAAAAAGGTTCTTCATGTTATCGTTGCATTATCGACACGTCTAATACAACCGAGTCCAAACTACAACGAGGGCGAAGACCCCTATAGGTCGGACCAGACTAAGATCCCTTGTTTCAGGATTACATTGGTGCTATTGATGGAACACATGTGAAAGCTGTGCTATCGCGTCACGAGTGGGTGAATTTTATAGGCTGAAAAGGAATGACAATGCAAAATGTGTTGACCACATGTGATTTTAATTTGTGTTAAATGTTCATGCTTGCTGGTACCATCGGGAATACCCACGACACTCGAATACTAGCTCGTGCTATATATAGTTTAGAAATTCATTTCTCGTTATCAGCGCGGGGTAAGTATTATTTGGTTGACTCCAATTTTGCTCATCAACCGAGATATATGGCCCCGTACAAAGGATTAGATATATTGTGCTATTTTCAAGAGTTCAACGATGATGGAACGGGTCATCGTCGCTGTTTTTTGAATGCTCATGAGAGGTTTAAATACAGACACTCTTCGTGTAGAAACGTCGTTGAACTTGCATTTAGTGTGTGGAAGCAAAGATGGTAAATCCTTAACCGTATGCCTAGCTATTCATTTCAAACCCAAGTTGATGTTGTCGCAACGATGAATATTCATAATTTTTTATGTCGCTCGAGAGTTGTGGATGTAGCGTTTATGAGAGCAAAAATAGACGATGATGCATTCGAAGTGGACCTACATAATGTCGAAGACGAATTGCATGCCGAAATGAATTCGCCTGAAATGCAGCGAAGTGAGTGAGACAGACTTCACGATTATATGGCACGGTAACAATGACGATGTAATTTTTGCGGAACGTAACATTTTGCACGTGTCTAGTGTTGTACGAACGTGGAGAAATAATTTGATGTATATGTTGACGTTAATAATTTTCTCCTTGTACGGTGAAATTCATATCTATTTAAAGCCAAGCAATTGACAATGTCTTATAATCGAGATGTACACGTCTTTCAAAGTGGCCAAAATTCACTTTCACTTGAGTTCGTAAATGTCAGCAGCTTATGGTCTTGGAAACCTGGTTCTTTATTTTAGTTGTCAAAGTGAAAAGAGGGTAGAAGGGCAAAAATGTAAAAATGAAAGAAATTCAATTTCAAATGAGAACATGATCACTGTAGTAAACAATGTTGATGTGATGTGAGAATGCATTTTTTTTGAAATGGCCACTGAAAAATGTGTTTTTGCACACTTATTTAATACTTAAATATGCTTATTATTGATAAAAGTGAGCGATTTTTTATTTACAATTATGTAATTATTATTTTTGTAGGTAAAAATCAACCAAGGAAAGAGAACAAGACAAAATGAGGAAAAATGGACTAAAAGTGTGCAAAATTGTGAATTTCAGGACCAAAGTGAACAAAATAGAAAGTTGAAGGATCTTTGATGCAATTTACGAATAGCATAATCAATATGAAAGTTAAAATGTGATGACCAAATTGTATAAGATCAAAGTTGAGGAACCTTATGTGCAATTATCTTAGAGGTTTGTGCTGCAATTTTTGAAAAATGGGTTTTAAAACTTTAGAACTATAAACGGGTTCCAAGGAATGGAGACTGCTATTTTTCCCTTCCTTTTCATTTTTCATTACTTTTTTCTTCCTTTTTTTCTTTTTCTTTTTTTTTACTTGGTATTTTGAGGATAAAATCGAGAGCACAACAAGGAGAATAAAAACAAAAAGTGGAGAAGAATTGATGAAATCAAGATTCAAGCAAATCCAACCAAAAAATGTTTTATCTTTAATCTTATATTTTCTTTATTATTTTATATCATTTGTATTGTATTGGACAAATATTCTCCTTTGTTATCATTAATATAACATGGGCTAAATTTTATTGTTGAAATTTATGGTTGAAATTTAACATAACTTTAATTAATTTTAATATTTGCCTTTTAATGTTAAAATGCTTATTTTCAGATGTATTTATTATTGTGTCGAATGTCTTTCATTTATTTGACCATCAAATGATTGAGCTTAGTGATTTGTACATCGTTCCAGAGAAAATTGTACATTTTAAACCAAATAGTAAATACATTTGGTTTGTGTTGAGTATAGAGATATACCACTAATCCTAGGTGACCCACTGAACTATTTTCACAAAGATTTAATGCGATTGTTTGGTTTGATTTGACATAAAGATATAGTATGTTAAACCAATCAATTAGGGTTAGCTTCGCTCGAGAGAGGTGATTAGCTAAACTTGAAAAATCGAGTCTAATATCGTAAACGAGTAATTTATTAATTGACTTGTAGAGAAATTAATTAAGTGACGGTTAAGCGAAACCATGAATCATAACCACGATTTCCTCCAAAATTTTCAAGTGTGTATGCTTTCTTATTTGTAGAGTTTTAGTTTATTTTTCCTTATTTTCTAAAATCTAATCTTATTGTGTGTTTATTTTTATTATTAAAATTAAATTGATCAAAATTGTGTAATCGAAAGTAAACATTCATCGAGGGATCGACAATTCGAACTCAAAATGTCAACTTTATTATTTGAGGGCGACCCGTATACTTGAGGTATATAATTTTAGCGAACAGCCCCCAAACGGAGTGTAAATAAGATAGCAACTTCTCGAAGTTAAAGTTTTTCAAATAACACAAATTGTATTTTATGATACAGTGTGTCGGGTTGTCCATGAAATCGTTAACTACTAATCACATGATTGTCGTGATATTTATAAAAAATCTTGGTGTTTATGAAATTAATACTTTGCATACTAGAAAACAACAAAATGTACAAAGAAAGGTGTGACATTGCATATAATATGGACAAAGCAATGCACAATGTCAACGAGTGGGTCCACTGGACTCAAATATTCCGTTCAAGTTGTTAATTTATAAAGTAATTGGTATGTCCCAGTAGAGATATTTCATGATTCCATCATATTCAAGATTTTAATAGTGAAAAGAAATAAATAAAATAAATAAATAGATAATGTGTGTGGCGGTTTCATTTCCCTACTATATAAATGGGCTCCTTTAAAAATGACATAATCAAATGTCCATATTTCCACATTGACTTTTCATTCATTACATATTTTCAAATTGGCTTTTTTGAGTTCAAAAGACAAAAATGTCCTTAAGTGTATAAAACAATTACAAAATATGCTTTTGTTAAAAAGACAATACTACCCTTTAGTTAATAAATAAAAATCAAACATTCCCTACTTAAAATTTCAAAATCATCTCCAACACAGATAAAAATTTTCATATTATGAATCTGAAAATCTAAAAAATATCGATAGCTAAAGAAAAAAATTATTTTCTATCAATCAATTCGAATCGGTAAGTATATTTACGTATGTTTAATTTTATTTTAGTTAAATGTGTATACGTTTTTAATCGATAAATTAAGATTTGACTGGTAGATAAATTTTTTTAGCAGATTTATAATTTTTTTAAGCACGAATGGAAAAAAATTCACTTGCATGTTAGAAAAAACAACCGCTCGGACACTGAATAAAATAGCTGGTTGTTCGGCTGTTAACAACTGGCGGTTAAGCTGTTAGATGATTGTTAATATAATTTTTTTTGTTTTTAACAAGTTTCTGTTCCCTCTGTTAGCCGGATTTTTGAATGAATAAACTACAAATTCTGTTTTGCCATGCAAATATGATGGTTGTACTCCCGATTTGTTATTTTGATGATTTTGAATTAGATGAAAATAATCAATGAGCATAAAAATGGACGAATGACATATAAGGTGGTTTGCTGACACATATAACAGAGACTACATCATATGAGGAACTTTACCTTGATATACAGAACAGTTGAACATTGATTCATCTCGATATGTCGATACGATATGGTATTGAGACTTCAATTCAAAGAGCATTTGCCATTTTCAATTCCACCTTTGAAGGTCACATATGATATTGAAGTAAATTATCTGTTTGAGTTGAACAAAATGCAAATGACACCGATTTGCGTGACTTTAGTGAGGAAGGATGACGCGGAAGGTAGAAATGAACATTTGGATGGAGCTGATGATAATACAAATGATTTTTGGAATACAGTGGAGATAGCTCGCGAGGATGAAGCTAATATTCTTGAGATAGTTGTTCTTCATCGTGACATCGTTGTGACGCACAAAATTCAGTCGGTAGTTGAGGACAGCAAGAATGTAAATGAATTTACAAATGAGGATTTGATTGCCTTATCCCGTCAGAGACATTAGCCCCGTGGGAGCTCAAGGGCTAGAACGAGCGGACCGCCATTTAATTCTTCACGTGTGGTTATCGATGATGAAAATCTGCACGTTGAGCAACTGTTCCAAACAAAGAAAGACTTGCAGGAAGCTGTGCACTTGTTGGCATTGAAATTCAACTTTCAGTTCAAGGTAAAGAAATCAAACAAGACGTTGTTGACACTTGTTTGCGTCGACGATAGTTGTCGTAGGTGGTTGCGAGCGACTAAGATGGATACAAATGAGTCATTTGTAGTTCGTAAGTATACACGGGTACATACTTGCGAATTGAGGATTCGTCAAAACGATCATAGGCAAGCTCGGTCATAATTTTTTGTTCGACAAACAATGCACAAGTATCAGGACCCAGGATGATCCACAGACCTTCAGACATCATTAACAACATTCGACGAAAGTATGGAGTGGTCATGAGCTATTGAAGGCCTAAAAGGCCAAAGAATGAGTGTTGGAGGATTTAATGGGCTCAGCGAGGAGAGTTATACTAAATTGGCCAAGTACTGCCATAATTTGGGGACATCTAATCACGGTTCCATTTTTTTCATTGAGACGGAGGGCGAGAATTGCTATAAGTATTTGTTCACGGCTCTTGGACAATGCATTAGAGTATTTAAAAATGAAATGCGACCAGTAATTTTAGTCGACGGTACAACTCTAAAATCGAGATATGGGGACAAGCTGATTATTGCTACATGTCAAGATCCCAACATCCAGATTTACCCACTTCCATTCGGCGTAGTCGACGGCAAGAATAATCTGTCAGTGCGTTAGTTCTTTACGAAGCAGCAGCAGTGATTTCATGACCGACGTGCAGAATCACAGAATTGCACGAGAGTGCTAGCCCGGACTCAAGAGGATAAGCTATTTAAGACTGTAGAGGTTGCAAGAAAGTTGATTGTGGAACCACTGGATGAGTTGCACTTCTCTGTACAATGTGCACGTCATGTGGCATACATGGTGGACCTGACTAACAACACGTGCACTTGTAATTGATTTCAGTTGGAGAGTTTTCCATGTGAGCATGCAGTCGTAGTAGCTTTGAACAGAGGCTTTGTAGTGAAAACATTATGCTCTCCTTATTACACGGCTAATTATTGGAGAGTAGCGTATGCTGAGACTATATTTCTCCTAACCGAACGAAGCTGATTGGGAAGTTCTTGACTATAATTTCCCACTTAACAGTTTGTCGCCACCAATAGTTGAACTGTGTGGTCTTGTACGTTATGTACTTCTAGAATACCCTCTACTGGAGAGTTTATTCGATCGCGTAGGTGTTGCAGATGTAGAGCAATCGGTCACACTCACCAAACTTGTACGAGTCAGATTCCCCCGAATGACAATTAGTCGAGTCTATAATGTTATTGCTGTTAAATAAACAATATTTATATTCATTTTAGCATTATTTATAATTAATTCATACGTGAATATTTCATACATAAATAAAAGAACAAAATTTAATTTAGAATATTACAATTTACAAAATTCAATTTATAATATTTACAAAATTCAACAATAAAATGTATAATGTTTACGGATCACACTTGAATTCGTACAAATCGCATGTTAATTTATTCATTCAAATTTGTATCAATGATTGGTTGATTCCATCAACTTTATGTCATATACTTAAAAATTCAATGTATTTAATTGCAAACATGCCGCATTTGCCCATGCAATAGAATAATAACATGTTAATTCGATACCGTGTAGCTAAAACTAAGTTTACAAGTTAAAAACAAAATATAAATACTTACGATCTCGACTGTCTCGCCATCGTCGTGTCCTGCACGATAGCTAACCTGTCATTCACAGTCACACCGACTCGAACAGTCATTAAGGGAACGATCACTGAAAGAGGCTACAAGATGTGCTCGAGCTAGCCTTGTGTTAGGCAAGAATGGTCGGAGTCGTGCACATATATAGTGGAGTCGACAAAAACAATCTCCACGGTAATGCAATGATAATTCATGATCACCGGAATGTATATATGCGTACAGCCCTTCTACGTCTCATTTGGCCATATATTCTGACAGCACATACTCATTACCCATACGTTGAAACGACTGATACTCAATGGTAACGACACGTAGAACTCAGTACTCAATATGAGTCGACCGAATTGGTCTAATGATCTTAGATATCTTCGAGCTCGATCAAGCAATAAGGCCATGGCCAAATCGATGTGCTACATCAGGAAACACCAATAAAAAATAGAGGGAGTTATTTTATTTCATAAATGAAAAATATATGTACATAATAAATAATAATATGACTATTTCACTTACATTATCGGCGAACCAAGTCCCCGAAATGATGATGTTGTGAAACCACTTATAGGTCTCTGAGATCGTCCTCCCCCTAAGTTGCGGCTAGCTAAAAAAAAACAAAAAAAAGTTATAAAAATATAAATGAGTTATCGTAGCGCACTTCACTAAAATTGTTAGATACTTACCCGGGCATAATTTTCCCGCACTCCGTCTCGAATGCTTTCCATTTGGCTGCATCCACCTCTTGGAAGAGATTGAGGTACGTCCCATCGATGAACGTCCTCCTCTTCATCTCTACCGTGAAGGGAGAAACGACGTACTGCGATGACAGCTTGACCCTCTTGCCGACTACCTACTCCTGGCCATCCACGACACCCTTTTTTTCCTTCAGCCACGTCGAGCATACACTCGACCTCCATCCTAGGGACCACTGTCTCCTCGGGGCTCTCCATCGCCACCGTCCTAGCCATTGGGGTCATTCCCTGGGTCATCTCCGTGATCCCCTCATGGCTCCCCAACTCCTCTGCCACCTCCATCGGGCCACCGCCTCCATCCTATCCTCCCCTACCATCCACTCTCGCTCCACAGATAACAAAAATGATTCCAGTGCATCATCCGCCTAGAAATATCCGTGACCTCACTCTCTATCACCCTCTCCGTTACCCTTTCCGTCATCCCGTCTCATGCCCACTATATCACCTCGGAGGGCTGCGACCTCATCCTGAAGCTCTAGTAAGTGGCGACATAGAACTCCAACATCATTGGGTAAATTATCGACCCATCCTATAAAATTTTGTTGCATCTCATCCATTTGCTCCGTCAGTCTGTCGTACTGATCGTCGACCCGTCGTCTGAACTCTGTCGCATCCCGTCCATTTACCTCACTATAAATTCAGTTAGATGGTCATACAGATTAGCGGAATATTGCCTCTAATTGTGTGCAGGAGATCCACGAGGTAGGTGAGTGGACGGGGGAGAAGGAGACCAGATCAACAGTGGTGATGCCCTCGAAGGAGGTGATCGTCGATCAACTGGACCGCGCTTTTACACGAATGTGAACATTAAAAATTATTTTTAATGAAAATTGGCTAACGCATACAAAACTGTTATCAATAAATTATATTCAATTCACATACCTCATCTTGATCCAGAATTGAATCGGACACCCGATCGTACTGATTGTGCGGAGAGGCTAATTCACGTACATAATTATGAGCCTCTTCCTCTATCGACGACATCAACTCAGTCATGACTTCAAGCTGGCATATCTGCATTTCGAGTAGTGTTAGATCACGTGATCAGATTTTGGAGCTACACAGAACAAAAATCGAAAATACTTTAACTCACTTGAGGGTCGTCAAGGAGGGCTGATAATTGTTTGCTAGTTGGACATCCCTCTACTCGGGATCTTCGCCAATGATGCATCCGAGGGGAGCGTGTCTCCCCTCACCTAGCAAAGTGGACACCAAGGAGGAGGACGGTCTCATACGCCCAGATTTGCAATACATACCATTATTATATTCGTATTTATTATAAACAATATTTTAACGTTAATTATGTCAAACATTTGCCTGCACTACCAGGGGCAATCCATATGTATCGTACTCACGCATGGTCCCCTTCAGCCTCGAGTGGGATCTGGTAAAAACATGCACCGTGTCCTCAAAACATATTCGGCCCCAGAGATATTTGTTGAGACATCAAGATCGTCAACAATATCCAGATGGAAGAGGTCGATTGCAGTCTTCCTGTGGTGACATCTCAACATCCTCTCAAGAATGTAGACCGAGCTTCAGTATGTCCAACATATGGTAACACCCTCTAATCGCGTCCATCAGTTGTGGCAGGAGCACCGTCCTATGTCCTTGGAAGTAAGTATCATAAAGCATGTTGCCTCTTTGAGTACCAGAACGAGCTGCCTCATAGCCCATAATCTCCAATCCAGTGACAAACTCGAACATAGAGAAACTGGCAACTTTGCCCCCGAGGTCAAAGTAGAGGACATCACTGTCTACTGGACTCAGCAACCGACATAGTACGGCATTGATAATTTGCCCCGAGAACTGCATAGCAAGGAAGGGGCTAAAGTAGCATATCTTGTTCAAGGGCCAAAAAATGGACATGCGTAGCATATCTGCATGCTACTCATCCAGCATCTCCAACACGACGGTGTAAACCCAATATTTGTCTCAAAGTCGAGTCCAAGTGATATTCCATGCTGCAAAAATTTAAATATTAGCACATCGAACATAAAATAATGGAATAATCTCAGAAAATTAAATGAACCGAATTGTAACAACTGCCCGGAAGAAAGTATTTTAAATTAAAAAAAGAAAGAAAAAATAATTTGCTAATTTCGTTAAAAATAATATTTCATTTTGGTAATTATCAATTTAAATTTCTTCATTTAATTATTATTTAATTACATTTGAAAAAATTAAAGATTAATTTACAAAGAATTTTAAATTAATTAAAATATTAAAAGGAAAAACAAAATAAGAATTGGTAATTTGTTAAAAAATAATATTTCATTTCGGTAATTATCAATTTAAAATTAATTATTTAATTTTACATATAAAAATTAAAACAAACGAAAAATATCAATTTAAATATTATTTAATTACGTTTGAAAAAAAAATTAAAGATTAATTTACAAAGCATATTTAATTAAAGAATTTTAAATTAATTAAAATATTAAAAGGAAAAAAAATAAGAATTTGCTGATTTGTTAAAAAATAATATTTCATTTTCGTAATTATCAATTTAAAATTATTTATTTAATTTTTGATCTATATAAAAATTAAAACAAAACGAAATTATTAAAAAAAACAAATATTATTTAATTAAATAAATAATTATAAAAATAAAAAATGAATTAAGTAATTTTTAAAAATTAAATGCATAATAAAAATATTTTTTAATATTCGAAATATTAAATTATCAAAAAAATTAAAAAAAAATCACAATGGGCCGACTTTAAGCGGCCCAACAGCCGATTTTGGGCCGGCCAGCCGATCGTGTCATCGCTTCCGGCCGAAAATCGCCATTTCAGTCCATTTTGTGGTCATAATTAAGCTTAAAACGTGCCTAAACAACTACATTTTTTCCGCAATCACTAATACAAAGCTAATTTATCAACAAATAAACTCAATAACTGTAAAAATCATTCAAACTTCCTTATATAAAAAACACCATTTTAATCACTAAAACTAACCTTTTCTCACGCCGATGATGAAATCCTCTTTGTGGTTGTCGGTGCTAATGATTTCACGGACGATTTCGTCGGTTTTGGCTGTGAGAGAGTGAGAGTGTCGGTTTTTGGGGGGTAGTTTTGCCCTTTTCTTAGTATAAATTATGTTTTGGCTTTTTCCTTTTTTTTAAAAAAAAAACTATTTACTTGTCAAAGGCCATTATGAAAATATTGTTCAATCAACATGCCATTTCCCACTATTTCCTCCTATATAAAAAAGCAATGAGGAGCAACTATAGATGTAATAGTGACTCAATTTCCTTCCAACTTTTTTTCTTCATTTTGTTTTTCAATTTTTTTTAAATTTTTTTGCATTTTCCTACTATATGAAAAGGGGAATGTGAAGTTACTTTGTTATGAACAGTATTTAGTTCTATTTCCACATCCTTTTGTTTTTTTCCTTTCCCAAGATGGAAATAAATTGACGTCGTAAATTTTTTGGAGACAATACGATGTCGTATTGTTACGTATTTATTAAATTGATTTTGGCATTTTTTTTCCCTTCAATTCTGGATACAAATTGCGTGATTGTACATCCCTCCGCCCCCTTTTCCCGTCTCCATCATTCTTCATTTTCTCTATTGTGTACGCAACATCCATGCCTCTTTACTTCCTCTACATTTCCCCATATATTGACCCGTTGTTTATTCTTCTCTCTCAAGTTTACAGAGGCAAAAGTTTTTCATTTGCCTTTTTCCCAAAACCTAATGCTATTCATTTTCTCTGGATCATCAAAAGGAAATCCAAAAGAGACCTAGACAATTCAGATTTAAACCCAGAATTAGAATCTTCAAACCTTCATATTCTCGTTTTTGGATATTTTTGTTTGATCTCCCTCCGCTCCATTGCTTTGTTTCTCTCCCAATCTTTGTTCATTTTTTAGTTCCAAGTTTTGTGAAACATTTCCAAACAACCACAAAATCTACAAAAAATTGGAGGGTGGCGACGTGAAGTGGTATTACGATCCCTGCTTCAAGCAAAATATTAAACATTCTTCTGTTGATATTTTTCCTTACATTGTAATGTTTAGTTTCCTATATTTAACTTGGTAAATATTCTTGATTTATTGTATTTGGCGAGATTTAAGGTAATTAGTTTAAGAGTCTCTTGTATAGATAGGTGTAGAGATGGCAATGGGGCGGGTTCGGGGTGGGACGCCCTGCCACTCCCCCACCCCGTGCCTCGCCCCACCTTAGATGGGGCGGGGCTGGTTCGTGGCGCGAGCTTGCCCCATTTCCTGCCCCGTTTATTTATTTATTTTTTTTTCAAAAACTTCTAATTAACTATTTTTTTGTTTTTAATTTGTAGTTAATTATTTTTTTATTTTTCACGGGGCGCTTCGGGGCGGGGCGACCCCTCCCAGCCCCGCCCCACCAACCCTTCGGGGCTAGTTTCTTTTCCATCACTAGATAGGTGATCAATTGTAAAGATTATATACCATAGAAATTATTCTTCATAGCTTTACTCACAAAGGTTTTATATTCAATTTCATCTTCCAACATTGTATTTGAGCAAGAAGATCAAATCATCAAAACTAATCAATCTCTAGCATCATCCTCAATAACAAGTATGGATTCTTCAAGTCCATGCTTTGTTCATCATTCGGATAATCCCGGACTCATGCTTGTTCCAACAAAATTATATGGAGCCAATTATCAATCATAGAGCAAATCCATGATACATGCCCTTACAGCAAAAAACGAAAAGGATTTATCAACAACCCCCTTCAGAGATAGAGCAACCAGTCGCATTTGTTTCATGGAATCAGTGCAACAATATGATTTTATCGTGGCCCACACATTCTGTGGAACCAGATTTCGCAAAGGGTGTTGTTCATGCCAAAACAACCTACCAAGTTTGGGAGGATTTTAAAGATCAATTTTCTCAAAAGAATGCACCAGCAATCTACCAAATTCAGAAGTCCTTGGCATCACTATCACAGGGAACCATGACCGTCTCAAGATATTATACTAAACTCAAGGGCATGTGGGATGAGTTGGATGTTGAAATTTTGTATTGGAAATTGGTTGTGACCAATTGAAATGATTTAAGTGGAAATTCCTTGTTTGGTGAATGAGAAATTAAGCCGAACTCAAACCACTTAATACTTGAAATTATTGGAATTGTGTAGAATATTGTAGAATATTCTAGAGAATGTAGATGAAAAGACGTGTCTTTTCATATGGATCATGACTCTTGGAGAGCATGACTTTTGGTATGAGTAACTTCTAATAATTATGATTATTCAAGAGATGTATCTCTTGATATGGATGTTCCAACTACTCTATATATGGATTCTCTATGTGTTTGGATTAACTACACAACAAACAATTCAATTGATAGTTTCATATCATTTCATGTTTTGCTTTAATTTTGCATAAAACACTTTATAGAAGTGATTATTTCTTGCATCAAAATCATGGTTATAGTAGAGAGGGAACTATGTTTGAGTTCGTTGGTCTAAGTCATTTAGAGTGCTCCTATGGCTTGACGTGGTCGTTTTATCTTGGGAGATGATTGCCAAGAAACCGTTAGCACCGATGCGGGGCAAATTCATCTTAAGGAAAAAGTGTCAAACACTTGCCTCGACCGATCGCATCACTTGCATTTCATCTTTCTCATTTCTGATTTTATTTATGCTTGATTTCAGAATATGGTTAATTTATTTGTGTTTTATTGAAGGGTTTGAATTGAAGAACAACATACGTTTACTCATATTGGGAAGTGAAGAATTCATATTATTATATTCGAAGTCGGTAAATCGCTATTTTATCTTCTCAAATCAGATTTCGGTAAGTCGAATGATGTTTCGATTTCAAGAATATTAACGGCATGCTCTTGATGAATATAATATGCACATTATCGGTGTAATATCTCCTACAATCTTAAGATGAATTTTGGGTTTAATTGTGCATGTTAGATAGACAACTTACGTGGGTTTTGTAGCATATAAAATATGTTTTATATGCATGCGTGACTTTGGTTTTGAAAGTGGGAAATCTATGTTTCAAATTCATTCTATTGAATTTACTGTTGAAAGTTACCACAGTCATGATTATGGACATTAATCTGTGTGGTGTGAATTACATTTTAATGGCATTGGTGGCTGCAGAATGCTGACATAATTAATGTATATATTGCTGTAATAATTATGTCATGTTCAACGGAATTATGGGAAAAAAAAAAAGAAAAGGGAAAAAAAAAGAAAGGGAAATATGTCTAGACTATTTCCAAAGGACATGACTGTCGGTTAACACACATGAAGGGGTTCTTCATTATTTTAACCGTTGTCTCCATTATAATTCTGTCCATGTGTTATTGCTATGTGCTTATTAATGTACCAATTGTATTTAGTATTTGCATGCCTGGAACAAATGCATAAAGTGAAATGGTGCATGATTTTGGCCTAAAAGACAATCTGTTTAGTGTTTAATTGTCAGAAATGTGTATTGCTCTGCCAAATTTGTAAACATTGGCCGTTAACCTCTTCAATCCGAATTTTCTATTTGTGTTCGGTGTGCATTTTATATTCTGGAATATGTTCTCTAAAATTAAGGACATTGGTTCTATATCCGGGTTGAATTTATGAAGAATTAAACTGCCAGAATACTTGTTATGAATTTGAGTGTGATACAAATTTTGGCTGGGTGTAGACGTGCAGTATATAATATGGAATCCATGCACGTTAGTTTGGATGCATTGGTTCATTTGCATCATTTGGAGATATATTTGGATCTTGTTGAAATCAGACAACGAACGAAAAAAAAATGTTAATTATTTGTTTTCATTAAAATTGATGATGATCAATAATTTATATGCATGGAGGATATCTATGTTCCTTGGGTTGGAGAATATTTAATATATATTACTCGCACTTGCTCACTTGAGGATGCATGCTTTTATGTTGGAAATTGTACTAACTTTGGTTGTTGATGATAGCCTCAAATAATTTGATGAAATTAATTGAGTTGAATCTATGCAAATTATGGTTGCATTCTAGCATGACAATATATGATCTTGTCACAATGGGTATTAAACCGCCTAATCACGTGGTGAAAAAATTTATGGAATAATCTAGGATCATATCATATGAGAAATTAAGACTCTTGAAAATGATTATTTTCCGAAGGAAGTATCTCTTCATAGAGATTGATTCGAAGAGGTGTGTCCTCTCGTTGGGTTGTATCTTTTAAGAACACAACTATCGAACCAATGGATGATTCGTTCATTAAATTTGAACATGGTGAATAAGTATTATTTAACATGAAATAATACTATCTTGTGAAATGTCACAAATGAGATATGTTGGAGAAGTTGCAATTCTTGTTAATCAAGATGCTTAGTCTTCTTCATTGTTGAATTCAATTTCAATAGTGGAACCAAGTAAATTGGTATATGTTTTGAGAGCATTGTTGGTCTATGTGATGACCTTAATTTAATTTGGATGATCAAATTGAAGATAGTTGGATTGAAGTATATTGTATACTATTTCAATTGAAATAAATTGTGGATTGACGACCACAATTTTGAAAGTACTTAAACTTTACGAAGTATTTGATATGGACATTATCTATTCGATAAATGAATTGAACTACGAAAGAGTTGATGAACTCTAAGTTCAAGTGTAACCCAAAAATGTGGGGGTTAACATCAATGCCTACGAACTTATATGAAAAGTTCAAGATTTGTGGATGCAACATTACTAGTTGCACATGCATTCCTAATTGAGGACTTGTGGGGGTAACTTATGTTTAAAAGTTACAATTTTCTATACTTTATAATCATAGAAATATGTCTATGAATGTGGAAAATGTAGAAAATCCTTATATTAATTATAAGGATGATATACACTAAGTCTAAAGTTGATGAAATGGGATAAAATCCAATTACAGCGTTTGTTTGGATATGCAATATCAATTAGAATATTTGAAAAATATTCAAAAAAGTTGAAATGCATTGTAGTATTTCAATAATGATATTGAATACCCATATTTTTTAAATCCACTAGTAAAAGTGATTGACTAGTGTAGTGTGTGATAAAAATCCTCTAACATTGTTGTTTGGAATTTATAAAGCTTTAGATAAAGCTAGTTAGAAGCATGTAGCTTCATGAGAGAATTTCTTGGTGGTGATATGTTGTATCTATTAAATCAATTAATTGTTGGCTAGCTATATTTGATGAGATACTAAGTCACATGTAATGGTAAGTCTAGACGAAGACATAATACCGTTAAGCAGTCGATCTCAATGGTGTAAATTCGTGGTACCTTTAGAGAGTTACCGAGAGATCAAGAATACTGCATATCGAGGGGAATGAGATTAAAGCCTACGACGTAAGAGTCTTTATAATGGTAACCCTACCTTGTTGACTGGAGATCCCAAGATCTTGGTTCAACGGGACAACTAAGTTATGAAGATTCCATGAAGCACTTAGGAAATTATTCCTACTCATTCCTATGATAATTAAAGTACTTTCTGTTAAATGACTGAAGGTTAAGATACTCTTTTAATGATTCCTATAGCTTGATTCAGTCAAGTGGAGTATGGCAGAATACTCTTAATAGGAGATCACCTATGTAAGTGTGAAGTGGGGCCGCTTCAATGAGAATTGTTCAAGGCTAAAATTCTCTAAACACTTATGAAACCAAGAGTGATCCATGGCCAAAATGGACACAACCTAAGAACCATGAACGGTTTAGGGAAGACATTGTGTGAGTACAGTTGTCTCGGCTTACACCAACGGCTGAATGGTTCAAGACATCACGTTCACCAATTAGCCAGTAAGTCCGATAGTATTTCACTAAGGGAGGTTCAAGGCCAGAAGCTACATTCTCTAATGCAGTGTTTTTTCCGCCCTCTCTCTACTAGTGTCTGCATAGTCATTTGCATTAATTTTCATTCATGTGGGGGATTGTTGAAATTTTGTATTGGAAATTGGTTGTGACCAATTGAAATGATTTAAGTGGAAATTCCTTGTTTGGTGAATCAGAAATTAAGCCAAACTTAAACCACTTAATACTTGAAATTATTGGAATTGTGTAGAATATTGTGGAATATTCTAGAGAATGTAGATGAAAAGATGTGTCTTTTCATATGGATCATGACTCTTGGAGAGCATGACTTTTGGTATGAGTAACTTCCAATAATTATGATTATTCAAGAGATGTGTCTCTTGGTATGGATGTTCCAACTACTATATATATGGATTCCCTATGTGTTTGGATTAACTACACAATAAACAATTCAATTGATAGTTTCATATCATTTCATGCTTTGTTTTAATTTTGCATAAAACACTTTATAGAAATGATTATTTCTTGCATCAAAATCATGGTTATAGTAGAGAGGGAACTCTGTTCAAGTTCGTTGGTCTAAGTCATTTGGAGTGCTCCTATGGCTTGACGTGGTCGTTGTATCTTGGAAGATGATTGCCAAGAAACCGTTAGCACCGATGCGGGGCAAATTCATCTTAAGGAAAAAGTGTCAAACACTTGCCTCGACCGATCGCATCACTTGCATTTCATCTTTCTCATTTCTGATTTTATTTATGCTTGATTTCAGAATATAGTTAAATTATTTGTGTTTTATTGAAGGGTTTGAATTGAAGAACAACATGCTTTCACTCATATTGGGAAGTGAAGAATTCATATTATTATATTCGAAGTCGGTAAATCGCTATTTTATCTTCTCAAATCAGATTTCGGTAAGTCGAATGATGTTTCGATTTCACGCATATTAACGGCATGCTCTTGATGAATATAATATGCACATTATCGGTGTAATATCTCCTACATTGGACACATACACTACAATTCCTATTTGAGATCAGTACCAGGCACACTTGGAACAAAGAGAAGATGATCGAATGATATAGTTTCTTATGGACTTCAATGACACCTTTAGCACTGTTCGCATCAACATTCTCATGAAGACACCACTGTCCAATGTTCGACAAGCCCGTTCTCTCATTATTAAGGAGGAGATTCAGAGAAAAATGACATCAGAAACTACAGAAAATTTCTCCATTGCACAGCATTCTAAAGTCGTCAGAATAGCTACAACAACAAATCAACGGGCAAGCGCTGTGAACATTGCAATAAGGATGGCGAAAATATGAAAATTTCGCACTTTGAAGTATTATTCTACATTTTATGATAGGAAGGGACATATAGAAGAAAGGTGCAGATTTGAGAATGGTACATGGACCTCTAATACAACAGTAGGACAAGGAAACCGTAATCAGCCATCTCGTGGGCATGGTCCTTACATTCCTCATGTATCTAATGCAGTAAACTCCTCACAGAACAAACAAGCACGCAATTCACAAGCTACTGATTTCACTTATCCTTCATAGTCTTTCTACAGAGAAACTTCAACAGCTCACCCATGCCTTATCTATGATAGCACCAAACAACACAAATGGTAATAACAATGCTTTTGCAAATGCTACAGCCTACATGTATGTCCATCTTTTCTATTGTCTCAATCAATTCTGTAGCCTCTAAGCTTTGGATTTTGAATAGTGAAGCAATAGATAACGTCACTTCAGACTCCACATTCTTTTCACAATTGAAATCATTTTCTACACCATCTATCAACTTGCCTACCGGTTCTTCATCCCCAATTGCATCTACTGGAAACATCCCTTTTAATTCTAATATCACCCTCAATAGTGTTTTATGTGTAGGTTCCTTCTGTCTAAACTTGATGTCTGTTAGCAAATTTACCAATGCATTGAAATGTTGTGTTATTTTCTTCCCTAACTTCTATGTCCTGCAGGACTTGGCTTCGGGGAAGATGATTTGCTCGGGTAAACAAGAAGGTAGTCTTTACTACATGTCTCCAACACAACAACCACTTGTTTCATACTAATTTTCTCAATCCCCAAACCTCTGGCACATGCGGCTTGGACATCCATCACCACAATGTCTTAAATTACTCTTCTCTTTGTTATTTTCAAAATCAATTTCCTTTGATAATAATTGTATGGTTTGCCCTGTGAGTGAACAAACCCGATTAAATCTGTTTTTGATTTATTGTATTATGATATTTTGGGTCCATATAAAGTTCCCACTCATTTTGGAGCATTTTTTTCTTCTTACAATTGTTGATGACTTTAGTAGATGTACATGGGTTTTTCTTTTGTAATACAAATTGTATACACGAACAATATTGCAATCCTTCATAAATTTTACAAAAACTCAATTTCATGCGTCCGTCAAAGCAATCAGAGTAGATAATGGTCTAGAGTTCTCAATGCCCGAATATTTTCAATCTCATGCCATAGAACTCCAACGCACTTGTGTTTATACATCCCAACAAAATGGAGTTGTTGAACGCAAGCATCGCCATATACTCATAGTTGCGCAGCCACTTCGTTTTCAATCCCAAGCACCACTTCACTTTCGTCTCAACCACCGTCTACCTCGTCAATCATCTTCTTTCATCATTACTATCGAACAAATCTCCCATTGAAATGCTTTATCACCAACCTTTACCACTCAATCATTTAAAGGTCTTTGGTTGCTTGTGTCATTCCACAAATGTGCACCCCAATTCCAAATTTAAGTCTCATGCCAAACGTTGTGTTTTTATGGGTTATCCAACTGGTCAAAAGGGATACAAACTTTATGATATGGAAACACATACCTTCTTCACTAGTCAAGATGTCCAATTTTGTGAAGCAATATTCCCCTTTTCCTCTATACAAGTTCACAACCTAATGATCATTTACAATCGCCTAGCCTAATAATTAACCAACCACACTTTCTGGACACATTACTTGAACTTAACCACCATGCTACAACTGCCGTGTCTCTAAATAGTAACACAGACACTCGTCTTTCAAGAGATAGCCCTGCGACACTTAGCCTTCCCAACCACGGAGCTAATAACTCTACTTTAGACATTACCACCCAACAATCTACTAGAACCGAGCCTCCAAACACCATACCAACCTCAGATATCTCCATACCCGATTCTTCTGGTACAGACCAACGTCACTCCACCATAATCAAACAACCCCTGACATGGCATAACGACTACATCATGTCTACTCAAGCCAATCATTCGGCCTCATCGCCAGGTTCACCGACAGGTACACACTATCCTCCTCCTAATTTTATTTCTTATTCACATTTTTCTTCAACACACTGTTCTTTCTTAGCTAACATATCCAGTTAAAAGGAACCTCAATCCTATGTTCAGGCTAACCTTATTCTACATTGGCAAGAGGCCATGAAACTTGAATTGCAAGTATTAGAAAACAACAAGACATGGACTCTGGTTTCTCTACCTCCTAGTCACAAACCCATTGGCTGCAAATGGGTCTACAAGATCAAATACCGTTCTGATGGTACCATTAAACGTTACAAGGCTTGCCTTGTCGCCAAAGGATATACTCAAGTTGAGGGGATTGATTACCATGAGACTTTCTCACTAATAGCTAAGCTTACTACTCTTCGATGTTTGCTCACTGTTGTTGTTGCTCGCAATTGGTATATCAATCAACTTGATGTCCAAAATTCCTTTCTCCATGGAGATTTACATAAGGAAATGTAGATGGAATCTCCTATTGGTCTTCGCCTATAGGGGATAATCTGGTGTGTTGGCTCAATAAATCCCTATATGGTCTCAAACAAGCTTCACGAAAGTGGTTTTCAACCTTTTCAGACACCATTCATAACGCTGGATTTTTACAATCAAAGGCCGACTACTCACTTTTCACTAAAGTTCAAGGTACCTTTTTCACTGTAGTCCTCATTTATGTTGATAATATACTCCACACAAAGAATGATCTCCACGAGATGGAGCACTTTAAACAATTTCTCCTCAAACACTTTCATATGAAAAGATCTTGGCAACTTGAAATATTTCCTTGGCGTTGAATTCTCTCCGTCCAATAAAGGAATTCTCATATATCAAAGGAAATATGCCCTGGATATATTAGAAGATACAAGACTTCTTGGCGCATGACCAGACAATTTTCCAATGGAGCAAAGCTTGAAGCTTACTCCCACAGATGGCCTTGTATAGAATGATTCAACTAAGTACAGAAGATTGGTAGGAGAATTAATATATCTTACTCTCACGAGACCAGACATAATGTATTCTGCTCAGACCTTAAGCCAATTTATGCATGAACCTAGAAAACCACTTTGGGATGCTGCTCTACGGGTTCTTAGATATGTCAAACGTACACCGATTCAAGGTTTTTTGTTCCCTTCCATAAACAATCTCGCTCTTAAGGCTTTCTGTGATTCAGATTTGGCAGGTTACAGTACCACAAAGAGATCAATTACATGGTATTGCATTTTCCTTGGGGGTTTTTCTCATTTCATGGAAATCGAAGAAACAGACAAATGTCTCAAGATCGTCTGCAGAGGCGGAGTACCGGGCTATAGGAAATACTTATTTGGAGCTAACTTGGTTACAATACATCTTACAAAACTTGAGAGTGACTAAATCTTCTTCCACACCTCTGGTATGTGACAATCAAGCAGCATTGTATACTTATTGTGATTGCCTATGCACTGAAAACTTGAGGAATATTGTGTGTATGTATCCACCTATGAAGGCAATTAGGAGCCTGTTTGGTACAGATTCTCATTTTCTACAGTAAATCAATTCTCATTTTCAACCACACATTCTTCAATAAAATAATATTTTCCATCACATCAATACTTTTTTCTTATTTTTCAACCACACATTTCCCATCATATCACTATTCAAAAATCAATTCTTCCCCCAAAAATCCCTACCAAACACACTCTAGACACCTTATGTAAGTATATTATACAAAAGCTATACAGAAGAAAACGTGAAATTATAGAATTGAGATTGCAAGAATGAGGTGATAGAAATAATTTGAGTATTGAAATGTTGAGATATGATGAGTTGATGTAATAAGGGTATTCCAGAAATTATTTCAGGATGTTCGGAGGAATCATGTGGAAGTCTTCAAAGATCATTATCTTATCTGTCTGTGGTCATGACTTAATTAAATAATTTTTTTTCTTAACTTTAGGCTTCACAAGTTATAGAGTCGTAAACAATACAGATTCTTGATTAAAAAAAAAAGATGCTTAAAAAAAAAAAAAAAGATACAAGACTTCACAAGTTATGCAACTTCAGCTTTTATACTTTATGAATGCAACACTTTTCTGTCATTGTAATTTGTAACTTATATAATATCTAATGAAATCTAAACTAACAATTAAAACAATAACGTACACATATTCAATTATTTCACTTTTCTTCAATTTGGGATGAAATTCAGCTAGAAGTCTTAAATTTGGAATAAAAGAAATTGATATTGTGTAAGGCCCATTCATAGTACCGTTAGCTGAAACTATATAGATATATTTGAGAAATTTTCGAAATTTTGAAGAGTTTGATTTTATCTTCTCTGTTCAATTTGTTATATTCATCATTTCTATGACTTGGGGCTTGAGGTATGGATTGATTCCTTTTTTCGGGAAACTTCTGAACTCTGCTCTGGTAAAAGAACATATTTTTAGACACCTGTATTAAGGGCTTTATATGCATTTTATTTTATTTTTTATTTGTTTTTGCGTTTTTTAATTATTTTTGTGTTCAATGATTAAGCTTGCTAGAAATTTGATGTAAAGAGGGATTTTAACTTCTACAAATTTGTTTTGTGTAGATATTTCATGACTCATTGAGTAGAACGAGCCAAGAAGAAACTGTCACTCAACTTCGATAGGATTTAAAGCAATTCTGGCATCTTTTCTTGCAATGAAGATGTGCCCATTTGCCGTTTATAATTCAGTTGGGCATATTAGCAAATCTGGTGAGTTCAAAGTTATGTTTTCTAATGATATTTTATGTTATATCTTCAGAAATTATATTAAACTGTCCATGATGAATGTAATCTTTACTCAGATGTTCAAGAAACATAAAACACCAAGGCCAATACTAACATTTTTATTCCACTATTACTCAGTGTACCTGGGCATATGTTAATCTGTTGGTATTTAAGTGTGGCTTGTTGCTAATGCTGTCTTGTCTGTGCATAGGGATTTTGTAGGTTCTCGGCGTTTTCTGCCTTGGCTGCTCAGTCAGCTGCAAACGTTGTTCAAGCAGGGACTAAGGAGTTCACTTCTATGGAAGTTTAATTCTTTGCTACTGTATTGCTTTTGTTTTTTCTTTATCTCATAGTATGTTCATGTATGAGGTCGACTTCTGTTGAAGATTCAATCGTAAAGATGAGCTACTAGAAGCTGCTGGAAGCTACTGGAATGAAGGAGTGCTGGCACTAAGGCTGCGGGAATAAAGGAGTGCTAGCACTAATCTGGAGGATGTTGAAATAGATTCCATTTTATTGGTTGTAACAGATTTTTTGTTATTGCCACATGAGCAAGATTGTTGTAATTTTTGTCTATATATACTTTTGTAATTTCTCCATTCAATGTATTGAAAATTGATCCACATTTCATAGACAAATTGCTGGTGCATTGATTATTTACATTTCTTGTTCCATTTGTTTTATGGTATCAGAGCAATGGCTGATAATGAAACAACCAGTGTTACTGATACAAACCAAAACCAAGTTCCACAGCAAAACACAAATCCCATTCAAAATGCCCATGATCCATCTCTTCCAAATAGCCCCTACTTCATTGGAGCCAACGAAAAGTCTGGAGCACTTCTGGTAACTCAGATGCTTGACTCCAGCAATTATCACTCCTGGGCAAGGTCGATGAAAAGGGCACTTCGAATCAAAAACAAACTCAGCTTCATTGATGGAAGCATCTGTGAACCTACTGATGTTGATAGTCCACTGCTAGAACACTGGCTTCGTTGTAATGACATAGTCATCACTTGGCTACAAAATACCATGGCAGTGGACATTAAGGCTAGCACACTCTATGCAGAAACGGCTCATCAACTCTGGCTTGAACTGGAGCAACGTCTGGCTCAGCAAAATGCTCCTAGAATTTTTGAAGTTAAACAGGGAATAACAACATTAATGCAGGGGCAAGACTCTGTCAGTACTTATTTTCGAAACTCAAAACCTTACTTGATGAACTCATGAACTATGAAGCAATTCCTAATTGCTCCTGTGGGGGTCTGCAGACTGTTATCAGCAACCAAGAAAGAGATTGGGTGATGAAATTTCTTATGGGGCTGAATGATTCTTACAAGAGCATTAAGGCTCAGATTCTATTGATAAAGCCCTTTCCCAAGTTAAATGAGGTATATTCCATCATACAACAGGAGGAAAAGAGAAGAGATATCTCTTCTGATGCTCCAATTTCTGAAGGAATGGGATTGATGGTAAGAAGAAATAACTTGAAGGAAATAGAGAAGAGAGATTCTGTGGCTCAAAGAAAATACTTCTGCACGTTCTGTAAGATTTCTGGTCATTCACTTGAAAGGTGTTTCAAGGCCAACAAAGATAAACCAATGTGCACGCATTGCCAAATGCCAGGCCATACCATCAGCAATTGCTTTAAGATCCATGGCTATCCTCCAGGTCACAGATTCTATGGAAAGATGAAGGCAAATGCTATTATTACTGATCAAACTGCAGATGCTATGAGGACTACACAGGAACAAGTCTGTGATAGGAACCAAGTTGCTTTAACCCAAGAACAATACACTCAACTCATGGCCCTGCTCAAACCACCAATCAATCATTCACACTCCCTCTCTTCCAATCAAGTTTCAAATTCTTCTACCACAAGTAACACTGATGCACTCAAAATTTCTGGTACTTATATATGCTTGTCAGCTCATAATAATGAAGACAGAATTTCATCCACTCCTTGGATCATAGATACTGGAGCTACTGACCATATGGTCTGCTCCATTTCATGCCTTACAGAAATTAAATCTGAAGTTGCACACCCCATTAGACTTCCTAATGGAGATGTCACCATCGCCACTCACATAGGAAATGTTAAAATCACAGAAAATCTGCAGCTTCATGATGTTCTTTTTGTTCCATCATTTTCCTTTAATCTGATATCTGCTAGGAAACTTGCTAAAACATCAAGCTGTTGCCTCATTTTTTCATCTGACTTGTGTTTCATGCAAGACCTTTCAACTTGGAAGACGATTGGTCTGGGTGAGGTGAGGCAAGGCTTATACCATTTAGTGCAAAATAAAGTCTCCCCTGATAGCTTGAATCAGAAAATGCCAGAACTCGCCAGCAAAATCACCATATCTGCTACTGCCAGTCAAGAGGATTATGACCTGTGGCACTTCAGATTGGGTCATCCCTCAGATCCTAGACTCCGTCTGACCAACCTTCATCAAGACTTCAACTCCAAACACACCATGAAACCGTGTCATATCTGCCCCTTAGCTAAACTTCATAGGAAACCATTCAATGTTAGTTTACACAGGTCAGAAAAATGCTTTGATTTAATTCATTGTGATCTATGGGGACCGTGTACTGATGTTTCTTATGAAGGATCAAAATATTTTATCACTATTGTTGATGATCATAGTCGATGCACTTGGGTTTACTTGCTAAAATCAAAATCAGACGCTTCAATTGCTTTACAAAATTTCTATAAAATGATTGAAACACAATTTTCTTCCAAAATTAAGGTTATTAGGACTGATAATGGAGGAGAATTTGCCTTAAAACAATTTTACTCTAGCAACGGAATAATACACCAAACTTCATGCGTTGAAACTCCTCAGCAAAACGCTGTGGTTGAGAGGAAGCATCAACATATATTGAATGTAGCCAGGGCTCTGAAATTTCAGAGCGGATTACCTATGAAATATTGGGGTGATTTCGTTTTAACCTCTGTGTTCTTAATAAATAGAATTCCTACACCCATTTTGGATAACAAAGCTCCTTTTGAAATCCTTTTCAAAAATAAACCTGCATATAGTAATCTCAGGGTCTTCGGTTGCTTAGCATTTGCCACCACACTCACACACAATAGGCACAAATTTGATTCAAGGAGAAGGAAGTGTGTTTTCTTGGGATATCCCTTCGGAACTAAGGGATACAAATTGCTTGATTTAGAAACTAATAAAATCTTTATATCAAGAAATGTCAAGTTTTATGAACATGTTTTTCCCTTCAGAAATTGCAAAGATCAAAGCTATGTTGATAGTTCAAAGCTTAATTATAAACTACCTACTCCCTCTCAACTATCCTATCCAGAACCTATTAATTTCAACTTAGATTATCCCCCTATTTTCAATCCTCAATTTCCAGAAGAATCAGGGCAGGAGTCTGATCCAAATATGGAAATCCCAGAAAATGATCAGCCTGATTCTGAATCTAGAGATCAACCTGAACCTTCCAATGATCCCTGTGTTCCTCGAAGGTCTGAAAGAAGCAAAAGAACACCTACTTACCTACAGGATTTCATCTGCCAACAAGCTGTCTCACTCACCCACTCTCAAACGTCTAATAAGAAGAAAGGAACTGTGATTCCAGGTACTCCTTTTCCTCTATCTGCAACAGTCTCATACCATAAATTGTCTAAGCATCACAAAGCTTTTGCATCATCCATCCTTACACATTCTAAACCATCTACTTACCAAGAAGCCATCAAAATTCCTGAGTGGTGCAAAGCTATGAAAAATGAGATAAATGCTCTTGAGTTAAATCAAACCTGGACTGTTACTGACTTGCCATCTGGAAAGGTTCCTATAGGGTGTAGATGGGTTTACAAGATTAAGTTCAATGCAGATGGAACCATTGAGAGGTATAAACCGAGGCTTGTAGCAAAGGGATACACTCAATTGGAAGGAGTGGATTATCACGAAACATTCTCTCCTGTGGTGAAGTTAGTGACAGTAAGAACACTGATAGCCATAGCGGCGGCAAAGGGATGGTATTTACATCAATTCGATGTAAATAATGCATTCTTACATGGAAGCCTGGAGGAGGAGGTATATATGGAAATTCCCCCTGGATACTCTACTGATCAGAATTCAGATTTGCATGACAATGGATCCTTTAAAGTTTGCAAACTCAACAAGAGTTTGTATGGCCTGAAGCAGGCGTCTCGCCAGCGGTACTCCAAGCTGTCGATTTTCATCGTTGAACAAGGGTTTCAACAATCAAAAGCAGATTACAGTTTGTTTATCAGAAGTACAGATGATTCCTTCACTACCATACTAGTTTATGTTGATGACATAATAATAGCCGGAAGCAATGAAAAGGTGATTGATTCTCTTAAAAATCTACTTGATAAGAAGTTCAAAATTAAAGATTTAGGAAACCTGAAGTACTTTCTTGGAATAGAGGTGGCTAGATCAGTTAAAGGTATCCAAATTTGTCAAAGAAAATATGCACTAGATATCCTATCAGATTCAGGGACGATTGGAGTCGCTCCAGCCAAGATTCCATTTGATCAGAATGTTAGATTGTCCAAGGATGAAGGAGACATACTATCTGATCCAACTTCATACAGAAGACTTGTTGGGAGGTTGCTTTATCTAACCATTACCAGGCCGGATCTGTCATATTCAGTGCACTTGCTGAGTCAATATATGCAGGCTCCCAGAACGTCACATATGAATGCTGCACGAAAGATACTTAGGTACATCAAGAGAGCACCAGGCTTAGGACTATTTTTTCCTCAAATTCAGATCTACAACTCAGGGCCTACACTGATTCAGACTGGGGGGGCATGTCCAGATTCTAGGAGGTCGATAACAGGTTATTGCATCTTCATTGGGTCCTCACTGATATCTTGGAAATCTAAGAAACAAAATACCATCTCCAGATCGTCTGCCGAAGCAGAATACAGAGCAATGGCGGCCACCTGTTGTGAATTAACTTGGCTCAGATACATACTTGATGACTTACAAATATCACATCCACAGGCAGCTGAATTATTTTGCGATAATCAGGCAGCTTTGCACATTGCGGCCAACCCAGTATTTCATGAAAGGACCAAGCATATTGAGTTGGATTGCCATTTAATTCGAGACAAAATACAAGAAGGAAGCATTATTACAAAGCATGTAAGAACCGGTTCACAAATTGCTGACATTTTTACTAAGCCCTTGTGTTTTGCTGTGTTCAATTCACATTTGTCCAAGATGGGAGTAGAAGATATCTACTCTCCACCTTGAGGGAGGCTGTTGAAGATTCAATCGTAAAGATGAGCTACTAGAAGCTGCTGGAAGCTACTGGAATGAAGGAAGCAGGCACTAAGGCTGCGGGAATAGAGTGCTAGCACTAATCTGGAGGATGTTGAAATAGATTCCATTTTATTGGTTGTAACAGATTTTTTGTTATTGCCACGTGAGCAAGATTGTTGTAATTTTTGTCTATATATACTTTTGTAATTTCTCCATTCAATGTATTGAAAATTGATCCACATTTCACACACAAATTGCTGGTGCATTGATTATTTACATTTCTTGTTCCATTTGTTTTAACTTCACATTACTAGATAGTATTAAGAAAATACATAAAATAGTTAAAAGTCCCGCTCGTTATGCTGTCTAGTCAAGTCCCATTTGCTGACGTACCTCAATGTTCTTGTGTTTAAATCTTCGTACTTTTTTTATTCTATAGATATGACTCCATTACTAGGCAAGAGATCATCACGTCGTTTTCTGGGGTTATTTTTGGAAAGAACATCACAATGGGGAGGATTATTTATCTAACAACAGATCACAAATGGGAGAGAAGAAGAGGATACATAACATGGAGCAGGAGCCTACAACCAAGACAAATTGGAAATTGGTTTCAAAACAGAAGGGCAAGATGTAAAACTAAGCAACTGGAGAAAGATTATGAGGTTCTTAAGAGACAGTTTGAAGCTGTGAAAGTAGAAGACAATGTTCTACAAACTGAAAACCAGAAACTCCACTCTGAGGTATTTACTTTCAACTGGACGATATTAAAAGTTAAAATCTTGTCAAATTTGTGGAGCTTATACATGGCCAGAAGAATAATTGTATAAATATTAATTAATTGAAGCTTAAATTTCAAGGCATGCAGAGACAGTTTTATGTTTGATTGAGTCTTGAATTTAATTTTAGATCTCAAAATCTTAGTAAATATATCTTACTTACTCGATTGGACCCAATGACAAATTGACAGTGCATGTTTTTCACCAAAAAGCATCTTTTCCAATTTCTCTTCTCAAAATCAGTAAACTATGAATAAGATACATAAGGAAAAATATTAACTTGTTTTTTGGCAATCCCTCTTTGTGTATATTTGGCTTGAAAAAATCATTTGGTAATTTCTGATTTGCAGATATTGGCACTAAAGAATAGGGAGCCAATGAAGTCCATTAATCTAAACAAAGAAACAGAAGGGTCTTGCAGCAACAAAAGTGAAAATAATGCTCATATAAGGCTAGTCATTTCAAGAACTCCAGCAATTCATATTCCTTTAATCACAAATCCAACTAGCAGAACCCTTTTCCCATCTTCAATGAGGTCCACAAGAATGATACAGTTCTTCCAGAATTCGTCTATTCCGTAATATTTAACGCCAAATCTGAGGTTATTATTTCTTTCTTCATTTTTCAAAAATTTGGGTTCTTAAATTTCTAATTATTGAATTTATTTATGTTTGAAAATTTTATAATATATTGTTTTTATTATTTTTGTTGGTGGATTTAATTAGACATACAAAGCGAATAGAAGATTGTCCAGAAACGATTAAAGAGTCTGCGAAGAGGAATGACATGAGTTCTAAGAAGGTATCATTTAAGGCATATACACATCAGATTGTATATTTGCTAATTTTATTAATTTATGTTGATCGTTTTTAGAACATTTTCAAATTGAAAGTTGATGTTATTATTTTCATGTCCGTGTACTTTTGGATTTTTTTCCCTTTTCTTTTATGGACAAAATAACACCGTTTCCGTACTATATAAAATGGCCAACCTGAAATTTACTGTGCTTTGGAACAGATTTTAAATCCATTTACGCCTATTTTTGCAATTTTCTTTGTTCACTTTTGCTTATGGATTTTTTTTTCTTTTCCCCCTTCGCGAAGCAAAACCACGAGCTAGTTTGTGAGTGATTTTAATCCAATTAAATTGAAAATATAGCCGTTATTGGGTTTCACCCATCTAATAAAAGTCAACAATAACGACTATATTTTCAATTTTAATCCGATTTTAATCATTCCCAAACAAGCTCCATATCATTTTCCCTCCATTTATGGCAAAACGACGCATGATTCATTTACTTTAATCTTTCTGAAATTCAACACAGGCTTCAGCCATGCCGCCTTCATTTTTCTAAACAACCACTCATCCTTTTTTCTTCTCTCTTAGCTGGATAGTATTTTCCCTTTTTTACTATAGGATTTGAAACTATTGTCTTCAGAAAAATGATTGAGAAAAAATCGATCTATTTGCAGCCAAATGTAAAATTATGCAATGCAAAGTGTGCAGCTTTTGTACTTAATTTCCTCTAATTTGGACTGCAAGCACGGTTAATTGAATCTTGGGTAAGAGTTCATTTTCACCACCAAAAATATGCTTAAATAGGACTGCCTTGTTGATCTAAGTGTAATCTATTATTTGCTTGTCTTACACAAAAAATTTCTTGTCTGCATAAATGTGCTTCCTTCTATGAATGCTATCCCTTGCTTGTTGCCATGATTACTCTCCTGTTTTATTTTCACCATGTAATTTAAGAAATTTAAAGTCTATTGACAATGGGAGGAGTTCGAAATGGTCTGGGAGCGCTGGAATCCGAGATATTGATTTTCTTTTATAAGTTTTAGTTGAGACAATATGACCAAAACAACACCCTTTTTTTTTTTTTTTCAGAAATAGTAAATTGACGTCTTTTAGGTCTTCAACACAGCCACCCCATTGCTTGAATCCTACTTAAATATGATTTTCAGGGAGTGATCTTTTTCTTTACATACATTTCATATGATGAACGGATATTCAACCACCCTATCTATATTTTTACTTTTCTGAAATTTCTTTTTCTTTTCTTGAATGCTGTCATTAAGCACAAATGTCGCCAATATGCCATCAGGGTAAGGGGTGAGAGCGACTTTCTTCACATTCAGGTGACACAATGTGTTACATCTAGATGGGCCTTCTGTTTGAGTTTCTTATATAATAATATTAAAATTACTCAACAGCTTTCATCACTTCATTGAGAGAGTAGGTTACGAAAGTTTGGAGAGTCATGAAACTGTAACCTACCTTAAATAATGAAGTCATGAAAGTAGGAACAAGTGGAATCTCGTGTATTGACTTGACCCCAGCAGTACCTACAACTTGTACCACCACTGCCTGTTCATCAACACTACCGATACCTCCGACCATCGACCACCACCTCCTTCTTCTACCACTACCATCTGATTGATCAGAACAATCTCATCCATGGATCATATCAATATAGGATTAAAGTGGTGTTCATTACAAGTATCATAACTAAAATCATCAATGATCGCGTATATCAACACAATCAAATGACATAAATTAAGTGTGGACGTGTAGCATGAAAATTACATGTAATGTGATTCAAACATGCCTATTTTCAATTGGTCATACCTTATTCTTTAATGAGATCTACCATAACTTTAATTAGAGTGGAACTAAACTGAATATTTTATTTCTAAAATAAACTGAATATCCATGGATAAAAAGATGTGTCTAAAACATACAACATTCAGATACAAACTCCAACTAAATTGACATATCATCAAAAGATGCAACATCCATGTGAGTATTATGCTCATGAAAGATCTTGGGTGGTAGCCATTTTGTAAATAGATCCGTGATTATGGAGTTTGTCCTAATATACTTTATGAAAACCTAATCACTCTAATGATTTCCTTGACAGCTAGGAACTTAATGTCTATAAATTTTGATATCATTAGGCTCCCGTTAGAATATAAAACTGCTATTTCCACATAATAACTAAAGTGGCATTTCAAATCCATCCAAAATATGCAGCCTAGTAACAATATTTTGCAGTCATATTCCATGATCAGAATCAGAATATCCAATGATCTTCAAATGGTCAGATTTTCCTGAATGTGATTATCTCTATAGATACCGAATAACTTAATGGCTGTTTTCCAAATTTCCATCACAGAGTTATTTAAATATCTGCCCAACATTCCAATAATGAATGTTATATCCGGATGTATGCAAACCTAAGTATACATTAAATTCTCATCTGCTGAAGCACATAGAGTTTTCTGTATTTTCCTTTATTTAAGTTTATCCTCGGGACATTAATTAAGACTAAATTTGTCTCCCTTAGCAATAGGGGTATACCTGGTTTACATATCTCTATCCCAAATCTCTTAAGAACTTTATCGATACAACTCTTTTGTGATAATAAAAAAAAAATAGATAGAGAAATTTATATTATTAATACAAAAGAGGTATTATCAAGATTTTTCACTTCAAAATTTCATGACAGAAGTCTTTTGATTTCGTGCAACAAGCTTATATTATTGCAGACAAGTAGTATTTCATAAACATATAATATCAAAAAATATGCTTACTCTCCTTGAACTTGTAATGTACACAACCATCAACTGAATTCATCTCAAAACCAAATGAGAAAATTATTTGATTAAATTTGTGATAACATTACGATAAACCAGCTTAAGCTCATAGATGAATTTCTTTAATTTGTAAACCATCTGACGTAGCTTAATATCAAAATGTGTCCCTAATACCATAATAATCCTAAAAGAATCTTTCAAAGAAATCGGAGAAAAAGTTTCTTTAATATTAATGCCTTCCTTTTGAGTAAAGCCATTTGCAACAAGACGAGTATCATATCTCTCCACATTACCCTTCAAATCCCTCTTGATTTTAAATATCCAATTACAATCAATGTGTTTCGCACATTCATACAATATGATGAGTTCTTAAAACGTCATTGTTACTTATGAACCTTATCTCTTTATGCATTACATTAATTCACTCTTTAGAATTATTTTTTTGCATGACTCGATGAAAGTTGATTGATCAGTTTTTCTTCTATCAATTCATGACATCCTTATTTTTTTTTTTTTGGAGAAATACTATAAAATCATCCATAATTGCTTTTTTTCCTTTTTATAGTGACTTTCCTTAATGACATTTGTTCTTGAGGTTATTGAATTTGGTTTTTTGGAACAATCTCTTAATTGTATATAGAGGATTTTGTAATATAGTTTTGGTCTGAAATTGTTTCTTGAATATTGTCAATTATAACAGAAAAAATATATACATATTCTTCATCGAAGATAAAATCCTTAACCTTATAATCTTATCCTCTTCCACAAACACTACATCCTCAAGGAATTAGACATTTTTTATTTCGAAAATTGATCTAATAATGAGATCTTTTTTTAAAAAAAATTTGTAACCCCTTAACAATTGCTTTACTTGGATCTGTTGAGAAGTTAATGCGTAGTCTTTAGTGCTTCTATCTAGAGAAATTTTGATGTACTTTGTGACGGTTCCACGTTCCTCTAGGAATTTAGCAAAAGGCCTTGCGAATTGTTCTCCTAATCCGTCATTTCTATCATAGTATTCACCACTACGGTAAGAACTTGTTAAATTTTTTTATTGAGTTGATTTTCAATATCAGTCTCGTGAGCCTTGAACTTGTCCAGTGATTGAGATTCCTTATGAATGATATTCATGTAGATATAATGAGAAAATGTCTATAAACGTAATAAATGACCGTTGACCATTCTAAGAAGCCGAATGGAATAGCCTACAGATATATGTATGAATTAGTTCTATGACGTTTGGAGTTCTATTGGCACCTAATCTCCTTATATTTATTTGTTTTCCCTTAATGTAATTAATATAGACACTTAAATCTGAAAAATTAAGGGGATTAAGAATTCTTTCTGACACAAGATTTTTCATTTTCTTTTGAGAGATGTGACATAATCGCTTATGCCATAACGAAGCGGAATTTTCATGGTTAATTTATATTTAATACCACGTGAATTCACATACAAAGTTTCTTTATAAGAGGCAAGCGTATTAATCAGATATAAGTTATCATAACAACTGGTGCTCACAATATTTGAATTAAGAAAAAAAAAATCAAATTGACTATTTCCAATTGAATAAGAGTAACAAATTTATCCAATGTAGAAATAGAAATCAAATTTTGTCTAAAAGACTATATCGCAAATACCTCTTTCATATTCAAATCACAACTAGTCTTTAATAGTAATCTAAAAGTCATTATAGCCCCAACTTTAATTAATTTGTCATCGCCCCACATAGATGAATCTTTCAACATCATTTGGCTTTGACAGACAGGCAACCCCACATAGATACACTTATGTGAGTAGTGGTACCGAAATTTATCCACCTAGTATGTTTAGGTATTGAAACTAAATTAATCTCAAAACAAATAAAAGTGAGAAGTGTATCTTTCTTTACACGACAAGCGTGGTATTTAGTACAGTCTTTTTTTTATGTGTTCCAAATTTTCATAAAAGTAACAGCTAGATTTATCCTTTTCAATCTTTCGCTGTTTCTATTGAATCGGATTGGTTGTAGGTTTTATATTCTTTATAACTTGTCCTTAGAGGTACTTGTCATGTGAGTACTTTTAGTTCTCTCTTACTTTAGATTTTTTTCCTTCTTGCACAATGAGTTTATTAAGAGTCCACTTCCTCATTTGACAGTTGTAATTGACCTTAAATTAGATTAATTGAGCAAGAATAGAAATCAAAACTAAATGCACAAGTAAGTCATCAGACATCTCAAACTTTAATCTTTTAGTTTTGAAACAAGATGAGACATATCCATGATGTATTCCATTATATTTTCTCTAACCTTATACTTTAGTGAAATCAAGTTCGTTAGAGCGTACTAGTTTTGAACTTATAGCTTTTTGTAAAGCGTTTTTCAATTTCTTTAATAAACTCCTGGGCAGTAATTACCTCATCGGATACAGCGCTCTTGAATGTTGTTGGAATTCCTCTCTTTATGATCATAAGACTTATGCGGCTTGAACGATTCCACTTATCCGAGTCCCTTTTTATTAGCGAAACTTTTATCCATGAGATTCAGTCCTCAATGCAATGTCTAAATCGATGCCGCTAAGAATGATACAAATGTTCTCTTTCCAGCTCTTAAACATAAACACATGAATTAAATTGATGTTGGTAGATATTGCAGAAATTGATGGATTAACTGAATAGAAAACTTAAACTAATTAACATGTTCATATGAAAATTCATATTGGACAATTAATAATTTTAAATAATGGCAAACCACATCATAAGAGATTGGGCACAACATTGATATTTAGTCTTTGGACAAAAATATCAACTTGTAAATGACACTCTTGGTGTAGTACTCAAATATAGACAATAAATTCAATCAAACATCAAGTCTATCTTTGAACCGACTCAATATTCACAAAATGAAAAACTTTACAATTGTCAAATATTTACCACATGTATATAAATAATTCAGCCAAATATTAACATTTTTTAGGCAGGTCAATACCCGCAGGAATTACGTACACACAACTTTCCTAATATTTCAAATAAATTAATTTAGACAAGAGATGTTATTTTGGTAACATGTTGGTTCAACTAATCTATTTTAGAAAATTAGTAATCTGAAATAAATATTAGTACCAAGACTTGAATTTGATTGTCCTTTACCCTTCTAATTTTTATTTTTCTTTCGTTTGTTTTGTTTATATTTAACATAAACCATCGCAGCAACCCAACATGATATGCTTAATCCCATTAAAACTAATCCAATCAATATTTATATTTTCCTTTATGTGACCCTAACAATGAACACTAGTGGAAAGCAATTATGTTATAAATTGAATCTATCATATTGCATTTACTGCTTAGTAGCGGTGCGCAGAAGATAGAAACATAGAGCTATGGCCATTATTTAATTTTGAAAAAATTCCAAAAAAAAAAAAATCCATTTTTTTTGAAATTTAAGGCTAAAATTCACGTCTAAAAATTGAAAAATCCAAAGTATGAATTTCAACCTTTAAAATATTCCTTAAGAAATTCAGAATTTCAAAATTTATAGTTAAAATTCGCATTCTAAACCAAAAGAATCCAAAATCCAATGTATAAATTTCAACCATAAAATTCATTCTTAATTTTCAATGATTTAACATGGAGCTGACTCTGATACTACTATGAAACTTTAAATTTTAAAAATTGAAAACCTAATTATTTTATTGCCAAGATTCTCCATGTCAAATTATCAAGAAAATTAATAATGCGGAACATATTTTAATTCTTTGAGAATAATTCTTTAATATTGGATCTTGAATCTTAATTATTAGTTCTTTTGGTTCTTGAGTTCTTGAATGCTTCTCCTTTGATGCTCATTAAATTCTCCACTTGCATCGAATAAATTGTATTCTTAATAGGTGGTATCCCACTAAATAAGTCGTTATGGAATAGTCTTTGAGTTCTTACAATAAAGAAATATCCTAAGTAAGGAGGGATTTGTTAGTTTTTACTAAAAACTCTCAATCTCACTTTTTTTTTTTTCATAGAAATTTACTTTTGATTTTTCTCTCCTTTCAATACTCTATTTTTTTCTCTCTTGTGGCTCTGTTCATTTTTCCTCACAATTAGCCACCTCATTATCTTCTCTCCTTTCGCATTTCTTTGTTTTTCTTTTTTCATCACCTCTTAATCTCAATTGGTCCTCATAGACCTGTTGTGGTGTTAATGGTACAAGGGTAATAACTCTTCCCATTTTTTACAAAGTTGTACCTATTTTTGAATCTATCATGTTTCACCTTCCTATCATTCTGTTATAGCATTCCCAACAAAATGTACCCAACATGCATATGAACTACATGACACATCACTTTATAACTATACCTGCTAATTGAGAACTCACCAAAACTTTCCTATATATCCTAACATCTCCACATTCATCTGACCACTGCAATTTATAAGGTCTAGGATGTCTTATCATAGTCAATCCTAATTTCTCAACAAGTGTAGTACTAGCAATATTAGTACAATTCCCACATCAATAATCAAACTACATATCTTATTTTTTGACATGGCATCTAGTATGAAGATGTTCCCCCGTTGTTGTTTCACATCATCCAATTTAATTTATGTATTGAAAGCACGCATCACCACAAATAACTTACCTCCTAGCGAGTACTCTACTGTGTCACCATCACCATCACTCACCACTTCTCTATTATCACGCAAAATCATTGCCCTTTTATTTGGACATTGAGAAGCAATGTGCCCCGATCCTAAACACCTAAAACATTTGATATCCCGATTCGTAGAAGGTTGGAAATCCGTTTTACGTGTAATTTTTCTATCAACTTCCTCATTTCCCTTTAGTGGTTCAGTTTTATTATTCGAAACAGTCCCATTACCTCTATTATCATCGTACTTTGATTTTAAAGAAGTGTTAGAACCCGAGAAAGCCGATGGATATCTAGCTACTCTCTTCCTCGTCAACTGCCTCTCCACCTTTATAGCTACATGTATCAAGTCTTCCAACCCAACATAATGTTGCAACTCTACTACATTAGCTATCTCCCTATTCAAACTATTCAAAAACCAGGCTATGGTGGCCTCCTTATCCTCTTTAACATTTGCTCTAATCATAGCAATTCCATCTCCTTGTGATAATCCTCCACATTCCTAAAACCTTGGTAGAGGCTTTGTAATTTTTTATTATACTTTATATAATGATTAGGCACGAATCTCTTCCGGATGATAGCCTTCAATTCTTCCCATGTATTAATAGGTCTCTCATGGTTTCTCCTCCTAGATGTTATTACTTGATTCCACCAAATGATTGTATAATCGATAAATTGAAGTACCGCAATCTTTACTTTCTTTTCCTCCGAGTAGTTGTGACAATCAAATATTAACTCTACTTTCTTTCCTACTCCAAGTATACTTCCGGATCACTCATTCATTTGAATAAATAAATTTTCATTTTGATATTGCTCATATTTCTATCAACACCATCTCCAACAGAATCTCTACCCCTCCTTTCATGCCTAACTCATCTTTCCTTCATTCTTCCTAATTCAACATCCACCAATACATCCTCATTAATGTCACTATCCGATTGACATTCACCAGCAAAATTCGCTCTATGATCCTGCCTACCTTGTCTCCTTATGTTAGGAATTTCTTCATGTTGTTCCCTTCGCAAATTAGCAAGCAATGTGTCTTGTATCTCCATCCACGCCTCTTACCTCTCCATCCACGCCTCTTACCTATTCATTCTGTCTCCATATCGCCAAATAACCTTTCAAATCGTCGTATCATCTCCTCCATCTTGATGACTTGACTATTCTTCCCGCTTGAAGTAGAATCGTCTCTGTCAGATATCCAAAATCTAGTCTAATATATACGTCACGTGTGTACATTCGTGTATAACTCAATTTGGATTGTTCCCTCTATTAGTCTCACAATTCTGCATTTTTCCACTCAAAACTTTCTTACAAGTGTTTCAAAGAATTAATTCAATCTCAATCAAAATTTAACGACTGTGGAATCCAAACAAAGAATTGAATAAGGAAAGTAATTTAGAATGATTCAAAATGTATGAATTTGAACTTTGAATGAAACGCTATTGAATTTGGACTTGACACTTTTCTTAAGTGCGCGAGAACTCAACAAAGTACCCAAAAAAAATTGATTTGGGTACTAATTTAGCCCACAAATGACTTTTGAAATTTTTTTTTGTACTTTAATTGGATTGAATGACCCAAAGATGAAGAACACGAAGAACGAAGATAAGGACTCAAAAAAAAAAAAAAAAAAGAAGGAATTAAATGATATAGACTTTATTTATGGAGCCAAACTTTAATACCAACTAATGTGAACCCACGTAACAATTGAAACTACGAAACCCATGACAAATTATATCAAACCCAAGAAATCCAAGAATCAACATTTGAAAGCTCGACCCAATAAACTATTGAATCAAATAACCATGACAATCGCCAACAATATATTGACCCCGTGATCACAAAACTTATAAACCTTACTTAAATTGATGAACGCCACAAGAATTTAATTATTGATAAGTTCAGAATTAATGGGATGAAGAACAAGAAGAAATCAATAAGTCTTGCAATAATCTCTTAAATTGTGTATTTTTACAATAAATGAAATGAGTCATATTTATATGGAACCCATAAAACTTAGTTAAAAATGGAATTAAACTCTAAAAATAACAAAATATATCACAAAATAGAGTTTTAACAAAATATATCACAAAATAGAGTTTGAAAAATTTTGCGACCAAAAATGTACTATGCGGCAGCATAGTGTAAATCTATGCGGTCGCATAGATCATCTGAACTTCTCCTCTATGACCGCATGCCCTGAACAATTATGCGGTCACATAGTTATTCCATCCAGCTTCTCTGTTCATTGTTTGAATCAAGTTGTTCCACTTCATTTCATCTTCTATGTCAAACATGAAACTTGTCTGTTTGCTTGCCGTGATCAATGTTTCATTCATCGTGGCTTGAGCAAGTAGTCCTATTACTTCTTTGACCCGCTTCGCTCGCAACCTAGTCATAGGCTCTCCCTCAACGATCAATGGATCATTGCAAGACTTGCCATCGTATCATAGATCACATCACTTATCCGTTAAGTATGTGGTAAAATTGGACATAAGACTAACATTTGCAATTTCAGATAAGCTGAAAGTTATATAGGAACACCACCAAATCAGAGAAATAGCTATAGTCCACCATCAATAGCTTTTGTAGCATCTCCTGGGAGCATTGTTAGTGAATCTGCATGGTTTGTAGATATAGGAACCAGTAACCATGTCCTGCAGAAATGAGGAACATTAAATCAGCCAATAAGTACACTCGTAAGGGAAAAATTATGGTTGGAAATTGAAATAAATTGCACATTCACATGTTGGTGTTATCTACCTTTCTACTTTGATTGATAAATCACTTGTGTTGAATAAGTTGTTGCATGTGCCTGAAATTTAAAAAAAAATCTCATAAGTGTTTCTCAATTTTTGTTTGCTAATCATGTCTATATGGAATTTCATTCAAATTGTTGTTTTCTTAAGGACAAGCAAATTAGGGAGGTAATGCTACATGGAAAGCTTAAAGAAGGTTTGTATCAACTAGACTTTCCTAACCTAAACACTGAATTTCCTTTTCAGAAGTCACTTCATTCAAATAAATCCTATAGTGTTGTTTCTTCTGTTAATTCCAATCTAGAACTAGTCAAGAGTCTTTAAATTCTCAAATTGATGTATGTTATAAGAGACTTGGACATTCATCTAGTAAAGTGACATCTCAAGTACTCAAAGTATGTAACCAAAAAGTGAAAATCAATGAAATCATGTAATTTTGTGATGTCTGCCAAAAGCTCATCTAATACCATTCTCTTTATCCACTTCACATGCTAAAGCTCATTTAGAACTTATGCACACATATGTGTGGGGACAAGCCCCCAATCAGTTAACATCAAGTTTTAAATACTACATCACCTTCCTAGATAAATTTAGTAGTTCCACCTGGATATATCCCATGAGACGAAAATCTAAAGCATTGAATATTTTCATTCAATTCAAAATATTAGTTGAAAACAAGTTTGAAAGGAAGATAAAACCCTACAATCTAACTGGGATTGAAAATATAAAACCTTCACAAACACTGTAACACAATCTGGAATTGAATTTAGACATCCCTGCCCTCATACTTAGATCAAAATGGCAAGGTACAGAGAAAGCACAGGCATATAACAGAAACAGACCGATCCTTTTAGCACAAGCAAAAATACATTTGAAGTACTGGTGGGAATCATTTCAAACTACTACATACCTCATAAATAGAATGTCTACACCTACACTCAAATTGCAATCCTCATTCCCAGTTTTACACAAAAAGGAAGTTGACAATAAGGATCTCGAGACCTTTGGGTATGCCTACTATCCTTGCTTAAAACTGTATAAAAAACACAAGTTTAGCTTCCACTCAGCTAAATATGTCTTCTTTGGTTACATTGAGTCTTATAAAGGATATAAATGCCTCGGCTCAACAGGAAAAATGTACATCTTAAGACATGTTGGATTCAATGAGTCTGAGTTTCCATTTGAGTCTTTATTTATTGTTCAAAACTAGTAAAGCCATGTTGTACCTGAAACAACGGTGTCGTGTTTTCAATTTCCCTCTCAGCTGAATAACTCAAATTCTGCTTGAATTCTTGTTAATACAACTTTTCTTGATGCAACCTAAGCTATGCATTCCTTGCCTCTTATCTTAAGTGACAACAATCAATCTAATATAGTTAGCAATTGATGATGATGAAAATACTCAAGAGTTGCTCAGTGATATAAATAAGCAATGTGTGGAAACAAAAGTTGAGTTGCCAAAGAACAATGAAAGACTTGAATTAGATAGTGAAGTTGATCACACTAGTCATCAACAACCATTCAATAGTGAACTAAGGCAAAGACATAAGCAAATGTTCGTTGACTAATGACAACATTTTATGATTACTAGAGGAAAAATTGGAGTCTTTTTGAACCAAAAATCTATTAAGGTCAATCAATTGAATGCAAGCCTGAACCAATAGAACCTAAAAATGTTTCTGAGGCTCTAATGAGTAAAGATTGGAGAAAAGCCATGAAATAAGAGTTCAATGCACTAATGAAAAATAAAACTTGGAAACCTATACCTTCATCACCATCTTATAACATAGTGGGTTTTCAGGGTGAAATAGAACTCAGATGGATCAGTATGAAACCTTTAGTTCAGTTATCAAAGCATCAACTCTAAGAGTTATTCTCTCTTTTTCTCTTGCAGTGTCTAAAAAGTGGAATATTAAGCAATTTGATATGAATAATGCTTTTTTAAATGGTGAACTTGAAGAGGTAGTGTATATGAACTAACCTAAGGGATTCATAAACAAATCAAAACCGTCTCATGTGTGCAAAGTAGAAAAGACACTTTATAGGCTAAAGCATGCATCTAGAGCTTGGTATGACAAGCTAAAGACCACATTAGTAAGTTGGAAATTCAAGCAATCAAGAGCTTACACATTGCTGTTTTATTTTAAGAATGAAAATCAGATCATATTTGTCTTATCTATGTGGATGATATAGTGATAATAGGGAATGCTGCAGAATTGTTTCAAAGGTTTATGGATGAACTGAACATGAGGTTAGAACTAAAAGATATAAGTCAACTTCATCACTACTTAGGGATTGAAATGTATTGGCATGACCCAATACTTCACCTCACAAAACAAGGTATATTGTTGAGCTGCTCAAGAGATTTCAGCTTCAAAATCTAAAGCTTTGTCCCACTCCTATTCTTACTGGTAAAACTATTCCAAAAGTTGATGGAGAAGTGTGTTGACCTATGATTTAATATAGCTCCACTTGTTCTGATTATAACAAACAATACACTATGTTTCTAACTAGTTTGTTTCTTGGGTTTTTCATGAATATAACTTCTTAAGCATTCAAAGAGTCAAATCGTCATTAGTTGAAGAACAAAAAATCAAATAAGACTCGAACAGAACAAAAACAAGAACTTTAAAGATTAAAGTTTAGAAGTAGTTTATCGAAATTTAAATGTAAAGGTATTAACTCTTCGATTCTTAGCAAGTGCATAAAGCTTAAATTATTTTCATAATTCATCACTTGCATAAAAATGCTTTTGAATCATAATATGAAATAGATTTTGATAAATAATTTAAAAAAAAATAAAAAAAATTGGTCAACCGAAAATTTTCGATCAACCGAAAGTCCAACGGTCAGAATCTTGCAACGGCTATATTCAAAAAATTGGTCAACCGAAAATTTCAGTTCACCGAACTTACCCGAGAGTGTCTCTTTTTGCTCTATAAATACCAATCACTTTTGCATTCTTTTCTCAACCACTTACAAGCGATTTTAGAGAGTTTGTTTATTGAGAATCATTGAGCTTTTTTAAATTCTATTTCATTTATTGCAAAAGAATTTTTTGATTGATTCAACCTATTTCATTTATCTTATCAAGAATTCTATTTTACAAAGAATTTTTCACAACTTCATGTCTTCATCTACTCTTCATTCTTGAGAAAAGTTTTCTTTGCCAACACTTTGATTTAAGTATAAATCTCTTTTCATATTTAACTTGTAATATTTGTTAAGAGAGATTATTGGTTTGAAAATTTGGATACAAAAACTCAAACTACTTCATCATCAATTATTCATCAAAGTTTACTTCATAGACACTTGAGCTTTATTACTTGTCATCTATTGAAGTGTTATCCTAACTCTCTAAATACTTGACTTGATTATATCATTTGTTAAGAGGGTTTTTTCAATTGTAAAATGATCATTTATACTTTGGTGATTTCGAGAGCTTCTTGAAAACTCGATTGTTGTTAAGGATAAGTGCTCATTCTTGAAAGTTACTTAAGAATAGGTACTCCTTGTTGTAAGTCACCTAAGGATAAGTGATCCTTGTTGTAAACCACTTAAGAATCAGTGCTCCTTATTTGTAAGTTACCATTATAGTGTATTTGGCCTTACTCGTGACATAGAGCTTGGTAACGGGGACGTAGAACACATTGTGTATCGAACCCCATTAAATTAGTTTGTTATCTTTATATTATCACACTTTACTTTACATTCACTCCCCCTCTTGGTTAGTTATTCTTGGATTATCAAAGTGCTGAAGGATCCTTCAATTTACAGAAGTACATAGAAAGGCTACGATATCTAACACACACCAGATTTGACATCACCTTTGCTGTTAATAAATTGAGCTAGTTTTCCCAATCACCAACATCAGTACATTGGCACGCATTGAAAAGAGTTTTAAGGTATCTAAAAGGAACAATGGGTCAAGGGTTGTGGATACAAAGAAGCGATAGATTAACATTGAATGTATATTCAAATGCAGATTGGGCTTCATGTCCAATTGGTTTTTGCATCTATTTGGGAGATAATTTGATAGCTCGGTCATCCAAAAAGTATCACGTAGTTGCAGGTCAAGCATAGAGTCAGAATATAAAGCCCTCACATTTGCAGCCTCAAAAATTGCCTGTGTTCAGTCATTATTCAAAGAGCTTGGACTACCACAAGTGTGGATTCCAATCTTACGGTGTGATAATATGAGTGTTGGTGCCTTAGTAGCAAATCCTATGTATCATACTAGAACAGAGCACATAGAACTGGACATTCATTTTGTCATAGATAAAGTCCTTGGAAAAGAATTAGAACATATATGCCTCGTTTTGATCAAATTGCAGATTTGTTGACAAAAGGTCTCTCCCATTCAAGATTCATTTTTTTGAAAGACAAGCTTGGAGTTACAATGGTACCATCTAGCTTGAAAGGGGGTGTTAAGAGTTAATCTACTCTTTTGCACCAAACACAACCATTAGCTAATCATCATTGTTGTACATTTCTGTTTCACCAGACTTGCCTGACTGGAATTCAATTAATAGTGGATTCAAAGCATCATCCATGATTTAAAGGAATGGTTCCATCTGTACATTATAGAATACTCTTTGTATTTTATCTTTCTCAATCATTCTCATTGTATAGTATATATATACACCAGATGAGACTGAAGAATTAAGCTGCAAATCATTTTAATATCCATAAAATTTCTAACTATGTCCCAACTCCCAAAATCACAAACACAAAATTAAGTTTTAGCCATGAAACCAAGTTTTTCAAGAAGGAAAATGACCATAGTCAAATGAGGTCGTTTGCTGACGAGAAGAGTTGTTATTGGCCTGTGCCTTCTGCATACTATCTTCGTACCTCCAAAAAGCATCCGTCGTTTTCTGAGATGGAGATCAACTTTTCACGTATGATTTATTTCAAAAGGGTGGATTTCAGATGGAATAATGGAACTGATTTCATGTGAGATTCTGGTTTTTCCATTTGTTTCCTTTTATTTCTATATTTTATTGTATTAATTACAAACTCATAAAACATTGATTAATTCATGAATACTACTTCAATCGGCTTCTATTCTGTGAAAGTTATTTTCGAAAACTTCGCATAAATATATATTGGACTTGGAGCAAGTTTTTGAAACTGGGTTGTTGAAATCCTGATGCCACTCAACTTAGATGTAATGAACCCAGCAAATGGCAGTGCTACGAGTCTAACTTTTTATAGCTCTGAATCCAATTAGAGCAGGAAAGAAAATGGAGTAAAAATCTAGTAAATTATTTTCAAAATATGAGAGTTAAGAGATTACCTTGAAAGAGTAGGAACAAGGGGTGTCCTTCAAATCGGTTGCCGCCAATTTCGTGGAAGAGACAATGGAGGCTAGGTTTTGAAACTGTGAGAGAAAGAATGGTCTTCATGCGTGAACACTAATTTATTTCATAGGCACAAAATCATAACGTACTAAGTTTACACCAAATCAATTTTCTAACATTAAGTTTAAAAATTCAAAAGTCAGGTGTTGATTCAATATTTTAATTTTAAATAATAATATTATCAATTAAAATTAATCTAATCACGCCCACCCCATCAAACAACCGTCCACACCCCACCCCACTCTTACCAGTCATCACCCATTCTTACCGTCGTCGACAGCTTCTTGAGCGACGAACTAATCGTCGTGCAGTAACAACTAAACATCATCGACTCAAATAATGGAGATAAAAGGAGAAATATAGCGACCATTGGAGAACGTCAACTGAGCATCGCTAGCAAGTGATTATCTTCTTCAGCAACACTTAGCAATGTTAGTAAGATTTAAAATTGATCATTGAAAAACAGCCACTCGTGTAATTAACAGAGTACTTACCGGAGCAAATAATTTCAATTTTCATCGTCGAAATCTGGTTAATTGAATATGTGACCAGTTCGTATAACTGAGGTCAAAGCAACCAATGACATGTGATCAGATCTCTTGAATTTGAGACTCGTGACCTATGCATTTTGATACGTGATCAATTACATGTAACTTGTGACCTGTGAACATTAATTTGTAACTAATTTTAATTGATCTATGACCTATGGACATTGATCTGTGACCAATTAAATTGGTTTAGGACTTATAGGCATTGATTCATGATCATTTTTAATTGATATGTGACTTAATTGAATTTGTGACTGGTTCGAATAACTGAGGTCAAAGAAATTAATGATATGTGACCAATCTATTGAATTTGTGATCCGTGACTTATGCACTCTGATACCAGTTACATGTAACCTGTGACCTGTGGATATTGAACTGTGACTTATGAACATTAATTTGCAACCAAATTTAATTGATCTATGACCTGTGGACATTGATATGTGATCAATTAAATTGATATGTAACTTATATGCATTGATATGTGATCAATTTTAATTGATACGTGACTTGTCTACATTGATCTGTGACCTAATTATGTGACATGTGGATATTAATTTGTGATCTACACACTGTGATCTATGATTTATAAACAAATTGTGATTGACCATCACCACCTCTTACACACCGCTACTATCACAATCCCAGATGTACTTCAGACCACAGTTACCAGAATCAAAGCCACCATCACCACCTCCTACACACCCTTACCACAACCACCTGTAGACATTGATCCACAGTTACGAGACTTCCCCATCACCATTTCCTACACACCACCTCCTCCACTTGCCTGAACACACCACTTTATACACAAAATACCACAAACCAGGTTTCTTCTGCTTGTGGACCAAAGCCACAAAAACAAATCTCCACAAAATGCCATTTCCACCCGTTGAAGAGGAAAATGATGCAAAAAAGTACCAGATGTCATTTCTGCTGAGAAGAGGAAAATGGGGAAAAAAATACATCCTCTACTTCAAAGATGAAATGTCAAATGTGGAGAAATTTTTGGTTTGGGGGTAGTTGGAGTGAGGTTGGGATGGATTCGTGTTTTCGCGTTGGTGATATTTGACTGTGAAATCACTGACCCAAATGGTGGTAACTGGTTGCTGGAGAGAGAAGAAAGAGAGAGAGTGTGTGTGTGTGTGGAGAGGAGAGAGATATATTTTCGTTGAAAATGAGATTGTGATGAATTGGGGGAGTTTGATTAATTGTAATATTGATACTAAAATATATAATTATACCTGATATATGATTAATTAAAGTTGGCACCTGAGTTTTGCACAGTAATCTTCAAATACCAACTTTTGTGTAATTTCCCCTATTTCATAATAGTGTTTCACGATTTTTATTTCGAGTTGGTCGATTTTGAAGAGTTTGAACAAATTTTAAATTAACTTGGTCCCGAACCATCCCGAATTTAATTCCAAAATCGATCGAACTCGACTCGAGTTAGGTCGGGTTTGTAGATTGTAGGGCTAGCCTAATTTGGATCCACAAATGCTACTCAATTATTCACCATAATTCCATCAACTTGTTTTGAAACCCAAACAATTGAGGGTGGCTATACTGATACTACAATTTCTTAACTCTTCCAGAATTGATGAAAATGGGAATATTGATTATTGAACCCATTCGCTTGTCTCTAACAAACAAGAGAAAGAATTCGGTTCAGACGTAGGATACCTATCCAAAATTTTTCACAACTCAATCATAGATGATTGAATTATCAAAGATTTGACCTTTTGAACTTTGTATGTAACTCACTAGAGGCTCGGGAAACAAAGAGAAAATGTGTACGAACGAGATGCCTAACAACAAGAAGAATGAAAATGATTGAATAGAGAAACTCCCGAAGATTTGGCAAGTGTCAAAATTTAATTGCATGAAAGACCCTTAATTGACATATTTATGTCCTTGTCTTTTTCATTGCATTTTTTTTTCAACTTTTTATTACTTAGCACACCATGTCCTTGATCATGATTTTCGTCAAAAAAAAATTGTTAAGAGAACACAAAAAAAAATTGTTTACTCCTCGTAATTATTGAAAAGTTGTATGGGAAAAACTTGAGGACATATATATGATAATATGTAAGAAGCACGAAACTTCAATTACGTGAATATATTTTCTCACAAGCAAATATTTTGTATTTATTACATTTGATGCCCTCCATGGCTTTCTTTTTTTTTAACCTTATTGTTTCTCATTATTTTTAAAATATATTTTTGTCTATTATTTTAAATCACGCATCCTTCAATAAAATAAGAATCCTGCTACATGTACAGCAATGGTTGACAATATTGGTTAACAACATCCTATTTGATATCATCATATCCATCCATTTTAAAAAACTATTTTCTATGTCACATATTAGTTTTTTGACAACACATGGTTGTCAACTATTGTTGTCAACAAATATTTGTACACTTAGATTTATTCATAAAATAATATTACACGTAACTTCAAAATTTTTCTTTAATTTTTAATCACGTATTTTTCATTAAATCATTATTTTAAAATGTAATTTTTGCGAAAAAATGAGACTCAAACATACTCGTAATAAATCAAGGCACTATCCTCTAGGTGTTGACATTGCGCCAAAAAAGAATTAATGAAATCTCTTCTCTAATAAAGGTCAAAGTTGACAAAATCAACGCCCACCGAAAGTTCCTTACTTTTCAAGTCGAGCAATCAACGATCCGGCGTGAGGGGAAACACGTTCTAGGGATGGCCAAAGAAATCTCTCTAAATGATTGGAATTTAATAATCTACTGCCTAAATTTCTCCAACAAAATTACACCAATAGTACTGCAATACATGATAAGTCAAAAGGGATCAGCAGCCAGCCTTCGCAACTCTATTCCACCAGCCAGCTGTGCGTGTCTGCGTATATATAAGTCATTTTCTAATTATAAAACCAGCTGTCTGAGTGCGTTTTCTGTCTTATATATAGTCATTTTCTATTCAACTTGCTCTGTGTGTGTGTGTTTTTTTATATATACAAACCTTTGCACATTTCAATCCCATCCCATTTTTCTTACCCATCAAATCTTGATCTTTCTTTACAAAAAGCTTGTAGTTTTGAAATATTGACGTGCGGAATGACAGCGATGAAGAAGAAGATGAGATTTCAAGGTGTTTTTTCCAGCTGTTTAAAGATTGATGAGTGCCTTAATAATCCACGGCCAAAAGAAGCTGTTTACAAGAAACATTCTTCATATAGAAGGATTTCACTAACAGACTTGAGCAGTTCAACACTATCTGAAGATTTATCTGCTTCTTTAGCAGGCTCCAATCTTTATATATTTACACTTCAAGAACTGAAGGTGATTACTCAGAACTTCTCATCGAGTAATTTTCTCGGCGAAGGAGGGTTCGGGCCTGTCCACAAAGGATTCATTGATTACAGACTCAGGCCCGGTTTGAAGGCACAGCCTGTGGCAGTGAAGCTCCTGGACTTGGATGGTGCACAAGGTCATAGAGAATGGCTGGTATATAATTTTAGAATTTCGTTCATAATATTTTGTTTAATAGTGTTGGATTTAATTAATTAATTGAGATTATGTTTATGATCAACAGACTGAAGTGATTTTTCTTGGTGAATTGAGACATTCACATTTGGTGAGGCTGATTGGATACTGTTATGAAGAAGAACACAGGCTTCTGGTATATGAATACATGCCTCGAGGCAGCCTCGAAAATCAACTCTTCAAAAGTACGTAAACACAAGAAATTTATCTATTTTGATGCATTAGTTTCAAAATATTTCAATTTTTTATTTAAAATAACATTCTCAAGCTTACACAAACTCCATTGATAATTTGTATTCTTGTTCTGTTGTTTATTTATTTATTTTTATTGAAAAAAATGTAATTTTTTACAAGTTTCTTGCTTAGCCTATATTTTTGAGCTCCACTTTTTTTTCTCAAAACTCATTTTTCTAATATTCATTTTCAATCATATATTCTCTCATAAAATAATTATACACGTAAACTCAAAATTTTTTCCTATGCACTTATTTGATGCCCACTAAAAACAGTTTTTTTTTTTCTCTGTGAGGAAAATGAGTTTTGAAATAGTAATTTTTTAAAGAATGCGTGATTAAAAAGTGAAGAAATACAAAATATTTTATTGTGGAATTATGTAGCTGAAAATGAGTTTTTTTTTTTTTTTCTAAAAAAGGAGTTTTTGGAGAATAATATTATACTATTTCAAAACCTATTTTTCTAAAAAAAAAAAAAATGAGGCTAAAAAATGGCTTAATTCATGCTGTAGCATAGGTAACACTAGCTGTAACTCATTTCGGCCATTTTATTGTATTAAATATATCAAGTTGCTAAAAAGTAATTTATTAGATAGGACAGAATTTGGTTAAGGGTAAATAATTGTCTATTATTCCCAGTGGATAGTTGACACTTGACACTCTTGTTCTACGCGTAAACTTGTCAATGTTGATCACATTCTCCTAATTCATATTTTCACTTTTATTGCAATTATTCCCCCGTGGATGGTTGACACTATTGTTCTACGCGTAAACTTGTCAATATTGATCACATTCAACTAATTTTCACTTTTATTGCAGCAATTCCCTGTGGATGGTTGACACTATTGTTCTATGCGCAAACTTGTCATTGTTGATCACATTCACCTAATGCATATCTACGGGCAAACTTGTCATTGTTGATCACATTCACCTAATGCATATTTTCACTTTTATTGCAATTATTCCCTGTGGATGGTTGACATTATTGTTCTACACGTGAACTTGTCAATGTTGATCACATTCACCTGATGCATATTTTCACTTTTATTGCAATTTGCACGAGTATATTACGTCATTTATGACCTCGAAGAAGAGAAGAAGAAAATAATATCGTGATGATTCAAATAAACACACACACATATATAGAATTGTTCTATTGTGGACAACATAAAACGTGTCCACAACTTATGGCACATCAGCAAGTCTAAATTGTTAACAATGACGACTTTATTTTTTGACATGGTAAAGGCACGATAAATTCATATGGGAGATCATCTTGTATATATATTTTATTAGATTAAACAAACAATTTTTTTGGTATGAATACACCAATGTTAAGGTTAAGTATAAGCTTGATTTCATTTTAATAATTTCTTGATGGAGCTAAGATTAATTACTAAGAATCAAATTTATTTTCACATATGCAGAATATTCGGTTCCACTTCCATGGTCAACAAGAATGAAAATTGCTCTTGGAGCTGCAAAAGGACTTGATTTCCTTCATGAAGCTGAAAAGCCTGTCATATACAGAGATTTTAAAACTTCAAACATTTTGCTAGACGCAGTATGTTACTCTTATCATCTCATCCCAACTTCTCCAAAACTAGTATTTTTCTTTAAACAAATAAAAATATCTTATTTGAAACTCCATCATCATGTTTCCAGGATTACACTGCCAAACTCTCAGATTTTGGGCTGGCGAAGGATGGTCCAGACGGGGATCACTCGCATGTGTCAACGCGTGTTATGGGCACAAGAGGTTATGCTGCCCCTGAATACATTATGACAGGTTGGTGACTTCTTCCATGCTGCTAAATGAAAATTATGACATGTTTGGTATGCGACAGTACAAGCATAGTAGAGGACAAGATTTTTAATTTCTCTTTCTTCATTAATCGTGTCTAGCACTCGCCAACGTATTCCAAACGCAGTGTAATTTCCTTTTGAGTCGCTTAAATGCCAAGTATGTGACATGACTCATAAAAAATGGATTGAATTTTTTGCAGGTCACTTGACAGCAGCAAGTGATGTATACAGCTTTGGAGTAGTACTCTTGGAGCTTCTAACAGGCAAAAGATCGGTACACAAAACCCGTCATCATAAAGAACGAAACCTTGCAGAGTGGACGAGGCCTATGTTGAAGAATCCTAGGAAGCTTAGCAGGATAATGGATCCAAGACTTGAAGGCCAGTACTCTGAAGTGGGGGCTCAAAAAGTTGCTGCCGTAGCTCACCAATGCTTAAGTCATAGGCCAAAACTTAGACCTAAAATGTGCGAAGTGATTAAGATTTTGGAGCCATTAAAACTACTTGATGACAGCACAATTGGCACATTTGTATTTGAAGTTTCAACAGATAGTCATTTGCAGAAATAAAGTGCATAGGAGAGCTAGCGGAGGACAACTCCACGAAGACCATAAACATCAAATCAGAAGTACGCCAGTTGATTATTGAGAAACTGCGCTACACTAGAACTTGATAAAGAACCTATATCTTGAAGATTAAAGAGAGCATAGATTGAATCAAACTGTATATATATTTCATAGCGATTTATTTCTGGTTGCATGGGTAGAACTTGTTATGCCTTGCCACCGAGACTTAAATCAAAGTGTCACGTCAGCAATTCATGGAGGCAAGAAAGTCAACAAAGACCTAACTTGTCAAATGTAAAGAAATCATATGAATGGCCGAGGCTCTTATACCGAAGCACTGTCTAAACGGTGGAAGTGCGTAAGTCCGAAGTGTTATATAAAGAAATTGAAGAAGACGAAGCTCTTCACACAGATGACAGATACAAAGCCTCCTCCAATCGAGGCTCTCAGTTCACCCGAAGCTCATGTAGCTGAAGCTGTCTCTTACAAGATCTGTAGTCAATCTTTAGGAATAATTGATGTAACTGTTTAATAATGTCAGGTGTGTCAGCCTAATGTATAGGGCGGCTTACCCATTGTCAAAGTATTTATTGTATAATAGACATTGATGTCAAATCTTAGTAAAAGAGATGATGTCACGTGGTTCTGATCCAACGGATACCACATCAGCCAAAGTACTATAAATAGGCCATCTTTGTAATTGGAAAATGGTTGGATTCTTGAACTTTTGACTCTTGAACTCTTAATCTTGGATAATAAAAAATGGTCTTGAAAACTCTATACATGTCACATTGTCCCCCTTTTTTTTTTTTTTTTTCATATACATTAGTTTAATCTTTTATTAGTTTACTTTGATATTTGATTGGTGATTGTTGTTAACGCAATCATCTTTGTTTCACCCATCGGTGCTTGAACACTTTTTTCTCACGTCGTGAAGTATCTCTCGCGTCCACGTTCATCCCGCTTCTTACCGGCGTTCCAGTCAAAACGCGCAGAAATTTGCTTGAGTTGACGTGAGTGAGCCCGACATATGTTGTTCACGTACGCGTCACATTTTTCAGGTCAAAATAACTCACATTTGTTTTGATTGTATAACAATTTGTATTATTCCCTAGACTGTATTTCAAATGAAGTTTATTTGAGCAATGGAGAAAAAATCCATTAACCATGAAATGAGTTGAAACAATTATTTTGAGAGTGAGATCAAATAAAGCACAAGCTAACCTTGATATGTGAATCGCTAGTGATGTTCTAAACTTATCAAACACGGCTAACTAACCCCATATAGAATTGATCCCACCAAGTTATTCTTTGATTTTTTTTGCCAGGGCTAGACTCGTATAAAAATGTAAAGCCTTTTTGTATATATAAAACTTACATATTTTAGATTGATTAATAAGAGGGCATCTATCCCTTGTGTGTTTACTTCGTTATTTTACCTTTTGTCAAATCTCAATCAACGAATCAATCCCAGAGAATCAATGAAATAAAGTACATCTAGATTGAGTAAACATGAAACTAGTCTACCATGTTTGGCTGAGCTTAAAATGAGTACAATTTGCTTTTAACTAACTTTTTTTGAATGAATTTTATTTTTCTTACCTTTAAGTACAAGGGTTACTTGTTATGGAAGTAATTCTTACTTTTTTAAAATAAATAATTTATTTATTTCGATTTTAACCAATAAAAAAATTAATTTTTTTTTAATTTTACTTTTTTTTTTATTTGCAAGTAGTAAACTTTTTAGCTAAGCAGGCACATGCTATTCCTAGGTGCTTCGTTTTGATGAGAATGCACCCCGAGTGACGACTTAACTTTGTTGCAAGTTAAACAAATAGAAAGAAAATGAGGTCAGGGAGGGGCAGTGTACTAGTAATGCCCATGTATCACATCCTTGATGTTCGAACTGTCTTGGCAAGGGCACAACCCTGCTCTCATGCCACGACCTCAATTTAAGTGTTCTTGTAATGGGTGCATTTCATGAATTCTACCTTTCGGAACAAGGCATAAATTAGTTTTACTTATTCCACACAATCTTGCTTAGTGAGTTTATTTTCTCAAGCGCTTGTCCGTTTCACGAGCTTTTAAGAGAAAAATTGCGACTTTGTATTAAGGGGTATAAGTGTTATGCCCTAGGTCCAATCAACTTTGGATATAAACACTTTGAACATATATAATCAATGCATATATATGGAAATATCTATTATTTAATTGAATTAATATTCTAATAAATTAAATAATAGAATCCGTAGATTCAAGTTTTGGTGATTTGTTAATCACAAGGAGTTGTGATTGTGAGATACAAATTACATATGACTGAATCTTAAATCATCCGTGGTCGAGGTAATAACGAGATACGGATATTGTTATTACGGATAGACTATCGCGTGTGACATTCTTACTTGTGAAGTAAGTAGCTGATCTCACAAGTTAAAGTGTGGTGACACTTGAATGAACACGTGGATATTTTGTTATAGAACAAAACATTGGAGACCCGCTGAGAGATTCCACATGAATAACTATCTAAGTGTTAGTGGTTAATCTCTAATGTTCGGTAGTGGAATTGGTCCTTTGACTTGAGGTCATCATAGTACCTTATATGAAGGCAGACATACTTTGGTGGTGTTGGATGTTGCTCTGTCAAGGGTCGCTAATACAGAATTGTTCGGGTATGTTAAGAATCATATGAAGGTTGTGAGTGATCAATAGATGATTCGTCACTCTTAGATAGTAAGAGATTATGATCTACATTTTATCCAGTTAAGTTAATAATGAAATCCTTGGCCAAGGTGAACTCATAAGTCGGAAAAGAGTTTTCGACGTACATTGACTTAACAGTGGGATAAAAGATATGATCGATAATTGAGATTGACACATATCCATATCTCATAATTGATCGGATCATATTGACGAAAGGATTATAGTTTCACGGTAAATGAACAAGTTTGGTTTTGTCATGCTACGTGATATTTTTCGTCACATGTATTGCCCTGATACATTGCTAGATGTCAATTTGGGACAACGAAAATGACTTGGTGATAAATTAAAAGGGGCGTTTTAATTTATCGATTTTGATTAGATCAAAATAATAATTCACGTCGTTCGGCATCGTGATCGGGAACCTAACGGGTCACACACAAAAGAGAATCAGAAGAATGAGATTTACCAATTAATTAATTGACAAGTGTTGGATAATTAATTAATTGAGTTGTTTATTAATAGGCCCGAATTAATTAATTGGATTAATTAATTCATGGACCAAATTTAATTAATTTGATTAATTAAATATTGGACCGGGTTAAATTTAATAGATAGGTCGAGCCCATTTGGATTTATATTAATAAACTACTAGGGTTTGAAAATGTATGGATTTTTTATTATTCTTACTAGCACAAGAAAAGAAAACCCTAGCCGTCATTCTTGTTCTCTGTGTGGATCACCATTGGAGGCTGGACAATTGGACAGCTTGGATTGCAGATCGTGATCATTGGAGTTCAAGAAAAAGCAAAAGAGTTTGTGGAATTCATCAAAGGTATAATTCTAATCACAGTTTCTATCTAAACACATTGCAGATCCTCGTTTGGGAATTGAAAATTGTTTTATTTCCGCTGTGCATGTTAAGTAAATTCCCAACAGTGGTATCAGAGCCTACTTTGTGTTTGTTAAAAATTGTTTTGCATGATTGAACAATTAAAAGTTAATTGTTTATTTTGTTTCTTGAATCTAGCAATTTAGAAAATTATTTTTATCTTCAAAAAAATCTGTTTTGAAAATGAAAATAATTTTTTTCGTCAAAAAAATAAAAAAAGAAAAAAGAAAATGGGATCTGAGAACTTGCCGGCGGTAACCAAACGTCGCCAGCGAGGCGGCAGGCGAAGCAGCCGGGAGCTGCTCGCATGTGCGGGGAGGGTGGCGACGGCGCCGCTGCCACAGCAGCGCCCGTCACCAGGTGCTGCTGCTAATAGCAGCAGCAGCACCGGCTGCTGTTTTGGGAAAAGCAGCGGCGATTGTACCCGCTGCGACGGAGTGGCAGCTCTTCGCGCTGCGTAACGCTGCTACAGCGGTGGAACGTCGCCGCTGTATAACAGCAACGACGATCCGCCTCTCCGCCGTGAAAAGAAAGAAAAAAAAAAAAAAAGAGGGGGGGGGGGGCGATTTTAGGGTTTCTGCTACGGGTTGGAAGATTTGGGGATGGGGGCTTGTCATGCAATTTGTGATATTTCGAGCTCATGTCTCCAATTATGATTAGGGGTCAATTTGCAATTTTCAAAATAGTTTTGAATTTAAATATTAAAATGGTTTTTAAGTTGATTTTCAAATGGTTTGACTTAAAATTTCAATATTGACCCGTTTAAAATTTTATTAAAAATTAACGATTTTTATATTTTCGTTAAAATTGGATTTTAACTTAAATATTAAACTTTGACCCTAAATTGAATTTTATTTTATTTAGGAGTTTTATTCTAAATTAAAATGTTAATTCATTTTTAAATTAGAGTTGGATTTTAATTTAATATTTAATTAAAATTTGATTTTAATTAAATTATCCACCCTAGTATATTGTTGAAATTAGAGTTGGACTCTAATTTGACATTTAATTGAAATTTGATTTTAATTAAATTGTCTCGCCCTAAATGCTTCTTAAAATTAGAGTTAGACTCTAATTTAGTATTTAATTAAGATTTGATTTTAATTAAATATGTTCGCCCTAATATCTTGAAATTAGAGTTTGACTCTTATTTTATATTTAATTAAAATTTGATTTTAATTAAATTCAACATTATTAATTTGATTATAATTAGAGTTGAACTATAATTTGACATTTAATTAAAATTTGATTTTAATTAAATTGTCTTGCCCTAAAATTTTATTGGAATTAGAGTTGGACTCTAATTTGGTATTTAATTAAAATTTGATTTTAATTAAATAGTCCCGCCCTATATATGTAGAATTAGAGTTGGACTCTAATTTGATATTTAATTGAAATTTGATTTTAATTAAATAAGTCCGCTAATTAAATTAATTAATTAATTTGATTAATTAATTATTTAATTGTTCCGATCCATTTGTCTAAATTAGTTTAGACGACTTTAATTGCTAGAAACTTGAAACATGTTTGCATATAATATTAGATATTATAGATATGCATTTATATGATGAATGTTTTATTAGTGGATGATTATGGACTCGACCATGTGGATGTGTTGAATGGTTAGTTTTATTCTTGTTGTTTTATGGGCCTGCGAGCTCTTATTTATTTTGGACCTGCGAGTCCGTTGTTATTATTATGGGCCTGCGTGTCCAATATTATTTAGGCCTTCGTGCTAACTAGTATAGGATACAAGTTGCAACTGGACTAATTGGAGATACAAGAAGAGGAGGACACCATAGAGATGGAGCATTGTATGAATCAATGATATACCCTCTAGGAACTGACCGACTAGTCTTCCTTATGGCTCGGGAAGACTAGATAGTATAAGTCCATAATCGTCCACACTATTATATGTATGTTTATTTGCATGTTAGATGTATAATAAAAAATATATAATTATTACGATGAGACCTTTTGCATGAAAATCCCTCGTTAAAAATATTAAGTCAATTTGTTATTTGCCTTCCATCATTATACTGAAAAACGAGAGTCCTAAATCGATCTTAACTTGTTGAGTACACTCAAAGCTGGTCCATTAGGGATATATTTGACACTATGAAATATTAGATAATTCTGAATGATGGGTTTGACTTAACTAGGGAAGGCAAAAAAGCTCGACGGCTCGGAAAAAGCCCGAGTCGGGCCCGGCTCGGGCTCGGTGGCACCGAGCCGAGGCTCGGGCCGAGCCCCATGTGGGGGCTCCGAGCCGAGCCCGGGCCGGCCCGTGTGGCTCGCCGAGCCACAGGGGCCGGCCCGTGTCACGGGCCAAAATGGCCCGTGTTATTAAAAAATAATAATAAATAAATAAATTTGCCTGCAATTTGCAGGCAGCGACGAATCTGCCTGAAATCAGGCAGATTCAAAATTTTAAAAATTTGCGTGTTTTCAAAAAATCTGTCTGAAAAATCAAATCACAAATAGTCTGTGTTACACATTAGGCGTTAGCGTGCACGCAAGATTTTTTCTTGCGTGCACGCAAAATTTTTTTTTTTTTTAAAATTTTAAAATTTGAATATTTTTTTTTTGCCTATAAATACGAGAAAATTTTTCTATTTCATATCACTCTTCATTCTTCAATCGCTTAACTCGGTATTATTTTCAATTTACTCATTTTGCTATATTCTTTACAACGATATTCTGTATTCTCCATTTCTCCTCTCTTATTTTTTAACACATCATATTCTTAATTCTTTACTACAGTTTCCCTCTATTATAAATTTATAATACGTACACATGGATTTTACCAGTGATGAGATTAATCAGTTTAGAGGTAGTTCGAGTGCTCCATTGGGGTACAATGCATCTCAAAATGTTCCAATTGATTTGGAAGATATCGAAGAGGAGGAAGTAGTCGAGATTAAGAAGTCGAAAAAAGAGTCTGCAGATTGTTGGCAACATATGACTCGAAAAAAAGTTGGGGTTCAAAATGGAGTCGATATTTGGAAAGCATGTTGCAATTATTGCGGTAAAGAACTCAGTTGGAAGCCTAGTTCGAGCACATCGCATTTAAATAGACACATATTAAGAAGTACATAAAACGAAACCGGTCGGTCTTGACCCGAAACGGACCGAACTAACATTTCTTTGGTTCCGGTTCTACTCTTTCCACTTTTGTATATTCACGGGAAAGATTTCGTGAAGGAATGTTTACATACGTGGCTGCGACGAGAGATACGCTAACGATGATCGAGTCAATACACTTTACTCGTCTTGTGCGAAATTATCTCAACCCAGGTATCATTCTTATTGTAGAAATACTCTTCGTTCTGATGCTATAAAATTATATAACAAAAGAAAACAAACTAATATTGAAAGTTTAAAAACTTTTAATTGTGTTATATCATTTACCTCTGATTTATGGACCGGTGTTAATAAAAAAAGTTATATTCTTTTCTGACTCATTACATTGATCACCTATGGATTATGCATAAAAGAATTATTGCATTTAGATGTGTAGAATTTCTTCATAATGCGACTAACATATACATGGTTTTAAAAGATATTATACAAGAATATGGTATGCAAGAAATGATTCGAAGTTTTACTTTTGATAATGCTAGTGTAAACAAAGTTGTTGTCGATAAATTTATTGATGATTTGAACCCTATATTTGGAGGTTTATTTTTCCATCAACGTTGTGTATGCCACATTATTAATTTGATTGTAAAAGCTGGATTAGAACATATAAAAACACCGTTAGATAAAATTAGGCAAGCAATTAATTTTATTACTATATCACCTGCAAGAAAACAAGCATTTAACAGTTTATGTGCTGAGTATGGCTTAGAAGAGAAATCATTTGTCACTGATGTATCACATAGATGGAACTCTACATATCTTATGTTACACTCGTGTGAAAATTATGATAAAGTTATTACAATGTATTATAATGGTAGGCATACATATGGACCCCGAACATAATTTGGAAGATTGGGAATGGAATCTTGCATTTATCGTTAAAACATTTTTAAAACCTTTTTTCAATGCCACAAAGGAATGTAGCGGTGTTTATTACCTACATCTTCACTTGTTTTACAACATTTTTTCTATTTTGCACAAACATTTCAAAGACATAGGAATTTCCCAATTTTTGTTGATGTAGTTTATTCTATGGAGTTAAAGTTTCGTAAATATTGGGAAGAGATACCCTCATTATTTTTATTAGCTTCTGTAATGGACCATCGACTTAATTTAACTGGCACAAAAGCTATTATAAATGGGATTTCACGTTTCATGGATATACAATTTTCACATACGAATATAGAATCAATGTTATGCGAAATGTATAACTATTACGCTGAAAAAGAAGGTCAGTGTAGTTCTTCCCAAAATACTTTTTCAAAGAACACTTCAACAAATGTAGATAATTTATGGAATTATTTGGACACCAATACTAGTGTTCCATCATTTAGTTTTAGGCCATCAATATCTAGAGCAATAGATATCGATGGTACAAATCTTGAAATAACCTCTGAGTTAGCTAGGTATATATGCGTGGACGTTCGTAGTATGTTACAACTACAAAAATTACATGAATTTAGTCTTTTATCTTGGTGGAGATGTAGCGAAAGGCGGTATCAATTGTATCAAAAATTGCTCGCGATCTACTAACACCGCCGGTGTCTACGGTGCATCGGAGGCTGCATTTAGTTTAGGTGGTCGAGTTTTAAGTGACGAACGATCAAGACTAAAAGAAGATATATTGGAGGCTTTAATATGTTTGAAGAATGGGACTGTGCGGAATTACGTCCTCAAGAACCAGTTGATAGTATAAGGGCCCATGCGTTATATTGTAAGTTTTTAAATTGTTTAGTTTCAATTCAATACGTAATTTTTAATTTTTTTTTTGTTTCAAAAAAAATTGTACACGAAATATTTTATTCGTGTACAATTTTAACTCCGCCTACGATAATTGTAGCCGGTCCCAAACCCGGATAAAGGAGGAGGGTTTTATTCTTCAATGATAAATAGAATAGTTATTGCCTTGAATTATTTGAATTACGACCCTCAAGGAAATTTCACCATGACATTACAAGAAATAATAGTTACATACTTTAAGTAAAAATGAAGCTTTCATAATCTCTTTAATTTATAACACGTATTACGTATAAAATGTACATTTTTTTTTTTGTTTTAATGTAGATTTTACAAAAAAAAAAAAAAAAATCGAGCCGGCTCGGCCCGCTAAGGCTCGAGCCTAAAGCTCGGGCCGAGCCTCATTTTTTTTGGCCGGGCCCGGCTCGGCTCGGGCCAAAAAAAGCTCGGGCTCGGCCCGAGCTTTTTTTTCCCGGCTCGGCTCGGCTCGTTACCACCCCTAGACTTAACTAATATTTATCTTTTGTTGAGTACACTCAAGAAGATAAATTTTAGAGGCATGTTAAAATATTAAGTCATATTTATATTCGCCTTCCACCATTATAGTGAAAAACGAGAGTCCTAAATCGATTTTAACTTGTTGAGTACACTCAAGGCTGGTCTATTAGGGATATGTTTGACACTATGAAATATTAGATATTTCTGAATGATGGGTTTGATTTAACTAATATTTATCTCTTGTTGAGTACACTCAAGGAGATGAATCTTAGAGGCATGTTAAGCTAACACATAAGATGTGTGAAGATAAAGAGTTATCAGCTTAATAATCTGGGAATTGTATGGAGATACAATTGATAATAGTATCTACCCAAATGTTTTATTAGGGCTTGTTGAGTACACTCAAGGTTTTAATATAACAAATGGGATCTCAGCCCACTGGGAATCAAGTACGGATTCCATAAATTTATGTGAGAGGGTCATAAATTTGAGTTAAACAGTGGGAGCGAAATTAATTTAATAAAAGACCATGTTAAATTAATTCATGCACTATATATATTATTTCTTTACTTTTCGTCGTTTACATTTATTAAATCATGAGTAACCACATAAATTTGAGAGGCATATTGTATGCCAACAACCAAAGCAAATTTTCTTAATTGACGCCGCAATCTGAGAATTGTTCTCAGGTATGAAAAATTGGTTGTGTCCTTAAGTAGCCCTTTCTAGAGACACCTGTTGATGACTCGATAAAAGAAGAGGTGGCTGCTATAATAAACACAGTGATGACGATAGTACTACAACATATGTGATGTTTGTGACTATGTCACCTGAGTTACAAAGCAACATAAGAGTATAGATGCTAACACATGATTTTTCATCTCAATATGTTGAATGATGAACAATCATACGAGGAAATATATGATATTTTCCAGCAACTATACCAGTGCATAATGGCAGAAGAATTTTCAGTCGGTGCTTGTGTGCTAAAGATGCAGACTACTTTGAGAAGTTGTCTTGATTGCGTTCAGTCATGAACAATGAACTAAGTATAGACTTGGTTTTGCAATTTCTGTCAGAGAGTTATTCATAACTAATTATGAATCTAACATGAATAAACTCGAACCACGCTCATTGAGATACTGAACATGCTTAAAACTGTTAAGTCCAACATATGTGTTTGTAGTGGACAAATCTTAGTCATAAACTCCTATATGGAAGTCTAAATGATGATTTAGGAAAGCAACCAAGATGACTAAGACGGTTAAAACAAATAAGGACAATACCAAATCTGATGATCCTTATTATCATTTTGGAATGATAGATCATTGGAAATGAAATTGCATGGCTTATATCTACTTCCTTAGTTTCATGGGTATTAGATACTAGATATGGATCTCATATTTGTATAAATATGTAGAAACTAAATAAAAGTAGATCGCTGCAAAAGGGAAAAGTTGACCTACACGTTGAAAATGAGCAAAAGTTGTTGCATTGCCTGTAGAAGCATATTTCTTGCCATTGCCTTTATGTTTGATATTAGAATTAGAGAAATGTTAATTTTGTTTTCACCATTACCAAGAGCATTAAATAAATTTCATGTTTTGACATGAATTATTCTAATGTTAAGGACAATTGTTGTTCCTTTTTATCTTGATAAGATCTTAATGGTTATGGTAAATTACAAAATGACATTTATATTCTAAACATCAAGTATTCTATAATGAGTATAGAAATTGAAAGGCATAAAAATGATAATCTGAATAACACCTATATCTGGCATTACAAATTTGGTCACATAAATGAGAATGCAATTCCAAACTTACATGGAGATGTATATTTGGGTCAAATAATTTTGAATCATTTGACAAATGCGAATCATGTCTGTAAGACACAGTGACCAAATCTCCTTTTACTTGAAAAGGAAAATTATCTGCACAATTATTAGGTCTAATACATAGTGATATATGTAGATCCATATCAATTAATGTAAGGTGAAGTTTATCTTATCTCATCACATTTACTAATGATCATTTCATAAATGATCATGTATATTTGGTGAAATTCAAGCATGAATCTCTTGAAATGTTCAAGGGATTCAAACTAAAAGTTGATAAACAAATAGGTAAATATATTCTTACACTAAGACTTGTTCGAGGTAAAGAATATCTAAAATGGAGAATTTTAGATTATCTAAAAGAGAATGAGATTCTCACACAGTGGATTCCTCCACATATATAATGGTGCATCTGAAATGAGGAATCGTACACTATTAGATATAGTGCAATTAAGAACGGCCATGCAAGCATTCGAAAATCGTTTTGAGATCATGCACTGATTGCCACGTGCTGCACACTAAATCGTGTCCCATCTAAATCGGTTGACAAAAACTCTGTACGAGTCATGGAATGGCCCAACATATCTCATATGAACGTTTGGACTGTGATGCTTATGTGAAGCGCAATAAATCGGATAAGTTTGAGCCTAAATCCGATAATTATATATTTGTGGATATCCAAGAGATAATTGGATATCAATTCTATAATCTCGTTGAGAAGAAGATGTTCATCTCAAGACATGTCATACTTTTAGAAAAAGTGTTTACTCTAAGAGAGACAGTGGGAGTAGAATAAATCTTGAAAGAGTTCAAGAGTCCACAAATATAATTGACCGAATAGATGAACCCGAGTCTTATTCCACACCAGCTGAGGGACATACTTTTGATCAGGAAGTGGAGACTTCTGGGGACACGTTAGCTCCGTGTAAATCTTGTAGGATCATTTGACCTCCTAGAAGGTACGAATCCATTACTAATCAAGGATAATGAACCTACTAATTACGCAGAAATAAAGTCAAGTGTTGACTTAAAGAGATGGACTTGTCGTATGTAACCGAGGTTTGACCTTGGTCGACTTGCCTAATGGATTTGAACCCATAGGTTGTAAATAAGTTTACAAGAACATGTCAATATGGATTGAAACAAGCCTCTTGGAGTTGGAATCTTCGATTTGATGCAAAAGGTCAAAATGTTTGATTTTATCAAAAATGAAGACAAATTGTGCGTTTACAAGAAGATAGTGGGAGCATTGTCGCATTCCTGATATTATATGTATGAGACATATTATAGGAAACGACGTCTCTATATTTCAATTGTTGAAATTATGGTTGTCAAATAATTTCTCCGTGATGGATGTGGGAGAAGCAAGTTGATCTATAGAGATAGATCTAGAAGATTGCTTAACTCATCCCAATTTATACAGATAAAATCTCGAGAAGATTTTATATGGAGAAAATGAACTGAGAGTTCATAGATAGAATGATGCTAACTTCTAGTCAGACTAGAATAATAGCACATCTCAAATGGGATATTGGTTTACTCTTAAGCGGTATGTTGGAAATGTTCCAAATAACCGTTGATTCAATAATGGAAGCCTTATACATCATTGCTTTACAAAGCAACAAAAGTTGTGGTCTGGATCAGGAAGTTCATTACTGAACTTAGAGTAGTTCCTAACATTGTTGATCACACGCTTATGCATTGTGATAACAATGGAGCCATCGTGCAAGCGAAGGAACTAAGGTCTCATCAATGATCCAAACATATGTTAAGGCAGTGTTATCTCATTGGAAAGATAATACAATGAAATGACGTAAATAAAGAACGAATTCCCACAAGTTATTAAATTGCAGATCCACTGACAAAGAGTTGTCGCAGCATAAACATGATCGTCATGTAGACTCTTATGATATAAGATACATAAGTGATTGGATCTAGTGCAAGTGGGAGTTTGTAAGTGTTATGCCCTAGGTCCAATCAACTTTGGATATAAACACTTTGAATATATATAATCAATGCATATATATGGCAATATCCATTATTTAATTGAATTAATATTCTAATAAATTAAATAATAGAATCCGTAGATTCAAGTTTTGGTGATTTGTTAATCACAAGGAGTTGTGATTGTGAGATACAAATTACATATGACTGAATCTTAAATCGTCCATGGTCGAGGTAATAACGAGATACGGATATTGTTATTACGGATAGACTATCGCGTGTGGCATTCTTACTTGTGAAGTAAGTAGCTGATATCACAAGTTAAAGTGTGGTGACACTTGAATGAACACGTGGATGTTTTGTTACAGAACAAAACATTGGAGACCCGCTAAGAGATTCCACATGGATAACTATCTAAGTGTTAGTGGTTAATCTCTAACGTTCGGTAGTGGAATTGGTCCTTTGACTTGAGGTCATCATAGTACCTTATATGAAGGCAGACATACTTTGGTGGTGTTGGATGTTGCTCTGTCAAGGGTCGCTAATACAGCATTGTTCGGGTATGTCAAGAATCATACGAAGGTTGTGAGTGATCAATAGAGGATTCGTCACTCTTAGATAGTAAGAGATTATGATCTACATTTTATCCAGTTAAGTTAATAATGAAATCCTTGGCCAAGGTGAACTCATAAGTCGGAAAAGAGTTTTCGACGTACATTGACTTAACAGTGGGATAAAAGATATGATCGATAATTGAGATTGACACATATCCATATCTCATAATTGATCGGATCATATTGACGAAAGGATTATAGTTTCACGGTAAATGAACAAGTTTGGTTTTGTCATGTTACGTGATATTTGCCGTCACATGTATTGCCATGATATATTGCTAGATGTCAATCTGGGACAACGAAAATGAATTAGTGATAAATTAAAAGGGGCGTTTTAATTTATCGATTTTGATTAGATCAAAATAATAATTCACGTCGTTCGGTATCGTGATCGGGAACCTAACGGGTCACACACAAAAGAGAATCAGAAGAATGAGATTTACCAATTAATTAATTGACAAGTGTTGGATAATTAATTAATTGAGTTATTTATTAATAGGCCCGAATTAATTAATTGGATTAATTAATTCATGGACAAGATTTAATTAATTTGATTAATTAAATATTGGACCGGGTTAAGTTTAATAGATGGGTCGAGCCCATTTGGACTTATATTAATAAACTACTAGGGTTTGAAAATATATGAATTTTTTATTATTCTTGCTAACACAAGAAAAGAAAATCCTAGCCGTCATTCTTGTTCTCTGTGTGGATCACCATTGGAGGCTGGACAATTGGACAACTTGGATTGCAGATCGTGATCATTGGAGTTCAAGAAAAAGCAAAAGAGTTTGTGGAATTCATCAAAGGTATAATTCTAATCACAGTTTCTATCTAAACACATTGCAGATCCTCGTTTGGGAATTGAAAATTGTTTTATTTCCGCTGTGCATGTTAAGTAAATTTCCAACAGGGGGATACCTCCTCGAAGTTCATATAAGTGAAATTTTAAACAATTAAACTTTTAAGAGAAAAGCTCCGACTCTCTATTAAGATGATACCTCCTCGAAGTCCAAATAAATGAAATTCGTCAAAACATCTTTGCTACATTTAGAGTCATTTTTACTATCAATACTTTAATCTAAAATATGGTATAAATATGACAAAGTAAAATCTATATCTAAGTATTTTCTTGCCTATCCTACTCGATTTTGATATTATGATTTACTTCATAAGGATTTTAGTCAAGATTTACTTCATTTGTTACGATGCTCAAATATTAAGCAAGAGGGAAAAATAGTTATTTGAGAGGAAAATATATGAATTGCAGGGCTTTCTTCTCTCGAAAGGGATGTATTTATAAATTTCCCTTCAAGAATTTAGGATAATTTCATTATTTTGAGAGAGGTGACAGTCGGTAGCCTTTTATTGACTAATTTATAACTGATTATATTGTCAAATTTTATTCAGGGTATGCTTGATGGATATTATTAAGAAAAGAATGTATTTTAAATAGTGATATGATCAGAAATATGTTGTTAAAAAATAAGGAAAAATTATTGATGTGATAAAAATATTATTTTATTAAAAAATGTGTGTTTGAAAATGAATTATGTAATAATATATTTTGAAGAAATGTATGTCAAACAGGGGCTCATTTACTTATATGTCACGTATTAGCCCTCAAGTCACGTGTTAAGCAATTCTCGTGTTCTAATATGAGTTCTTTGTTGGCTTGAATGGGGATAAGTTCGCCTGGTTGGCACGAGGCTTTTGAACTCCTTCGTATATGGCTTTTGCATCGCCAATACTGGGCAAGGTTTGCGGCATATATTTCAACCATTAGTCCCTGAAGTCTGAATTTATTATATTAATTCTAGGACTTTAATTGTTCGATATTTCGGGATCGCGAACTTTCCTGTTAACTTGGTCCAATTATTTATTGGCATTTACTTTGTGGTTTTTTTATGTTGATTCACACATGATTCTGGGAAACAATTCGTTTGGTACACATTAAAATGAAAAAATGCATTTTTTTGAAGTGATGTGATGGAGAATATGAAGTTGAAAAAGAAGGAAAAGCTATTGATGTGATGGAAAATATTATTTTATTGAAAAATGTGTGGTTGAAAATGAGTAGAAAAATGAGAATGAAAAAAATAATGTGGCCCAAACAAGAGCTAACTTTCTTCATTCTAGCATGCATAGTGGGATTGTTTTACGACCATTTGTTTTGCTTTTCATATTTAGCGACTAAGATTGCACGATCTTTCAGATGATGAGTATGTTAGTGTTCAACAACTATGATAAGGTCTCTATAACATTATGCCCTCGTTTGAAAACAATTATTTTAAAACTCTTTATTCTATATACTCATTTTTAACCACACGTTTACACAATAAAATTAACTGCACGTAAACCAAAAACTTTTCCCTACTTTTTAAACACGCATTCTTCAAAAATTCACTATTTAAAACTTTATTTTTGTCAAATCATGACCATCAAACATGGATTATATACATGTGAGATGCTATTACTTGCTTTCAATTTTTTTAATTACAGAACATGTATTTTGAAATTTGGTTTATTGTAGATTTTGGGGGAAATCTTTTGTCTCCCTTAGAATCCTTTTGAGTGCTATCATCGATTCTTCAATTTTGTTTCTAATTTTACTGTATTTTTTTAATGAATTATCTTTAGGCATTATTCCGATGTTTAATGTAATCGGACAAGATCTTGGAATTATCCTAATCTTCCTCTTGCTATGTCATGGTCGCATATTTGCAATCAACCATGCTACATGTAAATGGTGGTTGACATGTGGTTTTACATTGTTCCACGTGTCACGGCATGATTTGCGAGTTTGAAAATAAAAAATAGTTGGAAAAGTCTATTGGTACATAATGTTTCCACATAATGGTACACATAATACTCACATGGGGTGGGACCCATGTGTGGATCCCACCTCACATGGGTTCCACTCCATGTGAGTATTATGTCAACCCCTATGTTATGCTCTATGTACCCCAAGCAAGATCCAAAATAGTTTCCCGTCCATTCACTTTTGAATTTGCAAAGGCATATCAACCATTATGTACAAAACCAATGTACACATGGCTTAATCCATTTGCAATTTCGATCTCAGAGTATATAATCCAAAAGCTGACAGATAATGGTACGAAAGCTAGCAATATTATATATCCGCTCTTTTAAACAAGGATATAATATTTTATAGCACATTTGCATTTAGTTTCTATTTGAGTTTCATTATTTAAAAACTTCTATTTTTCAAACTCATTTTTAATTATACATTCTTTCAAACAGTAATGCTATTTATTATTATGATTATGGAATATTGGTGACGTGATAACCTATTATCTGTCACATTTCTCTCTTTCTATCCTCCCCTTGACAAAAATTGAACTGCTCAAACTTATTATTTCACATAAACTGTCATATTACCGATATTTCTTCATTATAATGATAAATAATATTATTCTTCAATAAAATAGTTTTACACGTAACACATAAAACTAAATTTTTTTCTATTTTTCAACCATATATTCTCCAAAATATCACCGTTACAAGAATATATTCTCCTAAAAAATGGAACTCAAACAAATTGTTTTTAAAAGTACGATGAGCAAATAAATCATTTTAGTTCTTAACAGATTTTTGAACGAAAATCGTTATTAAAAACAAGATATGCTCATTAATAGAATGCTGAAGATAAGATTAATGTATTGGAAAAAAAAAGATTGAAGACAAAAATGTTACAATGAGCAGAGATTAAGACCTTAAATGCAATTAAATCATAATGATAACAACTATTGTGTCATGTGTTGATGATATAATGTGGACTGTGGACATATTCACGGGAGATTTTCCAAAATAGTCGGGTCAAATGACCCATTTGGGTTTTTTGTGTAAAAGTCAATTTTGCTCTTAATGAAAAGTTTTTTTATTACAAATTAAGTCTTCAAACTTTATAATTTTTTAGAAACTAGTTTTATTCCTATTTTTATTCGTCATCACTAGATGTTTCTTCTAAATCCGATTTTTTTTTAAAAGTTTCTTCATTAACTTCTATATCTTCAATATTAACCTCTTCACAATCATCTCTAATCTGTTCAAAATTTATAATTAATATCCTAACTTTCTTTTTTGGACATTCAGTACTTATATGTCCTTTTTCATTACAATTCCAATATTTACATTGTTTTTTATCTAATGATTTTTATTATAATGTTTATATTTTCTTCTAAAATATTTTCTTTTTGATTTAAAATATTTATTTTTGAACTTATTATATTGTTTATATTTTTTGGGTTTTCTTTTTCTTTTTCGTTTATATTCATAACATCTCCAATTTCCTGGTACTTCAGTATCTCTACAACAAATCATATCTTGTATAAATCCTGATTGTTTATAAATCATTTGATTACTACATATAGTACTTATTTCATTTTTTATAGTTCTTATTATAAATCATAATGTATAACCTTCTTCATTTCTTTCAAGTTGTTTTTCTTTTATTTTATTTTGAAAATAATTATTCCATGGTAGTGGTAATTTTCTAATAAACACTTCCTTATAATAATTATTATCAGCTCCACTTCCAAACATCATATAATAGTATTTACTATATTCACAACAATATTCGTTAAGATAACACATATTACAAATTTGTAAATGTTCCATTCTGTTTTTAGCATCTTCTATTTCTTCTAATCCAGTTTTAGTACTTTCATTTACCCAGTCTTCTCCAACAAATTCTCTATAAATTCTTGTAGCGACTCTATTTATTCCTTCTATTATACTAATTTCAAATCCTGCTTCAATACTATCTTTCCAAACACCTTTTGTTGTTTCTTCTAATCCTTGGTACCAATTAGCTACATTTCCTTTAAAAGTTGCTAATAAATATTCAGTTCTATTTTTATTATCGGTATTACTACGATTATAATTAAAGTGTGCTAACATATTAGTATTCCATTCATTTATAGTTTGTAACATCTAATTCACAATCTAAATTTAAATATGATCCTGCAATTTTTATTGGGTTTGATTCTCTTAATACTGGTTTAAATTGATCTCAATACATTTTTTCTTTTTTAGTTTTAAAATCAACTTTTGTATTAACATATCTTTTCGGATCTATTTCTGCTTCATATCTAGTTGTGCTAGTTTCTCCATATTCTTCTTATTTAACTGCTCGTGGTCCTCCAGTTTTTCCGACCATATGATTTTTAGTTATTTCTTCACAAATTTTTAAGTCTTCTAAGTCAAATATTAAACTTTCCATATCTTCATCCATTATTCTTCTATAACTAATTTTCCTTCTTCTTTTTCTATAAGATTTTCTTCTTATTTTCTAAGATCAATTGATAATCTTTCTATGTCTCCTTTTAATCCTCCATTAAGTTTTATTAATTCTTCATATTTTTCAATTTTCTTCTTTAAGTTCTTTGACATAATCTGGTTTAAATGGTTTTTTTTTTTTGTTTAGATTTTCTATTATTCTATTTAAAAGATTTTCTATTCTTAAAAATTTATTTTGTAATTTTTCTTTTTCTTCTTCATAGCTTATTTCGATTCTAGTTATTTTTTCATCAATTGTTTTTATATTTTTTTTCAATTAAATTGATTTTATCATTCATACTCATTTTTTAGGTTTTTTATAAGGTGGTTTGTCAATTTCAAATCCTAATTTATTTAATAGAATATCAATTTTATAATTAATAATATATATCTTTTCTTCTAAGGTTGTTATTTTATTAATACTATTTTTCTGTGTAATTTTTGATATTTGATTTTGAATTTCCTCAAGTTTAGTTTCATCAAACATTTCTAAATTATTAATTTGTTCTTTTATTTTATTAAATTGTTTAGACATATTTTTACTTAAAATTTCTAATCTTTCTTTAGCTATTTTATCATTTGGATCTATATTATTTATTTTGTCTATAGCTTCTATATCTTTAGATTTTAATTGTCTTAATTGTTGCCATAAAATTGCATTAGTCCAATTTATAGTCATATTTAACCATTCATCTGTATTTCCTCATGAACTTAAGGGTTGAAATATAGTTGTATTCCATCCTCTAGTTTGATAACTTCCTATTAGTAGTCTAATATTTTCTATTTCTTATTTATCAAATCTTATTTTTGTTGGTAAGCTCATATTAATCTGGTGAATTTAAAGAGTTAATTATTATATTATTTATTATTTGTCTTATCTCTCTTCTAAATTGTTCTTCTCTTCTTAATTCTCTTATAATTTCATTTCTTAATAATTCTCTTTTAATTTTATTCCAAAAAGAAATTTTCTTTTTGATTTCTCTACGATTATTGTCAGTTATTATTTGTTCTTTTAAAATTTTTATTTTATTATCACAAAATTTTCTAATTATTCCAAGCATATTCTTATTCTTTATCGTCAAAACTAAGATCAAAATCATATAATTCAACAACTTCATTATAACTTACATGCTTTTCTATAGTTTCAAAAGTTCTTTCACTGTTTTCACTATCTAACCAAAAAAATATAATCATTTTTATTATTTCTTTGGGCAATCTTTCTTTTAATCCAAATGATACAGTTATAAGGCATTTCTCATAGTATGTAATATCCATTTTTATGAAATTTATACCTCTAGTATAACTATTATAAGTTTCTGGGATTTCTATTATGTGACTATAATCAATACTATTAGTATATCTAAAAGGTACAATTCTATAATAAAATTCGTAACTTTCCATAATAAAAGTTCTTCAAAGTATACAATCTTATAGAAACTCTTATATAATAATTTTCATGCAAATCTTCAGATAATAAATTTATCCGTAGCTTGAAATAAGGGCATTACCACGCTTCGCCAAATATCAAGAATGTTATATGTTCCTGGTCACCTTCGTCACAAGAGTTGGCCGAAATCCTACAGCATCAGAGCAAAATGGACACAGGGGCACTCAAAACTCTCAAACAGACTCACTGTATAGAACAACACTCAAAGCGTAATAAAAGATTTATTTCAAACTCAAAGATTTTATTGATCTGATGATAACTTGAAAGCTATTATATAAGGATTTTTACAAAGATTGATAATCCGACAAGTGGTTTCTACTCTCTAATGAGAATGATTACAAAGATCATTGTTATTCTAAAGTTTGTAATTCAAGAAGAGATATTGGATGGATTCTTTTCGATGCCCTTCTTCCTTAGTAGAGTCTCAATTTATAGAAGGCACTCACTTCACCGAGAAGCTTCTGGCCAATCAAATTTTTACAACAAAAAAGTTAAAGTACAATTATTTCTTCAAAGTGGTTGAAATAATTAAAGCACTGTCGGCTGCTTTATTCCAACTTTTGAGCTGTCTCCTTCTGCTTTAATGCTCACATGGTGCTGTCTTGTGATGTCGCTTTCTTATCGTCATTTACTTGTGGACGTGTCCCATGAGTCGTCAAGCCTCTTTAATGCATTCTTCACTTTCAAAAAATTGATCGTTCATAATTTCACAAATTTTTTCTTCAAGAATTTTTGATTCTTTATCTCCTTTACAGATAAGGATCCAATTATTGCTCATACCATAGACCATGTATCTTTCTTCATAAAAGAACTGCATCGTTGAGTAGACTGATTTTATTCCAAGAGCTCTTCTATAAATCATCCATTTCTTATTAATAGTAGGTAACTCTTTAAAAATCTGAATCTCCTTGAGTGGATTTTCATTATTTTTCCGAATAGTGACAAGATGATGTTCCCCATACCATTCTGGTTCTTTATATTCAGGACTAATTGTGTAAAACCTCAGTTTAACTGGTTGTTTATCACTGAATTTTTTAACACAATTAATAAATTCTTTATCAAACTGTTCAATTTCTTTTAGATCTATCCTTGGGAAGAGTCGTTCTAAAAATCCAAATGCTATCAATTTTCGAATAATATTGGGATCTGCTCCTTGAATTACACTGATCCTTGGATAAATCGCCGTTGGAAGGGCTGTCAAATACAGAGAACTTCATTCTCTGAAATTATATACCCATTCTGAAAATTCATAATACTCTATCTCCATAGGATGTAGATTATTTTGAACATGATGAGTTGTGATTATTCCCTTTGGTGATTTGAGATCACCAATCGGTACTTTTTTTATTTTCTTGGAATTCACTGATAACAGTAGGCTGTTCCAATTGGCCTTTTGATAAGGATGTTTGAGTACTAGACTCAGCGGCTCCTTTTCCACTTGTAAATTTTTCCAACAATTTGTCAATACTGACGGGTAATTGTTGTAGACCCTTTGTTATGACATTTTCCTCTTGCGAGGTAAGAGGGTCATTTCTCTTAGATTTCAAATCTCCACTTGAAGTTGATGTATTAATTTCCCGAAATGGGATATGACTCGCCTTTTGGCTATATTCACCTTTATCTAAAGGAGGGTACTCCTAGCTGCAACTTACAAAAAAGTCTAAACATTCTGTCAATTTTTCAGCTATTTTTTCTTTATTATCATTTAGTTTATCAATCTTTTTTCCACTTTCAACAACTTTGTTTGATAAATCGCACAAAGTTTGTCTGATGTCAAGATGATCCTCGTCCAAAATCATGATTCCTGCTCAAAAAATCAACAAATAAGTTATCTTTTCCTTTAATATATTCAAATTTAAAATTATAAAAAGATAATAGTATTTGCCATCTATGTAATCTTCTATGTTGAGGTGAATTTGGTAATTTATTATTTACAAGTCCATTAAGTTGAGTATTATCAGTTTGAACAATAAATTCCTTAGGTAGCAAGAACATTTTGAATTTGTTTATTCCTTTAACTACTGCTAATAATTCTTTTTCATTAGTTGAATAATTTATTTCAGCATTATTAAATGTTCCACTAGTGTATCTACAAATCTCATTTAAATCGGTTTTTAATAAAACACTCCAATATAAATCTAATGCATCTGTTTGAACAATTAGCTTATCCTTTTCATCGGAAGTCTAAGTTTAGGTAAATTTTTACAATTTTCTTTTAAATTTTTAACACAAAGAGTATGTTCTTTATTCCATCCTAATTTATTTGACTTTCTTAATAGTTTCTGAAGTTTATTTCTTTTTTCTGCTAGTTTTTCTATAAATCTTTCAGCATAATTAACACATCCTAAAAACTTTTGAATTTGTTGCTTATTTTCAAATTTATCAGGAAATAAAATTATCTTCTCATAAATATGAGGTTGTAATTTTATTCCTTCACTATTTATTATCATTCCTAAAAATTCAATTTCATTTTTTGCTATTTTTGCCTTTTACTGACTAAGTATTATACCTTCATTTGAGCAAAGTGTCGCAAAACTTCTAAAATGTTTAAGATGATTTTCGTATGTTTCTGAACAAACAAGTATATCATCAACATAAACAATAAGAAAATTATAAGTTCTAAAGATTTCATCCATTCTTCTTTGATAAATTTGTGGTGCATTTTTTAATCCAAATGACATAACTAACCATTCATAATGTCCTTGAGGGGTACTAAATGTTGTTAATGGCATACTACTTTCTTCAAGCTTAATTTGCCAAAATCCAGACTTATAATCAAATTTTGAATAATATTTTTTATTCTTAACTATATTTATTAATACTTCTTTATTTGGTAAATAGTATCCATCAAATTTAGTGTTTTTATTAAGTTCTTTATAATTTACAACCATCCTAGATTTTCCTCTTTTTATTTCTAAATGATTTCTAACCATAAAAGCTGGACTACTATGAGAGCTATTACTTCTTCTTATAAGTTTTTGATTAAGAAGTTCTTGAATTTGTATTTGAAATTCTTCTTTATCTTCTTGATTATAGAGCACATGTTTTACTCTAATAATGATCGTTGATTCTAATAGTTCTTTTTAGCTATTGTTTTTTATTTTTCCCATTTTTCAAGTGGGTTTTCATTATAATTTTTTGCTAAAAGATCTTTTATTTGATCAAGAGTAATTGTTTTGATTGAATAATTGAGTAATTTTGGTATAAATTCAATCTTTTCACCACGTTGAGCTCGCTGAACTCTGAATGGTTTAAATTCTCTTACAATTTTTAGTAAATGTCCACATGATGTCTTTAATTGAATCGTATAAATATTTTGACTATGTACGACGGATTTCGCGTATTAAAATACAGAAAACGTCACAAAATTGTATTTTAAGAAATACAAATAAATGAGAATCTTCTTGTAATTGCAAAATTGCATAACCCTCTGATTAATGATCTGAATGTTTGAAGACAAGGAGCCACGTGGCTTGAATTCAAGATTTCGAGAACTGTTGAGAATTTGATTTGCCGAGAACTTGACTTGTTGACACTTGAGTTTCAGAGCTTGGATTTGGACTTCGAAACTTGGGCTTGATCTTGATTTAATTCGAGGAAGATTTTGATCTTCTTGGATTTGTTTGGTTTGAAAAAGATTTTGATCTTCTTCGTGTTTGCCGGACTGGGAGTCGAGATGATTTCTTCTCTTCCTTCGGCTTTGGGATTTCTTCAGCACTTCGTGATTTTCTTCTTCACTTTTTTTTTTTTTTTTTTTCAATGAACCTTTGACCTTATTTATAGGAGAAATTCGTGGCCAATTTTGGTAATCACATAATTAATTCAACTAAATTGATTATAATTGAATAATTATGGATTTAGAAAAAAAAGTAGGGTGGGCCTTTAAAATTTTATGGGTTTATTAAATTTTAGTTTAATTGGGCCGATTATTTAAATTGACCCAACCCATTATTTTATTATTATTATTTTTTTTTTAATGTCTACAAATGCCCCCTCAAGATTTGTTAATTTATTATAAAATAAATAAATTAGTAAATCTTGATTTTCGATTTTTTCTTTATTTTTTTTTATTATTATTATTTTTTTTTTTTGACGTAATTGTTGTTTGATTTATTTATTTTACGCAATTCTTGATTCACTTAATTTATTTATATATTTTAACAGCTCTTTTTATGTTTTATGGTAAGTTGGGCTCAAACAAAGCCCGATATTTAACTATTTATATGAATCAATTATTAGGTTTTTTGAAACAAAAGATCGAGTTTAAAACAGAGGTAAGAAAGATTAGGGTTTTCTCTGTCTCATCTCCTTCTTTTTTTTTTTTTTTTTTCTCTTTCTTTTTAAACGACTGTTCACGTGAACAGTAAAAAAAAAAAAAAAAAAATTTTTTTTTTTTGGGAAACGTACTGTTCACGTGAACAGGAAGGAAAAAAAAAAAAAAAAAAATTTTTAACGCGTGCAATTTGTTCGACACTTTTCACGGTAATAGTGCCTTACACTGTTCACGTGAACAGTATTTTTTTTTTTTTTTTTTTTTTTTTTTTTTGTTGTTGTTATTGTTGTTGTTGTTGTTATTGTTATTGTTGTTGTAAAATTGTAACTAACATTCTTCGTTTCTTTTTTTTTTATTTTTTTTTTTTTATTTTTTTTTTTTTATTTTCAGGATTCAGATTCAACTTTTGGAACAAGTCAAAGATCTTGAGGTCTGAGATTTTTTTTTTTTTTGGAGTAGAGTAAAATTTTGCGTTGAGATATTTTATGGATATAGAAAATATTTGTTCATGAACCAACTCAAGAACAAAGGCCCCGCGTTTCGCCATTCGGAGTCAGTTTGTTTTTGGGACCAATGACCGACTCCTTCGACCGTCTTTGGAACTTCGTTTTTTGTACCAAGTACAGACTACTTCGACCGTCCTGGGAACTTAGTGTTTGGGACCAAGGACCGACTCCTTCGACCGTCCTGGGCACTTCGTGTTTGGGACCAAGGACCGACTCCTTCGACCGTCCTGGGCACTTCGTGTTTGGGACCAAGGACCGACTCCTTCAACCGTCCTGGGCTCTTTGTGTTGGAGGCCATTTACATATCAGAGAAGCTCATGATTTAGACAATAAATGAACTTAAAAGATTTATTGCCCATTAATTTTTTTATTTACCCCTTTTTTTTTTTTTTTTTTTGCTAACTGTCTTTCTCTCTCCCTTTCTTTTTTTTTTTTTTTTAGGAATGGCCGGGACGAACTCTAATGGTAGAGTATATTCTGATATACACGAAATTGTCGAGCTTAAAAGTCAAGGCAAAAGTTATCTCCGTTTCAAAGATACTGATGTGAAGTACCACGCCCAGCCTGGAGTACGAGGTGAGCTTAAACTTAGCATCCATAAGCCGACTACATATCCTTCTCCCCGAGCTCTTGGAACCTTTTTCGGAGTTGCACACACCCATTATTAGTGAATGTCACGAGAATTTAGAAGATGCCACGTCCAACCGATCTAGCGAGTCTTCCTTTTTGCGTCTTCCGCCTCATCATTCCCAAAGCATGGAGTGTGTCCCAAAGGCCGTAATTTGTGAGAGGATTGATAGCAAAGAAATACGATGGGGAAGCGCTTGTCGGGTCGTGGAGAAATTTCTTTCTTCCAAAATTCTCGGAATGGTCTTCATGGGTTCGAAACTTCGCTCAAGAGGAATCTCCGCCGGATTAAGCAACGCGCCGGCCCGCCACGAAGGATTATCATCGTCCAAATTCTATCTACGAGCTCTTTGTGAGGTTTGGTGTCCGTAAACTAACACTTTTGTGACCTCTGCGGTGAAGTTGGTATTTCTCTTTGGGATATCCGCGAGATAAGTGGACTTTCGATCGAGGGTCATTACTATGAAGAAGTTGTCCCAACCCTTTCGTAGTCATCGGATCAACACTCCAAGTCTTGCTTGTATCTCTTTAATGTTTTCGCCCGATCGCGAATGCGATTGGAATACGATTGCGTCGATGAGGAATGGATCAATTTCTGGTTTCGCGAGAATGGTTGTGCCCGCATCCTCGACAACCACAAAAATTATAAGACCGCTATGAGTCTTAATCCATTTAAAAGGCGTCATCAAAGAGCTTCAAAGGAAGTACGAAGACCCGTGGTTGTAGACAAGCCAAGAGATATTTTCCGTAGGGACCGGAGTCATTGGAGCGATTTGTCGATATCTTTGTCTATAGAAGAGGAAGAGGAATTAGAAATAGCGGCTTATCTCTCCCTATGGCTTTGTCGCTTCGTTCTTCCATCCGGGGACGAATGTATAAGAGTTGGGACTTTTAAAGCGTCTTCCTAAAATGGCGAGTGCGGGTACACTTATAGCCTGGTTCCTCCCATATTAGCGAGCATTTATAGAGGACTTACACGGACATCGAATCATCAATCAAACCCGGACCTTGGCTCGATTTCTCACATTCATTTCACGGACATTTTCTTTATGCTTGAGGCTGCTACTTATTTTGTCCGAGGTGTTTATGTTCATGTGGATAGGAGTTATACTCGTCCTATAATTCGGAGATATCTTGGCACACTAAATGCTTTCCGGTCTTGGGAGAAAAATGTTGTTGATTGTCGTGACCTTATCCGGCGAAGGATGGATGCGAACGACTTTTGCTGGAATCCATTCCCCTCATCGTCCCGTCCTCACGTACGAGTGGACGATCAACAAAGGTCTATAGATACTTCAGAATTCATGATGAGTATTCGGTCTGGATTCGTCTCTTACCGTCGAGGGAACTCTCCTTTCATTCTCGAAGCATATAATCCTCATAGGTTTTGCGAGACAATTTGGCTTTTTAGACAAAAACTTCCCGGTTCACCAAGAAAGTTGGATATTGCTCTCAATGCGGGCGATATGTATCGCGTTTGGTTGTCTCGACTCAAACAATGAGTGGATCTATATTTCACATTCCGTAGTATGTGAAGGATACTCATCAAAATGTTGATGCGAGTATCAAATTTGGTGGAATAATCAAGTATTACCGATCTTGACCAAGGTTCAAGTGCAGGTTTTATTTTCTAGTGAGAGCCGCGACTTTGTTCTTAATCCAGTTCCGAATAGGGTTATGGCCAAAGGGCTAAGTTCTCCACACATCGTCCCCGAAGAGATTTCTCGAAAGAGGGAATTGGACTTTCGAAACGAAAGAGTCATTAAGAAGATTAAAATTAAAGTTCCCTCAACAAAGTTTGCTCCCGCCTCTGAGCCTGCTGATAAGATGCCCGAGGTAGTTTTGATTCCGTACGGTAGTCCTGAAGATCGAGCGTCCTACGCACCTGAAAAGACTCTAGCTCTGGGAGTTGAAAGCTCCGGAGATCAGGTATTTTTTTTTTTTTTTTTTTTTTTTTTTTTTGCTTCCTGTATTTGGTCTTATGCAACAAACTTTGATTTCAGACTCCTCTTTCTCGAATATATAATGTTAAACGACCGATAAAACCGATGCCGCTTCAAGCTGTCCCGAATCTTTCAAAAGATGACATTGGGGTTTCTCATATTAACATCAGTCTTCCGAATACACCATCAGATGGCGAATTTTTAGCTATGTCGCCTAGAACGCGGAACGCGGGTAGGCTTTTCTTCTTCTTCTTTTTTTTTTTTTAATCTCTTCTTCTTCTTCTTCTTTTTTTTATATATTTCTATCATTTTGTAGGTTTTCCAAGCATTCCTGAAGGATTTGATTTTTATGTGAATCCGAACTCTTTGCAGGATCAGACTGGCGAGAATGATGGTAGGATCGGTGCACTTCAAGGAATAGATGGTACTCATGATTTTCGCGACCCATCTTGCAAATACCCGAGTATGATTAACGAAGGCATTTCGGCACTCAACATTGATGGTTTCCATGATGAAGACGAGGTGAATTCTGAGACTGCGAGAGCTAACATTTCGGAGATTGATCAAGAAATTCCAGCTGCTCCACCTTCATCGGCTTTAATTATCATTTCGCCTTTAGAAACAAATACTCGTCGGGTAACTCCAATTTGCTCTTCTGTGGCTGGTCCCCCGCCCGGGATAACTCAAGAGTCCCCTTATTTGAAAATTTGCTTTGCAAGATGCCATGACTAATTATCTTCGAAGTGTTTTAGAGACGTCTTGAAACATGGATTTTCTAACATCCGATCTTGGTGGGACGAAAATAATGTAATTCTTCAAAATGTGATTACCCGGCTCATTCGCGTGAGATCCATCACCTTTGGTGAAACGTATGGAGGTATTTCTTAAAGAAATTGACATTTATTTATCCGAAAGAAAGCAACACTTGGAGTGTCCAACCTCAAGAAAAGGCCGAGCGGTTGAAGTTTTTGAATATTCACCAAGTGAAAGATTCTACATGTTCTTCAACTTTGGAAGATAAAATTAGTCACCGACTTCGAGTTAGACGGACTCCGTGATGAACTTCAAACCTGTCGGGAACGGGAGAGCATTCTTGGAGGCCACCGAAAAGGCCGTTGGAAGAATTACGTACTAGAGATGTTTCTAGCGCAAAGATCCATTGACCAGAGAAGGAAGACCCTTGAAGATAGTTTCCTGCAAGTGATCAATGGCGAGTGATAAAATCGAGCTTTTATGATTTTCTTTTTTAAAAAAAAAAGATATTGTATGGATTTTGATTTTTCATTGTTCTTTTTCTTCTCACGATGAATTTTTCTTTTTCTTGTTTATTGGATATTTTTCTTTCGTTACTGTGAAAAATGGTAAACAAATTGAATGAATTTATTAGTTGTGACTGAACTTGAATTTATAATTTATCCAAGCTGCCTACGTACCCAAACGAGATCAAGTCGAACGTAGTTCGTTACAAGAACGAAAAATTCATTTTTATTTTTTATTTTTTTTTTATTTTTTTTTTTGGGAGGGCCTTTCACAGTTTATCCTCTTGCGGGCCAAGAGTATCACAATGAAAATTTTATAAAATAAAACGTTTCAAGCGTAAAAACGCTTTAGAAATTTCCCATTGATAGGCCCGATTTGTAATCCATCTTTGTCGACGATCTTGTATGCTCCGTTTGTGAATGCATGGGTTACGACAAATGGACCATCCCATTTAGGTTGGAACTTGCCCCCTGTTTTTCTTGTGATTATGATTGGTCTGCGTACGCAAAGTACCAAGTCCCCGACTTGAAACGATCTTGGTCTCACCTTCTTGTTGAAAGACTTTGCCATCCGAGCTTGATAACATTCCAGATGCATTTGTGCTTCCAATCTCTTCTCGTCCAAAGCTTCTAATTCCTCCAATCGAAGACGGGCATTTTCTCGTCGTCAAACCTTCTTGGATGGCAATCCGAAGTGACGGGATCCGGACACTCTAGTGGAAGTACGCCTTCCACTCCATACACTAAGGCAAAAGGAGTGGCTTGTGTTGGAGTCCGATACGTAGTTCGATAAGCCCATAAAACTTCACCAATTATTTCATGCCAATATTTTTTTGATTTGGATACAACTTTTTCAATAGCGATAAAGTTTTGTTGAATGCCTCCGCTAGACCATTAGTCTTGCATTATACATGGACGAGTTGTATTGTTTAAATTCAAATTTTTGCGCATAAGTTGTTTATGTGGCTATTGAGGAAGGGCTTTCCATTGTCGGTGATGATGTATCATGGGACTCCATATCGATAAATGATTTGGATACGGATGAAATCCGCAACATTTTCTTTCTTCACTTCTTTCAATGGTATGGCTTCAGCACTTAGAGAAGTAGTCGGTTCCGCGAGGATATATGAATGTCCCGTCGAAGATTTTGAGTTATGGGTCCAATTACATCAAGTCCCCATGCATCGAATGGCCATGAAGCTACCGTCGGATGTAATGGTTCGTGAGGTTGATGGATGAAATTTGCATGAACTTGGCGAGGCTTACATTTCTTTGCATAATCCATGGAGTCTTGTACCATAGTCGGCGGTAGTATCCCATTCTCTTTATTCGAAAATGGAGTTTGGGTCCGGACTGATGAGCACCACGGATTCCAGAGTGGGCTTCTTCCACGACACATGTTGCTTCATCATTACTTAAACATCGAAGGAAGACTCCATCAAATGATCGTCGATAAAGCGTTCCTTTATAAAAGACAAAGCGGGATGCACGTCTCTTAATTTCGGTTTTTCGCCGTGGATTGTCTGGTAGCTTTTGATGTTGAAGGAAATTGATTATCGGTTGTCTCCAATCTTCTTTTTCCTCATCTTTGATTACTTCAACGCTATTATTTTCTTCCATATCACTGGGTAGTAATGACGGAAGCACCCATCTTTGAGCAATTGAAATGGAGTGAGAGAAATCTTCATCCGAGTCCTGGCTAGAACAATGGCCAAATTAGCTAAGGCATCGGCTTCCCGTTTTCATTCCTAGGTATGAATTTGAGTTTCAAACGAATCAAATCTTTTCATAAGAGTCGATGCATATTGATGATATGGCTTCAAGTACGAATTACGGACTTCGTACTCGGCTAGAAGTTGGTTGACTATTAATTTAGAATCCCCAAAGACTTCAGTGACGGACGTCCATATCTATTTGTTTCCAAGCCAATGATAAGGGCTTGATATTCGCCACGTTGTTTGAACATTTCTCCGTTAAGGCAAAAGAGTACGGCATAACAAGATCATGAGGAGTAACAAAGATGACTCCGCTCCGGACCATAACCTTGGTGCCCATCAAGTATAGCCTCCATGATGGTATGATTTCAAAAATAGAACTTCCTCATCCCAGGAAGGTCTTCCCGTAGTTCCCATTCCTACCGGAATTTGGATGGTCGGCAAAGAAAATACGCGAGGCTTGTCCTTTGATGGCTTTTTGTGGAATAAACTTGATGTCGAATTCGGACAATAATACCATTTGCCAATCCTTCCAGAAAAGAATCGGTCTAGACATTATGTCCTTTAAAGGATCAACCTTTGAAACAAGATTGATCGTGTGTGATAGCATATAATGTCTTAATTTTTTAGCCGCAAAAATTAACGCAAGACATATTTTTTCAATAGGTGAATATTTCATCTCGGCGCCTACCGTGTCCGGCTCAAGTAGTAGAGTGCATTCTCCTTTCCTTCATCATTTGCTTGGACAAGAAGTGCTCCTAGAGAATATTCTTTGTCTTTGCAACATAAAGAATTAGTGGCTTCCCGGAATTTGGAGCTATAAGTACTGTGGATGAGATAAATATTGTTTGATGTTTTGAAAAGCATTTTGACATGTATCATCCCATTCGAAACGGTACATCTTTCTTTACCAATTTGTTGAATGGATGGCAACGTCCAGCTAGTTAGAGATAAATCTCCGAATGTATGCGAAGTTTTCCTTGAAGACTCTTCAACTCATGCACATTTCTTGGTTACGGCATGCCGATTATGGCGTCAATCTTTGATTGATCTATTTCAATGCCTCTATGTCGAACAATGAAACCAAGAAATTTTCGAGATGTGACACCAAATGCGCACTTCAATGGATCTTAATCTTTAATTGATGACGTCGAAGTCTTTCGAAAACATCTCATAAGTCTTGTAAGTGATTGTCACGTTCCTTTGTTTTTACGACAAGATCATCTACATAGCATTCTACATTCTTATGCAACACGTCATCGAAGATTTTCTCGTATTGCCCGTTGGTAGGTTGCCCCGCATTTTTAATCCAAACGGCATAACTTTATAACAAAATATGCCTTTAGGGGTACGAAATGCGTAAGTTCCTCGTCTTTCGGATTCATGCGTATTTGGTTGTATCCGAAAATCCGTCCATGAAAGATAAGTCTTCATACCAAGTAGACATCCACCATCAACTCTATTATTGGAAGTGAAAATCATCTTTTGGACATACTTGGTTCAAATCTCGAAAGTCAACACAGACTCGTAGTTATCCATTCATTTTCGTAACAAGAATAATGTTTGCGATCTAAGTTGGGTACTTAACTTCACGTATGAATCCACCTCGATAAGTTTGTTAACTTCCGCTTCGATTTGAGGAACGAGTTCGTCGAAATCTTCTTTGAAGTTGTTTGATCGGCCGAACTCCATGTCTAACCGCAAGGTGATGTACCGGCAACCCTCGGATCTAACCCTGGCATTTCTTTGTAAGACCAAGCAAATACGTCTTTGTATTCTTGAAGCAAATGGGTGTACTCCGATTCTTCCTTTTGACTGAGGAGAGCACTTACAAACACTGGTCTTGGGTCTTCTTCAGTCCCCAGGTTTATTTGTTTCAAGTCATCCACAGTAGCTTGTCCCCCTTCTTCAAACGTAAGTGGGGCCGATTCGAGTTCATCTCATGTGGCGAAGTTTTCGAGCTCGGAGTTTTGAGTTGGGAGCTTCTTCAAAAGCTATATGATTAACGGAGACCTCTTCTTCGTCCTCATCATTCTTCAGAGAAGGGTAAACCTTTTGACGTTGTAGTCTTCTCTTTGATGGTTGAGGCCTTGGACTTGGATCAGAAATCTTAGTTCCAAGTCGAGAAAATGCAGATTGTCTTCGAGATGACTTTTGGGGAGCTTGTGCGTTAGTATCAATTTGAGTAGAAGAAGAAGGATCCTTACTTAACCTTTAGAAGACGAAACTTTGCTCCTTGTATGTCAACCATTTTGGGAGGGTTCCCTTCTTAACCTTTTAAACACCGAAACTCGACATTCTCACTTTCAATTCGATCGAACATCGAAGGTTTCAGTGCCATTCGGAGTTTCTCTCCCTGCGACCTCGTAGATTTGAATCATGATTGGGTTCGAAGAAACCTTCTTGACCTTAATCTTTCTTGGTGGATTTGGATCATACCCCAAACCATACCTAGGTTGCGCCATGAGGGTTCCGTCAGAATGAGAAGGGACACGCCCAACCAAAGGATAGCATCGAGATCACCCAATATGCGAGGCTCCCTTTTCCAAATCCGGCATTCTCAAACAGCTTTTTGACTTGGGGATTATAATACCCTTTGAAGGTCTGTTTTGGCGCATCGGCTCCAAGCTTATTTTGTTTGGATGAGCTAGAAATACTGAGTTTCGATATGTCCGGAATAGACGTTGAAGCTCCCACGTTGATTCGTGGTCTCCGGGATTGCCATGAGTTGATGGGGCGTAAACAATTTTGGAATGCTAGGTATTGGAAGAGTTAACTCTTTCCTCAATACTTCAACATCGGTCGATTCTATTTGAGGTGTTTTACCTTTAGAGAACTCCTCGAGATGTAAGTCTTGATTTACCTTTGATGATTTGATGAGGTTGAACAACGCCGGATGTATTATCATCGTCTGCATCTCCTTTAACTTTGAATCCGGCCATGGTTAACCCGCGAGAATTACATTCTTCATCCTCCACGTAAAATTTGGCGTCGGCAAAATAAGATTCTTCTTCGAGGAATGGTTTAGACTCAACTACCACACATTTGACTTCTCCATCTCGATCAGTATTTGAAACATTGGTGCCAAGTTGAAGGTACAACTCCGGTTTCATGTAACCAAACACGTCCCATGAGTAATTCATATGATGTTTTGGCATCAATGACGTGGAAGAGAGAGCCGAGGAAATTAACTCCTCTATTTGTAACTTCAAACGAATCATGCCAACGGCTCGTTGACCCTTTTGGTTGAATCCTTGGATCATAATTTTGCTCTTGGATAGATCACCGACATTAATTCCAATTCTCTTCATTGTTTTGATGGCATAATGTTGACAAACAGATCCATGAATCGATCATTATGCGATTTATCTTGCATTCTCGAATATGACCACTAACATAGAGTGGTCTATTATGCAAACGAGAGCCCAACTTGCAAATCTTCGTCTTCAAATGTGATAGTGGCCATACGGTCTTGTCGGGTTGTGGATCCAATATGTTCTAGGACTTTGCCTTCGTATTCTTCTCGGATCTATCAACGCTCGCGATTAGAGCTATTCGATCATCAAATGAAGTTTAAGAGACTCTTGCTAAGCTTGTATTGGAAGGAATATTATTGAGTCGCGAGATAGTTTTCTTCTGTTTGAACTCTTTTCTCAATTCCTTTCTTGCTTCGTCTTTCTCCTCTACATTGACAACATTGGAGGTAAAACATTCGTTGTCGAGGAAACCTTTAGGAAGGTAATCACCCAGGGTTAGCGGTCTAGGAAGAATGCGTGAAACTTCTACTCCCTGTTGATTTAGTTGGCACTTTTGACTTGGTTTTAGACCTCCTCCTTTGGTTGTTTGTCGTTCTCGGTTCTCGTCACAAACACTAGAACGAGAAACATGTGGCGCCTTTCGATGACGTCCTTTTACAAGGGTCCATCCTTCCCCGGCCTTCTTCTAGTGTTACCTTTTCATTAGGTTGAGCTTCCATACCGATGCCCTCAACTTTAGTCCTACAAGAGGCGTAGAAGGTGGTATCTTACTTGTTTTGTCTAATATTTGGTATTTCTCCTTCTTACTTACGAAGGTAGACCGGCCATCACCAACCTCGTCTTCGGACTCGAATCGAGAATCCCGAAGACGTCAAATCGTCATCGCAATTTCGTAAAAGGTTGGACGATTGGGTGCACTTGGTCCCTCCATTCCCGGGTAGACGTGAATCGATAGTGATTTCCCCGTCTACTTCAAACTTCACTGGGATGGCTCCTTCTGGAAGTTGTGGTCCAAAATCCTCAGCTGGAGATTTATTGGCATCGCATATATGAGAAAATGTATGTTCCCATTTTACGCAATGGGGGTTGGATCAAACGACCCAAACGAAACCATCGAGCGATCGGCTAGGCTTTCTCCCGTTTCAAGTTTGATCTTATTTTCTTTGTCCAAGCGAACAATAAGATCTTCGGCACAAAACATTTTTCCACCGGGTGACTAATGATCTGTGAAATCTACAATATTTAGGATGATCGACCTTACCTACTTCCTCTCGGTCTCTTTGGGGCTGGTAGTTCGATAATCTTTTGTTCAAGAAGTTGATCTAAGATTCCGGGAACTTCGTAATCGAAAATGGATACTCCTTCTCTTCGAGTTCTTTCGTAGTCACTTGACCTACTTTGGACTAAACCTTTGGTAGGTCGAACTCTGGTTTTGGTTTTGGGTTTGATCTCGTCCTTGGAAGGCTACCTTTGCGGGGATAGTGGAAATTGTCATTACCTCTTTGGGCTTACCTATCTTGAAGTCCTTCTTTATTTCTTTCTTGGGATCTTTCTTGTCACGTGGATCACTTGGCAAGTAACTTCCATGCACTTGCAATTTGGAGCTCCGTGTCATGAGCACGTGTCGCCAACTCTTCGAAGGAGTGAGGCATATTTGCTTGAAGATTGTAGAGTAACCCCCAATGCATGCCTTGGACGCACATGTCAATGGAAGAGGCTTCGCTTATTCGGTTCTTTGCAATTGAGCACGAGGTTTCTCCCGGCGTTCGATGTACTCTACCACTTGGCTCTTCCTTGCTCTGCTTTGTTCGAGCAAGTTCGTGGAAGAGCCGACGATCCACGCTGGTCTTGTAGAAACGTGTTAGGAATTCCCTTTCAAGTTGATCCCAACTATCAATTGACCCACGGCTGTAAGTCGGTGTACCATTCGACGCAAAGACCTTTGAGGAGCGCATACAACCTGTTTCACCATGGTGTCATTGTAAGTGCATTGTTACATGTCTCAATAAAATGAGCAACATGTTGCTTTGGGTTGCCCTTCCCATCAAAACATTGGAATTTTGGAGGTTGGTAACCGAGTGGCATCTTTATCTCATCGATTGACGACTATATGGCTTGGCATACACCAACGAAGATTGCATTGAACCACCATATCACGAATGGTGTCCGCAATCATATGTTGAAGTTGGTGGATCGATAGAGAGCCAATGACGAAAGTTGAGTAGTATCACGCAAAACGTTTTGCACAACTGTTCGATCATGTATATCTTGTTTTACATGGCGTTCTTGGACTTGGGATCCTTACTTTTGGAAGATTTACGGATTTTCTTGATCTTCTTTCGTTAGATTTTGCGGTTCTAGCTTGTGCATGAGTGCGACAACTCTTTGTGCGTCTTTCTCTTCTAGTGACTTCGTTAGTTTTTCAATGGCTAAAGCCATTTGTTGGATTCGATCATCCGAGCACTGAAGTCGCCTCGTGACCATCGGCGCTCAAGTGATTCTTCGACGAACTATAGTCTCCCCGCTTTGTAGAAGTGGTATGAGGGGATCCGACAAGGATGCGCCTTGGAGATGGAGCCCGAACGAGAATTTTTCGCCGAACTCTTGGTCTTTTTACATTGGAACGAGAACTTGGCTTTGTGAAAGCAATTTTCATTACGCCTTTGTTGGAGAACTTCTTTAGTGGTGGAACCGGTTAGTTTTCCCACTTTTTGTTTGGGCTCGGTCGTACCAGGCTTCGCAAGTGTCTCTTCGAGATGAGTCATGGTTTTGCTTCGCTTGTCCGTTTGCCATTGTTGATGTAGTGGTTGAAAGTTGAAAATTCTCACGGGATCAAAAGATGAGAGGACAAGAAGGTCCCACCGGGCGTGCCAAGAAATTTGTACGACGGATTTCGCGTATTAAAATACAGAAAACGTCACAAAATTGTATTTTAAGAAATACAAATAAATGAGAATCTTCTTGTAATTGCAAAATTGCATAACCCTCTGATTAATGATCGAATGTTTGAAGACAAGGAGCCACGTGGCTTGAATTCAAGATTTCGAAGCTGAGAATTTGATTTGCCGAGAACTTGACTTGTTGACACTTGAGTTTCAGAGCTTGGATTTGGACTTCGAAACTTGGGCTTGATCTTGATTTAATTCGAGGAAGATTTTGATCTTCTTGGATTTGTTTGGTTTGAAAAAGATTTTGATCTTCTTCGTGTTTGCCGGACTGGGAGTCGAGATGATTTCTTCTCTTCCTTCGGCTTTGGGATTTCTTCAGCACTTCGTGATTTTCTTCTTCACTTTTTTTTTTTTTTTTTTTAAATGAACCTTTGACCTTATTTATAGGAGAAATTCGTGGCCAATTTTGGTAATCACATAATTAATTCAACTAAATTGATTATAATTGAATAATTATGGATTTAGAAAAAAAAGTAGGGTGGGCCTTTAAAATTTTATGGGTTTATTAAATTTTAGTTTAATTGGGCCGATTATTTAAATTGACCCAACCCATTATTTTATTATTATTATTTTTTTTTTAATGTCTACAGACTATATTGACTAAACTGTTGAAAAAAGTCATTTCCTAAAATAATATCACAATCATTTATATTATATTGGTAAACATTTCTTATGGTTACATTTTAGATCCTATTATAACTTCTATATTTTCATTTTTATATTTTAAAGATTCTCTTACTCTAGTTATTCCTTATAGTTTTAATTGTTGTTTATTTTCAATCCATTTTGGTAATAAAAATTCTTTAAAGACAGTTATTTCAGCTCCTGTATCAATTAAAGCACAAGTAGTTATTTTTGATTCAAATACAGTTATTTGTATATATACACTTATTGAGAATTGTATTTCTCTACTCATTTTTCTTTAAAACAATATGTAGTTATTCTTTGATGTATAATAAGAATTCATTTCTTGTCTATTTTATAATTATCAAGACTATTTAAAAATGAATTTCCTAATAATATTTGATATTCATCAAAATTCATATTATTATCAATATAACATTCTATACTTAATAATAAATCCTAATTTAATTTGAACTTGTCTTATGATATCAGAAGAATTTATTTTTCTTTCAAAATCTCTATAACTATAAGGTTCTACCTTTTTCTTTTTAATTTCTTCATCAATAAAAGAGCAAATATGATTCTGACTTGCTCCAGTATCAACAAGTATTTTAATTTCATTTATCCATTTATTTCCATTAAAAAACTTTCCTTTGATTCCATAAAAACTATTATTTTTATTTTGTATTATTTTTGAAATACTATGTCTTACTGTATTATCTCTAATAATTATCTTATTTTCTTTATATGTTATTTGTTTTGGTATTATAAGTTGATCAATACTTATATCATTATCATGTCCTATCTCAAAATTTTTTATTTCCTCTATATCTTGTTCTGTAGGTAAGATTGCTTCTCCTATATCTATAAATTCTTCGTCTATTTCTATAAAAGGCTTTTCTTTATATATATTTCCATAATTACTATTCGTATAACAATATAATCCTTGATATAATATAGTAAAAACTTTATTATCATCTTTTAATATTTTATGAGTCATCTTAAAATGTAAGTTAAGACAATCATCTAAATTTTTATCATTTATATGTTCACAATATCTTGGATAACAAGTAAATTTTAATTTTTTATAGGCTAAATTTCATTTCACTATTTCTAAATTTCCATTTTCTGCAATTATACATCTTTCATCTTGTAAATTAAGTATTATAGGACTATTAATTCCTTCTTTAAAGCATGATTTTATTATTATTTGTATTCCAGCGAGGTAAACATAAGATATTTTATTTCATTTTTCTTGCTTTAGTTTTCCTAAAAATTCGTTAATATTTGTTTTTGTTATTAGATTCAATTTTATTTTTTCTTATATATGTTTAATATCTATGGCTTTTTCTATTTCATGATATTCATTAATAACTAACTTCTTTCTTCTAAAAGCCGATCATAAAATATTAAATAATATATTTGCTCCGAGTGGTTTTAGACTTAATTCTGCTTTATTAATTTTTTTAAATTTTTCCCAATCAAATTTTCCTTTTAAAGCATATCCTTCTACTCCGTCATATACTTCTGTTTCTAAATCCTCTGAATTTTTAATTTCCATCATTTCTAGGATTCTGATTCTTCAATTCTCCTAATTTCATTATTAAGAATTTTTTGAATTCTTTTTAAAGTTTCCATTTCAATGAGAATATGTATTTTAACAAGATATCCTATGTTTTCATCTAGAACCTCATCAAAGTCTATTAAAAGAAAAGTAATTTTCTTTTCAAAATTTTTCTTTATTTTAAGATTATCCGAGTCTTTTATTTTTCCAATTAAATTTCTTGATTTATTAACAAGATGTTGAATATAATTATCAGTATCTAAATATTCAGTAGAATTGTTAACGTATCATCATACGCAAATATCTTTATTATCTTCCATTTTCTAATGACTTTAAATTCTCAGAATATAGGGCTCTGATACCATTTGGTGTGAGGGGGTCATAAAAATGTAAAAATACAATTAATTCAAAAATAAAATTATTAATCAATATCAAATTTTTCGGGTTTAAGATAGGTGGAAAAAGTTAATGGTGAAGAAAATTTAATTTTTTATTGCAAGGGGCAAGCAATTTTGTCGAATTCAAAATTAGAATTAAAGTTTTAAGGACTAAAGTGAAATTTATTTAATAGTAGAATGACTTGTTTTGAAACCTTTCATATTGAGGGTATTTTTGGAACTTTAAATTTTCAAAATAGTAAAAGGGTATTTTGAAAAGGGTACGATTGAATTCGGGGTGTTTTGAATAATTTCTCCATATTCACCCTAAATAGGATCCCGCTGTTGTTCTTTCGCAAAAAGTTGTTCTCGCCACTGCAGAGCTGTAATAAATCGCATTTCGGAAAACCCCTACCGAAGCATCTTTGCTCTGAGACGATGGCTTCTCTAGACAGCGACGTCACTATGGTTCCCGCTGGCGAGGGATCCTCCGGCGCCGGGCCTTCGTCCGGTAATCCTGCTCCGCCGTCATCAGGCAAGAAAGCCAAGCGATTCGAGATCAAAAAATGGAATGCCGTTGCGCTCTGGGCTTGGGGTATAAACCCTAAACTAACCACACGCACACCATGTTTTTATGTATATAAGAAATTATATTCCGATTTTAGGTTTTGGAGAAACTCTAATCCTAATTCATGATGCAGATATTGTGGTGGATAATTGTGCAATTTGCAGGAACCACATTATGGATCTCTGTGAGTTTTTAACTTTCAATTTGCCTTTCCTTTTGGTGATTAAACTTATTTAATTAACTCTTTTATCGGTGTAATCAGGTATCGAATGTCAGGCTAATCAAGCTAGTGCTACGAGCGAGGAGTGCACTGTTGCTTGGGGTATGTAGCTTCACTGAAACCCTGATTTTTTTTTCTTTTTTTACATTAATCTGTTATTGTATGCCTGTAGATTTTACTGTGATAGGGATTTTCTTAGTTGAATTACTGGATTTGTAATTTCACATTTTCAGAATTTTTGTTGGCCTTTTTGTGAACTGTTATTTCTGTTGTTGTTTATTATATATGGTCCTTTGGATGCTAAACTGGAACAACCTCATAATGAATTTAAAGAATAACTCATCGGGTATTTGTTTTGCTTCCTTCTGACTGTAGTAGTGGATCCTCTGGCAGTTTAGTGTCCCAGAATTTTTGGAGACCCTATATGACATGTTAGAGTTCTCTTCTTTTTAATGGAATCAATACAGTAATGTTAGTTCTTGCATGATTCTCAGCATTGTGCATCATACATTATCTACTAATACATTGCATGCACTGATACTCTACATTTGGCACACTCATATTAGAACAATTAATTATTATTTGTTTATCTTTTTTTATTAAGTTTTACTTCTTTCATGAATGAGTAAACGTTGGGGAGTCCGCATATCAATTTCATTCTTTTAGTGAGTTGAACATTTCTTTGACTAAAAATCAGAGTATTCTAGCAATCTAACCCATACTTGCATGGCATCACTAAATTATCACGATGCAGTCACCTGCCCAATTAACAATATTCAAATTCCATTTAATATGTACCTGCACACTGCTTATAACTCATGGTGGACTTAATCAACATTTCTTTAGCCACAAAGAGGGGGGAAAAAGGTTGACGAAAACTGAAATTCGAATAGGCAAAAAATGGGGATTTCCCCTATTTGACGAAGTACCAAAAAATCAGTCATGTTTTATCATGTCATTTTTGGAGTTGTGGCGCTAGTACTAATTGGAGTGAGATTTAACTAATTTTTGGAGTCCAGCAGATAGAAAAATTTAATACTGTCTCTCACCATGTCTTTTGTGTTTTTGATTGCTTAGCCTACATTGTATGGAGCAACTGCATCGTCCCGTCAATGGACAGAGAGAAAAAAATACCCCCAAGTAGAATGGGTGTTTCTATCGATTGATTACTTTGTTTGCCTTGTTGGTTTAGCACGAATAATAAGCATTATTGTATTAGTAGTTCTTAGGTTTAGGAACTAATTGGGCCTGCCATACCACTTCTACATGACCATGATAGATAGGCAAGAAACAATTGCAAATTTAATGTATGAATTGGGGGCATCAGGTCAAGAATGCATTTTCTGTTCTTCATAAGATGTATGCTTTATAACACTGCATTATTGTATGGTTTATAGATTTGAAAGATAGTACTTGGATCTTGTCTAGAACTGATGACAGTCATTGTTGGTATAGTCATATATCACATCTTTTTTGTATACTTCGTAATCACGATATGAGTTGCCTTAACCGGGGATGAATTTTCGTCATTTCCGTGTAGTATACTTTTTCTCTTACATCTTAGTCTGTGGAGTGTAACCATCTTTGCTGTGAAGATTTTGTCGTTCGGAATCACTGTTGAACTAGACAACGAGGCCTCAAGTTTGAAGCAAACTTTTAGATTATCAGCTTTGTTCAATTGGATTCTTGAGTGATGCCTTGGTACATTTTTATGTGGTTTTCCAATTATTAGTGCATTTTATGAGGCACATTAGCTTTAATGGCAATTTATTACTACTACAAATAAATTTTGAAAGTAATAATTTGGCAAATGGTTGTCTATTTCGTTCATTTTCTCTTTGATTGAGACAAGTTTTTTGATGCCTTAATTTTTAGGTGTTTGCAATCATGCATTTCACTTCCATTGCATTAGTCGATGGTTGAAGACTCGTCAAGTTTGCCCTCTGGGTAAGTTGTTATACAGTTTTCCATTTTCTCTATTATAGTCACCCCTTTTTACAATATCATATACTATATTACTATTTTGTTACTCTTGTACAGATAACAGCGAATGGGAATTTCAGAAGTACGGTCATTAGTAACTTCTCGGGAAGGATGTTGGAGCTATCATTTCTATTCAACATCTAGACGGATTTATCGTGTTTTGAATGCTTATGATGCTCTAGTTATTGTTCATGGAAATTTGAGTACTTTAAATATTTGTAGCAGATTGAACCTATTTTAATCTATAATTCTCATGCTTTATTGCGGCATCTGTTAGTGTTTGCCCAGCTGTTCATTCTGTTATTGTCTTTAATTAAAGCAAACTTTGTGTGCAATTGCAGATCTTGTGGTTGTTTTTGTAGTCCATGGGAGTGATTTTTGGTTGTGTGAGATTGCTAATATTCTATGGATTCAACCTCAAATTAGCTACTTGGACGTCGTCTTCTTTCTTTTGTAGAACCGAAGTACAGTTTTCTATGCCACGAGGCTTTCTGTGTATACCTAGCGCTTATTTTGTAGACTCTTTTGGAAAGAAAAAGTTGTCTACGAGTTTGTATGTTGCCGTTGGTGTTTGGTTTGGCCACTATTTGTATTGGTTCTGAATTCCACAAGACAAACTTGCAAGACTCAGATAAACAAAAGGCATTATATTACATTTAAGATTGAAGCTTAAAATTAAGATGGCGAGTTAATTTAAGATTGTATATTGATAAATGGCATGAAACATTTTTAGTGGAAAAACCAGTTTACGAAGAAAATTAATGGGGGATGCTACAATTACCGGGGGGGGGGGGGGGGGGGGGGAGTGACAACCCCCTCATGAGGCCCCTCACAATGGTGGGGGGCCCACCTTTTTTTAAAACAGGTGGGCCCCTCACCATTGTGAGGGGCCGGTGAGGGGGTTGTCACCCCCCCCCCGGTACAAACATAATTTCCCAAAATTAATAGCCCCTTATCAATAGTTTTAATTGTTTTAGATGGATTTTTTCTCTTTCAAAAAACAATGTGTTACTTTTTTGTTTTTTTGTTGACGTAGGAACCTGCAATTGATACTCACCAGCGGAGCCCCAACCATCTCGAAGGGGCGGAAGGCCGACCACTATAAGTGCGTTACTAGGTAAACTTCACTTCACGTGCACTAGCTCGCAAATTACACAAGAGAGGTAAAATGCACTAGACAAGCCCGGTGTGACGGACTTGATCGAGGAAGTGTTGGCAGAGAATTCGAACTCGTGACTTTTGATCTCCGCGTTCATTTGTTCCACCAACTTGGTCACCCATAATGGGGTAACAACATGTTACTTTATGTCATCATGCAGGTGGTTCAAGTGAGAAATTTGGAGGCTTTTTGAATATGGAATTATATTACTAATACTCTTTAAATTTAAAATACATGGTAATAGTACTTGGAGTGGTAATCATCAGATTATGATCCCACGGGAGCGGCTCCCGAAACTAGCGCAATTTGGTAATCAGCTAGCCGAGAAAGCGGCGCATTCATGATGTATGGAATCAAGGTCTATAAAGGCAAAATCTCGCTTAATCATTATATCTGCAACTAGTCAGTCGAAAAGGGTGTTACCCCCTAAACCACTAAAAAAGGTCTTCCATTAGCATCACTTTTTTGCTCTCTGTGATCGACATGTTAATGCTCGAACTTAAAAGAAATGAACCGAGTGCCATATTTCAGCAATATAGCTTTGCTTTAACCAATATTACCACCATCCGAGATGGCTGACTATTATTGCTTCTGTTTCCTTCTCTTTTTAATTGGTAAAGTTCACTCAACCCTAATCCCTCTAGAGAGAGAGATTGGCACGACCCCGAGCTCAAGGAACGGAGAGGCACACAGCATGACTAGTAACCCCTAGCAGCACCTTGCTAAACGACCATCTCCACGAATCAACAACTTTAACTCCAAAAATTTAGAATTATATAAATCACAAGATAATGGCGACCAGAATCCAATGGGACAAAGAATCTGCATTTTGCTCTGTTTAGATACAGATCCTGTTCTATAGGAACCAAGCGAATAGCAAAATAATAAAAAAGAAATACAAGTGGGGCGCATGTATATTCAGTGCAATGCAGCCAACAAAAAACTATTCAATAAAGGGGTGCTGGTGGATTTCCCACCATCTTCAGTCTTCACAGTAATAAAGTACTATTATAAAACAGAAAACCAAGGTAAAACCTTAATTTACGTCGCCTGAGAGATTCGAACTCTCGCGGGGAAACCCCATGTACTTAGCAGGCACACGCCTTAACCACTCGGCCAAAGCGACGTTTGTTTATTTTTCTGTTTGGATTTAAATATATTATATTATAGTCAAATTTCCTCGTCAATATTAAACTTGTTTCCAGTACAAAATTATTAAAATATCGTCATTCGGTAAAATGGGATCGATAAAATGACAGTGAAGATTGAAGTAGACTATAAACTATGGTCACTTCATCGAGGGAGTCCACTTTCTCTTCCACGGCAAGTCTATTCTACTTTCGTAAAGTTGACAAGGCCTTACGTTTATCATTGTTCCCAGCCCATGGCGTATACCACCATAGCAATAGCATAAGGAGAATCCGCATATTAGTAGGGAAAGAGTCTCATACTTTTTCTAGTAAGATTAAAATATCATCTTTGGCGAATCTTTAATCCTATGTTGTCATGCTATGAATAGTTTGATGATAATGTATAGATAGTTCGAGATTTGTGCAAAAGCATGAGGAACACTTTTGAAGAGGACTTATTAGCCCCTGTTTGTATACTATTATTCAATAAAAATGAGTTTTGCAATGAGATCGTGCAGTTAAAATGTTGGAAAAAATTTAGATTTACGGTTTATATATATATATATATATATTTTTTTTTTTGTAAGAAAGTGTGGTTGAAAATTTTTTTTTAAGAAATAATGGTAGATAAACAAGGAATATTTGCCAAAAAAAAAAACTTTTGTTTAAACCCTCAAAAGTAGCTGATAAAAATGCATACTCATACAAAAGTGTTGGCGAGGAAATTTCCTCATAATTATGTATCCAAAAGAATAGTACAGAGAGAATATTTCCAAACAAATTATGTGGTCCAAAAAAATTGGTCTCAAACATTATGCTAAGGTCCAATCAGACCCAGCTATTACGCATGTATGTAACTAAAGGACAAGAGTGTGTGAAAATGATGGTGTTTGTGACTAATTATTAGTCTCCGAGTTAACATTTATCTCTAAATTCGATGCAAATCAAATAAATAATTAGTTTCTCAAGGGAGTCTTAAAAAGTCTCAATAATGTTGATATTTTTGGCTTTATGAAAGCATCATCGCATGTGAACTTGGGTCAACGCTAGAGTTCGAAATTTCACAACATCTTTCGTGCAGATTGCTATACGTTAACAAACAGTATTGACCATAAAATGTAATTAATTCCATCTTGCTTTTGGTGCGATGCCTACACTAGAAACGTCACTTTCTTTAGTTTGTTCAACAATGGCATGTTTGTTCGACAATGGCACGTTCCCCATCGCGAGTAACGTAGATTTAGCCCTGATTGATGATCATTATTTTGAAAAAAAATGATATTTTGAACAGTAATTTTTGGAGAATGTGATTAAAAAATAGAAAAACTTTTGAATTTACATTGAAAATATTTTATTGTATGAATGTGTAGTTGAAATGAATCTGAAAATTATATAGTTTTATTTTAAAAGAAGACAAACATGGCCTTAATATTAGTGTAAAAAGTTCGACTGGTCATTGATAAGATCAAAATTGGTCAATCCAGAACTCGATCTTGAGCTCTGTGTGCACGATGTTTTCATTCTTCCTTCTAGAGAAAAGTGGCCCAACCTCTAGGATCTCCCACCTTGAGATAGGTGCCATGACTCACTCATCGATAATATTACCTCGACGGTGTCTTGAGTAGTGTTTGGAGATGAGAATTAGGCGAGCCCAAAATCCCATGCGAGTTTCTCATTGGCTAATACCACGTGCAATTCCTTTAAGGATTAAGCTACTTGTACATTCTTTGGATGACATGAAGTTTGACATTGTGTGTATATTCAAAAATGGTTTGGAGGGAAAGTGTGTTAAATTCAAAAACTGTCTAATGTGATAGTGGCACGTGGCACAATGTAAAACTTGATGTCAAACTTATTGTACTTGTAGCATGATTGTTCCTTTAAATGGATTACCATTAGGTGTTGCAAAAGTAGCAACCTATATATTATGTGTTGGTTATTATCGCTGATTTGATAACATATATTTTCTTTTTCAAAGTACACATAAAATATTAAATTAAAAAATTCATGGGACGAGGGCTCACGAATAGGTGAGGCAAGTAGAGCCTAGTCCAATCCAAATGAGCAAGCTTTGCTCGGCTTGCCCCAAAGCAAGCATTAGCCAGCTCAATAATGGACGAGACTAGGCTATTAATATCCTTAGTGGTACTTCAGTATAGATTGTATTTCATCCATGGTCTTATTGTCTACATTGAAAAATCATTGATTAACCATGAGGTCACCACGCAAGTCCTTCGCAAGAACGTCATAGGACCAACCTTTGTAGCTCAAGGTTCCTTAAGATTGACCTACGACTCAACTTTGGTTATGACCTCAAGCACAATCTTGATCTCACTATAAGTTAGCATTTGTGAATCCAAGCACGTGGGGCCCCTTTCCTTTCCCATTCTCCATGAGATAGAAAATAATCTACACTCATGGTAAGGGACCTCGACCTCTATAGACCTATACCTTTGGCAGAGGGTCCTGACCCCTATAGACATACATCCTTGGTAGGGGACGCCAACCTCTATATACTTAATAATTAACAAGTCAAAGGGGCAAGGTTCCCAATCTCTCGCTTGAATTAACATGGGCAATTCCTGAAAACCTGACTTCCTTAATGACCAAATCCTACTTGAGCTCTATTATCGGAGTCATACTACTCCTTGACCAAAGAAGTTTACTCCTCACAACTCAAAAATACAATGTACTACGACTCTTAAATCCATGGACACCTAGGTCCATTAGAATGTGCACGAGATAGGTGTCCTAATCCTCTTAGGATTACACCACAAACTATTATAAATATACATCACATGTTCGTTGTTCAGGTACATTCACGCTATAGCACTAGGATTATATTCTCTTCATCTGTTTACAGACTTAGGCATCGAATGGGCTTTGAGGTCCATACACCGCGCCTTTTTTTTAGGTTATTTGAAGCAATGTTCGTTATTTTAGCTTGAGTCCATATGCCTCAGGTTCGGGTCACTAAACTTATATATGGGTTTCAACTTTTAAATCGGTTATTGAGCTTTTAAGTTGTTCTAAATTACTCATCCAACTTTAATATGTGTTTCACGGTAGCAAACTTTGTTGGAATTTGGTTAAAGATTGAAAATTTAGTTAAATATAAAATTTGAAAAGTGACTGTGTCAATTTTGATCAAATATTCGGACCGACCCGATGGTCAAATTATAAAAATAAATAGACTAACTTATTCTACTTATCGAGTAGATTATTGTAGTATATTTAGAATCTCAAAATCAATTTTAGGTGAATGAGAAATTGCGGTCCAAATTTGAAAGAAAAATAAGGAGGAAAAATGTAACACTGCCCTCGAGCGACAGGCTAGCAGCAAGCAGGCCAGAAGTTTCTGTTGAAAATGTTGCTCTGGCGCTCGAGCGAGAGACCATGGACAGGCATTGAGTTTTTTGGCGTGTCTCTTCACTCACAACCTCTTATCTTCTATAAATATGACCTTTTAGACGTCTATGATGCATCCTATATCATTTTTACATTGAGCTTTCATTAAAATCTCTTCCAAAAATTGTCCAAAATTCATTCCACAAATTATTTCTTGTAGAAAGAAGAAGAATTGCTTGAGTTCGCTATTATTTGTGGTTTGAAATGTTTCTACCACAAGTTGTATCTATTGTATCTTGGGAGACAAATGTCGTAATATGTTTGTATTGTTGCTGGGCAATTTTGTCTTAAGGAGAAAATATTTTATCTCTTGCCTTGGATATTCGTTTCTCTCATTTCTTTCTTTTCATTTTCTATTCCATATTAAGTTTGATTACGCACCCGCAAATTAAACTTTACCATTCACTTTATCAATTACAAACAACCATGTTTCTACACAATCAACCAACAGACTGAAGACAATTTTTGCGGTTGTTAGTTGAAAAACATATCATTTATCTTCATATTTGGAATAAGCATTCGTGTGTAATAGAAATGAACACTGTCTTTGACTATACCTATACCAAACTCTCCTATTCCACATGTGGAAAAAGGGAAAATTTTGGAGGCGTGGATTTCAAAAGATGTTATTCTATCTTATATATTTGAATTTGACAAAGTTTTTAAAAGAAATCGCTCTTACGGTACAAGAAGAAAAGAATAATCGTGAATCGATTATTGCCTTAAATGCATGAAAGCACTCGGACTTCCTTTACAAAAATTATATATTAAATGATTTATATAATACACTATATGGAGTATATAGTTTTATGGATTCAACCAATGATCAATTAGATTCATTGGAGAAGAAGTACAAGACCAAGGATGTCGGAATATAAAAGTTCATTATCGATAAGTTTTTGGACTACAAAATGGTAGACTCCAAAATCGTGATAAGTTAAGTACAAGGATTTCAAGTTCTACTTCATGATATACATGCAGAAAAGATTGAATTGAGTAAATCTTTCCAAGTTGCAGCCATCATTGAGAAAATTCATCCTATGTAGAAAGATTTAAAGAACTACCTCAAGCACAAACTCAAATAGATGAATTTGGAAGAATTGATAGTCCATTTGAGAATTGATGAAGACAATAGAAATACAGAAAAAAATCTATTGTTCAATCTGGTGCAAAATTTGTAGAAACTGGTTCGAAGGCCGTCAACAAAAAGCGTAAGATCTTCGGTGACGCACCAAAAAGAGGTTACTCCAAGAATACCAAGAAGTTTAAAGCAAATGTTTCAATTGTGGAAAAGTTGGACATCGTTCAAATGAATGTCGAAATCCGAAAAAGACTGCACAGGCAAATATGGTTGAAAGAGATACCATATCTGAAGGAGTTCAAGAGATGAGTCTATCTGTAGTTGTTTTTGAATGCAACACGGTTGGTCCAAGGGATTGATGGGTTGACACCAGTGCTACCTACCATATTTGTACAGACAAGACCATGTTCTCAAACTATTATGAATTTAAAGGAGAACAATTGTTCATGGGGCACTTTGCAAATTCGAAGGTTGAAAGATTTGGAAAGATCACATTGAAAATGATTTTCGGGAAAGAACTAGTCATCTATAATGTCCTAGATATGTTGGACATTCGCAAGAACCTAGTTTCGGGTCTCTACCTAGCAAGAGATACTTTAAACTTGTATTTACATCGGACAAGTTCGTACTTACCAAAAATGATAGGTATGTTGGTAAGGGTTATTTTAGTGAAGGAATGTTCAAAATGAATGTCTTTACAATTGTACCAAAAAACATTATGAATACAAATTGCAATTATATTTATATGCTTGAGTTATCTTGTTTATGGCATAGACACATTAATTACCAATCAATGCTTAGCTTAATTTCAACGCTTAAAATTGATTATAATCATAAATGTGAAGTATATGTTAAAGCAAAGTTGGCAAAAACATATTTTCACCCCGTTCAAAGGAACACGCCACCTTTAGAATTAATACATAGCGATATATGTGATTTGAAATTCGTTCAAACTAAATATGGTAAAAATACTTTATAACTTTCATTGATGATTGTACACAATATTGTTACGTCTTTCTATTGCGAAGTAAAGTCAAGGCCATGTATTCAATCATCATAAGACGGAAGTTGAAAACTAACTTGGTAAACGAATAAGAATATTCGTAGTGATAGAGGTAGAGAATATGGGGCACCATTTGAAAAATATTGTTCCGAGCATGGAATCATTTATCAAATGACACCTACTCACCTCAATTGAATGGTGTTATCGAACGCAAAAATCGAACTCTTATAGAGATGTTGAACGCATTGTTGATAAGTTCGGGTCTACCCCATTTTTTATGGGATAAGCTATTCTTTCAAAAAATAGCATTATTAATGTGCTAATCGATTCTAAGACGATTGATTGTATATTTATTGAATACACCAATAATAGTAGTGCTTATCGTTTTCTTGTACATAAATCTGAAATTCAAGATATGCATGAAGAAACCATAATTCAATCAAGAGTGCAATATTCTTTGAGAATGTTCTTCCAAGTAAAGACAAGGAAAATGCAAGTTCAAATAAAAGAACTTATGAGACTACAAATGCACTTCAAATGAGAAAGGATCAAGTAGTAGTAAAAGAGCTAGAACATCTACTTCGTTTGACCCTAATTTTCTAACCTATATGGTAGAAAATGATCCAAAGACTTTCGATAAAACAATGTCTACTCAGGAAGCACCACATTGGAAAGAAGCTATCAATAATGAGATAAATTTTATAATGCAAAACCATACTTGGGAGTTGGTTGATTTGCCTCCCATAAATAAGCATTTAGGGTGTAAATGAATTTTCAAAAAGAAACTAAAATCGGATTTGTCCATTGACAAATATGAGCCTAGTTTGGTTGCCAAGGGATATAGACAAAATGAATTACTTGACTTCTTTGATACCTACTCACTCGTGATTAGAATCTCTTCGATATGGTTGTTAATTGCAATTGCTGCATTATATAACCTTGAGAATCATCGTATGGATGTAAAAAAGGCATTCGAAAATAGTGAGTTAGAAGAAAAGATATACATAGAACAACTTGAAGGGTTCATCTCTCCTAATCATAAACAAAATATTTGTAAACTTGTTGAGTCCTTGTATGGATTGAAACAAATTCCTAAACAATAACACCAAAAGTTAGACAAAATGATGTTGTCTAATGGATTTAAGATAAACGAGCATGACAAGTGTGTATAAATTTAAAAAAAAAAAAAAAAACACCTAAAGCCATGTGATTGTATTTCTATATGTAGACGATATGTTGATAATGGGTAATAGTCACGAAATAATACTAAACACCAAGAGAATACTAACGAAACATTTTAATATGAAAGACTTGGGTCTAGCTAATGTGATATTATTAGGAACTAAGAGAAATTATACTTTTTCAATCTCACTACATTGAGAGTCTACTTAAAATGCATAATGTACTTGAAAAAAGTCTTGCAAAAACCCCCCATTAACACAAGTTTATACTTAGTCAAAAATACAAGTGAATGTGTGTTACAATTAAAGTATTCACAGTTATAAGCAGTCTAATATATATTACAAATTGTACTCAATCGGACATATCATTTGCTATGAATAAATTTAGTAGATTCACAAGTAATCTAAGTCATGATCATGGAAGGCTCTGACAAGGGTTCTTAGGTATTTGAAATATACTTTAACTTATGGATTACACTTCATAAAAAAAAATTAGGAGATATTGAAAGGATATTGTGAAGCAAATTGGATATCCGATGTGAAGGATTCCAAGTCTACTGATAAGTGTATTTTTTATACTTATTTGGGGTTTAAAACTATAGAATTTTATTGATTTTTTGACAAAATTTTACATAATTTATGTTATATTGCATTGTGTAGGTAAAACTTTATGTTTGATGAAGAATTGGAGAAAAGAAGCAAAATATGGTGAAAAATGGTAAAATCCAAAGTTCGAGGATCAAATTACAAATACTCAAGAAGATACTTTGAAAATTGCTAGGAGACAATTGGATTGAAATTAGAATTCAAAAAGGAATGGAATATGATTAAAGTATTATCAAAATCAATTTCCAATCGCTCAAGATATATTCCAGATTTTTAGCCGAATATTGAGACCCTTTTTGGCATAGTAAATGTCCGAATTGGAAAAACTCTATTTCAATCAAAGTTGTATCCCTTTAAGTTATCTTTCCAACTCACTTTGAATCGCATCAATCGGATATTAGAAGAGAAAGTTATGACTAAAATACGGACTGCTGTGCAGAGACAAAAAATCTGCGCGCGAAGGCAACTTTCTTTATTCGATTAGAACTCTTTTGGAAACCAATTTGGACGTGATTTTCAACCAATTTTCGGCTCCTATAAAGAGAGAATAGCAGAATACATATGGAGAACCTCCCTAGACCTAAAAATCTCCATATTATACATATTTTGGAGGCGAAGAACGTGGCTCACAACGTGGAATCAAGGCGAATTGTATAGGATATTGAAAATTCTTTATCCGGATTCAAGTTTAACATCAAGAACGTGGATTTTTCCAACTTCTTCCATCTTTCTTATTTCCGGGTGATATTTTTCCAATTATTCTTGTGTAATTTAATTTCTACAATATGCTATACTAAATTCCCTTATATTGGATGGATGATGAAACTAATTAATTTTTAGTTTTTAATTCGATATCATGTGTTTTTAATTTAATTCTTGCATTGTGATTTCATAAACATATATGAATTTATTGTTTTTAATGTTTGCGCACCATTATGACAATTAGTTGCTTATTCGTAATGTTGGAAAACTCACGATAGGTAGAACACTGTTTATGGAACACATGGACAATAAATATTAGGAATAATATTTATGGCGTGTGCGGTCATGTGTGATAATCCTAAACGTCAATGCTTACTTGTCATATGAATTCTGACTAGGAATATGATCGTCTCGTGGCAATCGTAGATTTATTATATCTTGGGAAAAAATAGTAAATGAAAGTGGAATTATTGATCGTCACAATTGCATGAATCGAATTAATTATCACTAATTGAGAATTGAAATTAAAAATTGATTAGTGGAGTCGAAAATCCAATACACTCACCCACATTTGATTTAAAACCATTTTTTTATTACTTTCGTAGTTATAGAACGTAGTTAACTAAAAACCAACAATCTTTTATTACATTTGCGAATTTAAATATATCGAATTCTCTAAAATTGAGCCTTATTCCCTGTGGGACGATAACTCACACATCACAATTATTACTTGTACAACGAACTCGTACGCTTGCGAGATTTTTGCGTAACAAGTTTTTGGCGCCGTTGTCGGGGAATAACGGATTTAATTTTAGTTTAGTAGTTTATATTAAATTCGATTTTTGTTTTATTCTTTTTATATTTTTTATTATTGATTTTGGCTAACCACCTTGATTTTTCGTACTTGATTCTATCCAGGTGCCGTTCAACAATGCATCTAAGATTCTAACATGACATGGTGAAAAGATTTTTGCAATAAATAATCTCGACATGGACGACGAGGAAGAAGATATCTATTGTAAATTATGTTATGGGGTGCATTATACTGGCTACTGCGTGAATACATGCACTGAACCCTTTCAACTCAAGTTCCTGCGGTTTAAACAATATTTAAGATGTCGGAGATTCGCAATTGACACATCTGATGAAAGCTACATGCCTATGGGCGAGTGTATCCCTTCCGACACGTTTGTGAAATTTGGTCCTTCCATATTGAACGAGGAGGCAATTGCAAAATACTACACTGATCTTGCCAAGTTAGATGAAAACAAAATGTGTATGGGAGATGGCGTATTCTGGATTGAATTTAAAAGATGGAGATACAATCCACTCGAAAAATTTGAAAAAGATTTTACATTGCCCGTGGAATTAAATTGTGAATTTTCCATTCAACCTGATGAGATATCAATTATAAGAAACGAGAACAAAGATGATGAAAGATCAATTACAAAAGAACAAAGTGAAGACGAGGCAATTAATGAAGACAACGTTAACCCACATTCTGTAGACTTCATTGATTGCCCTATCATTGAATTTGTAATTAAGTCCGAAGAGAAGGAAGAAGTCTATTTAGTTGAATTCAAATCGGAGGAGATAGGCAAGTCATATCACATTGGAGAGGGTAGTGTTAAAATTTGTTAAAGTAATGAAGAGTGGAGTAAAGTCAGAAGAGACAAACTGAGCAAGGTATCAAAAGCGTTCTTCAAGATTCCATGATACCGAAACAACAAAGTCAAACTAAGGACTTTAAATAAAGCGCTTATTGGGAGACAACCCAATTTTTCTTCCCTTTTATTTATTATGCTTTCTATTAATATGATAATTTAGATTATATTTTTTGTCATTCAATTTTAGGGACTCATCATTCATACCACGTTTTCCCTTAAATCTTCGATATGTTAGTTGGTTTATTAGATGTTAGAGCTAAGTAACACCTGTTCCAAATTTGTGAACCTTAATACTTTATTTGATTACATTGTGCAGGAACATGACGTCGCGGAACATTTAGACCAACCAAGACCAAAGAGCCAACGGGAGTAATATGAAACTAGCAATTGGATTGCAAGCCATATTAGGGGAGTCTTTTCTTCATTTCTTCTCCACCCCTTTATATGCGCATTTAGAATTTAAACATTGAGAACAATGTCTAGTTTAAGTTTTGGGGTGGAAAACATGAGTTTTCATTTTTTTTTTTATGTATTTTTGTGCTTTTATTGCTTTAGATAATATAAAAAAATAAAAAAAAAAAGAAAAAAAAATTCTTTTTGTGTGCTTGTGTGAGTTAGTTGGCCTGACTGGCAATGAGAATGTATTGAATTATAAATTGATTTATGAATGGTGAATAGTTGCATGCTTAGATTAATTTTTACTTTTCCATGTGAAATTTGATATATATTGAGCACGTGAATTAAGGTAAGCATTGTGTACGAATGAGTTGATTTCATAATTTGATATGTTGAAATAGTAGAACATATATGTTAAAACCCAAAACCACTAAATTTTACATCCTTAGACCACATTTAGAATAGTTTGGGAGATTTCACTGTTGTGGGAAGATATTGAGATAAATGGGGATTCCATGTGTGAACAAGAAAAAAAAATTGTGTGGATTGTCTAAGGTCAATAGGATGCAATTGGGTGAATATCTCAAGTTAGAGGTCGTTTTACTTGAATTGGTGTTTAATAAGGGACATTACACTAATCAAGGTAAAAAAAAAAATTATTTTATTTGAAAATTTCTCTTCGTAGCCTTTATGACTTGAGCAATTAAGCTTGCAAGAGTCTTTAAAACCTGGTGCCCTATGGTCATCTAACTTGGGAGTCATTGGCTGAAAGCTTGTTACATGAGTCATTTAGAAAGCTTAAGGGAGAGAATGATTCAAATAATAAAAAAAAAGCGTTGAAAAAAAAAAATTGATTGAGAAAAAAAATTGATTAAAAAACAAAAAAAATAGAAAAAAGCAGGTGCATGAAACAGAAGACGCACCAAATGCCCTGGTTATGTCCCGAACACTTGTTTAAGGAAATTTGACTTTTTGATAAGGGATTATTAGCCTATTAAATCCTAGAGATTGAAGCAATCAAACTATGGAGAATCCTTATTTATTGATATGTTGACTTTCAATTAGTGAGATTTACCTAAATTAAAGAGGTGATGATAGTAGAAAATTCAACCTTAGGTCTCACACTAGGAAAGAATAAGTTTGGGGGTGTGTGAATCTTACGAGCGATGAAAGAACATATTTGACCATTGAGGGTCGGGAATTGAAACAACTTATGAACACACAATACTATGCTTAATTCTCCACACACACACACACACACGTCGATTTTACATTGAAAAAGTAGATTTTAATTTTTGTATTGTGATTTTGAAGCTATGCATAGATTGGATATTATGATTTCAATTTTGAGATAAAAAGCCAGGGTAACTAGCTATATCGTTTTGCATTGCTTGATTGTGTGACCATCAATTAGATAATTAGCATTGCATGTTTGTGTGTTTGTTAGGTTTTAGTTTTGTTTGAGGACAAACAAAGATTCAAGTTTGGGGGTTTGATAAGTGTATTTTCTATACTTATTCGGGGTTTAAAACTATAGAATTTTATTGATTTTTTGACAAAATTTTACATAATTTATGTTATATTGCATTGTGTAGGTAAAACTTTATGTTTGATGAAGAATTGGAGAAAAGAAGCAAAATATGGTGAAAAATGGTAAAATCCAAAGTTCGAGGATCAAATTACAAATATTCAAGAAGATACTTTGAAGATTGCTGGAAGACAATTGGATTGAAATTAGAATTCAAAAAGGAATGGAATATGATCAAAGTATTATCAAAATCAATTTCCAATCGCTCAAGATATATTCCAGATTTTTAGCCGAATATTGAGACCCTTTTTGGCATAGTAAACGTCCGAATTGGAAAAACTCTATTTTAATCAAAGTTGTATCCCTTTAAGTTATCTTTTCCACTCACTTTGAATCGCATCAATCGGATATCAGAAGAGAAAGTTATGACTAAAATACGGACTGCTGTGCAGAGACAAAAAATCCGCGTGCGAAGACAACTTTCCTTAGTCGATTAGAATTCTTTTGGAAACCAATTTGGACGTGATTTTCAACCAATTTTCGGCTTCTATAAAGAGAGAACAGCAGAATACATATGGAGAACCTCCCTAGACCTAAAAATCTCTATATTATACATATTTTGGAGGCGAATAACGTGGCTCACAACGTGGAATCAAGGCGAATTGCATAGGATATTGAAAATTCTTCATCCGGATTCAAGTTTCACATCAAGAACGTAGATTTTTCCAACTTCTTCCATTTTTCTTATTTCTGGGTGATATTTTTCCAATTATTCTTGTGTAATTTAATTTCTACAATATGCTATGCTAAATTCCCTAGTATTGGATGGATGATGAAGCTAATTAATTTTTAGTATTTAATTCGATATCATGTGTTTTTAATTTAATTCTTCCATTGTAATTTCATAAACATATATGAATTTATTGTTTTTAATGTTTGCGCACCATTATGACAATTAGTTGCTTATTCGTAGTGTTGGAAAATCCACGGTAGGTAGAACATTGTTTATGGAATACACGGACAATAAATATTAGGAATAATATTTATGGCGTGTGCGGTCATGTGTGATAATCCTAAACGTCAATACTTGCTTGTCATATGAATTCGGATTAGGAATAGGATCGTCTCGTGGCAATCATAGATTTATGTGAAATCAAAGAAAATCATTGTGGATTCTCTTACGAGAGGTTTACCAAGAGATCAAATACGTCGTCTATCGAAAGGAATGAGATTAAAGCCTACTACGTAAGAATATTTGTAATTTTAATCCTACATTGTTGACTGGAGATCCCAAAATCTTTCTTTAAGGGGATAACTAAGTTATGAAAATTCAATGAAGCGTTTGGAAAAATATTTCTTAACTCATTCCTATGATAATTAAAGTGCTTTCTACAAAATCTAAAATGTTAAGATATGCTTTAATGATTCTTATATCTTAATTAAGTGAAATGGAGTAGAGCATAATACTTTTAATAGGAGGTCACTTATGTAAGTGTGAGGTGAGGCCGCTTCAACGAAATTGTTCACACCTGAAATTTTCTAAACAATTATGAAACCCAAAAGTGGTTTAGGGCCAAAATGAACCAAGTCATGAGAACAATTAACGATTTAGGGAAAACATTTATGTAAGTATTGTTGACTTAGTTTACACCAACGGCTAAATAGTTCAAGACATCACATTCACCAATTAGACAAGTAAATTTGATAGTATTTACTAAGGAATGTTCAAAGTCGAAAGCTACCTTACATGATACATTGTTTTTCTACTCTCTCTCTCTCTCTCTCTCTCTCTCTCTATGATGTATCATATTTTCGCATTGCATGAACATATTTGAATTTTCATTCATATGAAGGCTTGTTGGAATTTGGTTTAAAGATTGAACATTTGGTTAAGTATAAATCTTGAAAAGTGACTTTGTGTCGACTTTGGCCAAATATTCGAATTTGATCCAATAGTCAAATTATAAAAATAAATAAACTAACTTGTTCTACTCATTGAGTAGATCGTCGTAATATATTTGAAATCTCAAAACTAATTCCGGATAAATGAGAAATTACGATCCAAAATTGAAAGAAAAACAAGGAAGAAAAAAGGTAACACTGCCGCTGGAGTGGCAGGCTAATGCCTGGCTAGTAGCGAAAAATTTGATTCAGCGACAGGCTAGTGGTAGGGGGCGAAAAGTTTTCGTTGAAAATGTGTCACTGTCGCTCGAGCGATAGGCCAATGACAAGCTAGTGATAGAAAATGATGCTTCTATTTGTGAAAGTTGTTGAGTTTTAAGGTGTGTCTCTTTACTCACAGTCTTTCATCTTTTATAAATAAGACCATTTGGACGTCCATTATGTATCTTATATCATTTTTGCATTGAGTTTGCATCAAAATCTCTTGTAAAACCTCTCTAGAATTCATTCTAAAAATTATTTCTTGTAGAGAAGAAGAATTGTTTGAGTTCGCTGTTGCTTGTGATTTGAAGTGTTTTTACCACAAGATGTATCCTTTGTGTTTTGGAAGACAAGTGTCCTAATCAGTTAGCACCGTTGTGGGGCAATTTTGTTTTTAAGGAGAAAATGTTTTATCACTTGCCTCGAATTTTTCTCTTGTCTCTCCTTCCTTGTTTTTTCATTTTATATTTCATATTAAGTTTAATTACGCTCCTTCAAATTAAACTTTATCATTCACTTTATTAATTACAACCAACCATTTCACTACACAATTAACCAACAAACTTTAGTTTGTTTCACATTAGTCACCAATTATAAAATTTATTTCGTGTTGGTCACCATGTTAGTTTCCTTGGAGCTCAAACTTTGTCTGCTTAAATTAGCTACAACCGAAAAAGTTTTCAAATGAGTAATCTCTAGTATGGGATGATATTTAACCGCTAGTTTAACGTTAATTTTAAAATGGAGAGTAGTACAAATGGAAAATGACCATTGTAGAACAAAATTTAAATTTTAGTGACTAAGTTGAAACAAATTAAAGTCTACTGACTACCACAAAAAAGAATGTGACTAGTTGAGAATAAATTGAAGTTGAGTGACCAAATTTGAAACCAGCCTATAAATTTAATGACAGATTTTGAAATTATTTTGACATTCATTCCTTTTTGTGGGAAGACTAAGAAGCCATTTCCAAATGGTACCACACAGAAAGCATTATTTAAGTGGTGTGTGTAATGGAGCACTATAATAAAGGATAATATATATATATATATATATATATATATATATATATATATATATATATATATATGTTGCATACAAATAATATTATGCTCTATAATGTGGCTTATAGAGTGTATATTCTTTTGGCTAAACTAATCTTGATAAGATATAATCTTCTAATTTCAACTTATTCATGATTGATGTCTTCTAAGAAGTCATTGAAAAGTTAAACAAATTTTTTTTATTTTTTTACTCTATCCAACTGACAAACCTTAAACAATGTTCACATTTGCATTCTGGATTGAGCGTAAACGAAGCTTACATAGTCGAATACAAACCATATTCAATCAAATTTTAACTAATGTACTCCCTCCGTCCCAATTATATAGGCTTGTTTGGTTTTTCACACGGATTAAGAAAATTTATTTAATGTCATTGGAAAATTAATTTTTGCCAAGATCTTTCCTACTTTACCCCTATTTAATTTTCAGTGGGTAAAACTAAATTATTGTTGGAATTCATAAAGAATTTGAATTTTCAAGAAGTTTGCATATTAAGTGGGGAAAATTTAATAAGGGTATATTAGTAAAAGAACACAATAAAATATTCTACATTAGGAAACAAGCCTATATATTTGGGACAAGAGAAAAAGGAAACCCAGCCTATATAATTGGGACGGAGGGAGTAATTAAATTCAAGTCGACTAAAAAATGTATTCAAACTTAATAACTAGTAAAAGGTTGAGTTAATGTTGAACAGAAACTGTTCAAAGTCGGTGTAAGAAAGATACTAATGTTGGAAAAGAAAATTTGTTAAAAGGACAGAAGTTAAGCGTGCAGATTCTTTTGACTGACCGAAAATGGCGCCTCTATATGCGTTTACATTTAGAGGGCCAGCCTGGTGCTCGTGCCCTAACAACTTTACTCCACTTCTATTATTTCTTTATTTTTTATTTTTATAATATGCAATTAAGTGAATTTATTTTTCTTTTGCATACAAGCTATTAAGTGATTTTTTTTTTTTCTTTTTGTGGAGATAGGCAATTGTTGATTCCAGATAAGCGCACATGTGAGGAGTTAAAGCATAAATATGAACTTCCACTAAACACCATTTTAATGAAAAATGAACTGGCAATTTGTTATTAAGCAAGAGCGTAATGCTTAAGTTAGTTTCGTGTTTGTCACTGTTGAACCAAAAAAATGAGCTTGCGAGCTCACGCTCCCTTAGACGAAAGTTAAGTACACAACTAACGAAAACATAGAAGAGCTCTCAGGTGGGGGTGGACGACCCCCTTGAATTATACGCTGGTAGAAATCGTTGTTAAATCTCATATGAGCAAGCATTTAAAGTATAACTTTTGAACCATGTAACATAGAAGATGTAAGACGATTATTAACACGTGAATAGATAACAAAATCAGTTATAAACACACCATTATATGACTGTCACCTGTTATTTTCTTGAATGGCCTAATTACCCCCAAATCCGTGAAGGAAACCTATAAATATTCCCGTTTGAGATGATGAATGCATGTAAATTCAAATATCTCCCTTTCAAATTACGATTTCCCTTTTTGCTTCTGTTTGAGCATCAAAATCAGAGAGTATAGGAGAAGAAAATTCTGGTTAGGTGAGAAGAATTTGTTTATTATAATTTTGTAGTCAACAAATGACACCGTCTATAGAAAATTGAGCAAAGAAAACCGCAAATTTATTCGAGTTGAGAAATCACTTGCAAAAATGAGCCGAGTGAAAGTAAGTCTGGAGGAGGTATAAGCACCGGAGGTTGAAAGTAAAAGAGATAAGCTATAATCTAGTTAGCACAAGCGCAAGCGAGAGGATATTACAGTGAGACCACAAAAGGATTTGTCTCCTACTCAATGTCGACGTCTATGAAAGAAGAAGTCGGCAGCAGATACCATATAGATTATGGCTGTAGACCTTAAAACACTAACGGCATAACATGCTACTTTGAGCACGAAAATAAGGAACCTAAAAGGTAGCGTAGTTTCAAAAAACCGCCGAAAAGACATGTAATCGACAATCTCTAACCTCTTTAATTAAATCTATAGAATCTAGAAGTGAAACTTCAGGTCCTGAAGAAGAGGTAGTAGTCATCCCGACAATAATAGTTGGAGAATGTTTTCATAGAATGCTCCTAAATAACAGAAGTACAATAAATGTTTTATACGAAGAAGTTTTCAATCGAATGTAGAAATATAATGGGAGAAAGGGCAAGCCTGATAATGTATACACTAGACATGCTGATAATGACGATTGTAAATTTGAGACCGTATTTTTTTTTTCCAGAAATGACCACAACCTTTGAAATATGTTACAAGTCCTGTACAATATTATATGTAAAATTTCAAAAATTATCCAAGTAAATATACATTAACAATTTGAAAGCTAAGCATTGATGAAGAGATTGAGCACAAAATACTCGGTGAAGCATGCCATGAGTATCCAATTTGTGAAGGACGATGCACTTCGTAGTATAACGGCTAGATATTTGGAGGGTTGTCCAAGGGTATTGCATGCTAGAGCCATCCCTAAAACCTCTACCTTCAGGAACTTTGGATATGGAATATACATGTGCATGGTAATTGACAACATATATGTAGCATCAACTTTTCATATGTGAGACTATTTAGCAATCGACCCAACTTGATTTTCAAGGGTTTTGAGGATATAATGAAAGGCCAGGAACACACAATATTAACATTGAGAAGTAACAATAAAACAACCTCAGAAAATCAAGAGTGCGGAAATTAATGATAACACAATCAATTTCTTTTGACCTAAGCCCCGGAGGTTCGGCGACCGCTTCTAACACCTACATCCTTTGTTGGGGTATCCAATAAATTGGATTTATACTTGGTTCCACTATATAGCCCAAAATGGAAACAAATGTTTAGCCAATACACTGAAACAGTACAAGAACACTTATCTCTCAAAGATACAACGATCGATCCTCTAAGAATCTTCACAAACCCACAAAAATAGTAATTCAAGAAAACTCAAACTCTTTTATAGATATTCACTCAGAATATCACTAAAACAGGGATTAAAGATTACAGATCGAGAATCTCAAATCAAATATTTGAGAGAAAGAAAATAGAAGAAGAGAACCCTAGAAACGAGAGAATTTCCTTCCAAAACAACAATTAGAGAATGAAACCCTCAAAACTGTGTGCCAAGTGAAACGGTACCAATAATAGAGTCTCCAGAAGTAAAACCAACAGCCAAGATGTAACCACGCATCTCAATCCGGTTAAAGGTGCATTTTTAATAAGTTTCAATATAAAAAAATGCGACTTCAATTCGAAATTTTGGAAGAACTAATTCAAACCAGGGTTCGAATCTTACTTCTCCACATTGCTACCAGAATTTGGGAATATAGTGCACCCAAAAACTTTTCATTTGCTCTAAGTATCTATTCATGTATTACAAATAATCAACGATATAAGTTTCAAACAATTTACAAATTTATTCAAAGGAATCACTTTTGTACCCATATCAGATGGATTAAACTGAGTTGCAACTTTATCAATTCTAAAAATTCCTTTTGAAATAACATCTCTTATAAAATGATATTTAACATCAATATGCTTTGTTCTATCATGAAACATTGGATTTTTGCTAAGATGAATAGCACTTTGATTATGAGATAACACTATAGTATGATTATCAACAAAGTCAAGTTTAGACAATAAATCATTTAACCGCATTTCCTCTCTTACAGCATCAATAGTAGCAATATGTTCTGCTTCTGTAGAAGATAGGGCAACAACTTTTTGAAATTGTGATTTTCAACTAACAATTGTACCACATAAGGTATAAAAATCGGATGAAGTTGATCTCCTATTATCTCTATCTCGAGTATAATCAGAATCTATATATATCCCTTTAAAGTTACACCATCTTTACTTGATTTAAACATTAAACCAAAGTTAAGTGTACCTTTAAGATATCTTAATAACTATTTTAAAGCATTCCAATGTTCTTCCCTAGAGTTATTCATAAATGTGCTTAATATGCTAATACTAAATGTAAAATCAAGTCTGGTACAAATCATCAAATATATGACAGAACCAATAACATTTGCATAAGGAACTTTAGACATTCTAGCATATTCTTCTTCAGATTTTGGACAATATTCAGAAGATAGCTTAAAATGATTAGTAAGAGGTAATGTTACAGGTTTACAGTCTTGCATGTTAAATTTTTTCAAAACTTTAACTACATAATCATGTTGACTAAAAAATAACAAGTCTCTTTCTTTATTTCTCCAAATCTACATGCCTAATATCTTTTTAGCATAACTAAGATCATTCATTTCAAATTCAGATTTCAATTTCAATTTAATTATATCAATTTCAGACTTATCACAACTGGCAAGCAGCATATCATCTACATAAAGAACTAGATATGAAGAATATTTACCTCCATCACCTTTACAGTATAGACACGTGTCATATTGACTTATTCTAAAACCAAGTTTTAGAACAAATGTATCAAATCTTTTATACCATTGTCTAGGAGCTTGTTTTAAATCATATAAGGATTTCTTTAACAGAAAAACGGTATTATCAGGATCTCATATTTCAAAACCAATAAGCTGCCTCATGTAAATTATTTCATCTAGGTCACCATACAATAAAGCAATTTTAACATCTAATTGATCAAATTTCCACTTAAATTGAGCAACAAATGCAAGCAAACATCTAGCAGTAGTATATTTCACAACAGGAGAAAAGATTTTAGTATAATCAACACCTTCTTTTTCAGTAAAACCTTTTGCAACAAGTCTAGATTTATATCTAATATTTTTACCATCTCCTTTCCCTTGTTTTACTTTATAGATCCACTTACAGTCAATCAATTTCTACCATTTAGGTCTTTTAACAAGTTCCTAGATTTTTTTTGTTTAAGAAGTGAAGACATTTCGTCTTCCATGGTTTCTTTCCAGATTTTACTTTCTTTACACTTAATGGCATTATCATAGGAGTTTGGCTTATTTTCAAAATGTTCCTGATAAGTGAAAAATGAAACAAAACCATCACTATCAAATCTAGTAGAAAGTCTGATATGCTTCCTCTCCGTATCTATTGTGAGTTGATACTCATCAAAATGAGGAGTAATATGATCAGATTGGTCAGACTAATCAACTTCTTGATCATTTTTCAGTTTCAGGTTCAAAACCAATTTCATCTACTATAGGTACAGAAATGTCTTGCACAATTTGATAAGGTTCCACCTCAATTTTAACATCTTTATGAGTCAATACATTTTTTTTTCCTTCTAAACATGACATTAAATATTCATTGAAAATAACATCTTTTCTAACAATAACTCTATACCCCTTTTCACATTTAACTCATAATCTGTAACATTTAACATGTTCATCATATCCTAAAAAAACACATTTAAGTGATCTAGGTTCTAATTTTTTAATATTTTGATGAGTATATGCATCACAACCAAACACCTTTAAGTGAGAATAATTCACAGAACTATTAGACCTAACATATTCAGGTACTTCAAAATTTAAGTCTTTGGTATGACTTCTATTAACAAAATATGCAACAATTTTAACAGCTTCACCCCAAAATAATTTAGGCAAATCAGAACTCAAAAGCATACATCTAACTTTATTTAATAGAGTCCTATTCATTTTTTCAGCTATTCCATTTTGTTGAGGAGTATATGTGACAGTTTTATGCCTCAAAATACCATGTTATTTACAAAAATTATTGAATTCAAGATTGCAAAATTTCAAAAAATTGTTAGTCCTCAAAATTTTTATTTTATGATCAGTTTGATTTTCAATTTGAGTTTTTCAATTCTTAAAAACAGAAAATGCTTCATTTTTACTTTTTAATAAAAATACCCAATTTTTTCTTTAAAAATCATCAATGATCAGTAAATAATATCTAAAACCAGATAAAGTGCACACAACAGCAAAAACCCACAAATCAGCATGTAAATATTCCAATATTTGTTTGGATTTATGAATTCCAGTTGAAAAATGTAGTTTGACTTGTTTTCCTATAACATATTGTTCACAAGAACCAAAATAATCAGGATTAAGTTTTCCAAAAACTCATTTTGATTGTAAAGGATTCAAACTCTTTTTGCCAATATAGCAAAGTCTATCATGTCATAATTTTGCAAGGGTAAATTTTTTAGATATAACAGAAGCAGTAAGCAAAGCGGGGGTTTAGCTTTCAGAAAACAGATGTCATGTCTCTTAGGGGTGCTAATGATTAAATATATATTAAACTCCATATCATCTAATATACCTAAGAACACCAGATTCCTCTTCAAGTTAGGAACATACATAATTCCTTTTAGGAATAGAACATTACAATTTTCCAATAACAATTTTTTGGTACCTATCCCTCTGACTTTACAGGTAATATTATTTCTCATTATAACTTTGCCTCCAACTGTTTTTACAAACTCAAAAAAATAATTTTTATTTGGGCACATATAGAAGGAACAAACTGAGTCAAGTATTCATTCATCACTCAGTTGTTTTTCCATATTAACAAGGACTAGACCAATTTCAGACTTAGTTTTATTACACACTAAAGCATTGCTCCCATCATCAAAATTCTTTTCTTTTGAATTATTTTTCTTCTTAAAATAGTCTTTAACAAATTGACCCAACTTTCCACAATAATAACACTTCTTACATTTAGCCTTATTTTTGGACATTTACTTATCACTCAATTTATTTTTATTTTCAATAAAAGACTTAAAGTTATAATTTGATTTACCAAAAACTTTCCCTTTTACTAACATATTATCTCCATTTTGACTATTAACAGAATCAGCTTTCATCTTTAGAACCTTATTTCTCAAAGAATTTATTGTAACATTAGTAGTAAGTTCTTCCCTACATACTCTAGAGTGACATTAATGTCTTTATATCTCTCATTAGTGGAGTTTAACAGGACTATAACCATCTAATTTTTTGAAAGTTTTTCATCACAGTTGGTCAAGTCTTGGGTAAGTTTTGCAAATTTCTTTAAATTTTCATCCAAATCAACCGAGGGATCCATTTTGAAAGAGAAGATTTGTTTTAATAAAAAACATTTATTTGGAGTAGTTTTGTCACATATTTGGCATGAAGCTTAGTCCACAATTCATAAGCAGTTTTTGTTTCACCAATATTTCTTATTACATTTTCAGATAAGTACAAGAAAATAGCACTCCAAACAACTTCTTTTTTTTTTTTTTTTGCACGAATTAAATCAAGAGGCCAGCTATCATCTAAAGCCCCAACATATCTCATTTGCATTAAAATAACCTTCATTTTTTTACTCCACATATTGAAATCACATTTTCCATCAAATTGACTAACGTCAAACTTAGCAAAAGCCATGTTATAATCAAGTATGATTCACATATTGAAGACATTTAAGTACAAATTTGCAAAGGATGGCAAGAGTACATATTTGTGTCACTCACGAATCGCAGTAATACACTTAGGGTCCGTTTGATTGCAAATGTGAAAAATGGGTGAAAACAAAATGAATTCTAGAGAATTGAATTGTCTAGAAATTGTTTTACTGAGAATTATAATTAATTGTGTTTGATTGATATAATTTTCCACCTGAAAAATGTTGAAATTTTGGATCTTTTGACTTTGTTTTTCATAGAAATTGTCCATTAAAGTGAAATTTTTTTCACAATTGTGGATATAATTTCTTTCCAGTGCCAAAAAAAAAAGTTCACTGGAAAACCACCAATTCAAGGAAATTGTACCCGTGTGAAGCAAATCAAGAAAAGTAATTCCATGGAAACGTTTTTGCATCAAACAAGGCAAAATGCAAAGTTGGAAAATGTTTTCCATGGAAAATCTTGGGCTATCAAACAGGCCCTTAGTAAAACAAGATTTTACCAATTTCAATCACACGCAGAGAATATCCAGATCAAGGCTAAAAAAACACGATAACAGAGATCACAAGACTATCTTTTAATATTCTTCTTGCAAGATACTCTATATTCACACCATTACTTGATTTACCTCAAATTCTCAAGGCCTCATATGAGCATTTGGACAAAGTTTAATCTCAATGGGGTTAATGTGTACAGTAAACTAAGGAAAAAAAAATCAAGAAACCCTAATTTTTGAAAATAAACTTTACAAAAATTTAGAGAGATCTCACCCAACAAGTTTAGAAAACTCGATTTTTTTTCAATTTTGCTTGACAGTAATTCCAAAAATTTAGATTTGTTGCAAATCAACCAATTTCTCCAAGATCCAAATATCTTGCTCCTCAGTAATGGCTCTGCTACCACTGTTAGGCTAGGAATACACGATATTAAAGTTGAGAAGCAATAATAAAACGATCTATAAGAAAATAAAGAGTGTAGAAATTAAAGATAACACAATCGATTTCTTTCGGCCTAAGCCCCGAAGGTTCGGCGATCGCTTCTAACGCCTACATCCCCCTTTGAGCATACAATAAATTGGATTTATGCTCGATTCTACTATATAGCCCAAAATGACAACAAATGTTACAAATGTTCAGCTAATACACTGAAACGATATAAAAATATTTATCTCTCAAAGATACAACGATCGATCCTCAAAGAATTACCAAGAATCTTCACAAACCCACAAAATAGTAACTCGAGAGAACTCAAACTCTCTTACAGATATTTACGCAGAATATCACTAAAACAGGGGGTTAATGATTACAGATCGAGAATCTTAAATTAGAAATTTGAGAGAAAGAAAATGGAAGAAGAGAACACTAGAAACGAGAGAACTTCCTTCCAAAACCATAGCCAGAGAATAAAACCCTCAAAACCGTGTGCTAAGTGAAACGACACCAATAATAGAAGTCTCCAGAAGCAAAAACAACGGCCAATTAAAGGTACATTTTTAATAAAGTTGCAATATCAAAAAAAGGCGACTTCAATTCAAAATTCTGGAAGTACCAATTCGGACTAGGGTTCGAATCTTACAGTGCATATGCTTGTGAGCCTTGAAAGAAAGTTCAGAGCTGAATGTAGATGTGTGGTAGGGATACTTGAGTTGACCATTAAACCATAATAAGCAGCTTCATGAAATTAATGGTTTAAGTAGCTCCATGAAATAGCTCTTAAGTGTAAAGTTCATGTGGAATACATGAACCTGGATTAATGGCAAAAAATGAGGGAATTCGTCATTGGGGACGATAATGAGAGAATAAATGAAAGGTTGGGAGAGAGAGAGAGAGAGAGAGAGAGAATTGGACAAAATTGCTACAAATTGAAAAGTTTGGGGACCCAAAGTGAAATTTACCCAATTATTTATGCTCATATATTTTAGGAAATTTTATAGCAGAGATTCCAAACTTTTAAAAAATGTACAGTTGGATCTTAAACCTTTTAATCTTACAGCTACATCCCAAACTTTTTAAAATGTGCACCAAAAAAACTTCTATATGATTTTCATCTAAAATATCGTTAGTTGACAAAAAGTCAATGTCTATCCTTCATTCGACCAATTTCAATAAGGGCATAATGATCTTTCCACATTTGTTTATTTAAACAAAATAAAAGAAAATTAATTAAAATGAATAAAAGAATAAAATATGAGGAAAATAGGTCATCTTCTCTAACACAAGCTTCCACCACCAGTGGCGATCTTAACAGTCTTTCGGACGGAAATTGTTTAAAGGTCCTTTTCGATGCACATTTATTAAAATATTTGGGATGTTGGTGTTGAGATTAAAAATTTTAAGATCTGATGATATATTTTTGGAAGGTTTAGAACCTCTACTGCAAATTTACGTACTTTTAATTCGGTTGTTAATTATTAGCATTACTCTAATTATTATTGATGCGCGTGGGGTAACATCATTGTCCACTTTTATTCTGCGTGGCAGACAGGTGGTAGGTTGGCCCTTTTTGTTTTGACTAAATTGACCTCCCATTTTTTAACTTTTACACGATTAAGTGGTGAAATGGATTTTGTCTGATAAACAAAAATATTTCACTGATTGCCAAAACCAAAAAAATCCAGCCGTTACAACCTGGACTTCCTTCGAACCCCACTCACTGTATTTTACCCTAATTACCCTCATTGAAGCTCAGATATTACAACTCATGCCATACCGCTCATTAACTCAGCCTACGAAGAGGACCCCCACCCCATCCTTTTTCACATGGCCAACAGAAGAAACAGACATTTTACTTGTAAAAGTAGCCCTATTGCTGGTTTGGAATAGTCTAAAAAGTTGTAAAGTTGTGAAAAAATTAAGTTAAAGTTAATTAAATTCATAATTTTTATCAACTATTCAATCATACATTTTTATCTTCTATCAAGATCTGTTAAAATATGTATCAAAATCCTTGTCAAACAACCACTTAATTAGCATTCTTACTTTTTTCTTCTTTTGGTAGTTGGTCGTCTTTGTTTTTTTCTTTATCTTTCGATAGTCAAATACAAGATTATTGAGTCATCATGTCCAAATTTCTTGTTAAAAATTGAAGTGGTGCGTATTTATTGATCTAGGACCTGTTTGATCCACATTCTTTCCAAAATTCATTCTTTCAATTCTCATTTTCAATCACACATACTTCAATAAAATAATATTACACGCAAATTCAAAATTTTTACTTATTTTTTAACTACATATTTTGCATCACATCACATCATTAAATGCATTTTCTTCTCAATAATGTGCATCAAACACCTCCTTAATCAGGGGCGGAGCCAGAATTTAATGGTACGGGGGGCAAAAATTTTTAACAGTGGGCTGCTGGGCTTGAACGGTGGAGAAACAATGGTTCTAACCAAAAAATTTTTTTTTTTTAAAGAAGATGTGCAGCCCACCCCTACCTCCGCCACTGTCCTTAATTAACTAACATCTCCTTGTACCATTTATAATTTGTTATGTTTATCACAAGATTGAAATCTACATTAAGATTTAACAAATTATACTTTTAATTTTATTCTATTTTTTGAATAAATATGGCATTTGTAGGTAAAATACATGGTAACATTTTCTAAAAGCAAATTATTTTTGTGCTTAGATAACAGCTGGCTTATACACCACATCAATTATAGAAATTTCAAATAATCAATCAAATCAACTATTTTGACCTAACAAATATGAATGCAAGAAAACTAATTACAAAATTGAGTGACAGAGTTAGAACAGAATAAAAGAACTATTTGCCAATCAACATCTAAGATTAGTGATCTAATAAAGTACAATCTATAGATCTTCATGGCTGACTTATTTAATTTTGTAGATTTTCAAATAAGCGAATCCACCGGTGATCTTCATGAATGTGAACGAAAGAACTAACAGGAAACATGTTATAACATTTCTTTTAAGGCACAAAACAAAGAAAATTGAGTGATACAATTGATACCAAAAAACAGTTACGTACTATTTGCGTACCAACGTATAATTTGAGGGATGAGAACACTATGGTTCCATTTGTAATTGATTTTAGAGTCGAACTTTGATTGTCAAACAATCAAAAGTTATTTTAGGTGTTCCATAAATTTAAAAAAAAAAAAAAAAAGATTATGGAAGAATTTGTATTATTTGGCAGCACATTTTGAAAAGCAAGGTAGTTTATCATAATTTGCTTTTTACTTCTATAGTTATTTTATGGTTTAAAGACATCATTGTAATTAATGTATAAAACTAAACCAATTTTGTTCACCAAAAACTAAAATGCTTGTTTTAAAAAATAAAATAATTCTAAGATAAAAATTTATCAAACGTTAAACGCACCATATTCTGTTTTTGGCACAGCAAAAACCGAATCTCTTGTGATTACAGTAATATCAAATTAACCCTAAATGCTTATATATTAAACGATTGTGCTACAAGTACCTCATAAATTATAGATTTGTTTACCAATAGATGATATGACAAGATATGATCGAGTCAAAATTTTACCAACCAACTAAAAAAATAAATTTTCCCACTTTCTTTTTTAATTTTGCTACATGTACATCCTCGTTTGCACAATGGCTTATCGAATTTATACATTGCACAATCTCACACCATCTTTCACATCTTACAAGTCATCAATCTGTCAACCAACTTGTCAATCAAAATGTACAATTAGCTTAATCCTTCTTTTTTTCAACCCAATCTATAAACAATCATGTTGCATATACAGCTTGTTTTACATTATTTTTGACATTGTATCATATGTCAGTGTATGATTTGACAGTTTAAAAAAAAATACACTTTTCCGACCAACATTTTTTTTTATTTTTCACACAATACAAGGCATTATGTAATTCATGGAATGTACACTTAGTATAATTCATCTATAAAATAATCTGTAAAATATTCTATATATTAAAAAGACATTTTTTCCCCTGAAAATTTAACCTCCACAGGACACGACTCGCCGAATTAAGCACCAAATTACCCACGAACACCCACACTCCCCATCAGTGGCATTCATGTAACAAAGCCAAACTTCAAGCCTTTTAAATAATGCCTCTCTGCTTATAACCCGATGCCATTCCTGCATTTTTTCTATCTTCTCCGAGGAGACACTCCACAACTGTCACGTCTCTTCACCCATTTTTTTCACTCATAGTATTTTCTAATTCTGTAATACAATGGGATTGGGCAGTGGCACTGTGATTTGGTTATTTGCCATTGTTGTTGTTATTCAGTCATGCCTTTTCACAGTTTCAGCCAAGAAAATCTACATAGTTCGCATGAAACATCACCAGAAGCCCATTTCCGACTCCACCCACAGTGGATGGTACGCTGATCATCTTCAATCCCTCACTTCCGCCACCCCAGATTCCCTCCTTTACACCTACGAAGCCGCCTACAACGGCTTCGCGGTGGCGCTAGATCCCGAGGATGCCGAGTCCCTCCGGCAATCGGATTCTGTACTTGGGGTGTACGAAGACACGCTCTATAACTTGCACACTACTCGAACTCCTGAGTTTTTGGGTCTTGAGAGGGAGCTTGGATTGTGGGCTGGCCACACCCCGCAGGAACTGAACCAGGCCTCTCAGGATGTCATTGTTGGGGTGTTGGATACTGGGGTCTGGCCTGAATCGAAGTCGTTTAACGATGTGGGTATGCCAGCAGTTCCGTCCAGATGGCGAGGCCAGTGTGAGGTAGCTGCTGATTTTGATCCCAAAATCAATTGCAACAAGAAGCTCATAGGTGCACGATTCTTCTCCAGAGGTTACAATATGGCTTCTGGGGGGAAGGAATTACCATCTCCGCGCGATCATGATGGTCATGGCACGCACACGGCAAGCACCGCCGCCGGGTCCTACGTAGCAAATGCAAGCCTCTTAGGGTACGCCGCTGGAACTGCCCGGGGAATGGCCACCCACGCCCGGGTGGCGACCTATAAAGTTTGCTGGAAAACAGGGTGTTTTGGGTCTGATATACTAGCTGGAATGGAGCGTGCAATTCTCGACGGTGTTGATGTATTGTCCCTATCTCTAGGCGGTGGATCTGTTCCTTATTATCGCGATACCATCGCCATTGGAGCTTTTGCAGCAATGGAGAAAGGGATTCTCGTTTCATGTTCAGCAGGAAACAGTGGCCCTGCTAAAGCTACATTAGCAAATGTGGCTCCATGGATTATGACTGTTGGTGCAGGTACACTAGATCGGGATTTCCCAGCTATTGCTACTTTAGGTAATGGTGAAAAATTTAGTGGAGTGTCATTGTATAGTGGAAAAGGAATGGGGAAAAAATTACTGGGGTTGATTTACAACAAGGGTGGCAATAGTTCAAGCAATTTGTGTTTGGCTGGTTCACTTGACCCGACCATTGTGCGTGGAAAAGTGGTTGTATGTGATCGAGGGATCAGTGCAAGGGTGGAGAAGGGTGCTGTAGTGAGGGATGCTGGTGGGGTGGGGATGATACTTGCCAACACGGCCGCAACAGGGGAGGAGCTGGTAGCGGATAGTCACTTGTTACCCGCGATGGCGGTGGGTAGGAAAGTGGGGGATATCATAAGGAAGTATGTTGAGACGGACAAGAACCCCACTGCGGTGCTCGGATTTGGTGGAACGGTGTTGAATGTGAAGCCATCACCAGTGGTGGCTGCATTCAGCTCTAGAGGGCCTAACATGGTGACTCCTCAGATACTGAAGCCTGATGTTATTGGACCTGGAGTCAATATCTTGGCCGCTTGGTCTGAGGCTGTTGGTCCTACTGGTCTGGAGCAGGATACTAGGAAGACAAAGTTCAACATTGTGTCAGGTAAGGATTACTAATAATAACTAGTTAAAGTTTATTATAGAATCCTAAAATTCTATACAATTGTGAAAAATAGAAAGATCCCAATGGCTTTATCATACTATTCAATTATACCAGTTGGTGGGAACTGAGGCATGGATTAAGATAGAAATTAGCTGATTCTCAGATGTAATAGACAACAATTACAATATAGATTCACAGGTTTTTGAGGATGATAAAATATCGATATATCTATAAAGATGTCAGCTAAACAGGATAAGCATATAAAAATATGCCTCCTTTCTTTCTATTTTTCTTCGTTTTAATTATCCTGAGAAATTGGAGATGTGAAGAATTTGATTTCTGCAGATGAATTAATCTAAGATAAAAAACATAATTAAGTGTGCACATCATATTAGGTAATTTTCGATTAAACTCATTCACGTATAGATACTTATAGAAGAAAACACCTTTTTTCTGTTTGTTTTTCAAAAAGATGAAAAGGTTGTTTACAAAAGACAAGTTTTGCCTAACTTCTAGAAATAGTTTGTGGAGCTTTTGTGTATGCGCCCGACAAATTTGTCAATTATTTTGGCTAGAGATTGATAGTGGAGAGCCTTCTACGAATGCTTCCAGAAATTTGACTTGTTCATTACCAGTTTTGCTTTGTCCTTGCAGATTTATTTACAATACATTGATAGTTGTGATTGTGGTGCATCTAGAAATAATTCTCATTCTCCCACGATAAAAGCACCACATTAAGTGTTGCCTTCACATCATGCTTTAAGAATGTGACTGGTCCTACAAAATATTGTTAATCAACACATACAAATTATCTTACCTCAATTAGTGGACTAGACCTACATAAAAGTACCTCAATCATAGAGCAGAATGAGCTGGAAAGAAGACACTAACAATGTAACAGAATGTGTGGATTATGAAAACGATGTACAAAGATGTACATAACCCATAATACTCTGATTTTAACCACTCTTGAAACTTGAAATCCAGGTTTTCTGATGATATCAATGCTTAATTTCCTCGTTTCATCTGATGAAATATGCAGGTACATCAATGTCCTGCCCACACATTAGTGGCTTAGCTGCATTGCTGAAAGCAGCACATCCTGATTGGAGTCCAAGCGCCATCAAATCTGCACTGATGACGACAGCCTACACACTTGATAACACCAATTATCCTTTGCGTGATGCTGCAGACAGCTCATTTGCTAACCCATGGGCTCATGGATCTGGCCATGTTGACCCACGCAAGGCCCTCTCCCCAGGTCTCGTATACGACATCACGCCAGAGGAGTACATTATGTTCCTTTGCTCTTTGGACTATACCATTGAGGATGTACAAACCATTGTGAAGCGTCCAAACATCACATGTTCTGGGAAATTTACTGATCCCAGCCAGCTTAACTATCCTTCCTTTTCAGTCCTGTTTGGCAAGTCTAGAGTTGCAAGGTACTCCCGTGAATTGACAAATGTAGGAGCTGCAAGGTCTATTTATCAAGTGACAGTTCAAGCGCCAAAGAATGTGGTGGTGACCGTGAAGCCCTCAAGGCTCTTTTTCAGAAATGTAGGCGATAAGCAACGATACACAGTTACTTTCGTGTCAAGGAAAGGCATAAATCAGTTGGGTAGGAATGCATTTGGTTCCATTTCTTGGAAGAATGCCCAACATCTTGTGAAGAGTCCAGTTGCCTTCTCTTGGACACATCTATGAGGTTGAATGATCTTAATTTCCTGTGATTTATGTTAACGTTCTGCTCTGTTAAACACAGTGACAAATCCGACTATAGTTTGTCAAGAATCTGCAAAGATCAATCTGCCTATATGTAGACCTGTTTGTTTTAATATTAAAGTAACTAAATTTCCCTCCTCGCAAACACGGAGGGCCTCGTTATTTTGGTCCATATTCCAGTTAATCTTAATGACTCATCACTGCAGTGCGTGTTTTGTTTTGATTAATAATGCAATGTTATCTTATTGATTACTTGTATATTCAGCCTGATTAATTATGGAAGCAATTCAATGCCAAATGAAAAGGAGGGAACGTGGGGGGGTGGGGGGGGGGGGTTGTGGCTGCTGGTGGTCACCGCTGGTGTGGTGGTGCCAATGTTGGTGGGGGTGGGATTGGGGTTTGGGTGACAGTTTTGGGTTAAGGGAGGTTGTGGCTGCTGGAGGTCACCGCTGGTGTGGTGGTGCCCATGTTGGTGGGGTGAGATTGGGGGTTGGGGAAGAAAGAAGACTTTCACTCCATTTGTCTCTTTTCCTTTCTTGTTTATTTTTGTTTTTTCTGTTTTTAGTTTATTTTAAGTTGAAGGGTAGAATAGTCCATTTACACGAACTTAACGGCGAAAAATGGATGAAAATCATCAAGATTATATGAAAAGTTAGGGACAAGAAAGATGATAAAAAAAAAAAAAAAAGAACGGTCCAAAATTGCTACAAATGAGAAGGGTTGGGTTCCCACAGTGAAATTTACCTTGTTACCAATAGAAGAGAACGCGTCCTTCTACGAGTTTGCCATGTTAATGATTATAGTTTGGTCTGTCTCAACATGACAGTATAATGACTAATTCCCCAGAAAATAGGTCCAGACGCGCAGAGAAATTTATAAAAGGTTCAACCCCAACCTTGAGGGCTCCCCACCGCCCCTAAAGCATTGTGGAGGAGGTAAATCGCGGGATGTGCTTCAGCAAGCCAGGGTACAAGAGCTGCCATACTGGTGCCCACAAAAAGTCCAATTTCATACCTTGTAAGAGGCAGGAATCGAAACCCTCACACTACGGCTGCCAGCTCAGCTGAGACTACCTCACTTCTGTCCTTTACACCACTGAACTATGCCTCGGGGGGCAAGCAGAGAAATTTATAGAATGCATGCGAAGCTAATTTAAGCAATATTATAAACCGCCATAAATAAAATGCCACTCAAATTATCTTTTAAATTATAAAGAACTAGTATTACATTTAAATTTACTTCAGAATGTACTAAAAGCAAAAGCAGCAGCAGCGGCGGTTTTTGGTACAACAGTTACATATATTTACCTCTAAGCATTTAGGACAACAACATGTGCATTTTCTGCAACAAAAGGAGCAGGAAAGGAATTTGCAAATGCAGCAAATCTGGCTACATACGCACTTTTTAAAGCATTGGATATCTGAACATGAGCAAAACTGGCATTTGGGCAGTATCGAACAGTTCGAGCATGGCTTGCAATTACATAAATTGCAGTCAGAACAGTGTGGCACCTCAAGATGAGGATAGCATCCACAACAGCAAATCCATGAAAGGTTGAAACATGATGATTCACTGCAAGCCAAATAACTCTCGTTATCATTTTTATAAGCATATATATCGAGAAGTAATAATATTAGGATCTTTCCTCTATATTGAATAAGTAAAATAAATCGAAGTATAATCGTCCCCCCTCTTCTCTCTCTCTCTCTCTCACGTGCACAAGAGCTTCCTATTTATCTGAATTAGGGACCTCCTGATCCCGACTATGGTAATTTTCTGAAGAACACCTGTGTCAGGTAAATGATATGCGATATTTAATAAGAAATTACAAGACTGCTTGTTAGCAAAAAGAATATAATCCGAGTAAAATTATATTCCAGCAATTCATGGCAATAGAAAGAACAAAGATCCCACAACTTACTATCAGGAGAATTAATCCCACAAATCATGACATAAATTGAATCATCCTACAACTTATAGCCATCAGAAGAATGACTCACAACTCATGGAAATCAAAAAATAATATGGACAATCAGAAATCCCACAATTCATGGCAATCGGGAGAATGAAAATTGCAAAAATAAGGGAGTTTTTTCCATATTTATAATGCATAACTAGAATTTTGAATTAAATGTTTTAACAGTCATGATCTAGCACCTATTTGATTGATTATAAAAGAGCAAATAGAATTTCATTACTTCTACCTCTCATTTTCAAATTCAATATTTGTTTGAGTGCGCTTCCTTTGGCTTGAAGCTAAGTAAGAGGAGCTCACAGCTCTTCATCCATCAAAATTTAGCGTCTTGTTTCTTGAAAGTCTTCCAAGAAACAACATGGTTTAATTATGTCTTGCCAGATCTTGGAGTTCATCTACTCCAACCACCTCAACATTTCTATGACAATTAAAATACACTTGTTTTTCATGCTCATATCGCCATATTGGGCTTGACTATTGTTAAACAATCCAAAGAGAAAAAGAAAAGGAGGCTCGGGTTTTATTGATTCTGCATAATGTAATTTAATAATGAAAATCTAGATACAAATAGACTATATATAGTCTAAAATAAAGGAAACTTAAAAGACTATTATACCCTTAATAAATAATAAAACAAAATAATCATATATTTCTTAACAACTATCACTTTTTTGAGAAACAATTGCTCTTGTTACAAAATACATTCTGTCTTAGTTGTAAATTGCTCGTCCTATCCAACTTCTTAAATATTACAAAGAATTTTAGTCCATGCAAGGTATAGCATATTTCTGCACTTGCGGACTTGCCAGTCCGACGTGGCATGCCAAAAAATGCAAGCCAGGTCAGGCCTTTTTATGTGCCTGGTTATGCCATCCTGACATGTTCGACACCTCACCACAACTCAAAGCTTCAGAAGAACGAATCCTGCCTTGTGGAAATCACCCATGCAATCTTGATGAGCTCACAAATCCCACAACACATGGCTGTTCCATATCCTAATGGAAATAAGTAGAATGAAAAGCCTGTTGTTTCTTTCAAGGGCGATTAAAGATTATGTTGGTGCTTACACGTGAAACAGAAGAAGATTGTTGGGATTTATGTTAGAGGAAAAATATCCTGGGAAGAGTTACACCTATGAGCCTCTTTCACCTAGCGACACCTTAGTCATTCCAAATGAATATGGCTCTAAGAAACTGTTATTAAGCTTAATTACACACATCTGCTTATATAACAGCTCGCTTTGGCTACTAAGATTTGGGAAGAAACTAAGAGACATTACTTTAGTCAAATGAGTTTTAATGGTGAAACCAAACCATGTGACATCTATATAACTGACTTCAGTAAAGAGTTTGCTATATCAGTAAACGATCCAAGACTTGATGCTTTAACATGTCAACAAAGATTGGTCTCCAGAAATGTATGTTGGGCTTAATTTTCTGGCGAACTCCTTGAAAGGATCCACGAAAAAACATATATAACATGTGAAATGGTTTTCCCAGCTAACATATATGGGATCAAACCAAAAAATAAAGACATAAAGAGCAAACTGTGAACAGTCATACTCCTAGTCATCCTTCGAAATCTAGTCTCAGAAAAAAATGTACATCGTTTATTGATTTTGCATTCGCAATTGCATCTAACTTTAGTCCTTTTCAATTGAATGAAATATTCCACACACATCAAAGAGTTTGTCACTTGGAAGAATAAATCATTAAACAGACTAACAGGAGTTTTGTCTTAAACCAATAGAATGAAGGTCTCAAATCATTACTTATCCTAGTTTAAGCATATGATGAAACAGATATCTTCAATAAAAAATATATAATACATGAGACAGAGTTGAGTGTTAAGAAGCAAGTACCAGAGCCATTTCCAGAAGCCACAAGATAAGTCACAAGATCTGCGAGTCTTCCTAGTTCTGCTTTGATTAACCAAAAATATAAATACAAAAGTGAGAAATCACCATTTTGTAGTAGGATCCGAGGAAAAGATATTCAAGTTTTTTTTCTTACACAGGTATAAGAAGATCTGTATTTCCCGACACAAAATCAACAACCCTGCCAAATTAACATTTGGTTTAATTGCGAGCAATGGTAATGATCTAGGTGCATAATTGGCTCGTTTTGAGGAAAGAAAAACAGTATTAAACTTGCATTTGTTCCATCCACGGGTAATCCATAAATACTTCTAGAATTTAAGCAAGGCGTTCTAAAAAATGACATACTCTTTACAGGCTCGAGAAGCCGGTTGGAGGCTTTCAACAGACTTTAATTCTTCCTGCTTAAAATAAAATTTTCAATTGAAGATCTCATTCATGAAAATTGGCTTTTAAGAAAACTTAATCTATTCAAGAATTGCAATAATAATAAAAATGTAGTAAGACAAGTTACTTAAAATACTTCTAGATAAACCTATAATTTTTTCTGTAGTATAGGATCGTGCAAATCTATCTGTAATGTAATTCAACAATGTGAAACTGAAAAATTAAAAATCAGGCTGGCTGCAAAGACTCCCATTCATCTAGGATTGGAAAGTGTGGATGTACCATCAACAATTGCAATAGTTACAGCCATAACACAAACAGGATGGATCGTATTCAGAAGCCCTTATGAGATAATTACTGATGGGGTGGCAATCAGAGCAGACAAATGAGTCCACTGAAAACGCATCTTCTTCCCTCGACACAACAGTGGAATGAGTTTATCACATTTTTCTACCAAAAAATGACATTTGCAGAAGCCATTGCATCAATTCATTTGTTTACTCACAATGTGTCCAGCCAGTTTGCAGGATCTCAATGCAAATATTGAGCTATGTAATTGTTGGGGCAAACAAGTCCCACATCGGTTGTGGGAAGAAAATAAATCCACCATATAACCCAAGTGGGCTACTCCACCCATTACCAATTGGTTTTGGGATGGAACCTCACTTGGGCTTGGTGGAGTGGGCTTTGGCCTTGGGTAATTGCTCTCAAATGTGACCTCTCATCCTTCATTCTTCTCTGTGTGAATCTGGTTTGAGGGATACGTTTCTTGAGTCATTTCTTCGTGAAATTACAGTGTTTTGTAAGGCTTTCTTTTGTGGTTAGTCTGATTCCTTTTTCTTGGGTCTCATTGAAGTAGCTTAGGGTTACTTGGTCGACTGTGTTTGGGTCTCTGGATAGATCTGGGTCTGACGGTGTAGAGGGGTTATTAGATTGATGAGAGGTTCCCTTATGATGTTTAGAGGTGTTAAAAGAAATGGGATTTATGTTGCTAGGGCTAGTGCTGTGGTGAATGAGATAGCTGAGGCTTCAAACACTGAACTAGATGCAACTTTAAAGTGGCATCAGAGACTAGCTCATGTTGGAGAAAAAGGTTTGCATATCCTGTATAAGAAAGGGGTGTTTGGAAAGGATTCAATTTCTAGAATTCCTTTTTGTGAAAACTGTACCTTAGGAAAACAGCACAGGTTGCATTTCAATATTGGAAAGCATAAATCCACTTCTACTCTTGAGTATATTCACTCATATTTATGGGGGCCTTCTCCTACCATTACTCAAGGGGGAAATAGGTATTTCCTTTCATTAATTGATGACTATTCTAGGAAGGTTTGGGTTTATCTGTTGAAACACAAATCTGAGACTTTTGGGAAGTTTAGAGCCTGGAAATTGTTGATAGAAAATCAGACAGGGAAGAAAATTGGGACTCTTAGGACTGACAATGGCCTTGAGTTTTGCAATACTGAGTTTGACCTTTTCTGTACTGAGAATGGTATTAGGAGACATAAAACAGCTCCTTATACCCCTCAGCAGAATGGGGTGGCTGAGAGGATGAATAGGACTTTGCTAGAAAAAGTGAGATGCATGCTTGTAGGTTCAGGTGTGCCTAAGACCCTTTGGGGGGAAGCCTTGATGACAGCCACTTACATTGTTAATAGGACCCCTTCTAGTGCTCTAGATGATAAGACACCTGAAGAGCAATGGTCTGGTAGTGTTTCTGATTATACACACTTGAGAGTTTTTGGTTGTGCAGCCTATTCTCACCAGAATTTAGGGAAATTGGAACCTAGAGCCCAGAAATGTGTTTTCTTGGATTATCCTGATGGGGTGAAGGGTTATAGGCTGTGGAGTAAGGACTCAGGTGGTTTTAAGATCATCACTAGTAGAGATGTTACCTTTGATGAGCTAAACATGCCATGTTTGAAGGGGAAAGAGTCTGATAAAGTTTCAGACAGATTAGAGAGTGATAGGACCAAGCTGCAGGTGGAGCTTGGTATACCTACTCAACCTGTAATTACTGAAGAGGTTGAGACAGAGGCTGGAAATGATGTTTCAGATGGAGACATTGAGGAAATCGAAGTTCAGGATGCTGAAGAAGAGCAAAATGTTGAGGGAAGTGACTACCAATTGACTAGGGATAGAGTTAGAAGAGAGATTAGAGAACCTATAAGGTATAGAGACTACCTGACCTTAGCTTTAATTTCTTATCAGGATCTGGCCTATAGGGAGCCTAAATCCTATGAAGAAGCTGTGTCTAGCAAGCAATCCAAGGAATGGCAGATTGCTATGGATGATGAGATGGACTCCTTGATTAAAAATGGGACATGGATTTTGGTCCCTAAACCTGCAGGTAAATCTCTTGTGGATTGCAAGTGGATTTTCAGTATTAAGGAGGGTAACACTGATAAGGTGCCTATAAGATTTAAGGCTAGACTTGTGGCAAAGGGTTTTACTCAAAAGGAAGGTTTAGACTATAATGAGATTTTCTCTCCTGTGATTAAATATACTACTATTAGAGTTATGCTTGCCCTTGTTGCTCATTACAATCTTGAACTTGAACAAATGGATGTAAAAACTGCTTTTTTGCATGGTGATCTTGATGAGGTGATTTACATGAAACAACCGCTTGGATATATTGATAAATCTAAATCTGATCATGTCTGTTTGTTAAAAAGATCCTTATATGGTTTGAAGCAATCACCAAGGCAATGGTACATAAGGTTTGATACTTATGTTTCTTCTGTTGGTTTTATTAAAAGTGAATTTGACCATTGTTTGTACTTTAATAGAGATGATAAACATGCTATTATTGCTTTTATACTCTTGTATGTGGATGACATGCTTCTAATTGGACATAATATGTATGTTATAAATGAAATTAAAAGATCTTTGAATGATGAATTTGAAATGAAAGATCTAGGACGTGCTAAGAAGATACTAGGCATGGAAATTACTAGGAAAAGGCATGATAGAACTCTGTTTTTGAAACAATCTGCATACATTGATAAATTGGTAACTAGATTTGCTATACATAATTCAAAATCTGTGTCTGTACCTCTTGCTAGCCATTTTAAACTAAGTAAAGATCAATGTCCTGTGAATAAATCTGATATTGAGCAAATGGAAAAGATTCCTTATGCTAATGCGGTAGGATCTATAATGTATACCATGGTTTGTACTAGGCCTGATGTGGCTCATGCTATTAGTAATCTCAGCAGATTCATGGCTAATCCTGGTTCAGAACATTGGACTGCTTTAAAATGGTTAATAAGGTACTTAAAAGGTTCTTCACATTTAGGATTGAGTTTTTCTGCCTGCAATGATGGTGTAGTACTTAAAGGCTTTGTTGATTCTGACTTTGCTGGTAATATTGATAATAGAAAATCTACTACTTCTTATGTTTTTACTTTGTGTGGAACATGTATAAGTTGGAAATCTCAATTACAACCTGTTGTTGCTTTGTCTACTACCGAGGCAGAATATGTGGCTGCAACTGAAGCCATAAAGGAAGCTTTATGGCTGAAAGGTTTACTGTCTGAAATTGATGAGTTGTCTATTCCTGTTACTGTATATTCTGACAGTCAAAGTGCTATACATTTATGCAAAAATCCAGTATTTCATGAGAGAACTAAACATATTGATGTTAAGTTACATTTTATAAGAGATATTGTTGCAAAAGAAATTTTGTTACTTGAGAAAATAGCCACCCAATTTAATCCAGCAGATATGGGTACTAAGGTATTGCCTCTTGCCAAGTTTAAATCCTGTTTGCAACTTCTGAGAATTGATACTGGGTAATTTTGCTGTGTGCAGATTCCAATTATAATCTGGATGCTTTGGAGGGTGATCCAAGGAAGCTGTTTTATCTTAATTAAGATAGTATTAAGCTACCGGATTGACCACTGGCATCAAGGTGGAGATTGTGGGCTGTGATGCCATAATCCAGTCCACTTAAAGGCAATGATGATTGGCCTTCGGCCCATTCCAATATATAACTAGTTGTTGAAGTTGGCCCAGTGAAACCAGGCCCAATATCCAGTCCAAGATCAAGTTGAAATACTACAGCTGCTCTGAGCCGTTGGATGATAACTAACCACATCTCGAGGCCTTGATATTTGAGGGTTTTCCAATCGTTTCTCATTCATTCGACTTCTCTGGTTTTCTCTCTCATGTTCTAGAGGCTTCTGTGTGACCTCTCATCCTTCATTCTTCTCTGTGTGAATCTGGTTTGAGGGATACGTTTCTTGAGTCATTTCTTCGTGAAATTACAGTGTTTTGTAAGGCTTTCTTTTGTGGTTAGTCTGATTCCTTTTTCTTGGGTCTCATTGAAGTAGCTTAGGGTTACTTGGTCGACTGTGTTTGGGTCTCTGGATAGATCTGGGTCTGACGGTGTAGAGGGGTTATTGGATTGATGTTCTGAGCCTTATCATCTGTGAAGCTTTGATGCTGAGTGATTAATCTTCTGGTTTCGCATATAGGAAGTCTGAATGTAATAGGGTTTCTGAGTTCTTTCGTTTGATCTGTAAACTCTGAGTTTGAAGTTTGTATAACAGTAATAGTGAAGTTTCTATAAACATTTGCATGCTACTTGGAACATTATACCAAGTGTAAATATACCTGATGACGGATATGATGTGTGTCAAAAGAAATTAACGAAGAGGTTTTACTGATGAAAGTGGGTAAGACATTTTATTTTCGTTTCACCAATAGAATACATATGCTTTATCCTTGTTTTCTTAGTACTAACTCTTCTCACAACACCATCAAACCATAGCATAAAAGGGCTCATAAGTACTTTGTTTGAAGTCATTAAAAAGCTTGTGAATTCAAAAGGGTAAACTGAAATCATGATCAGCAAGAAATCTAAGATCCAAATGCCATTAGGGCCTAGGGGAATCCTGAATAAGTTGTCGTCGAGAAAAGCACTTGATCCAAGTAATATTTGATTTTAAGTTGACCAGACCTATATCATATTCGATGAGGTCAAACATTAATGTTCTGTAATCATGTTTAACTTAATCAGCCAAATCCAAATTATCCTTAGTAGTCATTTTTTTTTTTTTTTTTGCAATTTTAGATATATACAATATTACAATTTATTAGCACGACAACAAAAGTATCTTTAGCTAAGGAATCTCCAGCGCTGCACCAAACTAAAATTCATCTCCAACCATTACATTAAATGAACAGTGTTTAATCATTTTCTTCTCTTTTTTTATTCTTAGTAATTTATTTTTTCGAAATATTATTTTGAACAGTGTTTAATCATTTTCTTTTCTTTTTTTATTCTTAGTAATTTATTTATTCGAAATATTATTTATTTGTTTATTTTAGAAATACATAAATTACTAAATAAATAATTATAAATAAATAATTACGTTAAATTAAGGAAAATATTAAATTCATTAATAAATATATTATTAAAACATAGTACAATTAGTAGAATCACTTCAAAAATGAAAAATATTAAATCATGCCATTAAAAAATAGTGCACTGCATTTCGAATTTGAATATTATGATATTATGAAGTCGAAATATCATTGCAATTTAATTCTCGAAATTCGTATGTTCTTCCCACAAATGATCGATTAATGCATTTTGAAGTGCAATGTGTGCCTCTTTATCTTTGATTTGACTATGTCGAGCAAGGAATTCTTGAAAATGATGGTTTTCGTCTTCAACCAACTCAACTTCCGGACTTGACGCTTCCGTCCATTCTCGAACTAGTGCATCAACATTACATTCGTCCTCGATAATCATGTTATGCATGATTATACATACAATCATGATATCATGTAATACATGATTATATAAATAATCGTGTTTGTTATATTTTAAATTTTTTTATTCTTATTTTAATTAATTCGGTAATTATTATTTTTAACATTTAAAATTTATTTTAAATGCAAATAATAAAAAAATAATAGTAGTAGTAGTAGTAGTAGTAGTAGTAGTAGTAGTAAAAATGCAAATAATAATACCAATTGTAATTGTATTAAAAATTATATAGCACAAATGATAGAAAAACCCTCCAACAATTCTTTTGGCAAATGAAAAAATGAGCCAAATTGGACTTTGCACCATTTTTCCAAAGGGAAAATTTCATAAGTTCTTAGTTTCACCAATTTCAAATTTAAGAGATAATGTTTAAAATTTCAAATTTCAGATTTTTAAGGTTTAAAATTTCAAATCTCAGATTTTTTTTAAAAATTATATATATAAATTAATTAATTAAACGTATATTTTATTAATTAAATATATTAAGGCCACAATTCTATATAATTTGGTCACAAATTCTATATAATTGGTCAACAATCCTAAATTTTACATATCACAAATTATTTTACGGTCACAATTTGTTCATCGGTCACAAATAAAAAATTGTAACGTCACAAATTATTTTACGGCCACAATTCAAAAATTTTATATGTCACAATTATTCATCAATCACAAATCAGAAATTTTATAAGTCACAAATTAATTTACGGTCACGAATTTGAAATTTTATAGGTCACAAATTATTTTACGATCACAATTCCAAAATTTTATAAGTCACAATTTGTTCATCGATCACAAATAAAAAAATTTATACGTCACAACTTATTCATCGTCACAAATCACAAATATTATAAGTTACAACTTAGTAGACAGTTACAAATTGTCAAATTATCATTTACAAATTAACAATTTTTTAGGTCACACATTATTTCTTGGTCACAATTTATATTTTTTATTGGTACATATTATTTATCAGTCACAAATTAATGAATTTAATGGTCACAAACAACCAAATAATCTGTGATCACAACCAAACCTTGTGACCATCACCTCACCACTGTCACTAACAGCATGATAACCGAACCCCCATCGTCGGAACCACCACCACCACCTCATGGCAACAAACCATCATCTAAAAATACCGACATCACTACGACCACCACTACCCATCGACATCACTACGACCACCACTACCCACCCACCACCATCGCACCACCACCATCAACAGTAGCACAACCACCTATGCCGCATGTACCACCACCACCACCATCTCCTCAAATCCACCACCGCCGAGGCCACCAATTAATCGGTCACAACAACAACCATATATGAACGTCTCCGTCGCCACAGGCACACTCACCGCCTGCCACTCCACCGCCAACACAAACACCAAATCCGCTGCCCACTGCCAAAGAGAAGAGAGAGTGAGAAGAGAAGAGACAGTAGAGAAGAGAGGACTATCACTACCACCACCACTGCGACCGCCAGCACCACCGCCAACTACAAACATCGCCACTATTTCAAACCACCGCCAACTACCCCAAAAGCTCCGACGATTTTCCCCCAGATAGCGTAGTGATCATTGCAACAAAAGCACTTCCTAACCTCCACTGTATCCATCGAATTAAATATATTTTTAAACTAAAACCTAAGTGGGTTTTGGGGCAGGCCTGCGCTTAAAAAGGTATATGAAATAGGAGCCCCAATGACTTGCATGGGACCCACTATTTGTTTAGTTCAAAAGTGGTGGGTCCGGTGCTTATAAGCTAATATAAGCACACCCAAACTCAGCTAAAAAAGCTGGTTTGCTTCTTGTTTTAGACTTGCCAAACATGCTTATGTTCTTACAAGAGAAAATAAAATCACATCTTTGGCTACCAGAATACCCTAATGTTTGGTTCCCTTTACACAATGGCATGTTTGATATCCAATACAACCGACAATAAAGTAATTTAACTTATTTTCCTTTGAGTATTGGCTAATCGCTTTGTCAAACATAACATAATTGAACAAACATTAAATAATGAGAATTGAGACAAAAATTAAACAGGACATACCTATGAAAAGTCGAAAACAAGAGGGTAAAAAGTCCAACTTGCACTACGAAAATTTAGTCAACCAACTTACCTCAAGATACCCAATCTCTCTTTCCATCATCTGAACATTGACCAACCCCCGCCGTTTTCCGTACAAATCCGGGTACTCCGGCGGTGACTTTGGACGCGGCGGTGGCAGTGGCAGTGGCCATGAACCATCGCCTCCCGAACCATTCATTTCTATAAACTTTCCCACCACCGTCCACCAATGAATATATATGTAAAGAAATTATAAGCACTAAATAGAATATATTCTCGGTACTTGTAATTTGTAAAGGAATCAAAAAATTTCCCAGAAAACAGAAGCATGCAGCCTGCCTATATAGAATAGGGAGATGCAGAAAGTGGAAATCATTTGGGTATGAAAATGGAAAAACGAAAAGTTACAAGAGGAAATAATTACTGGCTACTGGCTCTTGAAATAATTATGGTGTATCCACCTCAAATTTGTCGGTATTATCTACTCTACACATACATATACTACATAATATAAATGCCCGCATGATTAAATAAATGCATCATTTATTTCTCTATACTTGTTTACAGTTGCATGGATTTAATGCGATGCACTAATAAATAACAGTAAGAAAAAAATTACCATAGCCAGAATGCTAATAAAGAAAGTAGTCGTGGGTCTAAAGTCTAAAGCAAAATTAGTCTCTCTGACATAGAGACCCTGAATACAGCGTCTCTGTGTAAAAAAGGTCGTGTTTTGCAGGAGTATGGAGTGGAGAATAGACGAAAAGATCGTACATTAGAGCACATGCCAATGCTGTGTGGAGAAAGGGAAAAATGAGAGTTTTGATTTGACAGTGCTTATATAAATCTACAATCATTGGACTGTGGTGGGGACACATTTTCTAGATATGGTCTAGTCATCTCACACCAAATTCAACTTGGTTGATTGAATATGGCAAAGTGCCAAAGTAGAAAGTTGTTTTGGTTGGATACTTTTAGAAAATGTTACTCGAGAAACATGTTTGATAAAATGTCTTTTAAGGTCGTGTTTCTATACGAGGTCTAATTAATTAGATGGAGGGATGTGGTCAGATTGGGATATAGGGTGACAGCCTATACTTTTTATTTTCATGAGGAATTCAAGGGCACCCGTCCACTTGAACTTTTGCCGATGTCAAATCAAGAAATCTATCATGCGAGCTTGCCCCTCCTTGGACGAAGCTAAAAGAGACACAAGGACAGTGACAACGTTTAAAGCTCGTAGAAAAGAAGGGTGAACCCATTATGGCGGCAAAAGCTGTTATTTAAACAAAAGTGGATAAATCTGAAAAGACATGTCTTTTAAACCAAATAATAATGTGTCAATACATAACATAATTAGTTACCAATTCACCAATAGACGATCGTCATCTGTCGTGTTCTAGAATGACCCAAAGCCTACAAATACTCCGAAATGAAGGCATGCAAATTCAAATATTTCCCTCCAAAATAGTTGTTTCTCCTCTTACTCTTGTTTGAAGATTGAATTCAAAGAGTTTATGAGGGGCAAATCTTGGCTAGGTGTTGGCTGTAATTTTATGGTCAACAAATTGATGTCATCTGTAAAAAAAAATTGAGCAAAGAAAACCACGAATTCGTCTATCAAAATTGAAAAATCCTTGCAATTTTAAAAAATGAGTCAAACAGGTAAATCCGGAGGACGTTAAAGTGCTTAAAGTTGGAGTAGAAGAGCACAATGAAGATCCAATAAACAATGATACCAATCTGAAGCGACAACAAGAGGAAATACCGACAAGGTTGCATGCAGTCATTTCTCACGCCCTACACCGTCGTTTACGAAAGAAAATGTTTATGACAAAAACTCTGCAGGATATAACGGAAAGCCTCAAGGCACTCACAATAGAGAATGTATCTCAGCGTGCAAAGTTTAAAAATTAAAAGGCAAATTTGTAAGGTAAATTCGACAAGAATGAAATGCAGCAAATTGTCAACTTATTCATGAAAACAATAACAATCTACAAGTGTCGAAAACCTACGACAGTATTCCACAAAGAAAATGGAAGGAGCGACGGATGAATAAACCTGACATGGAGAGGTTTGCGGACGAGGAGAATTCTCACGACAGGAAGTATAGCAAGCGCTACCACCATGAAGGTCGGAGAGTGGAAAGCCTAATCAATACTTCAAATAACACTCACTTGTATGAAGAATATGAAGATCAATCAGCAAGATCATTTGAGCTGGATGATGATGATGAGCATTTGTCGTTTTCAAGAGAAATTAAGGAACAACCAATTTCGAATAATTTTATTTGTCATGTGATGGAAAATACAGCAGTAAGGATGATCCGATGTACCACCTCTGCGAGTATATGATATAGACAAGGTTGAAAAAGGGATCCCCACATTTAAGGGTCAAGGTTTCCATCAGACATTAGATGAACATGTTGGCGATAGTACATCGAGCTGTCGTTAGGCTCAATTAGAAATTAGCCATAATTAAAGCAGGCATTATTGGGAGCATTCGTTGGAAAAAGAATGGAACAGGCACTGACCACGAGGTTGAACAATATGAGGCAAGAGGAATGAGAGTCCATTAAAAGCTACTTATCATGATTCAGTGCTAAATTGATTGCTTGTGAGACCATATTGATTGAAAAGGCTAAAGACGCCTTATGGAATGGTTTGTTAATGGAAACTCTCTTCTTGCGAGATGTTCACAACAAAAATCTAACCTCCTATCATCAATTGGTAAGCCTAATGCAAAATGAGATCCAAGCGGAAGATACCAATGAAAATAAAAAAAAAATAGAGCAAGGTCGAGCTCAAGGGAAAAGCCTAGACATATGTACTAAACTACCGAAACAACAATACCTGTATTTTGACGAACCCAAAAGCAAATTGCACGCGATCTCTAGTCCCCCATAGACTGTAAGCAAAGTATATCCATCCTCGAAAGATCAGAAGATAAAATTCTGCAAAATTCATTGTACCAGAGACCATAATACAGATGAGCGTTTTGAAATACTGAAAATGGAAACTCTGCGAAGCCAGTAAGGGAGAACATGTGATGCATCTAAGAGTCAAAAGCCTTTTTATTCAAGTGTTAGAGGATGAGGTCATGGAAAAAGGCCAGGACTTGTAGAGTCATTGTGAGCATTAGTGAATGTCCTACACTTCTGACATTCGTTAAGAGAAATCCATACTGTTGAGAATCGGGCCAATAATAAAGATGAGAAAATAAGAGAAATATGAAAAATAATAGATCATACAATAATACAAAATTTGATGTAGAAACCCAAATCCGAGAAAAAATCATGAACAGAGGCGAAGAATTCACTATAACCAACAGTAAGGAGTTACAAGCATGTTATGCTAATCTAATCCCACGAGACTTTCACCTTGATCTCTTTATCATACAAGCCTCTCTCTAGATCACTCTTTGAGTTGATCAAATAAATATGCATAATACACCACATATTTATAATGCAAGAATTCCTAACATACTAGGAAAATTAATACAAATAAGTGTCTAACACAATGTGAAGTCTATTACAATAGGTAAAACTAATAATGGATTATTTGGGATGAAATATGAGTCAAAAGCTGCCAAAAAATTGAATTAGGATCATAATCCGTCTTGGACTCCTCCAAAACATCTTCAAGTCTACAACCAACTCCCAATAGTCCCCAAACAGTATTTCCAATCAAATATTCAACAAGAATTTGGGTTACACCGAAATTTTAACACATACCATAATTGGTGGCCATTACGTAGACAAATATACTATGAAAGACCAAAAAAGAATTACGCCAAAGTAGACAAAAAAACCACATTGTAAAATTTCTGGATTCTAAATAATCTTAAAATTGCATCTCTTCCAATTCTGTTTAATAACAATGATGAACATAGAATCATATATCCCTACTATATTGCATTGGTAGTGCGAGCAATAATAGCTCACAATGTCTTTAATCGTATGCTGGTGGGGATAGTGGTAGCTCTGTAAATATTCTATTTGGAAGTGCTTTCGATCAAATGCAAGTGGATAACCCTTGGGTACCAATGGTTGAACCCCTATATGGTTTCACTAGTGATAGCTTGGTTCCAAGAGAGCAAATTACTTTAACAATTGAGTTAGGCAAAGAGCCAACTATATTTCAGGGATATATGGACTTCTTGATCATGGATAGTAGGTCTGCGTATAATGGGATTGTAGGGAGACCTGCCCTGAAGCTAGTGAAAGTTATAACATTCATTCATCACATGTTCATGAAATTCAAAACCCTGAAAGGAATAGCTAGTATCAAAGTCAACCAAGCTGCTGGACACAAATGCTATCTCAGTGCCTTAAAGAAAATTTGCCCCAAGGGCCCCAGTAATTAACCACATTGATGGTAGAAATTAAACACAGTTGTAAATCCTTGTTTTGAAAAACAAGTATCCAATGATGTGAATGGTAAGTTGAAAAACCTACATGTCAATAAAGATAACTCGCAAGTACTAGGGAAAGCATGAATATTAAAATAGTTAAATAAATGTTGGATCTGAAACAAAGTCACAGTAGTGAGAATGATAAAAACACCGAAAAAATGAAGGCGAGCCTCTTTTCGCCTCAATTAAGACTTTGATGAAATGCAAGTCTCTTTCCGTCTATAAAGAAATATTGACCAAAGGCAAAGTCAATTCCACTTAAGAAGAACAGGGAATGGATTCCACCTCCCAAATGGCAACTTCTATGGGAGAGTCCCAATCCTCCCCCATAAAAGTATGATGTCATGACAAGAAATCATTACTAATATGCGTGAAATATTTGTATACCAAAAAGATATGACAAAAGTCATAATCGCTACATTTTGTTCTTTTTAGTTGCAATGGATATTGAATTAAATGTTATACATTGCGAGTAGTATTATGGAATTAATTAAATACACTTACGCGAAGCATGATTGAATGCCAAACGAATAAAGTAATGCAAGCTTAAAAAATAAAAACAAAATGCGATTCCACATATAAGAATCGATAAAACACCATTGTGACAAGGAAACGAGATAAATAAAAATGAGGGGATACGTAGCAACAATCCCCACTTGAAGGAATAAGCCGGGAATCCACAAATATAGGATGAATAAATGAAGTACTCATTGCCTCAGAGGCCAATAAAGGAATTTCGAGGAAGAGCGTATCCTTAACATCTTTCTCACGAGCCTCCAAAAAATCGACGTTCCATTCAAAAAGAAAACTCATAATTATGTCAAGAACCTTATTACCTCTTTCATGCATGGCCTCTATGATAAGCTTGACCTCGCGGGCATTTCTTTCAACAAGGGTTGACTCTGTGTTAGTAAGTTTTACATTGCAATTTTTCGGCTCGTTTCATAGTAAGACCATTTCATTCTTCGCACTCTCAAGATCTCTAGCGACAAGGAACTATTCAACCTTCGCCAATGACGCTCTTCCTTGAGTCTGGAAACCTCACGATCAATCCTTTAAACATAAGCTTGATGATTTAATTTAGCTTGCTACAAGTCTTTAAAGACCTTCCTAATATCGGCTAATAGAATAGCCCCTTATTAGCATTAGTCTCGACACTTTTGTACATGTCTTCATACTTAGCTTTCTCATTTTCAATATCTTCTAGTTTCCTCTAAAAGTGTCACACCTCTTCTCCAATTATTGAACCTTCTTACCCAAACTACCAACTTGTAAAACACAAACCTCATACTCTACTTGCTGGACATGATTTAATACCACAACTCACATCAAATGAGCATCAATCATTTATCCCCTTTGTGTTGGGGTAAGCTCTTCTACCAACTTCTCTCGAGATTGGTTAAATAAGTAAAAGCAGACATCACTGACCAGGAAACAAAAGAGGAAATCATAGAAAGAACCCCTGAATCCAACTCTTCATTCAAGCAAGAGTTGAATAGAAACTTAGGATTTGGAGCGGATTTCCTTGAAGAATGAGAGATTTTAGGATCCGGAACTTACTCGGACACACTTGGCATTTCCTTCCTCCCTTTGGAAGGATTTCTGACAAAAATGGGCGAAGGAATAGGCACGGTCTCTAAGGAGAAGACCCTTGAACAGAAGCAACAACAAAGGAATTCAATCTTGTAGACCATCGTGGGACAAAGGTCGCGTGGTAATATCCACGATCATCTGCGAAGAAACAGAGCTAGCCCCCTCAAGCCCTTCAGAATTTGAATCTTGGGGTGGGGGAGGTGCTAGGACTTTTCGATGCAGAAGGGACTGCAAAAGGTGCTGAAATCAATCTGTACTATAAAATAGAATAAAAAGTTAGAAATTGCTTGTAAAAAAAATTAAGTTGAAAGGATGAAGAAATCTTTCATCTTCGCAAGTGCCAGAACTCAAGCTAAAAATGGGTGTTACTAGGGCACAAAGATCGTTAAGAGCTTGATCTCGGAGGGGTTCTGGTTCCTTACCTACACCAACATACTAAAGTAAGATAATATTGAAGATTAAAATAAAAAAATAAACGGAGAATCAACACTTACTATATTCGTCATAAAATCGAGGCATAAAAATCGAATGGTTGGAGTCATAAGGTTAAAATCCCCAGTTGCCTCGAATAAAGAAAAACTCTCCTTTCAATTATACACATTATTATGAGTGATTACAAATCTTGGACATATCCTAGAGCGAGGAGAAAGATAATAATATCATTTTTCCGGGTTTGATTTATTTTTTGTCTTTACGAGATGATAAATAAATCGAAATGCATCAGATGAAAGTTTTCCCTCAAAACCTGCTGAACTCCATAACAAAAAGGACCAAAACCATATGGACCCACCCACTTAGAGTGAGTTAGGTAAGAGCATGTTATAGAAAGGAAGGATCTCACAAAATAAGTGATGGAAATGAACTCTAAATCCCATGTCCACTAGTGTTTATGGAGAGCTATACAATCATGAGGGGGACGATCCGCAGTTTGAAACTAATCAAGGCACAGTAATTCTATATCATCAGGGATGTTAAATTAATCCTGATTTTCACTCAAATCTTCTTCGGTAAGATTGGTAAAAATTCCCGAAGCTTCAAAAACCTCTTCATCATTCTCATCAAGGCTTACAGACTCACTCGAAGGTTCGCACACCACTTCGCGCACCTTAACCCTAGGATGAGAACTATCCCCTTATATAAGAAGTTCTAGTTAATGCAAGTACCAGAATAATTAACTATAGAGTAAGGTAACACCTCAATATCTAAGGGAAAGGGGAAAAAAGCACTAAGGGAATCATCCCTATATCTAGAACTCTCAGTGTCAAAATCGTAAGACATATTTTTGGAATCACTTGGGGAAGACATTGTAATAAAAAATATTACAAGCAAAAGATAAAAACAGAACACATACCTAATGAAGGATTTTTGGAGGAAAGAAAAAGAAGGTGGGGGATATAATCACCAAAAAATAAGTCCAGCAAGAAGAACGACAAAGAAAGAGTAATGAAGACACTCTGAAAAAGAATGACCTATTTGTAAGTTATAAACGAAAGGCATAAACTATTGAATCATGCTAGAAACAATCAAAGTCGTTTGAATTATTTTGAACAATCTAAATCATCGAATACTAAGGGATGCCTAATCAAGACTTTAAATGAACGTGTGAGATCATGCGTAGTCTACACGCGCACTGAACGCACATGGGCCACTAACCTAGACATACGCAAACATGCCCATTAACGCAACAGAAAACGATTGCAATCATGTCGCGTCCTCTCAACATAACACACGTCAACTGCAATAAACGAAGAGAAACATGCTCAAATAATACCATCTGTATGTTCGCAGCTCAGTCATAAAATAAAACACAAGTCCTAGATTTAAGATCAATAATAAAATCAGACTTCGGGGACATTCGTTGATGTCAAATCAAGAAATCTATTTTGCGAGCTCACCCCCTTAGGCGAAGCCTAAAAGAGACGCAAGGATAGTGACAACATATAAAGCTTGCAGAAAAGAAGGGACGAACCATACCCCATTATGTCGACAAAAGCTGTTATTTAAACACATTTGGGTAAATATGAAAATCATGACTTCTAAATCAATAAATAACATGTAAATACATAACGTAATTAGTTACCATCCACCAATAAACAATCCTCACCTGTTGACTTGTTTCTAATTATAAGCATATAACGAAATTTTGACAAATTCTCTCCTACAAAATTTAATAAAATAAGTTGAAAAACAATAACTCATATATAAAATAAATTGGGAACTGCATGTCCTTTAATACATGCTATTGAGGATTTAAATGTACTATTAGATTCTTTAATTTTTATTTTTTTCAAAATAAGGGTATAATGATCTGTTCATACAAAAATTAATTAATGGGGATACAATTGCTTCGAAGGTTAAAGATTGAGAATGTAAATGCTCAACTTACTAAAGACAATTTTTGCAAGGCAATCATATTCATTCCACAATTTTTAATAATTATGTCATATTTTAATAAGGTTCTTAGCTTTTGCTCGTTTTTATACTTATGTTTCTAACTTATTTTTATCCCTAAAACTTTATTGATTAGAATATTTTATCCCTAATTGAGATAAAAATATATATTTATTATAAGAAATAAGAAGGTGAAAAAGACTTATTTATCACTCGTACTTTTAATTATTCAAGGTAAATAATAAATATAAAATTCTGACAAAATATCTTTTCACGCTAACAAACTACTTGGATAGAAATCGTTATTAGAGGAACGGTGTGCTAATTAATCGAAGATTAAAGACATGAATTTTATGAAAAATATTAAAGATAAAGTGAGAAAATGAGCAAATATTGAGAACGTCAATTACAATTAAAATATAGTGTAGTTATCTGTGACACTTTCTTCCAAACTTGGCCTAATTGTGAAAGGGCTTAGGCTGAACGACGATTACGCAAGCCAATAATTACACTTCAATTTCTTTTTGAGAAATGTGAATATTTTTTTGGTATTTAATTTAAGGAACAGTTATTTATTGTGTGAAGTTTTACGGGCTTGTTCAGTAGGAAAATGAAAAGTCTCCATTGCGATTGCAAAATTTTTGCCGGCCTGAGAAGCAGGAGATGAAGAAGCAAGATTTAGCGAAGCTCTGGTTTCCGAGGGGGAAGCAATTGGAAGACATTGAAGCCGTCTTATCAGGTTTCGATCCATTTTGGGAATTACAACTAATTGCGTTTATTCATATTCCTGTTCAAGCAAAACCGGGGATTGTGATCGTTGTTTGTCCGTTGAATTATAATTTCTATGTGAATGCTCAATAAGCACACTGTTATGTCATTTTTGAGTGTGCTAGGACAATATCTGATTGCTTTTGCTGGGATTTCTATTGAATTTCAGACGTTATGGTAAGTGCATTTGATTTTGTTGGATGAAATCTATGTTAGTTAATAGTTGAAGGATGAAATTGACGTTGATTAGTAATTGGAGGACCAAATTAGACTTACATAATGGTTGAAGGATTAAATTGGTGTTAATAGTAGTTTGAGGACCAAATTGGACTTTCTTAATAGTTGAAGGATTAAATTGATGTTAAATTATATTTTGAGGATGAAATTGACATTAATTAATAGTTCGATTACCAAATTGAATTTTCCTACTGGAATGAGAATGATATTGATGTTAATAATTAGTTGGAGGATCTAATCGAACTTCCTAATAGTTAGAGGACAAAATAATTTTTTTTCTAATATATTGAGGACGGAACTGACGTTGAGTAATATTTGGAGGACCAAATTAGACTCTCCCCTATTAGTTGAAGATGAAATTGATGTTAATTACCTGTTAAAGGTTCAAATTAAGGTTAATCAATAGTTGGAGAACCAAATTAAATTTTCCTAAATATACCAAAGACGAAAAGGAGGTTAAGTAGTATTTGGAGGACCAAATTGGAATTCCCAAATAGTTGTAGATGAAATTGACGTTAATGAATAGTGGGATGATCGAATTGAACTTCCCCAGTAATTGAAGGATGAGATTGGTATTAATTAGTAATTTGAGGACCCGATAGAACTTCCAAAATAGTTAAAGGATGAAATTTATGGACGAAACTAATGCTAATTATTAGCTGAAGTACCAAAGTTAACTTCCATAATAATTTGAGGATGAAAAAGATATGAATTAGTACTTGGAGGATCAAATTGGACATTTCTAATAGTGTCAGGAAGAAATTGAATCAAGGATGAAATCCATTTTAAACAATAGTAAGAGAACTAAATTCAACTTTTACAATACCTGAAGGATGTAATTGACGTTCTAAAATAGTTTGATGGCCGAATTGAATTTCTTCTATAGTTGAAGGATGAAATAAGAGTTGAACGATAGTAGGAGGACCTAATAATAGAGTTGAACATACTAATAGTTAAAGGACGAAATTGAAGTCAAAATTAGTTAGAGAACAAAGTTAAACTACGTCAATACCTGAAGGATGTAAATGACGTTAAAGGATGACCAAATTAAACTTAATAATTAATTCAAAGGATGAAATTGGATTTCAGTAATAGTTGGAGATCCCACTTGCACTTACCTAATAGTTGAAGGATGAATTTGATGTAAACATTAGTCAGAGGACTAAAATGAACTTCACATTACTTAAAGGATGAATTTGATGTTAAACGTAGTTGGATGATAAAATTGAAGTTCCATAATTATTAGAAAATGTAATTGACATTAAGGAATAATGGGATGATCGAATTGAACTTTCCCAGTAGTTGAAGGACGAAATTGTTATTAATTAGTTGGAGAACCCAATTGAACTTCTCAAATAGTCGAAGGATGAAACTGATGTTAAATAGTAGTTAGATGAGCTAATTCGACTTACCTGATAGTTGAAAGTTGAAATTCGTGTATAACAACAGTTTCAGGATGACTGAATTCGAATTTTCCATCAACCGAAGTTGGCAGCCAAATATTGAGGAAAATTGCAGCCACGGTACCAAACATTTCAATTTTTTGCAAACTTTGTTTAAACATTTGTTATGTGCCACCCACGGTACCAAACCTTTAAACAATTCGCATTCGGAGTCCAAATGGACGGTTTCCATCCAATTAATCATGAAAACCGTTAGTTGACCTCAAAAATAAAAAACTATATAATTTCCACCAAATAGGCAAGGGCAATTTCGGAATTACATACAATTTCCACAAAATAAGTTTAAAAAATGAATTAAAAATCTCAAAAATAATTTTGAAAAAAAATTGTTCATCTCCTTACCCACCCCACCCATCCACCCACTCGCCACACGAAAAATCAACCATCATCCATCCACGCTGGCCACCACCATCGCCAATAGACAAACGGAGGCTAAATAAAATCAAATTAGCGTCGATAAGCAAAAACGCTCCCTACATATAGATATGTACGTCTCTATGCCACAGATCTCTGAAACGAACGATCGACAAAAATGGCTAATTTGATTTTATTTAGCCTCCGTTTGTCTATCGACAGTGGTGGTGGTTGGTTTGGCTGGATGGTGGTTGATTTTTCATGGGGTGGGGATGGGGAAGGAGATGAACATTTTTTTAAAAAAAAATTATTTTTAGGATTTTTAATTCATTTCTTAAACTTATTTGGTGGAAATTGTGTGTAATTCCGACAATTGTGAAGTGTTTAAAGCTCAACTTTATACCTTTACGCTTAGTTTCATGAGCAGCTAATTTGATTTTATTTAGCCTCCGTTTGTCTATCGACGGTGGTGGTAGCCGGCATGGCTGGATGGTGGTTGATTTTTCGTGGCGTGGGGTGGGATATGAACAGTTTTTTTTAAAAAAAATTATTTTTGGGATTTTTAATTCATTTTTTAAACTTATTTGGTGGAAATTGTGTGTAATTCCGAAATTACCTTTGCCTATTTGGTGGAAATTATAATATTTTTTTTATTTCTGAGGTCAACTAACGGTTTTCGTGGTCAACTGGACGGAAACCGTCCATTTGGACTCCGGGTGTGAATTGTTTAAATGTTTGGTACCGTGGGTGGCACAAAACAAAGGTTTGGGCAAAGTCTGCAAAAAGTTGAAAGGTTTGTTACCGTGGCTGCAATTTCCCCCAAATATTGATAAAAATAATTTCATCCACGAAGTATAAGCTTCAATTTGGACCTGCAATTAAAGTTTTACATCAATTTGAACCTTCCACTGTTAAATAAGTTAATTTTGGTCATCATCCCACTACTAATTAACATCAGTTTCATCCTCCAAGTATACGAGAAGATCAATTTGGTCATCTTACTATTATATAACATCAATTTCGTCCTTTACTATTAGAGAAGTAAAATTTAGTCCTACGAATATTAGTTCACGTCAATTTCACCCTTCAGATATTAGAGAAGTCAAATTTGGTCAACTATTACTTTCATCCTTCAACTATTGTGAAGCTGAATTAGGTTCTTCAGTTGTTAATTAACATGAATTGCATCCTTTAACTATTTGGGACGTTCATTTTGGTCCTCCAACTACTCATTAATATCAATTTCATTCTTCAAATATTGGGAAAGTTCAATTCAGTCATCCATCTATATTTTAACGTCAATTGCATCCTTTAGGTATTATAGAGGTTTAATTTGATCCTCCAACTATTAATTAACATTAAAATCATCCTTCATGTATACGGAGAGTTCAGTTTTCTCCTCCAACTATCGTGTTACATGAATTCCATCCTAGAACTATTGAGAAAGATCAATTGGGTTTCTCCAATTATTATTTAACATCAATTTCCGTCCTCCAACTTTTAATTAGCTTAAATTACATCCTACATTCTCATTCTCTTTCGATATCGAAGCTAGGGTTTCCGAGAGAGGAGAAAATGGGATTTGGAACTCGTATCCCAAGACTTACGGCCCTGGCTTACGCACTTGGTGAACCGAAATTTTCTCTCTTTTCATGCGTCAATATTTTTTGTGTGTAAATAATCACGTTATGCTAAATTTAAGTGGTTTTCTATTGATGATTATGTACGTCTGTGGAAATCCTCATGGTACTATTAGGAAGTATGGATTGATGTGCTGCACGCAGTGTTTCCGCAGCAACTCCAAGGAAATTGGATTTATCAAGGTACAACCCTTTTCTAGATTTTGATTTAATTTTGATCTTTATTTATTTGGGTTTGTGCTTGATCTTTATTTATCGAGCAGGTCATCGAGCTGATTTCGGGATTACTGTTAAACTATTTTGTTTCCTTCATTTTTGATTTTGTGGATCAATTTTGGGGAATAAGTTCAAATGGCCATCCATAAATCTCTTTTTGTGCAATTGGCCTTGGACCAAGTTCTTAAAATCAAATAAAATTTAACTCTTTAAAAGTGTAAAATAACCATTTTATCCTCCATTGTAAAAAGCCAAATTCAAGAAGGAATTGAAGATTTTCACGTCAAAACCATTTCTCCCAAATTGGGAAAAAAAACACCTCTTCTCCTTCAAATTCTCCTCCTTCGACATTTCAACTCTTCTCCTTCAAACCTAAAGCCATCTCTTCTCATTCTCCTTCAAAATTTCACAGATTCTCACGCCATTCTCTGCATCAAATTTTTCGCCTCTCCATCTCTTAGTTTCTCTGCCTTTAGGGAGATGGGATTGGGCGGTGTACCTTTGGGACGAAAGAACAAGTATAGAAGAATGGATTCTGAGTTGACTGATTATGATGGCGATTTTGAGCAACATAATCCGTTGGAGAAGAAGATAAATAGTACAAGGAAATATGTAATTGCTTGTGTTGTTTTTGCCTCTCTCAATACTGTCCTCCTTGGCTATGATATTGGTGTCATGAGTGGAGCAATCATATTTATTAAAGAAGATTTAAAGATAAGTGAGTTTCAAGAAGAGTTTCTTGTTGGCGTTTTGTGTGTGATTTCTCTAATTGGTAGTTTATTTGGTGGAAGAGCATCAGATGTTATTGGTAGAAAATGGACAATGGGATTAGTATCCATTGTCTTTCGAGCAGGTGCAGCTTTGATCAGGGACGGACCCAGCCCGCCATCCCAGCCCGGGCGAAAGTTGACTGGTCAACGCCGACCGGTCAACGTCGACGGTCAGCGATCGTAAGAGCGAAGTCATTTATTAATATTTAATTACATAATATTAAATCGCACTAAAACGTAAAAATTATATATATATGAAAACGTAATTCAATACAATCCAAAATACAAAAACAATACGCAATACAACCTACTCTGTAGCTGTGACCTTAGACAACTGGATTCGACGTAATCTCATAGTTTGAAAACGTTGCAATATTGCCTCATTCTCAATTTTTTCAAAAATCTCTTTCTCCATGTAAACCACCAAGTTGTCATTCAACCAATCGTCTCCCATTTTATTGCGCAAGTCACTCTTGATTAAATTCATAGCAGATAATACTCTTTCAACACTTGCAGTTGCCACAGGTAATATCAAAATCAAGGTGATCAGCCTATAAACCAATGGAAAATAACAAGAACTTCCTGTTTCAACCAACTTCTGAGCCAGACAAGAAATGTTATTGAGGTTAAAGAAAGCTACATTCATTCTCACAAATATAAGGAACTTGTCAAGTTGAGGTCGAAGTAATAAAAGATCTTCATTATTGAAGTCCAAAGGATATAACTGAGCAAGACGTAGCAATTTATCCCTATCAAAAGCTGCAAAGGAATCTTTTGGATTTAAACACGAAATGCAAGTTATGAGCTCAGTACTTGTCTCGGAAAAACGATCATTCATCTCTTGCAAGATCGAGTCTATCGCATGACAATACAAATCAACATAAAAGCGATGATAATAAGTCACCTGCTGAGCTCCACGCCTAGGTCGACCTTTCAATACTACAATATCCTCCATATTTGGCACTAAAATATGTCTAACACGACAAAACTCAATCACCCTGCTCAACAAATTATCCCATCCATTGTCTCTCATGTCCTGTAATGCATACTTACAGACATCCAACAACTGCACAGCATTCTGAATATCCTGATCCTTTTTCTGCAAGGCTTGTGAAAGGTCGTCTGTAATTGCAAGAATTTCAAACATAAAGTGGAGACTGAACACAAACCCAAAGTCCTGCATAGTGTCCATCTGTCTTGCGGCCATTGATTTCTGATCTAAATTGACGCCATCTTCTGATATATCCTCAAGAACATCTATGATAGCATTAAACATAGTAATAACCCGAGTAATTGTCAGTAGGTGTGAGCCCCATCTAGTATCACCTGGGCGTGCCAAATTCATTTCTTGAAACTTACCACTCCCACTACAAAGTTCCCCAATATTAAGCTTCTCTAAAACATCAGCATGATAACTTGTTCGAAGAGCATCTACACGCTTACATGAAGCACCAACCAAATTTACAATAATAGCAAGCATGTTAAATAAATCACCAAGCATATTATTCCTACGTGCCACGGAAACAACTACTAACTGAAGTTGGTGAGCAAAGCAATGGACGTACATAGCATATGGGTTTTCTCTTAAAATTAAAGCTTTCAAGCCATTGAACTCACCTGACATATTGCTAGCTCCATCATAACCTTGACCTCTCAGGCTAGATATGCTCAATCCATGCGTAGAAAACATTGCATCAATGGCATCCTTCAGTGATTGGGCACAAGTATCAGGGACCTGTGTAATGCCCAAAAAACGCTCCTTTACGAGCCCACTTTTGTCAACAAACCTCAAAACAATCGCCATTTGTTCTTTTATGGAATTATCACGAGCCTCATCAACCAAAATTGAAAACAAACAATCACCCATCTCATTGGTAATAGCCCTTGTTGTCTCTACGGTACAACAATTAACCAAGTCTTTCTGGATCTTTGGTGAAGTCATTTGATCATTTGCAGGAGCATTGCTAAATAACACTTGTTTAACTTCAGAACAACGAGCTGCATACCAATCTAGTAGCTCAATTAGATTTCCTCTATTACGAGACTCTTTGGATTCATCGCGACCACGAAATTCCAATCCTTGCATCAAGAGGAATCTAGTACAATCCAGCACCGCAGTCAATCTCGTCCTATAATTTTTTTGTTGACCACTACTTTGGCTTGAAATAACGTAGGATATACTTTGTTTTTGATTCATCAAGTTGGTACACTTTGCGAATGCTTGATGATGAGCACTATCAAAGAGTCCAACATGTTCTTTCAGCGTTTGTTTGTGCTTCCAATCCCTAAAGCCGGTCCTAGTGAATGTATGTCCACCCCCTTGACCCCCTCTATCCGGTTTGAACAAATAGCAATACAAACAATACGCCGCATCCTTTTCGATACTGTACTCCAACCAATCAAATTCAGCAAACCATTCTTTCCTAAAACACCTGTTATCACTTCCCATCTGCCTTCTTGGAAAGTCATGTCCATGTGGTTGACAAGGACCCTTCTCTAAGTACGCCATCCTAACATCATCTCTAACATTAGGATCATATGACTCAATAGGGGGGCGTTTCCCTGGATCGGATACAAGATCATCCGAATTGAATTGAGTCCGAGACTTCTTCGTGTTATTTAACACATCGACTGCTCTACTAGAAGCAGTGGAGGGACTAGATGCACCACTAGAACCGGAAGATATATGTATGAACTTCCGTTTAGGTTGAAAAAATCGCTCCATAATCTACAATTGCAAAATACCCTAAATTAAAATTCAAATCACCAATTCACAATCACCATCATCATTCATCAAGATATCCAAATGAAAATAGCCCAAATTAAACACCAAATTTATGACAAACTTACAAGTCACAAGTCACAATTCACAAACACTAAATTAGACAAACTCACAAATAAAATCCCATTTTACTGTTGTAGTTTTCTTGAACTTATATTGATATTTGCTTTGTGACTTCTTAGGATCATCAGCATTTTTTCTTTTCTCCCAGTCTTGAAGCACATCTGGCTATGAATTTCTGAATAATTATGTTAGCAACTGGAGAAATTTCTTGATGGTTGTCATGTATATGTAACTTTACATTATTGGGACAGTTTATGTTGTTTAACTTTGTTATAGTTGTTTCACACATGCCTTAAAAGTTTCCTCTTCCAATACACAGCAGAATCATGGCCATATTCAATTGGAAACACAACCTCGAATTTATAGGGACACAAGGCATAGTTGTTGTTGTTTGAGTCCTACTTGATTTGTATCCTCATATATGGAAATCCAAAAGCATTTGATTTTTGTATTACATTTTTGTTGCCTAATTGTCTTTGTTCAATCATTAAATGAAGTGGGAAATATTCTCTTGGAGTTCAAAAATTCCATTAAACACCCTTATCATAATCTTCAAAGCTTCAGATTCAAATCCTTGCAATTGGACGGGTATAGGGTGTTTAGCTGATTTTAAGGTGACTTCGATTCATCTAAGTGGCCTCAGTTTGTCTGGTTCTTTATCTTCAATCATTATAAACCATCCAAATTAGACAAACTCATGAACACCAAATCCAAATTTATGCATTCCATTTTACAATTTCAATTTGCAGTGAACAAATTAAAATTCATTATAAACCATATTCTATCAGTAAATCAGTATATACTCAGTCTATCACAGATTCACACTTTCATAGCCAGTAAGACAAAATAATTCATAAAAAAAAAAATTTACAGCCGACGACGAAAGAACTTACGGTTTCGGCCCTCGAGTTTCACAAAACCGGCTGCCCAATGCCTGCGTCGCTGCCGCCTGCCGGAGAAGTTTGCCCTTGCGACGGTGTCACTTGAACGTTGGGTTGAATCGACTGATTGCTCAGGCCAGTTCTCGGTCGGGAGAGTTGAGAGGGATTGGAGAGAATTTGGGAATGGCTATTGGCTAATTAGGGATTGATTTCAAAATTGATTTCGATTTTGTGTGAATTGGATAGGCTAGGCATGTATATATTAAGGATTGGGCCAAGAAAATGGCCCAATCCAAATTATCCAATCCAATTAAAAAAAAAAGAGGAATGGGCTGCTTTGGCCCAATCTCAAAGCAAACAAATATATGGGCTGATTCTTTAGGCCCAATCTAAAAAAAAAAAAAACAAACAAATAGCAGGCAAAAAAAATTAGAGAAGACGAACCAGCCACCAGGCGCTCCGGCGGATCCCAGATTCCCAGCACGGGCGGCCGCCCCCCGTCGCCGGGTGCTGGGTCCGTCAGTGGCTTTGATGACTCTTGCTCCTACATTTCGAGTACTAATGATCGGGAGAATCTTGGCCGGCGTTGGAGTTGGCCTCGGAGTCATGGTTGCACCAATATACATAGCTGAGATATCACCAACAGTTGCCAGAGGCACATTGACATCATTTCCTGAAATTTTCATAAATGCTGGGATCCTACTTGGGTATGTTTCTAATTATGCATTTTTCGGCCTTCCATCCCATACAAACCGGAGAATAATGCTTGCAGTGGGAATTCTGCCTTCAGTCTTTATTGCATTTGCCTTGTGCATAATCCCTGAATCTCCTAGGTGGTTAGTTATGAAGAACCGAATAGAAGAAGCAAGGTCAGTACTGTTAAAAACAAATGATGACGAGTTTGAGATCGAGGAGAGACTTGCAGAAATGCAATCAGATTTTGGGGCGAGCGATGGTGAGGAAGTTTTATGGCGTGAACTGTTGAGTCCTTCTCTGGCACTTCGAATAATGCTCATTACTGGTTTCGGGATACAGTGCTGTCAACAAATTACAGGCATTGATGCAACTGTTTATTATAGTCCGGTAGTCCCGATATATTTAAAGCAGCTGGTCTTGATGGTAATTCAAAGGTTTTTGCTGCCACTGTTGCAGAGGGAGTCACCAAAATTGTGTTTGTTGATCTATGATTTTGATTATAACAAACAAGTGATCTTATTTACTAACAAGTAAAATTCAAGTGATTATAGCTTTTCAAATGAGCATTAAAAGAATATCGATCATGGCCATCTAAAGAACAAGAGCTATCATCACAAACCAAACTCATGAAGAAAATCAAGGTTGAAGTTACATTCAAGAAAACAAGAGTCGAAGTTTGGAACGAAGATCATATACTTGTCCTCTTAGCAAACTATGTAAAGGTACTAACATATCGATACATGGTACAAATGATATAAGCTCAAGACTATTTTATCACTAGAGTTTTGGTGCATTAAAACGTAATGATTTGATAAAATGGAAAAACGATTTTCAAAAACTAATTTTTTAAACAATCTTAAATAAGTTTTTATCTTAAAAAAATTAGTGAAAAACGCTTATAAAAAAGTCATACTTTTCAAAAAGTCAAAATGCAAAACAAAGAAATCAAATTTTGGGACCGCCATTGCAAAGGTGGTCGACCGGCCCCAAGAGGTGGTCGACCGGAAATTCAAACGGTCCAATTTTTTGACCGTTCTGACTTTTGATTTTTTTCGTACAAACGGTCATTTTTGGTCATCCGGAAATTGGCGGTCAATCGGACCGGTCATCCGGCTTGAGAGAAACTTTGGCGTTTTTCAACTCTATAAATACCAACTCAATTCTCACTTGTTTTAACAACTTAAAAGTATTCAATTGAGTTTCTCGTGAGCCAAGATTACATTCATTTCTTATCATCAAATCATTTCATATTTGAAAAACTTTCGATTGATTTCAACCTTGAATATCTTCTCATCTATCAAAGTTTTTCAAATCAAACACTTGAGCTTCATTCATTATCATCTATCAAAGTGTTAACCTACTTCTCTTCTTGTACTTAACTTTGGAATCATCATCCATTAAGAAGAGAAGATTTCTTTTGTAAACTTATTAAGAATTGTGGGTCGTATTGAAGTCCCGAAAAGATCAATATTGTAAAAGGATCGGTGCTCCTTGATTGTAAGTCATCGAAAGCTTTGTAAAGGGTTAGATTGCATCATAAGTCAATCAAGATAGTGGAAAAGGCCTTGCTCGTGTCGGAGAGCTTGGTAACGGGGGACATAGATCATATTGGATTGAACCTCCATAACATATTGTTTGCACTTTTTATCTCTTTTACTTAACGCATTTATTTCCCACAAATTTATATTGCTCTATTTACGTATTTACTTATATTTAAAATATTCTTTATCATTTGCATATTTATTATATTAAAATCTTGAGTGATTAACGAAAAAGTTTGGAACGAAGATCATATACTTGTTCCTCTTTTTGCTTATGCCAAAAGGGGGAAAAATTATGGAAAATGATATGATTGATGAAATATGCTTAATAATGACATGATATATGTTTGATACTTGATAATGATATTTGTCTTTATAAACATATGTTTTAAAATCATTTGAGTATCAGTTTATAAAAGATAGTGGGAATATATGAATCTCATGCATAGTTAAGTACTTATATTTCCTACCACTTGTTCATTATTATCTCACAAATCATCTTGTTTGTCATAATCAAAAAGGGGGAAATTGTTGACCTATGATTTTGATTATAAAAAAAAGTTGATCTTATTTACTAACAAGTTAAATTCAAGTGATTATAGCTTTTCAAATGAGCATTAAAAGAATATCGATTATGGCCGTCAAAAGAACAAGAGCTATCATCACAAACTAAACTCATGAAGAAAGTCAAGGTTGAAGTTACATTCAAGAAAACAAGAGCCGAAGTTTGGAACGAAGATCATATACTTATCCTCTTAGCAAACTATGTAAATGTACTAACATATCGATACATGGTACAAATGATACAAGCTCAAGACTATTTTATCACTAAAGTTTTGGTGCATTAAAACGTAATGATTTGATAAAATGGAAAAACGATTTTCAAAACTTCATTTTTTACTTTTAAGAAGATGACCCATGTAAATCTTGAAAAATCGTCAACAATAACGAAAGCGTAATGTTTACCGTCTAAGCTAGCTGTTCTTGAGGGTTCAAAAAGATCAATGTGGAGAAATTGCAAAGGCTTTGTGGTTGAGGAAAAATCTTTTGGTTTGAAAGAATTTTTTACTTGCTTTCCGAATTGACATGCATCACAAATTTTGTCATTTTCAAATTTCAAATTTGACAATCCTTTTACAAAACAATTTTTGGAAATTCTTGAAACAAGATCCATGTTAACATGGCCTAATCTTCTATGCCATAGCCATGTTTCATCATTTAATCCAAGTAAGCAATGTTCATTATTTTTATATTCAATTTTTATGATATAAACATCTTTATTTCGGCTTCCTACAAAGATCGCCTCTTCTGATGTAGCATCCTTAATTAGGCATTTGGAAGAATCGAATTTAATATTGTAACCTTTATCACATAATTGGCTAATACTTAGCAAATTATGCTTTAGGTCATCTACTAGTAGCAAATTTTCTATAGAAGGGGATACGTGGTTACCAATGTTGCCGATGCCAATAATCTTTCCTTTTGCATTATCTCCGATTGTTACATTGCCTCCATCCTTCTTTCTGAAGTTTGATAGTAGTGATCGATCTTCGATCATATGTTTTGAACATCCAATATCCAAGAACTATTTGCTCTTCGTTTTCTTTGGTACCTCATTTTCAAGTGCCATGAAGCACATGTTGGCGATTTCATCTTGATTATCGCTTTCATTTTGGTCTTCATCATCGCTATCATCCCAAGTAGTTTGGAGTGCCTTTTTCTTGAAAAATTTCTTTTTGTTTGGGCATTCGATTCTTTTGTGACCCGATTTGTTACAATCGTAACAAACAATTTGCTTGTACTTTTCTTCATTCTTTTCTTCCTTCTTTTGGAATCTTCAGTTGTTTCAAAAGCCTCTCCATTTTTTGACAAGAAGGACCAAGTCGTCGAGTTCCTTGTCACTCATGTCGTTGCTTATTGTTCCTTCATCAGTAGCCAATTTTAAAGCAATTTGACGTTTTGGACCCTCTTTTGATTCCTCTTTGCTTTTTCTTGTCTTCTCCTTGATTTCGGCATTGTTGAGCTCATAGTTCATCAAGGTTCCATAGAGTTCTTCCAAGGGATATGTGTTCACATCCTTGGTGTTTTCTATCAACATTCGTACAGGGCTTCATTCCTCTGAGAGTAACTTAAGCATTTTGCTTACAAGTTCACAATTAGTATATTCTCATCAAAACCCTTTAGACCATTCACAATATCGATAAAACGATTAATCATATTAACGATAGATTCATTTTGTCTCATAAAGAAATTTTCGAATTATTTAACTAACATATTTATTTTAGTTTCTTTAACCTTACTTGTTCCAACATGAGTAACTTTAAGAGCATGCCAAATATCATAGGCCGAATCACATGTGCTAATCCTATTAAATGCATTTCTATCTAGTGCACAATAAAACAAATTTTTAGCCTTAGCATTTAATGATAATTTTCTCCTATCTTCATCATCATATTCCTCTCTAGGTTTAGGAATACTTTGATTAGGTCTTCCATCAATTTTAATGGTCTTTGTAGGCACATAAGGACCATATACAATTATTTCCCAAATATTATAATCAATTGATTGAACATAGATTGTCATCCTAGCATTCCAATAATTATAGTTTGTGCCATCAAAGAAAGGATGTCGGTTTGTGGAATGCACCTCAAGATTCTAAAACATGGTGTTAGCCATTACTCAAGATTGTAAAATCTTTTAAAGAAGAGAGTACCTTGCTCTAATACTAATTGAAAGCCTTAGATTGGCTAACCAAGAGGGGGGAGGGGGGTGAATTGGTTATTAAAACTTTTAAATATTTTTGCAAAAAGGTTGAAAATGAAAAGGGCTACACTATTATGACTATTAGTAACCATGGTGGAGAGTTTGACAATTTTGACTTTGAAGATTTTTGTAACGAAAATGGATATGAACATAATTTCTTGGCTCCTAGAACTCCTCAATAAAATGGTGTAGTAGAAAGGAAGAATCGTACATTACAAGAAATGGCTAGAACCATTTTAAACGAAAATAATTTACCAAAATACTTTTGGGTCGAAGCTGTCAATACCTCTTGCTACATTGCAAATAGAGTCTATGTTAGTCGTAAGAAAACTAAAACTCCTTTCGAGTTTTGGAAAAATAAAATTCCCAATATTAGTTATTTTAAAGTTTTCGGTTGCAAATGTTTTATTTTAAATACAAAAGATAATTTGGGAAAGTTTGATTCAAAATTTGATGTTGGAATTTTCCTAGGATACTCATTGACTAGCAAAGCTTATAGAGTATTTAACAAAAGAACTCTAGTTGTTGAAGAATCCATACATGTCATATTTGATGAGACTAACTCACTTGATCGTGAGAAGTATTGATGATGATATAGGTTTGGAAGCTCCATTTGAACAAATGAACATTCAAGACCAAAACAAAGGAATGCAAAATGAAGAACAAATGGAGGAGCCGAACGTTCAAGAAAGCGAAGAAAAATCAACAGAGGCTCAAAATGATCCCCTGCTTCCAAAGGAATGAAAGTTTGCCCATCTCATCCAAAAGAATTAATAATAGGTGATCCATCCAAAGGTATCACCACTAGAACTTCTCTTAGAAATCATCTTGATAGTTGTGCATTCATCTCACAAATTGAACCCAAAAATTTTAAAGAAGCCGAGTTTGATGAGTTTTGGATTCTAGCCACGCAAGAAGAGCTAAATCAATTTTAAAGAAATAATGTTTGGGATTTAGTCACTGGACGAAATAATCAAACCTCATTGGTACTAAATGGATTTTTAGAAATAAACGAGATGAAAATGGAATTATTGTGCGTAACAAGGCTAGATTAGTGGTCCAATGTTACAATCAAGAAGAAGGCATTGATTATGAAGAAACATTTGCACCGGCTGCTAGGTTAGAATCCATTCGTATGCTTATTGCATTTGCATGTCATAACAATTTTACCCTTTATCAAATGGATGTTAAAAGTGCATTTTTAAATGGATTTATCCAAGAATAAGTGTTTGTAGAACAACCACCCGGATTTGCAAATCACAAATTTTCAAATCACGTTTTCAAACTTAGAAAAGCTCTTTACGGTCTAAAACAAGCCCCTGGAGCTTGGTATGAACGTTTGAGCAAATTTTTACTTTCAAATGGTTTTTCAATTGGAAATGTGGATTCCACTCTCTTCATTAAAACATACAAGAAAGATATACTTATTGTTCAAATTTATGTAGATGACATTATTTTTGGAGCTACAAATGTTCATCTTTGTGAAGAATTTTCGAAAAATATGAGCATGGAATTTGAAATGAGCATGATGGGAGAACTTAAGTTTAAACAAACATGTGATGACATATTCATAAATCAAAGTAAGTACATATTAGACATGTTGAAAATGTTCGAAATGAATGACTTAAAACCAATGGATACTCCGATGAGCACATCCATAAAGCTTGACAAAGATGATCAAGGAATTCCAGTCGACATCACTAAATATCGAAGTATGATCGGATCCCTTCTTTATTTAACCGCAAGTAGACTTGATATTATGTTTAGTGTTTGCTTATGTGCTAGATTTTAATCAAATCCAAAAGAATCGCATCTTAAGAAAGTAAAACGAATCTTTCGATATCTAAGCGACACTCGAACTTTAGGACCTTGGTACCCTAAAAATACTCACGTTGACCTACTTAGTTATTCGGATGCTGATTGGGCTGGAGGTACTATTGATTGTAAAAGTACTAGCGGAACTTGTCATTTCCTAGGCTTTGCTCTTGTATCATGATTTAGCAAAAAACAAAACTCTGTTACATTATCTACTGTCAAAGCTGAATATATCTCGGCCGCAAGTTGTTGTGCACAAGTATTATGGATGACCAAAAATGACCGTTTGTACGAAAAAAATCAGAAATCAGAACTGTCAAAAAATCAAATCGTTTGAATTTCCGGTCGATCGCCTCTGGGGGCCGGTCGACCCCCTTTGCGATGGCGGTCCCAAATTTTGATTTCTTTGTTTTGCATTTTGACTTTTTGATAAGCGTTTTTCACTAATTTTTTAAGATGAAAACTTATTTAGGAATGTTTAAAAAATTAGTTTTTGAAAATCGTTTTTCCATTTTATCAAATCATTACGTTTTAATACACCAAAACTTTAGTGATAAACTAGTCTTGAGCTTGTAACATTTGTACCATGTATCGATGTGTTAGTACCTTTACATAGTTTGCTAAAAGGACAAGAATATGATCTTCGTTCCAAACTTCGGCTCTTATTTTCTTGAATGTAACTTCAACCTTGACTTTCTTCATGAGTTTGGTTTGTAATGATAGCTCTTGTTCTTTCGATGGCCATGATCGATATTCTTTTAATGCTCATTTGAAAAGTTATAATCACTTGAATTTAACTTGTTAGTAAATAAGATCAACTTGTTTGTTATAATCAAAATCATAAGTCAACAATGTTTGTACTAGCTGCTATTATACTTTTTGACAAAGTTGGAAGAAAGCCATTGCTACTAGCTGGTGCATTTGCAAGTTTGCAACTGTAATGATAATGGGTATTTAATATAATTAAAATTTACATATTTTCGTGGTCTTTTGAGACTTTCGAGTTCACATATTGTAGATGTCTAGGTTCTTCATATGTGCATGTTCATGTTGCGACATACATTTCCTTCATGTGACACATAAAGTATTTAATGTTGTTCTAGTACAAAAATGTACTCATTCTAATAACGACATTGAAATCGTTCATGAAGCATAAAACGATATAGATATCGTTCCAATATGAAAAGTGCACCGATATTTTTGTAACGATATTGAAATCATTCTTGTAACAAAAAATGACTTAAATATCGTTTTATTATGAAATACACACTGTTTCACTGATTTTCGTAACGATATTGAAATCGTTATTACTAATAATAACGACATTGATGCCGTTCTTCAAATAGGATGTGCCCAGCGCTCGCCCGCTGTTTGAATATATTATGTCCTTATCAATTGAGTCATCCAAATAATTGCATTCTAGGTCCTTCGAAGACATAGATGTCCTTTCTTCCTATATAAAACGACAATGATGTCATTGTAGTGTGAAACTCACGAAATAACGTAATGATGTCCATATCGTTGTAGTACAATTTTGACGAATTGAAACTCGTTTAAGTTAAAATCGTAACAAGAATGGCATATATGTCGTTTCTTCTCATATACAATGACTAGTGTAAAATTCACGAAAATAAGTAACGATGTGCATAGTTTCTTTTGAGTAAGATCGAACCCATTTAATGACTTATTTCGATCGTCCTATATATGTTGGATGCATGTCGGGTGGTCGTGGATGATCGAATCGCCGTTTTTAGCATAAACGTTATCATTATCGTTTTATATAAGTATCACGTCCTATTCAAATGAGTTCTCAAAATAATTGCATCATAGGTCCTTCAAAGACATAAATATCGTTTCTTTTTAGCAGAAACGATATCATTATCATTTTAGTTATGATTTAAATTGAAACAATATCAATGTCGTCAAAATTGTACTCAAACGATATGGACATCATTATGTATCAAATCCACAAAATAACATGACGACGTCCATATTGTTTAAGTGCAAATTTGACGAGTTTGAAACCGTTTCAATTCAAATAATAACTACAATGACATAGATATCGTTTCTTTTCATGCAAAACAATAATTATCATTTTGGCTAAAAATAACGATTCGATCGTCCACAACCACCCAACATGCCTTCAACATACGTAGGATGATCAAAAAACGTCATCAAGTGGGTTTATGTCACTCGAATGACTTAGAAAGAACGAACGAAAATACTTTCTTTCTATCGGAATAGTTCGAAAATTGTATATAATCATGAGAACACAAATATTCTCATAGTTTCCTTTGAGTGAGATCAAACTCACTTGATGATCTATTTCGATCGTCCTACATATGTGGGATGCTTGTCGAGTGATCGTGGACGGTCGAATAATCATTTTTAACAGAAACGATATAATTATTGTTTTATATAAACTAAAATGATATATATGTCGTTTTATTTATGATTTAAATTGAAACAATATCAATTTCGTCAAAATTGTACTCAAACGATATAGACATTGTTATGTATCAAATCCACAAAATAATATAACGACATCCATATCGTTCAGTACACATTTGACGAGTTTGAAACCATTCCAGTTCAAATAATAATTACAACGACATAGATATCGTTTCTTCTCACGCAAAACGATTTTAAATCGTTTTGGCTAAAAATAACGATTCGATCGTCCACAACCACCCGACGATCGTGAAAGGTCATCAAGTGGGTTGATGTCACTCGAATGACTTAGAAGAACGAACGAATATACTTTCTTTTTATCGGAATAGTTCGAAAGTTGTATATAGTTATGAGAACACAAATATGTCGATCATCCTACTTATGTCGAATGCATGTCGGGTTGTCTTGGACAGTCGAATCGCCATTTTTAGCAAAAAATGATATAATTATCATTTTGTATGAAAAGAAACGATATCTATGTCGTTGTAGTTATTATTTGAGCTGAAACGGTTTCAAACTCGTCAAATTTGTACCGAAACGATATGGATGTCGTTATGTTATTTTGTGAATTTGATACATAACGATATCCATATCGTTTGCGTACAAGTTTGACGACATTGATATCGTTTCAGTTTAAATCACAACTACAATGACATATATATCGTTTTAATTTATATAAAACGATAATTATATCGTTTCTGTTATAATTATCGTTTTAACAGATGCGATATAATTATCATTTTATATAGACTAAAACGATATATATGTCGTTTTAGTTGTGATTTAAATTGAAACGATATCAACGTCGTCAAACTTGTACTCAAACGATATGTTCATCGTTATGTATCAAATTCACAAAATAACATAACGACATCCATATCATTTCAGTACAAATTTGACGAGTTTGAAATAATTCCAGTTCAAATAATAACTACAACGACATAGATACCGTTTATTTTCATATAAAATGATAAGTATATCATTCTGGCTAAAAATAATGATTTTATCTCTCCAAATTTGTACTGAAATTATGCGGATATCGTTATGCTATTTCGTAAGTTTGATACTTATAATTTGTTGTCGTTTTTCTAAAATTATGTGAGAAAATGTCTCCATTGAACAAATGACAAAATTTTGGGAGCAGTGTATTTTTCATACTGGAACAACATCAATTTCGATTTATATCTCAGGAACGATTTCAATATCGTTATGTAAATTAGTGCAATTTTCGTACTAGAACGACATAAATATCGTTTTGTGTTTCAGGAACGATTTCAATGTCGTTATGAAAATCTATGCATTTTTCATACAAGGATATTTTAGTAATTTACAAATTGTATTTTCCTTTTCTTTGTATCTTGAGGCCATCTAACTAAAAAACTTGGTGGACTTTTTAAACTAAAATTTGATTTGACTAGGCTCATTAAATGAAGTCCCATCAATTTTCTTATCTTCAGTATCGTTGATGTATGGATTTGAGAGGGCTTGAAGCCAATGGTTCCTCTAATGAAATATGCATGGAAGAACTTGAGAACTTTTGCCAGAGAAAGTGTTGTCGTCTTAATTTGGTTTATGAATTGGTGTTTTGTTTAGTTATTGTGAAGATTGTTGTTTTTCTTTCAAACATTACTTGGAATATTACTGTTAAAGCTTCGAACCACTTCTTGAATATCAAATTTTTTTGTTGCCTATGTTAAACTGAACTTATGTTGTTCATTTCATACGTGGAGAGAATTTATTGCTTGGGAATGGAGGGCAGTAAGTGTAAGTGTTATGCCCTAGGTCCAATCAACTTTGGACATAAACACTTTGAATATATATAATCAATGCATATGTATGGCAATATCTATTATTTAATTGAATTAATATTCTAATAAGTTAAATAATAGAATCCGTAGATTCAAGTCTTGGTGATTTGTTAATCACAAGGAGTTGTGATTGTGAGATACAAATTACATATGACTGAATCTTAAATCGTCCGTGGTCGAGGTAATAACGAGATACGGATATCGTTATTACGGATAGACTATCGCGTGTGGCATTCTTACTTGTAAAGTAAGTAGCTGATCTCACAAGCTAAAGTGTGGTGACACTTGAATGAACACGTGGATGTTTTGTTATAGAACAAAACATTGGAGACCCGCTGAGAGATTCCACATGGATAACTATCTAAGTGTTAGTGGTTAGTCTCTAACGTTCGGTAGTGGGATTGGTCCTTTGACTTGAGGTCATCATAGTACCTTATATGAGGGCGATCATACTTTGGTGATGTTGGATGTTGCTCTGTCAAGGGTCGCTAATACAAGATCGTTCGGGTATGTCAAGAATCATATGAAGGTTGTGAATGATCAATAGAGGATTCGTCACTCTTAGATAGTAAGAGATTATGATCTACATTTTATCCGATTAAGTTGATAATGAAATCCTTGGCCAAGGTGAACTCATAAGTCGGAAAAGAGTTTTCGACGTACATTGACTTAACGATGGGATAAAAGATATGATCGATAATTGAGATTGACACATATCCATATCTCATAATTGATCGGATCATATTGACGAAAGGATTATAGTTTCACGGTAAACGAACAAGTTTGGTTTTGTCATGCTACGTGATATTTCCCGTCACATGTATTGCCCTGATACATTGCTAGATGTCAATCTAGGACAACGAAAATGAATTAGTGATAAATTAAAAGGGGCGTTTTAATTTATTGATTTTGATTAGATCAAAATAATAATTCACGTCGTTCGGCATCGTGATCGGGAACCTAATGGGTCACACACAGAAGAGAATCAGAAGAATGAGATTTACCAATTAATTAATTGACAAGTGTTGGATAATTAATTAATTGGGTTGTTTATTAATAGGCCCGAATTAATTAATTGGATTAATTAATTCATGGACCAGATTTAATTAATTTGATTAATTAAATCTTGGACCGGGTTAAGTTTAATAGATGGGCCGAGCCCATCTGGACTTATATTAATAAGCTGTTAGGGTTTGAAAAACAGCAGAGAAATTCATTATTCTTGCTAGCACGAGAAAAGAAAACCCTAGCCGTCATTCTTATTCTCTGTGTGGATCACCATTGGAGGCTGGACAATTGGACAGCTTGGATTGCAGATCGTGATCATTGAAGTTCAAGGAAAAGCAAAAGAGTTTGTGGAATTCCTCAAAGGTATCATTCTCATCACAGTTTCTATCTAAACACATTGCAGATCCTCGTTCGGGAATTGAAAATTGTTTAATTTCCGCTGTGCATGATAAGTAAATTCCCAACAGTAAGAAGGGGGAGAACAGACGGGGAAGCCTGCAAAAATTGATACTGCTTTGAGATTTATGTTGCATATATGAGAACAAAGACCAACTCAACGTGTATGAAATTAGTTGTTAGACCATCTCGAATGCATTTTATAGATTGTAATTTAGGCGGCATTTAAATAGAAATGTTTTTGATGTCTATGAATAGATGGTCTAGTTCAAATTTTTTCTCTAATGGGTTCCGACTAGAATTAAGCCCCCGTTTGGTGCATATTTTTCGAAAAAGAACGCGTTTTTACTGTTGATGTGATGAAGAATATATTGTTGAAAAAGATGGAAAAGTTATTGATGTGATGAAAAATATTATTTTATTGAAGAATGTGTGGTTAAAAATGAATAGAAGAATGAGAATGAAAAAATTAATGTTGCTGAAACATGGCATAAATATCATCTTTAACACATTTAATAGGAGAAGAAAATAACAACCGGGAAAGAGGAGAGAATCATGGTGATTCAATCTTCTAAACGAGTCTCTGCATGTAGACGTTCATTTTAACAATGTTTACTTTTGTCTTACCGTGTATAAACATGTTGCATTAAAGAGAAACTTCTGAAAACATTGTACATTTTAACTTATGATATTTATTATAGTCCGATTCACATCAGCATTAAAAACATTTTTAGTGAGACTGAGAACAAGTCTAGAAATGTAGATCATAAGGTCAGACAAACCTTTTTCTTATAATTTTGCTTGCATCCGGAACTCTTGGAAATCAACAGCTCCTAAACTCTCAATTTTTGCGCTAACGCGCCATCATAACTACATGAAGCCTAGTGGCTCACTGTATTTGAGGCTTTTGATAATTTTTTTGTTTATCTACTTCTTTAGCCAAAATCTCAATAACCTCTCTGAATGCAGCATTTCCATGTCGGAGTTCATTAATATCTCATTCAAGTGAGGTCCAATTATTAAAAACGCAAGCAGGTATTAATGAAGGATTGTTATTTTTCGAAGTGCACCAGATTAAGCCATTGGGTAACACAGTAAAGATCTAAAAATAAAGAGCTCGGATGTCCTTTTCCATAGATACATATCTGCAATGCTACAAACTATTCACATCATTGATGAAACTCTTAAAACATTATGTTATTCTTTATTTTATTGTCAAAATCATCACAAGGATTTAACAGTTGTAAGTGCACAAAACGTGCTGTCTCATTACTGCACAAATGACCCTCAGGCAGTTACACGCGAAAGAAAGCATGGGATTCGTTCACTTAAACCACACAAATAAATTACTCAAAGAAACCTTTCTTCAGGTAAGACACCTACAGCATTATGAGTTGCTTGATGCCACCTGATGGTAACACAAGTATCAGCCACAGGCTACCATGAGTATCTGTTCTGATTGAGGAATGTTCATCACTGATAGTAGGATATCACGCTTCTATATTACTGCTTGCCCAATACCTTGTATGAAACTCTTAACATCAAACGCATCACTCCCTTCTTTCGTTATGACACCCTGGAGATTTGTAAGCGGTGACAAGAAAATAAGGTGCTAAAACTGAAAGATGTGCACAAAAGGTATAAGAATGGATGGAGTGTCTAGAAGTGTGTGTGTGAGGGAGGGAGAAATGGAGGGGGAGAGAGAGAGAGAGGGACCTTCTCCGTAATGATGCCACTAATAATGTTAGCCGGGGTAACGTCAAAAGCAGGGTTCCAAACAGAAATTCCAGGAGCAGCAACTTGTTCTCCCAGTCCTCCTCGTGCATTCAAGAGTTCTTTTGCAGATCTTTCTTCTATAACAATTTCATGCCCAGAAGAAAGTGACAGATCAATCGAAGTGAGAGGAGCGGCCACATAAAACGGGATACCATGATGCATTGCACAAACAGCAAGACTGTATGTTCCGATCTTATTGGCAGTATCACCTAAAATACGATCAAATAGTTGAGGGAAATTTGAAATTTAGCATGGGAATTCAATTCTAGGGAGAAAATGCCTTCCAGTACCATTAGCTGCGACACGATCAGCCCCGACAATTACAGCATTCAATTGCCCAGTTTTCATTAATGCTGCAGCAGCAGAATCAGCTATAAGAGTGGCAGGAATGTTGTCATGCACCAACTCAAAAGCTGTGAGTCTTGATCCCTGAGGTCAATTCAAAAAAGCAAGCACAGAAGGCAAGCATAACAGAATTAAAAAACTATATCAATTCTACACAGACAGAGAAAATGCAGGAGCATTATCGCTTAATATTGTCAAATTTTTAATTCCAGTTTCCTTGACAAAAGCATTTCATATATTAAAGGTAATGCTTCCAAAATGAGAACAATGATCATAACTTTATGAGGTAAGGAAAAGTAATACAAAAGAAATAAACTACAACCTAGTCAGCAGTCCGGGACAACCAGATCACATTTTTCAAACTAAACAGATGCTAAGATGAAAATTTATTGCAGCTTTATTCTGAAAAATTAAATAAAAAGGTGGAAAAAAGAACAGAGAATATGTGCCTTGACCTAAAATGATTTGGCCCCTGTTTGGTTTAGATAAAAATCAGATTTTTATTAGAGAAAATTTCAGTAGCGGTCTCTAACCTTTACAATTTTTGCAGACTTTATCCTAACCTTCAATTTGTATCAACGAAGATCCCAAACCTTTCAAAAATATGCAGCAGAGGTCCAAATAGATGATTTCCATCAATTTGACCATTAAATTGACCAAGAAAAGTGTGCTTTGACCAATTTTCACCAAATTGAAAGGGATAAAATGAACTTTGCATATTTCCAAATATTGACAATAAAAATAATAAAAATAAATCAATCCCCTCCCCATCTTTAACTACTGCTGTAAAACAATCAGAGAGAGGGAGAGGAGACCCAAAATTTCAAAACCCACAAAAATTTTGCAAATAATAAACATGTCAAGCCCTTCTCTTTCCCCGCAACCACCGCTAGAAGAAGATTTGCAGCAGCAACAATAACTACAAGATGCACAAGAACCCTTAATCATAGATGAAGATCCCCAAACCTAGATCCATGAAATTGAGAACCAACCCAATCAGAGCTCGGCTCTAGAAGCTCAGGCTGAATGGATGGTCAAATGGATTATTTGTTGATGGAAACCAAGGTCAGGCTGAAATTGAGTTTTGGTAGGATTATTCGTTGGTTTTGTCCCTTTTGAATTTTCATCAACAAAACCCCCGTTTGATTTTTTGGGTTTAATATTTGATAGCTTTTTCTATTTCATCCTTTCTGAGTTTTTTTTTCTAAATTCCAGCCCTGGTATGATTTTATCCTTATTGAGCAAATTTTGCTCGATTCATTGATGCGGGAAAGAGAGAAATTAGAGAGGGGCGATGTATTAGCAATGAGTTGGTGGTGATGGCAGTGGCGTGGTGGTCGATGGTTTTTTTTGGTGGCCGTTGGTGATGGTGGCTATTTTTCAGGCGCTTTGTTTCCTGGTTCGTTTTGGGTATGCCGTGGGGAGGGAAAGAAGAAGATATTTTTCTTTTTTCTATTTTAGTTTATATGGTATTGACGAAAATGCCCTTACTTAAAATGGTTAAAATATTTAATTTTTACATTTTTTACGTCAACTAACGATATGGATCTGTGCTGCATGTTTTTGAAAGGTTAGAGATCATCGTTGGCACAAACTGAAAGTTATGGTAAAATCTGTAAAAATTGAAAAGGTTCGGAATTGCTGCTTCAGCTTTCCCTTTTTATTATAATTTGACAAAAGTTGATGGAATATGCCGTTGAAAATTTGTGGGCCATAAAATGTGTAGTTAAAATTAATTGTTGACTTTGACCTATTTTAATCAATTTTTTAGGGGTTTAATATTATACCTCACCGGAGACAAACAATACCAAAAAGCTTAAGCAATCCTCTCCATGCTATCCCAATTCCGATGGTAGAAACCACTTTATCCCACGAAATTCTAGCAGTTTGCTACAGCCTGCATCTAGTTCTGCTTTTATTTTATTTAATTATTTCCGAAATTCTTCTTATTATGACATCAAGTCACCAACTACACTATTTCTTTGACCTTGGCAGCTCTAATAAACATATATTATTTGTTTTCAATTTTTCCTGCATTTTGTCCTCTCTTCAAATTTTAATTTCTTTTATTTCTCAAATTCTTCTAATTTTTGTATTATTTCACTAAATATTTTGGTTTACTGAGAGGCTTACACCTTATTACTCATTTCCTCCTTTTTAACCACTGAAGACACGTCTTAAGACTTTTGTTATTGATGTGGAAGGCTTTGTAAATGCTTTTAATGGATTTAGAAGAGGGATGTCGATAATGGGAATTTTGTTGTCTTAATCTAAATATTCTACTTCATATATAGTCTAATTTGGACATTTTTTGTCTTTGAGGGTGAAGAGGTAAGGGATGATGATGAAGAAAAAGAACTACTGACACTTGAAATAGAATTCAAGTTTGTTTAAAGATTCCAACCTATCTCCTTTTTCTAATTCATATGAACCAATATCATCCCCCATGAATTGACAAAACAAAGAATATGTCTAATAATTATTATTCGCATTCAACTGAGCATGCAACCAAAGCACAACAATCATAAAGAAGCCTCAAAGTACCAGCTCATTGTTTGTATATGAAGACCATTATGAGATATCTTCTCAAAACTTATAACTTCAGGAGTTTATGATTTGAAGGATCCTTATTCAAGGCAAATCACAGAGCATAATCTTCTAAAAATCTAGAGTAGGATATGAACATGGAAATATGAACCAGTGGAGGAAATAGGAAGAAAAGAAAGACTAAAGCTACCACAGAGGCTAGTAGCATAAAGTTTACTTTGTTATGACTATGATACCAAAAATACAAATAAGGAGGATCATCAAGTTAGACAAGCATATTAGAACACTGATATTATAGAAGAGATATGACACAAAGCTTGGAGATGTCAAGCATGATCTCCAATTACTCTATCTATAGACCACATGTACTTTAAAGCTTGTGCAATAAGCATTACAAACTTGACCAAAATGCAAGGAATACTTATAAGCACATGGTATAGTAAATACATTACATGACCAACATTAATTTATTCTAGAGCATCTAGATAGCTTGTCAAAAAGATAAAACACCTTCAGCTTTATTCACATGCACTCATACTTTACTTCCTTAACTCACACCTCATGCAAAACATGGCACAAATACTTTACTTTTGACACACATGCTTCTCTTGTCATCAAGCATAAGAACTAGAAAAATCCTTCCAGATATTAATGTAGCACTGTGATTTAAAAAGCATGAAGGAAAAACAAAGGATAAAAAGATGACGTACAAAGAAAAATAGACTTTTCTACCTGCTTCGCCACTCATCTCTACCATCACTTCTCCACATCCCCCCCCCCCCCCCCCCCCCTCCCTTTTTATTCTTGGTCCCAGTAGACACACAAGGCTATATTTGGGTACTTCAGAAAATAGATGTCTAGATCTAATCCAACCATCCAACTTTACCTATATTGCATAGAGATAACTTGTTTGAACAAGTAATTGCTTCCATTTTGAACTAACTTTTCTTGGATGAGTAACAGGAGAAAAAATATTTGTTTCACATATTATAATTGAGAAAGTTCATACATTGTCCTTTTTCATTAGAGGGAAAACTCTCTGGTTTTCATTTAATCAAATTAGACAATTCAAAAGCCATGTGTCTTCTTTATTAATTATTTAGGGTGTGTTTGACCCCCATTTTCTAGGAAAAATAGGTTTTGTAATAGTTATTTTTTGGAGAATGTGTGGTTAAAAAATAGAAAAAAATTGAGTTTACATATAATATTATTTTATTGGGAGAATATGTGCTTGAAAATAAGTTTGAGGAAAAATGATTTTTTGAATAATGGAGCTCAAACTGGGTCTTAGACTTGCCAAATTAGGATTAAGCAAATTGGACTTATTTCCCACTAAAGCAGTCAAAGATTTTGTAGATCAATACCTTATATTGGTAATCTCAGATATGGTATTTAACCTCTACAAACTGCTTCATTTTTGTTGTGCTACTAATGACATGAATAGAGAGTAGTGGAAACGCATAAACAGATTCCTATCTTTCCATTCTTCAAATATAAAAATCATTGCAATGTCATCCTAATTTCATATTATACCCCATAATTAACATGGGGCAGAGAATTTTATTATTTTATTATTATTTTTTATTTTTTTAGTATAAAGTACGAAAAAAATTACAGCACTCACTTGATTGAATGGACGTGTTTCCGTGCAGAAAGCTCTTCCAAGAACACCATCCGCGTGAAGTGCACGAATCACGCCAAGAGCAGTTCCATATCCAGCCGTTGCAAGACTAATTTAATAGTAAAATCATAACAATTAAAGACCTCTATATGGAAAAATTAGATTCCACTATATATATTGACAACACTGAACAAAGGAAAGCCCAAGTGATTGGAGCATTCATGAGGATTATGATAGGCAAAGATACAGGGGAAAAAATTAGTGAAGGATACCTGCCAGTGTTGCAGTGGGTCAAAATAGAAAGCTTCTCAGAATCTTTCTGCTGTTTCTGAAGGAAACTAGCACCGAAGGATCCAATTGCTTTATTGGAAGCAACATCATCTTCAAGCATGACTTCAGCAGCTTTAATGTAAGCCTACATAATGAAATATTAGCTTCGCAAAAAGAGATTGTCCTGTACCTAATTAATCAAATGTGTGCAGGAGACTTTATGCAACAACATGGTTCTATGAAGACTTCTCTTGTACTCTGTCCTGCAGCCTATGGTCATGGACCGAGGAGTTACAGTTTTTCCTAAAGGTATGACAGTATCTACCTGAAAGACAGTTCGTGCTTCTGAAGCAGTGGAAGCAGCCTTCTGTATGACATCCTTGAGTTTTGTTGCAGCATCTGAAAGATTTACAGCTGTTGAGCGGCTGCATTTAAGACACTGAGCTTGCTATGTTTCTTGCAATAATGTCAAATGGCAAATAATGGAAGTACATTGAGGTTTTCCATGTACATGTAGAATCATGATTACCTTGAAACAAGATATTCCAGTTTATTGCTTAGAAAGGATGCTGCATCATTGGATGTCTCGTTAAAATCAACCAAGTTAGAAACTTCTACTGCCAAGGAGAGGGCAGCAGCTATGGCAATTGCTGGTGCACCTCGAACAACCATGTCTCTTATTGCAGTCCTGTTGAAACACATCCCAAGGGGAACACATAAATGAGAGGCAAGTAGAAGCAAAAGAAAAGGATACAATCACCTTGCTTGATTTGGGTGAATTGAGGATGTGGACAAAAAAGAAACCAAATGTCCCCTACCAACTTGGAGGTGAAGGTGGAGATAAAGCACTAAAAAAGCCAAACTAACCTCATTTAAAATAGATAAACCAAGAATGATTTAACCGTAAATCATAACAAATACCTTCTACCTCTTGCTGCTAATCCCCCGCCCTCTTTTATTTGTCTTCTCCTTCCCCTTGGTCATTAAATACTATGACGTAGGAAAAAAGTAAAAACTATTTGAGGAGGAAGAGTATCTTCCCTTTATCCCTCTCATCTCCACAGATCAAAAACATTTAAAATCCAGGTGATATGCATAATCTACTTGTATGAGTGTGTGAGTGTGTGTGTGTGTGTGTGTGTGAGTGGTGATTGTGAGGGGGAGAGCACAATCTGATCTACAAAGATACAGAAAGTGTAGTTGGAGAATAAGTTTTGTAAAAAAAAAATATATACATCACTCAAAGAACAAAGAGGAAATGTTCGAAAGATACTTGAGACTTTCAGATAGGTCCAGCACTCCTATCCAATTAAGAAGGTTGTCAGGTGGACAGTCTTTTTGTTAATAATTACATACACTAGTGACTAGTGAGAATACGTTCGCTGAAACTCATTTTAATTTTATATTCTGGGAATTTGTTTTTCTCCACTTATATATATGAATAAAACTTAGCTGTGATAAAAATAAATAATAAATAAGTATACATTAAAGTAAATTATATGCCCTCATGTACATTAATTACACTAAGAATAGCAGCTAATCTCTACAATGTCAATGTCCTCAATACCCAAATGGGATACTGCCTATAGGTCAGGAAATAGCACTGAGGAGGAAGAAAGAAATAGAATGACATTTAAAAGGAAGCATTATCAGTTATAATGTTTCAAGATTGTCAATTTCAAAGACAAACTAAGCACAGAAACATACCATGATTATAAAATAATCAGTAATCTTTGTTAGTTAAATAGATCATTCAAAATTGTTCTACAAATTTCACTTCCAGAGTACCAAAAGTTGGGAGATTATGACAGAAAGCTAGGTGATAGAGAAGAGGATCGCACTCTACAAATTTAAAGAAGATGCTGATGATGGAAGTAAGTTCATCGATGTTGACAGTGAGCAGCAGAATAACCATATCCTGGATGAAACTTTTAGAAGAAGAAGATGTTTCTGTAAACAGGTACCATCTGGAATACAGAACAACAAAGATATACTGACCAGGCATTACACCAAGAAAAGTAAGTTCGAAGTTAAAAGTGAGTACTTTAGTAAAGTTTATCACAATCCGCATGGAAAGATTGTGAAGTGGATTGGAGAATCAAGAGGAGGCATAACAGACACTGGAAAAATTTGGAGGTTAAAATTATTTCTGAAAACAGGATATAGTATAGTAGAACTTTTTACCTACCGAAGCTAGATTGAGGATTATATTTGTTAGGAAGAAGTTTAAGAGGATGCTTTACACGTTCTCAAACAATGCTATCTTGCAATGCAAATATGGGCCTTGTCCATTTTCAAAGTAATTACAATGGATATAAGCATTCCTAGCACTGGCTTATGGACAGAGAAGCCATAGATAAGCTGCATGGAAATTATGTGAGTTTCTTCGTTGTTGTGGGGTTATTTGCCATGAAAGGTACAGGGTTATGGTGAATAGGTGAAGTATAATACTGGCAGGATAGAGCAGCTACCCCTATAAGTTTCGCACGAGGATGTAAGAGACAATGCAAAGAAGCTACAGAAATGGAGACTGAAACAACAGCTAAAGATGATCGATGGAATTGTTATATAGTGGGATGACTTCGAAATTGTCAAAGAGAAGATTTAGATAAATCATGTATTCCTATTTGACATCTTAAGCGATGATTAACGTAGTATTACAACCAGAACCATTATAACCACGCAAAAGATCTAGATTCAAGTCTCTCAGTCACCTTTTTACATAAATTTTGCACATATCAGACGATTGAGAAAAACTGAAAACAGTCAGCAAGTAAGAGGTGTGTTGACAACGAGATTTAGATAAATATTAGTGGCTTTGCCGAAGGTTCTCTATGGAATTTCCTATGTTCTTGCTAATAGTGAACGGAATTTTTCCATCTTTTAAATAAAGAAAGTAAATAGAAAACAGAGCAAGGTTGATTACCATCCATCTTTTGTGTCTCGGATTTCCAAATAAATGGTCTCCAATGGAAGCTTTCTCTGCCCAAATAAAAAATAACAAATAGAAATCAAAAGATTTACTTCCACAGAGTCGATGAACCGGAAAATAAAATAGAAACGAGAAACGGAAACAAAGCTATTAAAATGAACCAAGAATTCACTGAATTCGAAAAATTCAACTTGTGTGATTAAGTTTTCACTAATTATTTAGGTAACAGCAAAACAAATTCGTGTACTTATTAGAAAGATGTACCTGATCGAGCAGCTGAAGTGAACCACGCTTGTAGCAAATGGACCGCAGAGATTTATCCTGTTCCGCTCCATTTGCCATTTTCAGATTCCCTTTTTCAAAATTCCTAAAACAGAAAATTAACTCAAAAAATTTAACTGATTGGTTGTGAATGAATTTGAAATAACGTAATTATTTACAACACAGACAAATTCAGTTTGAAAAGCTGGCTCACCTTAGACAGATTTTATAGAACAAAAAGACGATTCACGAAAACTTTTGGGATTAAAATATCGTCTCGAGATGTTACGGAAAAGACATAACACAATTTGCAATCGTTCAAGGGGCATAAGCATCAACACGTAGAAGATACTCGGATTCTTCATTACCTTTCTTCCCTTTACTTTTTCTTTTCTATTTTTGAATTCTCATTTGCCATAAACGATTTTTAAATATATAAAAATAATTGATAGATAAATGCATGAATTCCTCAAATTTATTGATAATATTTATAAATATGAACCAAATATAGGTAAATTTGTATTTTTGTCCCCAACTTTTAAAAATCTAACAAATTTCCTCTCAACCTTTTTCTGGTATAATACATTCCAACCTTTTAATTATCCAGCAAAACTTGCTTTTTCTTCAATTTTTTACGATTAAAATTATGGGTTTGTCCTCCGCTTAAAATAAAATTTTAAAAAAAAATTAAAAAAAGAGAAAATTGCGTAAAAGAATTAAATACACATTAATAAGCCAAAAGTATTAGAAAAAGTAAATGTTCGTTTGGTTTGTGTTTCATTTTCTATTTTCTATTTTAAGATTATTAAAAATGCATTTTGTTTGTCATTTTGAAAAATTATTTCTCAATACAGAAAACTAAAAAATACAATTGGTTTGAAATCACGAAAATTATTTTATAATATTTTATTCCATAAAATTCCATTATTCAGTAAAAATATAACAAATTTATGTTAATATATACATTTTAAAGTTGATAAATCCTACAATATTTTTCTCGCTACAACCTACAAAAGTAAAATGAAAATAAATGATAAAATTGAGTTCAAAGTATAGAAAATAAAAATAAAAACTAATTATGCGGATTGAAGATATTTTTATATGTGTTCACTTAAATATATCCTTACAATATAATAAGAGCGAATCCGTCCATTACTGTTCACATTTTCGTCCAATACGACGCCGTTTTGTGAAGTTGATAAAACGACGTCGTTTACTATCCATTCTGTCTAGAACGCCATCGTTTTGTATGTGTATAAATTTCAGAGAATGGTGCAAACCTTAGGCCATGTTCTCTTTGTCGTTTTCCAGTCATTTTCTGTTTTTAATTTTTCAAAATAGCGAAAACGCGTTCTCTATCTTATTTTCGAAAACGTGTTTTGAAAAATGAAAAAAAAAAAAAGATAACTGAAAATGGAAAACACTGAAAACATCGTTTTCCAAAATCGAAGCCCAAACCCACCAAAATTACAAAACACGCGAAACTCGATCTCCTCTCACTCAACTCTCTCGCTCTCCCTCTCACCGTCACTCTCCCTCTCTCTCAACTCTATCACTCTCCCACTCTCCCTCTCACCGTCCTCTGCAAATCCATCCCCAGTCGCAAACCCCCATCCGAAAAACGAGGTCAAAGAGGATCGCGTTGGCCGGGGACGAAGGATTGTTCGACGGGATCTTTGAATTTTGGGGCTGTTTGTTCTGGTGTCGCCGAATTGAAGCCTGAAACGACGGGCAGTTTGAACTTTGAATCAATCCTCAAATCAAGGTTTTGATTCTTTGCTTGTGCTAATTTAGTTATTTGCTTGCTATTACATTTGTGAGTTGTTGGGGGTCCAATTTGCCCTCTGTTTTTTTATTTGCTTGGAGTGGAAATGGAGGCGGGATGCCAGGTTGATTTCGTAGGGGAAAGGGTAGCTTGTGGTGGATGTGGAGCTAGTGCTGGAGGTAGAGGTGGACGTAGAGGTGGAATTTTTCGAACAGTTTCTGGAATTGTGATGATCTCGGTTTCTGGAGGTGTTTGAGGTGGAATGGAATTGTTTGAGGTGGAATTGTTAATAGTATTTTAGAATGGCAGATTAGGTGGAGGTGGAATTGTTTGAATGGTTTGTGGAGGTGGAGGTGGAATTCATTGAACGGTGTCTGGCTTGGGTGGATTTGAAGCAAAATGGTAATGCTAGTGAGAGATGATTGTGCAAAGGAGGTGCAGTTCTTGAAGGTTGATGCACGAGAACAAAAACAAATGTCGATTATAGTTGTAGCTGGACCTTGAATTTAGAATTTAGAATGTAGGATTATGTTCTGGCATGGTTGTTTCCACGTGAAAGATTCTAATTTTATTGAAATTTAATGTGTTTTATATAGATTGAGGAATATTCTTTCTTGGTGAAACTTTACTTTTATAGCAGAGGTCGGACTTTGACTCATGAAGAATGAAATCTGTTCTTGTATTGTCATTTTCCCATTATCTGATGGGACGAGATTCTACTACAGATTGAGGAATTTTCTTTCTTGATGAAACATTACATGTTATTTCATGCATTATTCTTAGTTGATTTGTATGTTTTTTAGCTGGTGAGGAGTAGAAGAATTTCGTCTGTTTATACTCCTGTCCCTATTGGAGGTTTATAGTGTGATGTAAATTTGTGATTTACCTTGACCTTTTGATGGATATGTAAATATTATGTAAACATAGTTACATAGATGGATTGTATTTAATCAGAGATATTACAACTCGGCCTTGTCTTTTGAACATTGTTAGTCCAAATTTCTGATGGACATGTCCGACACACAGCATTCAAGAGAACTGAATAATACAATAGGCAAGATTTTGAAGTTTTGTATTGTCCAATCTACGAAACAAGCCCTTAGGCAGTGACTAAGTCAAGTTTGCTTTTGTTTTCTATGTTCGTGTTTTATGTATTTGTCTGGTACTTGGGCTCTCGACTTTTAGTTGAAGTTATATTCGAGCAATTGTAGTATGCATTTGTACACATTAAATAAATAAGAAGGCTTCTTAATTAGACTATGCATCTAAGTTGTATATCATAGGACATTATTTGCCCACCATTCAATCTTTTCCACACAGACGAAGTATTTATTAAGGATGAAAATAAAAGAAAATACAAACTTAGGTGGACAAGTTGACTAGTCCATTAGACTAAGGGAGTATTTATTGGTGTTAATAATTATTTTCAAGGCAATAGGAGCATTAGAAATCAAGGTGGTGAAACCAATGTTGGAATAATTGATATTATTTATAGTGAATCGAAATATTCCTTCAATATGTGCCTCTTTATCCGCAAAACAATGCATACAAAAAGTCATGTTGTTTAGAATGGACGTGACTATATAAAACAAGACCTAGACATTCTTTGAACATTAGCATTTAATTTGATATGTTTATGGAGAGTACTTTTGTCGCATTAATTTCAGGAACCCATGACTCGTCTGGTCTTTCAGGAACCCAAGGACAATTGGTCCTGATGCAATGGCTGTCGATGCAATGCAGAAGATGGAGTCTCCGCCTTCCCCTGTACAGTTCTTGCCTGTAATCAGCGATGACAATGTTTTGATTGGTATTGTTACATTGCATGACTTGGTCTCGGCTGGCTTGTGATTTTTGCACGTGTGATGTAGCAGCCCTATCTCTTGTTCTATCTATATTTGTATCGCAATAGTTATTTGTATTCTTTCCCGAGACAATGTTATGAGTTGTTATAGATCTTCATTAGACGATTCTGTATGTCGAAGAATATTAATGTATAGCCATGATCCTTTCAGACAATCTACTTCCTTCCTCTTTAGAACTGCTCTCGTTTTGTAATTATACTTCCATACTTTTCATGTAAAGCTTTGAATCGCTCAATGAATCCGTATATGTTCACTTTGACTAAAATTCTTATCCCATAATTTGTCTTGGTGATTCACAACTGCAGAAACTTGTTGCGTGAACGCTGATCTCTTGCTCTGCACCGTCTATCCACATTTTAACTATTTCTTTGACCATTCTATCTTTAATAATTGTCATCTCAAAGCTCGGAATAGTTCACAATAAATTGAATTGCGTCGATGAATCTGTAACCTCATAATCTACACGCAACACTACAGACTAAAAAAAATGTGTGTCAAATGGGGGCTTACATTACACAATTACAATTTATTGAATAATCAGTTTAATTAAACAAAATATTATTAAAAAAATTCTCAAAATTTTAAAGTAAACGCGTTTTCCATTTTTATGTTTTCGGAAACTGTTTTTCAAAATGGCAAAAAGAACGCATTTTCAAAAATTTCAAAACAGACACTCAAAACACAAAACACAAAACAAATTCAAAACGCAAAACACAAAACACAAAACTGAAACACAAAGAGAACGGCAAGCATTTGTGTCCCTGCCCGATCTTTTCGGCCGCTCAACCTTGCCTTTTCTCAAAACTCTCTACTCTCTCAACCGCCGAAGAAACTCAGCTTCTCGTTCCATCAAAGTATTTTCATCTTGCTGCTGTGAAACCTTATGCCTATTTTTTGGTGAACCTTTTTCTCCAAAAACACAGCGAAGCAGCACACAGGCACGCAGATTCTTTTCTGTGCTTTTTGCCCATGGGTTTAACTCCTTAATCCCTAAACCCCTAAGTATTTTTGGTACAAAACTGTCATCCAAATTATAGGTAATTCTCTATGTTTGTTTTTCGCACAAAAATACATTCTTTCTCAATTGTTCACCTTTTTGTGAAATAAAAAGTATATACAAAAATTACGCATGGCATATCCTCGTATAATCTCCTTTTTCTCTTATTGCGATTAATTTTTCGGATTATCCCTGACTTTTTTTGTTATTAATTTTGTTTGGCACATACCTGCTACAGGGGGGTTTTCCAGAAGTAATAGAGGAGTATTTGGAGAACGGGGTTATGAAATGTATCGCCTTTAATCGCCGCGGTACCCTTCTAGCCGGTATAATTTATTGCTATTTCTCATTAGTAACCTTGCATGTCGGTTTGTATTATTGTTAAGACTTTTTCCCGTTCTTTTTCACTTTGTTTTGGGTTGATTGTTTCGGGAAAAAAAAATTATTGGATGTTGATTAATGGGCTATACATTATTTGATTCTATTTGGTTGGTGTATGAAAGTGTTATTTTGGTTATTTTGTGTTTGGCTAACTAATTCGTTTAGTAAGGTCTTTTTTCCAGGTTCAAAATAATTATCTTACATTAATTCTTGTCCAATTTGAAAATGTTGCAATGATAGGTTGTGTTCCTGTGTTAAAGTTTCACATCATCCCACACAAGAGTAAATGATTGTTATCCTGAAAAGTTGCTACTTTCATTATGGTATAACTTATGTATTTGGTGTTTCCTAGCTCTGTTAGAGCACTACATCATGGGCAATTGTGTGGGTTCATCTGTAAGAATTGAATGTTCAATCTTATTTTTATTTAATATGCAGTAAATTGATTGGTTGAAGTTATCTGAGAAGCTTACTAACCGTGTAGTAAGGAATTCTTCATTGAAGCTGGTGATGTTGACAGACCTGGAACCATTGAAGATTGGACCTCAAGGGGAAAACATAATAATAAACTTGATAAAAGGTATGATCTACCTGAGATCTCCATAAGTTCTTTTTGAAGTCGTTTAGTCTTTAATGTGCCATCACCACTTAAACTTTAATTTGTGTTTTTCATTCATTTCAAATTAAAATTGAACCTTCGTTTAACTAAAATTCATTCTAAATTTGGTTTTACACAACGAATTGCATGTTGCTATACTCTGGATCTGCATGTGGCCTATTGAATTTTACTCTTTTGGAAGTGGATTAAATTTTTCTATATTTATAAGTTTTGTAGATGATGTGTTGGTTGGAGAAAATGGAACCACTAAGCATTTTAATAACCTTATCTGATGTTGCTGAATGCTTTCTATATGCATTTCTTTGTACTTTTATGAATGTAGTCCAATGATTACCACTTCCATTCCTTCTTTGCAACCAGAAACCTACTGCTAGAAATACATTGGAGAAGATAGACAGTTACAAGTAAATTTTGAGATGTTGGATTTAACATTTCTTGTATCAGGTGGTATGTGTTTTCAATGTTGTTACCTGTTTTTTATTCATTCCATATTAGAGGGGTTGCAAGCAGTAAAAGCTAAAAGACTTCATACCATTACATTTTTTCCCACTAAATTAGATGTACGAAATTTTTTGGATACGTACTTGATTTAGGGGTCAAATGTCTCTAACTCAACAGATTCTAGTTGATGTCAAAGTAAAATAAAAAAATGTAAAATAAAAAAAATCTCCCTCCTATATTGGAAGTCATTATTCCCGAAAATCTTGATTGCTGGACAATGTAGAGTACTTTTCCTTGTTCGCCTATTGTGGCCCTTTCTTTAACCTTAAGTGAACACATAAGAATAAAGGCAGCAGGCAAATTTCCCACTGCTTCAATGTCTCTGGTATCAAGGAGTGAACATCTTAATCATCCTTCTCTAAATTTCTCTGTTAGCCTTTCTTTAACTACTCCGAAACATGTTTACATTTCCCCAATGAAATTGTTGAAAGAAGTGAAGTAAACCTCAGGGGCCAAGGGCATGCGAAATTTTGCCAAACGCTACAAAATCTAAGTAAAAGTACATATTACTATTACACGATGTATCTTTGTAACTTTCAGTTCACTGTCAATAGATTTTTTTTTCAGTTCACTGTCTTAATTATATCTGTTGAGCGTTTTTTCGTTTCATTTCCCACTCTAAAGACTGAATCTTTTCCTGGAACTGTGTATACACCGTTTTCATAGATTTTTCGCTTTCTCTCGCTTACTTATCGCCACTTTCTTCCATCATTTTGTTGTAGTTTTCCATTTTCATAGTATATTCCTGCCGAAAGCGTGTTTGATTTTTGGATTTTTTTCCCCCATTCTTTTTTACTGTTTTCCCTGTTCTTTTTTTCCCCGTTTTCATAGATAATTTTTTCTATGTTTTTCTATTTTGTATGTCAGGTAAATTTTTTTGATATCTTTTCCCTGTAGCATGTATTTAATCTTCCATGTAGTGTTATTCTAGATGCTAATAAAACGTTCGTTTCGGCCAAGATTTTCGCTTATGTTATGTTTACTTTGTTTTTATTTAGATATAGGTAGATTTAAAAATGAAACATAGGATTCGTTTTTACTTCTCACAAATTCTACATATTAAACATAGGATTTGTGTGTTGCTTCTCACAATTGTCGTGCCTTATACTCTTCATATGAATTTTTTGTTTTAGATGATACAAATGTTTCATCAGTATATTCCATGCTCAAAATAGAATTTTTTTTTCCCTCAAACTCTGGAGAGGATCCAAGTTACACTAAGAATTTTGCTTTTTTTCGTTTTAGGGTCTTGAACCATACTTTGGAGTCTTATTGCTTAAAACTGCACTTGCCATATTCTTCTTTGAGTGGCAGGTAGATAAAATTATTTAGATGCACAATCTTGTAAATAATTTTATATGATTATCTTTGCTTATTTTCACGTTGCAAATCAACTCTAACTCTTGACTTTATTTCATTTTTGTTCAAACAGTTTGTTCGGTTTACATTTTATATCACAGTTAATAAGGTGTTTAGATGCACAATCTTGTAAATAATTTTAATGGAGAAAGCACTCTTAGCTTGTTCATATGATTTCTTCAAGATTAAATTTGATTAAATTTAGCCCAACGATTTAGTATGAATTTTGAACTTGATGCATGCTGTCAGAGGTACTTGTAAATTTTTTAATGTGTGATTTTCAGAGCTAGAATCTTGGTGCCTGAAGTACCATATTAATCTATGTATCTGTCTTCGGGAATATTAGATGACTTTTTTTCTACGTTGAGTAGAAAGGGAAGCAACACATTGACTATTTGTTTTTATATATAAGGAGATTGCTGGAGTTGAAAAACTTGCTAAAATCATTTAGCAATTGGTAAGTAGTGTGTTATTTCTTATACTTGTTGACAAATTTCGAAATTTGCAGGTCATAATTCTAAATTGGTTTTTATTGTATTTTTCTTATAGGCACAAGGTGATCTGAAGCTTTGTGTACAAGCTTTGAACTCTAATAGAACTGTTCAACACATTCCAGCGATTCAAAGTACAGTTGGAGATGTAAGTCATCTTCATACCACTTTACAACTTTACCGAACAAAGCTTCTTCGATACCTATACGACAACTAATATAAAGTTGGTCGTAAGATTTAACTATATACGTGTCATGGGCTATTTTCTTCATGTTGACTCTACATTTTCATTTACTCTTTAACGCTCTAAATTTTCCACTCTTGGATTTTGACATGTTAAAATTTTTCTCTTTTTTTACTTGCACATTAATGTGTATTCATTTTCTCAAGATTTGCTCATTTGTCAGTTATTATTTTTTGTTTGCTCTTCTGTTCTTATCTATTTCCGTTTTTATCATTATATTATTTGGTTGGTTTTTCGAATCTTTGTAAAGTGCTTTCGAGTCATTTTCTGTTTTCTTTTGTCGCGCTCTTGTTGGATTCAAAATTTTTGTATTTCCCTTCTATTTTTTTAGACATCCTGTTTGTTGAAAAAAAAAATACAAATATGACACATTTAAAGGCTTCATTTTGTTTCTTATATAATTTACAATTTGCGATAGATGACTGGAGAAAATACTTTCAAACCACGAATAGAATTACGAAATAAAAGGCGCAGAGAGTTATATGCTGAACGTAAGAAACTACAATGTACAAGTACATTTCGCTAGACTAGACTTGGATTTTTTGATGAAGCAGAGGTAACTTTGGGTGATAGCAGTAGTAGTTCGGAACAAATTGGTAAGCATAAGTTTTTTACCAATTAGCTTATAAATATTGTTTCTCAATCATTCTCCATCATAGATCTACATTCTTATTTCCGTTTTCCATTGTAATTTATTCTGTGAACTTAAAGGTCATCTTTTGTATTTTAGTTGAAAAATCTCCTCATCAACTGTCACTAAATATTGGAACAGATAGTTTGAAACAATTGGTGAATGATCAACGTTTGTACGAAAGGGATTCATGTCTACTTCACAACCAAGTTGGTATGTTACAATTTGATGAATGTTCTGGCGATTTTAATTTAAGTAATGTTCCTACAGAGGCTCATATACTAAAATCGCCAACAATTTGTTCTTATTGTTCTGCAAAAAAATTTGAGAATGAAAGTAAAGGTTTTTGCTATTGTGATGGAAAAGTTCGATTGCAAAATAATAGTGTACCTAATGAGTTATACAACTTGTTTACTTCAAATGAACATGACGCTTTACTTTTTAAAAATAATGGACGCAGTTATAATAACCATTTTGCTTTTACTTCATTTGGTGTCAAGTGTGATAAAGAGTTGCACAAAAATTACAAAGGTATTTATACATTCCGAGTTCAAGGACAGGTTTATCATTACATAAATGAGCTTTTACCGAATGGTAATTCCCCATCATATTTGCAATTGTACTTTTATGATACTGAAAATGAGATACAACATAGAGTGCAAAAGTCAGACAAATTTTCCGAGTCAACAGACAAATTTTCCGAGTCAATTTTACGAACATTGATACATATCTTAAGGATCAATCCATACTCAAAATTTTTTCGATCACTCAGTAATATTGATGACTTAGAAACATACAAAATACACATTAGATACGACCCTGGTCTTGATCAAAGAGTATATAATACACCTTCTGCATCACAAGTAGCTGCAATTTGGATAGATGACGATCCTTCTGCAGACATTAGAGCTCGTGATATATCAATTTGTTGTCATTCTGGTGTTTCACATAGAATACATTATTATTTCGGTTGTTACGATCCACTTCAGTACCCCTTGTTATTTCCTTATGGTGAACCTGGATGGCATGAAGGTATTGAAAAGATCTATAAAGAAAAAGTTCATCAATGTCACACAGTGGACAACTCCATAGATTTGAATACCATAAATTCAGCGAATGAATTAATTGACAAAGAAAATACAGGTTAATGGCAAAATATATTGTATTTTAATTGTATTAGTTCTTGTTATTTATTGATGTTTGGCTTAACTTAATTATTCATTTTACTTATTTCCAGCTTTGACAACGAGAAAAAGATCACAAGTTTCATGTCGTGAGTACTACCGCTATAAACTTCAGGTAAGAAATTCATCTAATTTTATTTTACTTCATGCAGGCAGACTTCTACAACAATATGTAATCGATATGTACATCAAAATTGAAACCAGTAGGCTAGATTATTTTCGAAATAATCAAAAGGAAATACATGCCGAACTTTATCAAGGAATTGTTGATAGCATAGAGAATGGTGAAAATAGAGGTTATAAAGTTGGCCGAAAGATCATTCTACCATCATCCTTTGTTGGTGGTCCTAGAGATATGACAAAAAGATATATGGATGCAATGGATTTGGTAAACCAGATATTTTTTTGACAATAACATGCAATCCTAATTGGTTAGAAATACAACAAGAATTAAAGAACAATGATATTAGTCAGAATAGACCAGACCTAACTACTCGTATATTTAGGTCTAAATTAGAAGAATTAAAAGTTGATCTAATGAAACGTCACATTTTTGGACCGATTGTTGCATATATATATGTGATAGAATTTCAGAAAAGAGGCCTTCCACATGCTCATTTTTTACTAATTTTTCAAAAACCTTATAAAATTACTGGCGTTGATTTAATTGATTCAATTGTTTCATGTGAAATTCCAGATAAAAATAAACACCCTCATTTACATTCTGTAATAGTGAAACATATGATGCATGGTCCTTGTGGTGCATTGAATACTAATAATATTTGTATGACAAAAGATGGTAAATGTAAACATGACTATCCAAAAGAATATAACCCTAGAATTTCTCTTGGCAACAATAGTTACCCGATTTACAGACGACGTAAAGATAATCAATCGGTTATTGTTAGAAGACATTTATTAGACAATAGATGGGTTGTACCTTATAATCCTTATCTATCTGCTAAATATGATTGTCATATCAATGCAGAAGTTTGTTCAACTGTAAAATCAGTTAAGTATCTGTATAAATATGTATACAAAGGACATGACAAAGTAAGTTTTTCTATAAATAATAATGAAACTGTACATGTTGATGAAATAGAAAAATATCAGTCTGCCAGATGGATTTCACCACCTGAAGCAATGTGGAGAATATATGGATTTATCTTATCTGAAATGTCTCCACCAGTTATTTCATTACAGTTACATTTAGAGAATAATCAATCCATTACTTACAGAAATTTTGATTCTCTATCGACAGTTATTAATAGAGATCACAATAAGCGAACGATGCTAACCGAATTCTTTCGGATGAATATTATAGATGAATTAGCAAAGAAATTATTATATAGAGAATTTCCTCTCTTTTTTGTATGGGATGCACAAAGTCGAGTATGGACTCGAAGAAAGAAAAGAGATGTCCTTGGGAGAATCGTTTCAGTGAATATAGCCGAAGGCGAGAGATATTATTTACGAGTTCTACTTAATCATATTAGAGGACCAACATCGTATGAAAATCTGAGAATGATAAATGGTGTTTCTGTATCGTCATTTCGTGAGGCAGCTCTTTTACATGGTTTGTTAAGTGGTAATAACTATTGTGAGCTTTGTTTGGAAGAAGTCGTTGCTTATCAAATACCAAGTTCTTTACGCCGTTTATTTGCTACTATATTAACTTTGTGTAGACCTAATGATCCAAAAATCATTGTGGAACAAATTTGGTAACTTTATCTCTGAGGACTATATAAATTCTGGTATGTCTTACTCAGATGCAGAAGTTAAAGCTTTACAACATATTAATTCTTTGTTAGAACCAGTTGGTAAAAATAAAAATGAATATTGTCTCGTACCTTTTGAGGTTAATATGAAAGAAGAAGAAATGTTAGCTAACATAATTGCTGAAGAAATGAAAAATGTTGTTACTGAATCTGATATTTTATGCACAAAAAATTTGAATGAAGAGCAACAAGTTGCTTATGATAACATTCTTAAGGAGGTTTTTTCTGATGGAAGTGGTATGTTTTTTATTGATGGTCCAGGCGGAACGGGAAAAACATATTTATACAAAGCATTGCTTTCAACTGTAAGGTCAAAAAATTGTATTGCCTTAGCTACTGCTTCTTCAGGAGTTGCTGCTTCTTTATTACCTGGAGGTCGAACTGCACATTCCAGGTTTAAAATCCCTCTTGAAATATCCAGTAATATGACTTGTTCAGTTAGTAAACAGTGTGCATTAGCAAGTTTATTGAAAATGGCAAAATTAATCATTTGGGATGAAGCGCCAATGTTGCATCGTTATACTATTGAAGCTATAGATATAATGATTTACATTATTATACTTATTGGTTCTCTTCTTCAACAGGCTATTAACACAGACATTGTTGACTTCGTACGTACAACAATAGAAAATGACAAGATTTTTTATATAAAAGCTGTACAAAGAGAGCCAGATTCAACGCAGTACAAATACGATGTTATGTTTATGCTGGATCCTGTATCATCAGTAATCGAAGGAAAGAATGAAGTCAATGACAAAGGAAAGGGTCATCTGTCTTCATGTTCGTCTAATGAAGAAACTCTTGCACCACCAACAGCAAAAAGATCCTTGCTTCAGCCACTTGAAACGGTCACTCCAACGAAGAAGAAAATTGAGAAAGGCAATGATGGAACCAAGAGTAAAAGCTAAAATCTGCTACACAAGGACATTTCCTTTTCGAAAATGAATGCAGTGATGTAACTAATTCATGGTATTTTTGTTTTGAACCCATGGTGCTATTGTCATTATGCAGCAAGATGTCGAAAATATCCAACTTTTGTTATCTTTTTGTAATGACCAACTTCTCTTGCAATCACATCCTGCTGGAATAAGGAAAGTTACTAATGTGCACATGTATCTTTAGTTGATCAATTATGGTGTGTATTAGATAATTTATTTAACTAACCTATTTTTCAAGTTATAAAACCATATATAGCACTGTACTTCAACCTGATACTGTTCCCATTTCATCTATTCAACTTCTTCATTCTAATGACGTATTTATACACAGTTCATTTACTATTTATATATATAAGTTATAAGGTTGCTACGTGCATCACACGTGCAGTGTCTAGTGTATATATATATATATATATATATATATATATATATATATATATATATTTTAGAATTTTTATATAAATAATCATTAAGAGTTTGAACTATTTTTTAAAAAAAAAATTCTATAAATATTCTTATTTTTAATTTTATCTTTTATTTTTATTTTTTAAAATTTAAAATTTTATTTGATACCTTTATTAGAATTTACATTTTGGATTTGTTTGGTGCACATTAAAATGAGAGAATGTATTTTTTGAAGTGATGTGATGGGGAATATATGGTTGAAAATGAAGAAAAAGTTATTGACGTGATGAAAAATATTATTTTATTGAAAAATGTATGGTTGAAAATGAGCAGAAAAATGAGAATGAAAAAAATAATATAGATCAAACAGGGGCTTTATATAGTAGATATGCAATTTAAAAATCACTATGTCATAGCATTATGGTAGGTACAAAAGCCAATGAAAATGATTTGGACTTTGATATCCCAATTTGTCATCCACTATTTACCAAAATACCCTCCATATATTATTAATCCTACACCTTCTTGAAAATGTACTCAATCCGATATTGTTTGACAGAGGATCCTACTGTTGCAGCAATTTTTTTTGTTTTTTTGGAGAAATTTCATTAACGGTCCGAAAATCTCTAAAAATTAGATAAAAATGGCCTCCAAACAAGCGCCTAATTTCAGAGGCAGAAAATTTTGTGGAAAATATAAAAGTAATTTTATTCTGAATAAAATAAAAAAGAATAAAGAAAAAAAAATACGTATTCAACATGACAAGGTTGATTGCATCAGCTTCTCGTGCGTGAAATATGCTCATGATTGGAGATGATCCATTTGGTTCTTTTCACGTCAAAATGAAGACTGAAATGAAAGCTGTACAAAAAGACATTCAGCATTTCTAACTAAGCTATATGTGCAACCTTTTGGTACATTCACTTTGACAGCCCATGGGGTAGGCCCCCTGTTTTGGTGGCCATTTTGTACCTGTTTGTCAACCATTATTGAGAAGAAAATGGTGTAATGAATAATATTTTTTAGAAAATGTGTGATTGAAATTGAAAAAAACTTTATCGGTTTAAGTGTAGAATATTTTATTATTTGAATATGTGATAGATATTGATTATTGTAAAAACAATTTTTTGAAAAATGGTAGACAAAAAGGGGCTTCAGTTTAAAAATGGCCACCAAAACAGGGGTTAGATTTCGTTCAGATGTGGGCAAGAATCTCTTTATGTTCTACGCAGGGGCGGAGGGGAGGGGGGTCCTGGGGGGGGGGGGCAGGACCCCCCAATTTTTTGAAAAAAAGAAAAATTTATTTTATTTTTTTATTTTTTGGCCTCATATTTTTTTTTTTAATCTCCTAATTCTGCCCATTCAGTTGTTTGTGAAGTTGTATTGTTTATCAATTATGAGTGAAAGGGTTTCCTCAATCTTCAGGCTCAGTGATGGAGAAGTATTTCAAAAAATTAGTAGTTTCTTTTATATGGTTTTTGATTTTTTTGTGAAGTTTTCGTACATTAATTTATATTCATTTATTTCATTTCTTCATCATAAAGTACTAACTTTCCTCATTTTAGGGGGTGTTTGACACCCGTTTTTGTAGAAAAATGTGTTTTTGAATAGTGATTGATGGAAGAATGTGTGGTTAAAAAGTAAGGAGATTTTTTAGGTTTATGTGTAATATTATTTTATTGATAGAATGTGTGGTTGAAATGAAGAAAGAGAAAAATAATGAGAATGAGAATGAGAAAAAAATGGGTGCCAAACGGGGGCTTAACCGATAATGTTTCAAAAAACTTTTCGGGGGCAGCCCCCACCCCTTCAACCCCAGGACCCTCTAGTTTGAAGGCTGACTCCGCCCCTGGTTCTACGGTTCTGTATTTTGTGAAAAGGGGCAATTATTCTCATGAATGCTTGCTACAGTCTGAATGACGCCTGTAGTTTTTAAATTTTAAAAACATAAAGGCATTGCTAGGATGCTGATCTCTACTCGCAAATCTTGGTCAATTCTTTCTTGTTAAACTACAATTTTCTGGTAAGATCTCTACAACCATCAATCCCAATTCCATTAGTGTGATTGAGAAGTGTACTATGCAATACTGTGATTATTTGCAGCTGCATCTGTTTTCCCAAAGGTTGAAGTTTGTTGTGATTCAAATTGAATTTCAGTTTTCAAAGGGATGGCCAGCTTGTCTTCACAGCCCGAGGATACTAACACCGGAAAAAAGGATACTGGACCGCTCATGCGGCTAATCCTTCAGGCAGCAAAGGACAAAAGTGCTCCGAGTTCGGCGTCAATGGAAAGTAAAGAACCTGAGAGTTCCCAGAGTTCGAAGGCAGTGGAAACAAAAGAATCGAAGAAGGATCTGAACTGGTACTTGCCACTGTACAAAGCTGCTTTACAAGGTGATTGGGAGAGTGCCAGAAAATTCTTCGACCAAGACCCCGATGCAGTTACTGCTAAAATTACTAAGGCCCTGTTCTCTTTGTCGTTTTCCAACCATTTTCTGTTTTTAATTTCTCAAAACAACGAAAACGCGTTCTCTATCTTATTTTCGAAAACACATTTTGGAAAATGGAAAAAAATTTATAACTGAAAACGGAAAATGGCTGAAACGTCGTTTTGTAAAATGGTAACACAAAATAGGCTAAAAATAGAAAACACGCGAAACGGTCACTCTCACTCTCACGGTCTCACCCTCAGGCCCTTCTCTCTCTCTCTCTGAACTCTCTCTTTCTCACCGACCGTCACTGGGCATCGACCAACGGCGGCGAAATCCGGTGCAAATCGATTGCTGAAACGACTGGAGGAAGGGTGGACGACTGGATCTTCGAAATTGGGGGAATTTTGTTCCAGTGAAGCCGAATCAAGAATTCGAAATCGGGGGCTGCAACGACGGGTTTCTTGCCGAATCAAGAATTTGCTGAGCTAAATCAAGGTTTGTTTCTTTGCCTGTAAGATTCATCTCTAGTTATTCGCGTTGGGTTCGATTTCCCGTTTGTTTGTTTACGTGATTGGTGCGAAAATTGAGGCGGGTAGCTACATAGTTGGGGCGGTGGCTGGTGCTGGAGGTGGGGGCAGTCTCTGGGACGAATGAGGTGGGGGTGGAGCTGGTGGTGGAGGTGGATAAGTGGACCTAGTGCTGGAGGTGGATAGGGTGGAGCTGGCGTTGGCGCTGGAGGTGGTGGAGCTGGAGCTGGCGCTGAGGTGGTGGAGCTGGCGCTGGAGGTGGTGGAGCTGGTGCTGGAGGTGGGGGCAGTCGCTTGTGCTGGAGCTGGAGGTTGGGGCGGTGGGTAGTTATGGCTCCAGCACTTACCCTGGCTCGTTTGCCTCCTGTGAATAGGGCTGTTCGAAGGTGGTGAGTCTGTTGTAATGGTTGGAGGTGAACTTCAACCAAAACCAATCAAATTCAACTCAAATCAACACAATAATTTAAGATAACAAACTTGGATTCAATAACCGAACTACAATTTCATTGTTTGAACGGGAATTACACAAAACAACGAGGTAAACATAAAAGACAGGTTCATAAATGACAGAGCTAAATAAGAGAGGCAGATTAAGAGAAGAGAGGGAATTCCCGACCTTGAAGAAGGAAATAGAGATAGAGAAAGAGAGTAAGATAAGAGAGAGGAGAGGAGAATAAGAGGAAGAACATCAGTTTTTGGACTGAATGAAGAACATTGACCTGCCAGCCTCATTTCTGCCCTAACGTGCACTTCATCATCCTAGTAAACTGTTGAAGCAATTCATCATTTTCCTTGCCATTTGCAAGGATTTGTCCATTCTCTAGTAAACTCTTTATTTTAAAAATGAGACTCGGGACAATTTGTCGTACAAACTATAACCGACTAGGTTCATTGATTGGCCTCTGTTTGGGAAAAATTTCTAAACGATTTATCGATAGCTCAATTGGAATGCGCGGTTGAAAATAAAATTTATTTATCTGTAAATTATTTATAAATTTTGTTGATGGAGGGCAAACTTTTTGAGTTTAATTTTTGCTTTTTGATTAATTTTATGAAAAGATAAGAATAAAAAAGGTTCTTCTCTACCCACGAAGTCCGATCCACATATATACCCCAAAGACCAATTGCATATGATGACAACTCATATCTTCGTTCTTAGGTCCGCAAAAAAAGAAATTCCACTAACATTATAATCAATTTACTTTGTCTTCTTGCTAACATATTCTTAAAGCATTGATACCTACGTTATCTTTTGATAGTAGGTTTCTAGTATTCTTTCACCAAACTTTTATCTAGTGACTTGTGTCAATCTTGTAGCATGCATCACTATTAGGGTCAAAACATTTGGGCATTTACAATAAAAAGTAGATTCTACAAAGATATACTGTGAGATCGATAAGACTTTAAAGACGACCATAAATTAAAAAATGAAGAAAACTTGTATTTACTTTTCTAACGATAATGTCACTTGAGATTTATATATTTTGTTCATCAACTTTTGATGTGGTGCATTAGATAATGCTTTGTGAATATCTCGTCACATAAATTGTTTTGGAGTTTGCTTTCATTAGTCATTTGATTAGAGATGTTTGTCTACTAATGGTCCCTCTAATGGACCCCATTTTCCATTATTAATTGCTTATTTGTTGCTTTATAATTCTCATGTGGACCCTACTTACTTGTGTAACAAAATGCTAGATATGTGACTTTCGATTTGAATAGAGGTATCGTTAAAGTCTTTTTTAATCATAAATTACTTTCACATTTTGTATGTAATGAAATGTTATCTACGTTGAATATAGAACATGGGTGGTCACAGAGTTAGGAATAAGGAACCAATGTCATGGTCGGATGAGAATGAACTCGCTTTTATTGAAATTCTGTATGAGAGAGTGAAATCAAACGCATTGCAATGTTCTACGTTCACAAGAGATGAATGGGGCAGAATCAATGACACAATGATTGCTTCAACCAAATTGGATTACGGGATAGATAGATTAAAGGGAAAGTGGAACCGTTTACGTAAGATTCACCGTATGTTCTCCGAACTGTTGGCGCATACTGGGGTCACATGGGATCCCAACACGAACAAAGTTAACGCTGCAGAGGAAGTTTGGCAACACTTTTATACGGTATATTTATTTATGAAAGCATATTTTCTTTCATCATTTTTTCAGAGTTTCAATTGTGCCCATTTTCTAATGTGACTTCTTCTCAGAATGCGTATTAACCGGTCGGATTACAAGTTGTTCAAAAAGGAAGGTTGTAAACACTATCACACTCTGGGGGAGATATTCAGCGGGACTACTGCTACTGGAGGATTAGGCAGTGCCTCCACTCAACTTCCAAACACATCAGAGGAAGAAAGACAGCTTGAAGATGACTTCTTGAACAGGGGAGTGCATGTACGTGTGGAGAACGTAGACGAAGTGGATGGGGTTTCTAATATTCGTCGGCGTGAGGAAACTGGTACGTCGGGTGGCAGACGTAAAGAACCGAAGATCAGCAAAACTGATAAACTTGAGGCCTGCATGGCACAGTGGTCATCTACTGTGAGTATGAGGAATGAAGAAACTGAGGTTCGGACACTGTACTTCAAAGAAAAGCTTGCGAAGATTCAAGGAAAATCTCAAAATCAATCGGACAGCGAAGTTGGTACTGATGATAGTTACACAATGGTCACATGCATGGACATTTTAAACAGTATGGAAGGGGTGTCAAATGAGGTTTATATGAAAGCAATAAAGGCTTTTGATAATCACAATTTTCGGGTGTCCTTCGTGAAGATGCCAGCAGAAAGGAGAAGACCTATCTTGGAACTACTTTGATGTTGAACGTTGTTTTAATTTCGCTACTATCTTGTTGTTTTCATTTGTGATGTGCACTGTTGAACTACTGTATTATTTTCCCAACTCCTAGTTCAGATGTTAAACTACCTTGAAGATATTTGGTTTTCATGTATGAACTTATCGATGTTGTTGTTGATTGCAGAACTGATGTTTGTTTATATGTGAAGTAATGCTGGTTGTTATGAGAATTAATGTGGGTATATTTTGTTCACAGTATGGATGATAATGTGAATGGTGACGATTCCATTGCTGAAGATTCTAGTGATGATGATTTGTTAATGACAGATGATTTTGACGTAAATGCCATTGACAATGTGATGATGCTTAATATGATTGATCTTCACAGAGGAACTACCGTTGACAGGATACCTTGTAGGACATCAATGCTTACGGGAAAAATGTACGTTCTCGAAATTCTAAATGGACATCCGGATGTATGCCATCGCAATTTTCGTATGCAGAAACATGTGTTCATGAATTTTTGTGATATTTTGAAACACAAAGGGTTGTTGGAAGATGGGAAAAAAGTGAGTGTCGAGGAGGGTGTTGCTATGTTTCTGATGATTGTTGGGCACACTACCCGATATAGTATTATTGGCGATAGGTTTCAGCATTCGAACAACACAATACACAAATGGGTTAAACGAGTGATAAGGGCTGTTTGTGCATTTGGTACAGAGATAATCCAGCCCACAAATCAAGATGTAGTGCATGAACGGATTTTGCAAAAATATCCTTTCTTTAAGGATTGCATAGGCGCAATAGATGGAACACATGTCGCAGCATGGGCACCTGCATCGAGACAAACATCTTTTCGTGGAAGGAAAACAAATGTAACACAAAATGTGATGTTAACATGTGATTTCGATATGAAATTCACATTTGTGTATTCCGGTTGGGAAGGCACTGCTAATGATTCGCGAGTATTCGTTGACGCAGTTACAAGAAGATCGAACAACTTTCCAATGCCACGGGGAGGTATATTCTTGCACTACAAATACTTAACACAAATGTATCTATAGTATTACACTACGTTCATTTTTTTTATTTTAATGTAGATCAATTTTACCTTGTTGATTCTGGCTACCCAAACATGCCTGGGTTTCTTGCCCCTTATCGAGGTCAAAGATATCATCTGCGTGACTATGTTGGACGGGGAAGACTACGTGGGAAGGAAGAATTGTTCAACTATCGACACTCCTCGTGTCGTAACATTATTGAACGTTGCATTGGAGTTTTAAAGGCAAGATTTCCTATATTGAAATTGATCACCAATTATCCTCTTAGTAGACAAAGACAAATACCTACTGCATGTTGCGCAATACACAACTTTATTCGCCAGGAGCATGCTTTAGATAGATTGTTCGCTGAGTATTCAGAGGAGAATATGGTGTTCGATGATATACCGGAGTCAAGTCAAGCGCAAGAAGCCATACATTTTGATGCTAGTCAAACAGCTCAAATGGGACAAGTTCGAGATCAAATTGCGACACAAATGTGGAATGACTACTCAAGACGTCGTACTTGACGGTGTTGATTTATTTTGTATGTAGTTCAGTATCTGCTTCTGTTGTCATGACAAGTAACTTCTAATTGTATCGATGGAACACTGTTTCATCAAATGTAATTTATGTTCTGTTTTTAATATCTTGAAAAAAAAAATATACGTATTAATTTTTCAAATGTTTAGGTTATTTAGTATTATATTTAATCCCTGTTTGACACCCATTTTCGAGAAATAATGAATTTTGAAATAGTGATTGATGGAAGAATGTGTGGTTAAAAACTAATGAGAATTTTTTGGGTTTCTGTATAGTATTATTTTATTAATAGAATGTGTAGTTGAAATGAAGAAAGAAAAAAAAATGAGAATGAGAATAAAATTTGTATCAAACGGGGGCTTACATTAAATAATTACAATTTATTGAATAATCAGTTTTTTTCAATAAAATATTACACAAAAAAATTCTCAAAATTTCAAAGTAAACGCGTTTTCCATTTTTCTGTTTTCAGAAACTGTTTTTCAGAATGGCAAAAAGAACGCATTTTCAGAAATATCAAAACAGACACTCAAAACACAAAACACAAAACAAATTCAAAACACAAAACACAAAATTGAAACACGAAGAGAACGGCCCCTAAAGTTTCGGAGACAGCACTACACGTTGCAGTTGGGACGGGAAGGGCCATACATTTTGTCAAGGAATTGTTAGAGTTGATCCCAACTGAGGCCTTGGCGACTCTGCGGGATCAAGTTGGTCAGACTGCCCTCCACTATGCAGCCATATTTGGCAATGTTAAGGCAGCACAGATACTAGTGTCCAAGAACCAAGACTTGCCAAATGTACATAGTGACACATTAGTTTTCCCCATCCATTCGGCCGCTCTTTATGCCAACAAAGATATGATTTCATATTTATTAACTGTCACAAAGGATGACAAGGATCCCAGTCCCTTCGCAGATAAATCTGGTGTAGATCTTCTGAATCTTGTTACTCTTGCCGAATTCTATGGTAATGATCCTGATATGTTGAGTTTTTAAAGAATTTGAAGAATAATAAAAAAGTAGTTATCTGCTAACCCATCAACATTTTTCATGTTCCAGATTTGGCTTTGTATCTGGTGCAGCTGTATCCTTGTTTAGCCACATTAAAATCAGCTGCTGGCAAAACCGCATTGAACATGATTGCTGGAAAGCCTTCACCATTCCTAAGGAGAAGTTCCCTTAATGTTTGGCAGAGATTTCTCTATTCATGTAGTTTCTTGTTTCCTTCCTTAATAGCTATAATTTGCCGCTGCTTATTGTGTGCTACCTTCTTATTTAGTATATGCTCAGCACTTGTTTATCCCCAAACCTTTATTTGATGGTGCTGCCGAGATTTTATTCAATTGTGTTTTTTGGTTCCTTATCACCAACAAGAATCTGACTGGAAAACAAAGTTTTATCCCACTTATTTGGCAATTGACTGCTATCCATTATATACGTACTTATGATGGTAGAAAGATTCAACTTAAAACTATGCTGGATTTAGAATTTTACCGAAATTTTTATATATGAATGCAAAGTAAACAACTGATTAAAGGTTTTCAATCTTAAAGGTCTGCCTTCGAAGTTTGGGAATATATATAGCCAAGACAATGAAAGAGTCACAGAGAATCCAGCTGGTGGCCCTCAAATATGTTCAAAACTTTGCTGCCCGATTCCATTTTTCACAAAGCTCAAATTTTCTGGTTTGTTAGATTTGCTTCTCATTGTTGAGGTCTAAACATATTTAATTATTTCTGAAGAACTTGCTTCCCTCAGGGGTAAGGAAAAAAAAATAAAAGACTTTACATGTTTTGGTTTGTGTACCAGGGTGCCAGAAGTGTAGATTAGTAATTTGGAAGGTTATCGAATGCTTAGGTATGAAACACCGATTTCTTTCTTAGAGACGAAGAAGGTTTCATTTAGATTAATCTTGTTTCAGGGTGAAAATTGAATTGCAGTGCCTCAAGCGAGATGTATTCGGAATGCTAGTTTGATGCATCAACAAGCACTTCAATTAGTGAAATACTTGTGCAAAGAGATTGCAAAGTTGGATTATTCAACAGCTGTTTCAATGTTTGACACGCCAATCCTCTTGGGGGCGAGTATGGGAAACAGTGAGATTGTTGAGGAGATTTTGGACTCATTTCCACCTGCAATTTGGTCAAGGAATCGAATGGGACACAACATATTTCTACTGGCAGTAACAAATCGACGAGAGAATGTTTTCAACCTTTTATATCAAATGAGCGAGCACAAGCAGTTGGCATTGCAGCTTCAGGATGTTAAAGGGAATAATATTTTGCACTTGGCTGGAAAACTGGCACCTCAAGATCAACTTAATCGTGTCTCTGGTGCTGCTCTGCAGATGCAGCGTGAATTACAGTGGTACAAGGTAGACTAAATTCAGATTGAATAACTAGTTTGTGGGGGAGGTAACTTGTTCTGTTCTGAATGGAGATATTCATAACTTGGAACCTGTCGACTCATACTATTCTTGGAATATGTGGAGTCTAATTATGATGTTCATGTATTCCCTTGACCACTGATCTACCTTATGGGTTTATTGGGCATTCAAAATTATACATGATTGGTGGGATATGGTGAATTTTCTGTTATAGGGCATATTGGGCATTAATAGGTGTAGGTTTTTTTAGAATAGATTTTGTGAAAAGTGAATTATTTTGAGAATATGTGGTTAAAAAGTAGAGAAAACTCAGAAAAGTTTATTATGAGATTGAGTGGTGAAAATGAATTTGGAGAAAAATGAGTTTGACAAAATCTGTACCCAACCGGGGCTTATGTTTCTATTGAGTTGCCCACTTCCTGGTTTACATGTTATTAATATGAACAGTAAAATCTGGAGCGGCGTGTGGATGTAGCTATCATGTTGAGGGTGAACCCCTATATAACTGTAATCCCGTTCGTTTATGATTTCTTTTTTCATTTATAATGGTTCAAGGATTAAGGATTAATTCTTAAAAACTAATTCATTCAGGAAGTGGAAAAATATGTGTTGCCAGAGTCCAGAGACAGCAGAAACTCCGATAGAAGAACTCCGGCTCTTGAGTTTTCCACGGAACACAGAGACTTGATTAAGGATGGGGAGCAGTGGATGAAGGACACAGCAAATTCTTGTACTGTTGCTGCAGCTCTCATTGCAACGATAGCTTTTGCAGCTTCCATTACTGTACCGGGTGGAAACAATGGCGATAATGGCTTCCCTATTTTCTCTGCAAATACGGCATTTATTGTATTTGCTGTTTCAGATGCGCTCTCTCTATTCTCCTCGACTGCTTCCTTGTTGATGTTCTTGTCCATTCTGACTGCGCGGTATGCAGAAGTTGATTTTCTATACTCCCTCCCGAAGAGATTGATAATCGGTTTGGTTACCTTGTTCCTCTCCATAACATCCATGATGATAGCCTTCAGTGCCACACTATATCTAGTTTTCGGTAAGAAAAAGGCTTGGACTCTTATTCCAGTAGCTGGATTGGCCTGTCTACCGGTGACCTTGTTTGTGACATTGCAATTTCCACTCCTCATGGATATGATTCGTTCCACCTACTACCCCGGAATTTTTGGGAAACAACAAACTTCCAAACGTCTTCTTTTCTAGATCAGCAAATATAGTCGCCATATCTGTGTCTTGAAGTTGCTGTTTATGGAGGAAAAGTGAATCAAATTATATAGGCTACTGTCTGTACTTGCATGAAATAGGAATTTTGTAATATTTATTCAGACTTGAGATAGTAACGTTAAAATTTGACGTGAAACCTCTTGAATTCGCAATGGTTTTACGTTATCTTGTGACTAATGGCAGCTCACAATAGCTTGAGGAAATCTGATATGTTAGTTCATTACTGTAAAAATGATGGCAAAATAGCATCTGTTAAGTTCAAAATGTAATCTTTTTGCTTATAGCACAATGCACAACAATACACAAGCTTAAAGGGTAATCCCCCTGAAAATCCAACAATAAGAAAAGGCCATCTTCCATTCATTACAAGCAAGCTCGGCTGCTAAGCACACTAGAAAAGATTTTCTAAAGCAATTTCCGAACAAATCTTCGCATTGCTATTCTTATTTGTTGGTTTAACATTTCTCCGTCCTGAGACTGTATCAATGCAGTTACGCTTTGAGCTAAATTCTCTTTGGTTTGTTATAAACCAAACATATCCCAGCCAATTCTCGTCTCCAAGGATATATGCTACCATGCACTTTAAAGAATCTATAGCAGATGGAAGCTGGTCCGTTGTCTCTTCAGTATGCTGCCACCATGCATAACTCAAAGAATTATCCTTGGTAAAACAAACATTTGAGGACAGTCGTAACATTCCTATCTTTCACTTTATCTCTATTACTATATTTATTCTGCAAGTTCGTTGAATGGAAGCATAGCTAAAAAAATTATTCTCTCTCCTTGCTCTTTTGACCCTTCTCATTAGTTCAGTAGCAATATGGTTCGGGCGTTAACTAGGAGCAGAAGGAACTGATTGCGTTGGATCCTGATGCACATCATAAATCAACAATTTTATGCCTAGCAGCAACAGGATTGTGGCACTAAAGGTGCCAGCCAAAAAATGTAAACAGAGAACTCTCTCTTGAAGGAAAGTTATATATCCATACTGCCTGATAACTCGTCACAAGATTTGCTGATATAAATGGGTTGTGAAATATTCAGGCAACATGCTTGATACGACAGAGTCAAACTCAACATTACAATCAGTAAATTTGTTAAATATAATTCTCATTTAACCCTGTTCAATCCTCGGTACTAAAAAACCCTTGCTGGTTTTGTTTAAGGCATTGCATTTTTTATTATGACAATGCAGTACATTTGAATTTATACATTGATAGGGTGCAGTTTCTAAAGAAAATACAATTAGAAAGGTTCACACAACAGAAGCAAAACTTTCATCTAGCCCCGGATATATCAAACAAGGATTTTTTTCGCTTACCAAAAATTCCAGGGCCATATGTTGATCTGATCATATCCTTTAGAAGAGATAATTGTAAGGGCAAAAACAAGGTAACTGGAAGGCAGGCTAACACAATGAGTGGAATAAGGATCCGGGTATTTTTATGCCCGAAAACAATATAAATTGCGGCACTGAAAGCAATCATCATGGTTGCCAAGGAAAGGAGCAGATTAAGAAGACCTAAGATTAACTTATTTGGAAGTGTGTGTAGAAAATCTGCTTCAGCACAGCGTGAAGTGAGAATGAACAAGAACATCAACACAGAAGTAACAGATGTAAATAAAGAGACTGCATTTGAAATGGCAAAGATAATAAAAGGCCTTTCCTTTTCGAAGATGGGTATTCCACTCTCACCACTACTACCACCTGGAACAGTTATGGCCGCAGCGAACACAACTGTGGCAATGAGAGTTCCAGCAAATGTGCAAGATTTTGCAGTTTCTTTCAACCAGTCTTCTCCCTTTTCTCTCAATTCCTTGTGTTCCTCAGTAAAAACCATAGCAGGTATCTTCCTATCAGAATTTTCCTTCCCATTGTAGCTTGGTGTCACAAATTTTTGAACCTCCTGCATGAAAGCCACAAGGTTGAGAAAGATCATTTTATAGCAACTTTCGAAATTCCATAAGAGTTGCAAAATTTTGAATACGCAAACTGTTTAGAAGCCTCATTCAAAGTATACTAGTAAGACACACGTGCAATGCACGTGTCATAATATAGTTGGCTATATGATAAGAGTAAATATTAAAAAAAAATTATTTGTCTTAAGTATTAATTATATTAAATTTAAAACACTTGAAATGATGATAGGTGACAAAAATAATATTAAGAGATTTGATTCAAGCTTATTTTCTAGACTTTGCGTTTGTGTAACGACCTGGCTTCTCACTGGAGCCGTTATCTTACGTACTGTCCGCTCTGGAGTGGGCTAGATGCTCCATCGAAGGTAGGAGGCTTATGCCTTCGAAATAACTCAACCATTGAGACATGAGTTGGGTGAGCCATAGGAGCGACTGGTAAGGGTGGAGCTTGATTTTGATTCCTACCAAGATCTTGAAGGAGGTCTCTAATCAGGTTGTTCTGGACATTTTCCTATGGATAAGATGTAAGGTTTCTTATTAACTTCATTTTTGAATACCAAAGTATTGGTACCAGGATTCAACTTAAGTCTCCCATATGATGGAGGTCTTGGGTTCGAATCTTGGGGGACGCGTCAGAAAGCCGTGAGGGGATAAGTGGGCAGAAGCCCACCCCGGAGCGGACAGTTCGTAAGATAACGGCTCCTGTGAGAGGCCGAGCCGTTACAGTTTGAAGGTCTCTCTGTTCTTTTTAAAAAAAGATATGGCATATATGATTAGGCGTTGATGCCCTGCTAAAGAGATAATGAAGTTCAACCTAGCCCTCATTTTTCTACCTATTGAGGTAAGGCATTATGTCTCCTTCGTCTCGTGCTCATAGAATCTCCAATTACATGTATCAATTGCACAAGTATTTAATTTTTTTACCAAAACCCCATGTAAGACGTATGTAGTGAAAACTAATTAATTCACGATAATACAGTGCAGAATTTAGGACAAATTAAGGGTCTGTATCAGTATTAAAACCACAACACAATGAAAACTTCCATCATAGAGGCAAATTAAGGGTCTGTATCAGTATTAAAACCACAACACAATGAAAACTTCCATCATAGAGGCAAAATGAACAACAAACGATCACCTAACTTCATAAATTCCGTCGAATATCTTTTCAACATGTTCTAATGCACCTGTACATTAAATCCATTTAAAAAAAAGACCAAAATAATCCACTTCTTAGAAGATGTTTATCTACTAGCACTGCATGATATATGAGGATTCTTTTGAAAATCATTGAGTTCCTTCAATATCCATTTTTAACTGTAAAAACTAAATAAAAATGAAATTGAGAGAAATTGGTGTGCGTACGGGGTTTGAGGGAAGGGTAGAAAAAAAAATTAACGATTACGATTTTACGTTTAATAATTTAAGATATTTTTTATATTTATACTTAATCGACAATATATTTATTATTATCACATTTTAAGTTTTTTTTAAAAAATTTTAAATCAATCCAAATGGATATTCATATCGTGAAACATCAAATCAAACGAAAAATTGTAGGAAAATAAAGTTCGAAAAAAAGACATTGGAATGGGGTTGAGATTGAAAAGAAACATAAACAATCACGACTTTATGTTTCACAATTAATGTAACATTATTTTGATATTTAAAATTTAGCAATCATATATTTATCATTGCCGCACTTCAACATTTCCAACAAATTTTAAATCGCTTAAAACGAATATTTGTAGCTTAAAATATTGAATCAAACGTTAAAAGAAAAAAAAAAAAGCTTAGACGGCTTAGCCTAGCTGAGCCATAAAGCCATTTGGCTCAGTTCGGCTTATGAACAGTAACAACCAAAGTGATTCTTTTATTTATGTAGGATATGATATACAATACACTAGTAAGGATACATAGCCTGATGACCCGCACACTTACCCCAGAAAAGAAAAGGATGCATAAGCGTGAAAGAGATTTATCACCTTATACCATTGTAACTCCCATTGCATCTGCAAAGCTGCACCAGCTACAAGATTAAGGCGGTGCGGAGGTGCCAACTTCCCGGCCAAGTGCAATATATTGTTGTCGTGATTATCAATATTTTGCGTCACCAAATGTGCATGCTCATCCAACTCATATAGGAGATTGAAAATAGTTTCGCGTCTGTTAATAACAGCCATTTGGAACAAATCATGGTGCTCCTTATCTAATGACCAAATTGCACTAGGAAATGCCTTCAAAATTTCTTCCAAAACTTCATAATGTCCAAGTGTTGCTGCATTAATGACTGCTGGTTTATATATGGAGCCAGATGTAGAGTTATCTGTGTGTGGAATTTCCTTGCATAAGAACTTGACAAGTTCAATTGCTTGGCAATGCATCAACTTTGTGTCATGTATATGCTTAACCCGCGGCACTGCAATAAAAATCACATGATGCATGAAAGAGCTTCCTTAAGAAATTTTAATTAGCCAAAGAGATACCTTTTAACTACATACCTATTGGTTGTATGACTTCCCAGAATTTCTTATGCAACTTCTGGCATGCTGTTCAACATAACAATGAAAAAACTGTTGAAACTGAACCAAAAGCATAAAAGTAGATTTAGAAAGAGAATGTCAAAGAGAACTAGTAAATTTCTCTTTGGTATTAAGTGCTAAGCATAGGTAACACTTAAATGTCCATAAACACTGGATGGCGTCATGGCATTTTACACCTCCACGTGACAAACCCTTATACACTTGTGTAAAAGAAGAGGCCTTTTTCAGCAGAGTTTGGAATGTGACATTTTCCCGACCAAAAAGAATTCACACTTGTGCAAAATTGAAAGTGCTGCAACCACATTTTTCTATAATAGTTGGTTGTATTACCAGTCTGTGACACTTGATGTTATATAAGTTGCAAAATGGTGAATATACCAAGGAAAACTTCACCTACCAAAAAGTAGATAATCTTTTCTGAAATTTTGAATCAGAACATGGTAGAATATACCAATGTGCTTCGGTGGTGGCTCAGAAAGGTTCTCAATGTCATTTCTATTCTGGTGGTAAGAGATTTTAGCCAACTTCACAGGAACACCTTCAAGAAGAAACAAATAAATATGTCTCTTTCACAAAACCCGTTTATTGCAACTACGAAAAACTGCAATGATCTTTTCGAGTTTAAGCATGAAAACAAGAGAACAATTAAGAAACTATGCTTCCTTATGAATAGATGAAAATTTCTTTTTTGCACCATTTAGCCTGCATTATAGTAGTCCAGGCTCTCCTACAGTGTCCCATTGCTTTCAGCCTATCTCTAGTCTCCCCATCTTAGTCATCTCCAAAATTTGAAATGTGGAATGACTTGATGCTTGAATTTTAATTACAAATCTTCTAATGATTAATAATTTCAATCTCAAACTTGCTAAATATTTAACGAAATGTCCTTCACTACACAAAAGAAAAAAATTACGATCCTTTTTTTTACCTAGATCCTAGAATCTGTAGATGCTGCAAGCTCTTTAATTTTCTGCACCATTTGGAGAAAACCTTCTTGCTTAACATCACCTACAATAATCTTTATTCTGTATATCCAGAAAAGCATTTCACAGCATGACAGGCTAAATTCATTTGATACACTGAAACAGTGAAATATGGAACTGAAGTTTTACAATGTCATAAATGTTCAAGTAAAATGAGTAGGGCCACCAGTCACTTGTCTCTAAAGAACATAAGAAACAGAGGGCCTAAACTTAAATCTTAAAGATCATAAAAGAGTTGGCCGGCTTCAGAATATAGCCTTAGGGAAAATGAAGTCCACATGGTCTGTGTTGTCAAAAAATGAAGAGTTTGGGGAAAAACTAAAAACAAAAAAGGTTTAGAGAGAATCAAACTCACTTGACCAATTAATTATCTAATAATGCCTTAAAACTTACGAGTTCAGGAAAGACTGAACTCATTATCTTGAGAGAACAATATACACAAGTCACCTTCATAACTGAGATTTGCAAGAAGGAATTTATAGAACATTTTCCCTCCTCCCCTTTGTCTTCTCTTTACTATTTCTGCTAACATTTAAAAACAACAATGTAGAGTAATCTAGTATCCCTTATGGATCCAGCATGGGATAAGCATTGGAACTGCATGCTTTTGTGCTCAGGGTACTGCAAGAGTAAGTCGCAGTAGCTTTCTCTGTATCACTCTTTATAGCATTCATATCGAATGACTCTATGAAATTTCATCGATCTTCCAATCTTTCGTTGGAAAGTTCCTGGATGCATGAGGCCGGTCAACGGGTGTGCGTGCACGAGGAACACGATAAACCTTCCAACTTAGCCCAGCTAGCTAGGTTGGAAAGAGAAACTGCAGCTAAGCATCTAGAGCTTTTGGTTCTTAGTAATAACTGAGAAACGAGACCAATTTTCTGAATTTCCGAATTCCATTCGGCCTATTTTGGCATTTTATTTATAGTGTATTACAGAGAGTATACAAGGAAATAAAGATACCGTACAATATAAATTAAATCCCTGATTTTATGTGATTTCCGATTTCCTTTTCTATACTAGGAAACTAAATAAACCTCTAATACTCCCCTCAAATTTATGCTGGTGAGTCTACAAGCATCAATTTGTTGATGAGATAATTATGACGGAGGCGAGTCAGAGATTTGGTGAAGATGTCCGCAATCTGTTGAATAGAGCAAACATGAGGAAAAGCGATGGTCTTGGAATCATAGGCATCCCGGATGTAATGACAGTCCACTTCAATATGTTTGGTGCGTTCATAAAACACAGGATTAGACGCAATCTGAATAGCACTAGTACTGTCACCATGGAGAGGTGTATGCTTGGATTGTAGAATACCAAGTTCTGCTAGAAGACCACGCAGCCACACAATCTCAAAACATGCTGCTGACGTAGAACGATATTCAGCCTCAGTATAGGATTTAGAAACACAATCATGTTTCTAACATTTCCAAGAAATGAGAGCATCACCTAGAAACATATACTAGCCAGTAGTAGATCGAAGAGAGTCAGGGCAATCAGCCCAGTCAGCATCACTATAAGCAATGAGTTCAAGAGACGTCCCCCCCAGGAAAGAACAGACCACGATGAAAACTCCCAATAAGGTAGCGAATAATGCGACGGACAGCCACCAAATGAAGATGACACGGAGTATCCATAAATTTGCTAATAGTATGAATCGCGAAGAAAAATCAGGACGTGTGACAGTGAGATAAATGAGACTACCCAACAATTTCCTATATAGAGTAGGATTCGGAACAATATCTCCCTCGTCTTTTCGATATTTAACATTAAGTTCCAAAGGAATATCAACCGAGGTAGCGTTAGATAAATTAGCCTACCGAATCAAGTCTTGAATATACTTATGTTGATTTAAGAAGATACCATGTGGTGTTATATGAACTTCTAAGCCAAGAAAGTAAGTGAGATGACCAAGGTCTTTCATATGAAAAACCGAGTGAAGATGTTGCTGGAGCTTCTGAATAAGAATGTGATCAGATCCAGAAATAATGATATCATCCACATAAACCAATAAGAAAACGATCCCAGCCGTACTCTTGTGAAAGAACAAAGAAGCATCATACTGACTTTGGATGAAGGAGAAATTCAAAAGAGTATGACGAAACTTGTCAAACCATGCACGAGGGGCCTGCTTAAGACCACAAAGATAGCGTTTGAGCTTACATATAGAGTCAGTCGATGGAAGAGGCATACCAGATGGAAGTTTCATATGAATTTCTTCCTTGAGATCGCCATGTAAAAATGCGTTCTTTACATCCATTTGATATAAGGACCAAGATCGAGAAGCGGCAAGTGATAAGAAGAGGCAAACTATGGTCATTTTAGCTACTGGAGCAAATATCTCATCATAATCGATTCCAACCAACCGAGCCTTATAATGCTTAGGAGAACCATCAGAACGAAGTTTGACCGAGTACACCCATTTACTCCCAATGGGTTTCACTATCTGTGGACATGAGACAACATCTCAGGTGTGATTGGCCTCAAGCTCTACATTCATTGTATGTTGCCAACATTCTTGTTCCACAGCCAGTCTATATGAGAAAAGGATGGAAATAGAGTTAAGAGTAGCAGTCATAGAGGTATGGGAGGAAAAACCATGCCTATCTGGTGGCCGAGAAACACGAGAAGTACGACGAAGAGGTACAGGAAGTGGTAGATCATCTGGTGAAGGATCCGATGTCGTAGGTGGAGGATCGGGGGGCCTGGTGAGACAGTCGTCGAAGAAAGAAGCTCGGGAGTAGTGAACGGTGCAGCATGCCTACGATTATAAACAAGACCCGGCCTGTACCGAGAGAATGCCGTAGGGATATCAGGGAAGACAGAGAACACAGGAGGAGGAACATGTTTAGAAGTGAAGAAAGATTGTTTTTCAAAGAAAATAACATTACGAGATATCCTAATTCGTTTTATCGTAGGATCATAACAAACATACCCTTTTTGAGTACCACCATATCCTAGAAAAGCACACATGACAGATTGCGGTGTAAGTTTTGTCCTTTCATGTGGTTGTAAATGAACAAAACACACACACACACCCCCAAAAGGGCCAAGATGAGAATACGTGGGATGATTACCAAAGAGCTTGTAAAACGGAGAAACATTATGAAGAGTGGGAAAAGGCAACTGATTTATGAGATGCACAGCGGTAGACAATGTTTCACACCAAAAAGGAGAAGGTACGAAAGACTCAATTAGAAGAGTTCTAACCATGTCAAGAAGGTGACGATTCTTGCGTTCTTCCACCTCGTTTTGTTGAGGGGCAGAGGGACAAGATCGCTGAGAGATAATACCTTTAGTCTGTAAGAAAGATTGAAATGCATTTAACATGTATTCGCTTCCCGAATCAGATCGTAAAATTTTGATTCAGGAGAAAAATTGGTTATCAATGAAAGCAAGGAAAGACTGAAAGACAGAGAAAACCTCACTCTTTGTACAGAGAAAATAAACCCATGTGAAACAACTATAATCATTGATAAAGGTAACTATGTATTTATAATGACCATGAGAAACCACATGTGCAATACCCCATATATCACTATGAACAATATCGAAAATATGCGAAGCACGAGAACCATGAGATGGGAATGGTAAAATCTTACTTTTAGCAAGTTTATATGAATCACAATCAAAAGAAATAGATGAAGCCGAAGCCGAATTATTATGACCACGCAAACCAGAGTTTAACAAATGTTGCAACACATTAGAATTGGGATGACCCAATTTCTTGTGCCAATAAAAAAATCAAAAATAGCAGAATTACAAATAATTGGAAAAGATGACACATGCTTCGGTAAAATAGGAAAGAGACGTCCCTCCTTAGGCCCCTCCCGATCGTCCTCCCGGACACCTGATTTTGCACATGATAACGAGAAGAAGAAAAGGACACAGTACAATGGTTATCAACAAGTTGACCAACTGATACAAGATTATATGATAGACTAGGAGAGACTAAAACATTAGGAAAATTTGGTGATATATCACCTACGGTTGTGATAGGATGAGTGTTACCATCGGCAATGTTTATATTGAGATGTCCAGTATATGGTCTAAGGTTTCTAAGCAGTAGAGGATCATGAGTCATATGATTGGATGCACCCGAGTCTAATAACCAAGAAGAAGGACCAAGTGAGTGATTACCGGAGATACCTAAGGCAGACAGAGTAGAGATAACCATTTGTTGGATCTTCTCAGGAGTGATGGAGTTTTGTGCAGGGTTGGAAGAGGTTGGAACTTGAGTTGGTGCAGGTGGTGGTGCAGAATCGGAGGCAAAAGTAGTAGCAGCAACATAACTTGTCCCAATCTTGCGTTGAGGAGATAACATGACCAGACTTCTTGCAGTAACCGCAAACCTTTCGAGGACACTGAATAGCCATATGACCAAAACCATTACAATTGTAACACTGCACACCAGACATTTTACGAGGTTTGTATTTTCTTTGAGCCACATATGCAACTGGAATTGGTGCTACATGATTCTGTTGTTGTTCCAAAGAGGTATGAGTGATAAGACGTTGCTCCTCTCTTAGTAATTCACCCAAACAACCATCCGGTTTGGAATAGATTCGTGATTCATAAGACTGGATCTGATAGATTCAAATTCAATTTGCAATTTCATCAAAAATTGATCCCTCTTGGTGACTTCGTGTACAGCTTGGACAACCTCTAACTGGTCAAGTGGAACTGAAGCATAGATGATATCCGAATAATATTCTTCAATGGAACGTGAATCCTGAGAAAAATTTGCCAATTCAAATTCCAACTAGAGTCGTCGAGCATTGTTGCTCTAAGTATAGACCTTGTTTAAGAACTCCCACATAGCACGGGCGGACTTGTAGGGTCTGAGATTAAGAACGATCTGCGCATCCACCGATCCAATGATCTACACCATAAGCCGAGAATCTTTTGTTTACCATGCAAGATATTTCTCCTTATCCTTCTCTTGATCAAAAGGCGAGAGACTTCCATCAATATGTCCCCACAAGTCACATTTGCCTTCAACCAATAATTGAAAGTGAAAAGCCCATGAAGAGTAATTTTTTTCCAGTAAAGCGAATGCAAATGGACTCATTCTTTTCTGTTGACATGATGAAATGTTACAGCCCCGCAAATATTAATTTCAACAAATGAAATTCAACCCAACTAATTTGCAGTGAACAAAATCAGCCCAACAATAATTACGAAATCAACCCAGCAGCAAAGCCCAAACCCAAGAGAAATCAATCAAGCTGTGAAGACGAAGAAGACGCTTTGAACGAAGGCACTGTACCGAAAACTCCTAGAAGAACAGCGAAGCGAGTGCCGGAAAAACTTTCTGACTGACGATGGTGCCGGAACGAGAACTACCCAAAAACGAAGGACAAAAACAAGGCGATACACAGTAACCTGAAAACGGTGCGATCTGGAAGAGGAAGATGAACCCGACTTCGAAGACTAGAAATCTGACCATGAGAACGCTGCTTTCTACCACACTCAGCGTCAGAAAACACACGAGACAAACACAGGTTCAAAAATCCTTTTTAGGGCTCTAATACCATGAAAAACGAGACCAATTTTCTGAATTTCCGAATTTCATTCAGTCTATTTTGGCATGTTATTTACAGTGTATTATAGAGAGTATACGAGGAAATAAAGATACTATACAATATAAATTAAATCCCTGATTTTATGTGATTTCCGATTTCCTTTTCTATACTAGGAAACTAAATAAACCTCTAATAATAACTATGACCTATAACCTTAGCCAATTTAACTCATATATAAGATAATTTAAATCAGAATCTTTTTTTATTGGGATAGGTGAGTTTCCTATGAATCCATCCGAACCAGAGGTTAGTTGCCTAATAGATCGCTATGATGATAAGAAGCACATAATCAGTCAACATGGTTGGCAAATCATTTCACATCCATAGGAAAGGTGAAGGATAAGGATTATGCATAAATTGCAATGAGCAAATAATGATTCAGATGGGGTATATTATTAGATGCCAGTTGCAAATCATTTTCATACAGGCATGTGGACATTTACTACAAGTTATCTTGATGTCGGAAGGAGCAGTATACTCCAAAGTAGAAGAAAGTTTGAAAGATAGATTAGGAGACAACATGTCATAGAAAAGAAAGGATGGAGTTGCAGAAACTAACATGAATAGATGAACTTCTGCCAAAACCCTAAGGAACAACCACTCAGAAATGCTGAAGGCTTTCCAGCTAAAATACTCAAAGCAGTGTTGCCACCTGGAGATATAGTTACAGCCAACTTAGGATAACGCTGAACAAGATCCAGAGCCACATCTGCAGAAATACACAGATAAATATAAGTACATTAACATCAATCCACATCCAGCATAAATGCAAGATTTCCTTACATTCTCCAAATCAAAGAACGCAACTGAATAGCCAATATTTTTATTATATTGGCATTTATTATAATGTTTTCTGCAATTGTTAATCAAGTGCATTATCATTACTCACCATAGAATCCTGAGTGTACTATGGACATCAGGAGAGTAATTCCAGGTTTATCTGCAAAAGGGTTTGGCTGTATATTGTATTTGGTAACAGTCAATAGAAACGAAACCACTTCCTTGTGCCCAAAAAGTGCTGCTAAATGGAGAGGTAATAAATCGGTATCACTCCAAATGTTAGGTAAACCTGGATCTCGGGTCACTAATATATTTGCTGCCTTGGTATTTCCATATTTGGCAGCATAGTGTAGGGCAGTCTCACTAAACTTACTTGTCAGAGGCAATGCCTCATCTGGCATCAATTCCACTAACTTCTCCACAAAATGAATTGCTTCACTTCTTCCTACTGCAATGTGAAGTACTGTCTCCAAATTCTTTGTGATCCTGGCCGTGACTGCTTCTGGATTTGAATTAAATAATATACTAGCACTCTCCCAATCTCCTTTGATTGCAGCTTTATACAGTGGTAGGTAGAAGTTGAGATCCTTCTCTGGCATGTCAACATATGCCAATTTAAAAAGATGCATCCACATAATAGAATGAAACTTTTTACTTGTATATCAGAGGTAACCTGAAGAATATTTTCTGACTTACCAGTATTTGCGTTATAAGTTAGATTTGGCCCCAAGTTTGATGAAGTCCTAGCCATACTTGTCAGAAGATTACTTGTATCCGAAAGCTATGTTATACTTTTCTATATTTCTTCGATCAACTCACTGCACTGCCAAGATTGATATTTACGCACATCTCAATTCTAGTTGTCATGTGCTTCTGAAACAGAAAATAAAGAATCTGCACTAAACTATATGCAAAAATTAGAATCAAAACAAGACATTTACACATGTTTATCCGTACACATATGCACTAGAGGCCACTAAACCTCTATTATATATAGAAATTGAGGAAATTTTTTAAGAAGGATCCTGAAGAGAGAAAAGTGGAAAGTGGCAAGTATTTTAGAACTCTTTCAAATGACGTCCATATATTGTAAAATTAACCTTCTCTTCAGCTTTGAAAACATGAATCTCTATTACAACATTGACTATTTCTTGACGCCTATACAAATTTTATAGAGGCTCAACCAGAACTAGGAAACTACTAGAGGACAGCCTGAAGCCCGAGAAAAGATAATTACAACTGTTTAATAACTTTAGTGTTATCAGTCAAAGCTTAATACTTGGCTTGCCCACCTTCACCTCGATCAGATGTCGAACTGGCAACACAAATGTGAAGATCAAGACCGAAGAATATGGGCAAGATCAAGGACGATTGATATAACAGAACAAAAATAATACTATAAGATATGGGTTCTTGAATAGAACTGGATACACCTTGAATGGACAGAAAATCGAGATTTAATTGAATTTTATTACCTGAACTCTGTTTCCGGCAGTAAAATTGCAGCGACACCTTTGAACTTCGTGGAGTTTGCAGAAGGTAAATAACACCCCTACCTTTTCATTGTGCGTCCATACCTTTCATTTTTTGACATTTTCATCCCTACCTTCCACCTTTCATTACAGAAACGGTCATTTTCAACCATTTTTTCAATAAAAGACGATTTCACCACCCTATTCAAATAAAAAAAAAAAAGATGAATAACCAATTGCAATTATAGTCCTTAAGTTTTTAAAAAATTGCAAAGAAATCATAAATTCTTCACTACCATCACTTTCACAACCTATCAAGCTGCCACCTATAGATCCATATACTTTCGGCCACCACGCCCACCGTCCTCCCCCATGCGAATTTGAAAATTGGAGCACTTAAGACCCATCAATTTTTGGTCAGATAGCTCTCTTCGTGCATCGTGCCTTGGAGAGTTTTGGACCAAAAATAGAAACTGTTGGGGGGATAATTGGTTCAATTAGATTCATACCCATTGTTGTTTGGATTTGTTGATGGTTCGATTGATGCCATTTTGGGGATTTAGTGTTGTGGGATGCATAAATTGAAGGAGAAAAGTTTGGCAAAATGGACGTCGTCACCGTCGAATGTTTAGATTACAGTAGAATGGTTCAAGGCAGATTTGACTTATGTGAGGCCATGTATAAGTTCGTCGATATGAGGGGTAACCATCAGTGGTGGTGCGCGACCTTGGGTGGCGTAGAAAATGGGGTTGCTGAAGGGTTGTACATACAGCATTTTGATATTTTAGGCTGCAAATGTAACTGTTTTCGATAGACTTTGTGGCCAATACTATGTGAGAGGATGTTGGAGAGAGTGAAACGAGGCTACTGGTGGTGGAGTCCAGCGGGCATGGTGCCCAAAAAGTGGTGCTATGTAGATTTATAGGTGTCGGCTTAGTGGGGTTGTGAAAGTGGTCGTAGTGGAGAATTTACGACTTATCTGTAATATTTTGAAAATTTTAAGAATATGATTGCAACTAGTTGTTTATTTTTTCTTTTCTTTTCTTTTTGTTTCATTTGAATAGAAAAGTAAAATAAACATTTTATTGGAAAAATGGTTGAAAATGACATTTTGCAAAATGAAAGGTGAAAGGTATGGGTGAAAGTACCACAAAATGAAAGGTAGAGACGTTTTGCACAATAACATTAAAAGGTAGGAACGTTCTGTGCTACTTACCCTTTGCAGAATATACTTGACTTCCATTTTCAGTCTTGGATGTGGGAAGCGAGGGAAATTGAAATGTCTTTTATGCCATCCGTTTTAGGTGATACCATGTCCATGTGGGCACGCCCAACTTCTCGTAGCACATGCGATAAAATCCTGATTTTATCCTCCAAAAATTTGAACATACGTGATTATGGCCACGAGTCCCAATTTATTTAGCCCTTGTTTTGTGTAAATTAAAATTTGATAAAAATTGTAAGTTAAAGTTAGTAATTAATTTTAAGTGTACATTTAGCTCTTCTTTGAGTTCAATTCTTTACAAATACATTTTTTTTAAAATTCATTTTCAACCATATATTCTCTCAATGAAATAATTTTACAAATAAACTTAAAAGTGTTTCCTACTTTTTAAAAAACGTTCTTTAAAAATCACTATTACAAGGGGCTCAAACAAATCCAATGTGCCGATAGTGTATTTATGAACAATTATACTAGTTGTATATTCTTGGATTACATTGTAAATGGCATTCCTCTTGTGTGGAAGAAATTTGACAATTGATTAAAAAAATATTTTTAAAATTAATGTACAAAAAATTGTCACCTCACACAACGTCAAATTAGGTGTACACACAACAAAAGTGATTTCTGAAATGCACTAATGTTATACCAATATTTATATATGGTGGACACGTGGGGGAGACAGCCCATAAAAGATGACTAAGCAATGTGTATTCTATTTTTGAGGCCTCCGAACCAGTCAACCCGAAGCTATAGCAGTATTTTGAGCTGACCAAAGAAAAATCCTAGCCAAACATTGAGTGACAGATTGTTATAGATTGATTGCAGTGTGGCATTGGATGATAACATAACACGACATAGAGTTTATATAGGGGGTGGGTTATTTTCTCATTGACAGTTGACAAATTAAAAAATGCAATCATATAAGTACCGTCAACGCAATACGAATAAATTGCCCTATATGGTTTTTATCTTGTACAAGGGGTGTAACTCATATGGCAATATAGACATATTAACAATGGATTAAATTTCATAATATGACCTAGACTCATTCTCAACATCGTCTGTTTTACATTTCTAGATTTGTTTGAGCCCCATTTTGGTGGGATAATGTATTTTGGTATAGTGATTTTTTTGGAGAATGTGTGGTTAAAAAAAGAAATTTTTTTGATTTATGTGTAACTTATTTTATGAAAGAATGTGTTGTTGAAAATGAATTTTGAAAAAATAAGTTCTTGTGAAAGCGTGCCAAATATAGGCTAAATTTCATACTTTTTGACTTGATTGCTGGAGTGAGAAATGAGAATGATCAATCCCTTATGAGAGTTCTAGGAATGAATTTTGCTTTTTTATAGAATGATAGATAACTGGTATTTTTTATGATTAACGATAGAACAAGATTTTTAGATAACGTCCTTGACAACCTAATCAAGCAAATTGAGCCGATATGAAAATCTATTCTAGATTGCAAAGACGAGCACCAGAGATTTTTCCATAACCAACATGCCAACATAAACGAGTATAAAAGGGGTATATTCATGTTCATAACGAGGAATAATTTCTATTTTCACCTCCTTCAACCACGATATCTTGAACACTCTTCTTTGACACTTGTCCACGGATCCATAACCTCAATTTCTATCTTTTCAATGAAAGCAGGCTTTTCCTCATCTCCCTCTTCTGACTTCAGCACTGCTTGTGTCTTTTGCGAAGTGATCTCCGCGTACTCAGGCACACGTATTAAATCTGTTATAGAAAGAGCACGAAAGAAAGAAAGTACGATAAACCCTATCAAAGAGAAGGTAAAACAATTGGGAGCTAGCTATATGTATTACTCAGGATTCAATCCAATTTCCATAGATAACTATATTCATAATCAGGTTTTAGATATTTTGAAAATGACATTTGTACACTTCAAAGTATACATCATGTTTGACATTGCCTTTGTTTTAAAAAAAACATTATTGGCGAGAAGACTGTTTTTTTCCCCTTTTTTTTTTATGAAATTTCAAATAACAATTTGCCGCATGGTAAATTGTCAAACTTGGTGTACACTAAGCATAATTGTAGAAGTTTAAGGCATTTAAATTTTGAATTTCACAAACGTAATCATTGCTACTTACTTTTATGCAGAACAAAAAATATTAAGTAATATTATTCATCCCCAATAAGGTTACAAACACAATTTAGGTGGCTCTAAATTATATGTTAAATTAAAGATGAAATTAAATGACTTGTTTAATTTCACCTATCATTTAATGTCACATTAACACTACTTAGACTGTGTTTGTAATCTCAGTGGGAATGAATAGCATTACTCAAAAATACTGCTATCCAGTTTGAAATTCTCCTCCCGAGAAGGACTCCAAAATGACACAATAAAACAATACCTACACCTTACCCCCCAAGTTGCAGATACAATAGCCTTAAAGCTAATGAACTTTGATATCATATTAAAATTTGGGAGCCAATTTTAAAAGGTAAACAAAGAGCTTTGATATCATATTAACATTTGGGAGTCCATCTTAAAATGTCAACTAAGAAGAGTAGTTCAAATCCTTATATATTGGTCTATATTTTAATATTTAACCAATGTGGGATTTATCCCTTAACATTTATTGCCTCGAGTCATTGATGAGTCACATTGTAAAATTGAACGAGGCAATATAGTGCTCACATCAGGCTGAAATTCAATACTAATGTGATATTTGAGTACCTGCAAGAACCAGTGAGCGATAAGATGGAAATGGAGAAAGAACGAAGAATGTACTCAAGCCGACAAGCTATGAAAAGTATTCTTGTGTTTGAATCTATTTTTGAAGAGAATATAAATTTTGAAATAGTGATTGATGTGAGAATGTGTGGTGGAAAAGTGATGAAAAGTTTTTGATTTGTGTGTAATATTATTTTATTTGAAAAATGTGTATTTGAAATGAAGAATGAGAAAAAGAATGAAAATGAAAATGAGAACTTAATGGGTGTCAAACGGGGGCAAAACTCCTTAGTAAAATATAAATTGAGAAAGAAATACGTTTATGATCATAAATTTGATAAAAAAAGAGTTGATCAAATTCATAATTCTAATCTCTACAAAGTTTATAATCATGCTAGGAATGCAAATCTGTTTTTGTATAAATAACGGAATCGGTGAACATGTCTGGGACTCCAATAGATGACTTCATTGACTGGTAGTGGCTTTTTTATTTATATGCGTTGATAGAATGGCACTAGAATACAATCATTTGTGGACTCTCTATCACCATACACAGGGGCAGACCCAGAATTATGGTTTAATGGGTGCGAGACACGATTACGTAAAAAATTATTTCAAATAAATTGGGAGAAAAAAACCAAAAAATAAAAATCTTAAAATTGAATTTTAAAAAGCCACATTTGAAAATATGCGGACCCATTCGTCTCTTCATAGGTTCGCCCCTGACCATACACACCAAAGAGCTCTAGTATAAGTGCTAAGAATGCACATACAGTATACAAATCATTTTCAAGTAAGGAAGAAGGCATAAGCAAGGCCACCAGCGCCGTAGTGGTGTGGATATTTTAGAATTTTATGAAACTCTAAATTTTTAAAACTTGAAAATCTAATTACTTATATTCCCAAGATAGTCCATGTCAAATCACCAAGAAAATTATTAAATAGGGAAGATGTCTTAATTCATTGAGAATAATTCTTTATTACTGGATCTTGATTTTGGATTTTGAACATCAATTGCAAACTTTTCATATTTAGTTTCATAATCTTTAATTTTGAATATTTCCTTTTTTGATTCTTGAATTCTTACTCTTGACTTTGATTTCTTGTTCCATAATCTTGAGTGTCTTAATTCCTTCTTTTTATTGTTGATTTCCTATTCTTGATTGTGAATTTTGGATCTTTCGCTTCAATATATTTTCTGTTACGCCTCGCCGTCGAAGTTAATGTCAAAATGCCACATAGCAATCCACGTGGAAAGAAAGTCAACAAAGAGTCAACTAATCATATGTAAAAATATCAAATGAATGGGTAAAGCTATTATGCCAAAGCACTGCCTAAATAGTTGAAGAAGTATGCCGAAGCTCCTGTTATGTCAAGGCTTTTCGCATCGAAGACCACCAACACGAAGCCCTCTCAAGTTGAAACCCTTAGTTCATCCGAGGTCCCTGAAGCTGAAGCTATCTCTTACAAGATTTGCATACAATCTTTAGGAATGATTGATATGACGTCTGTAATAAAGAATGTTAGGTGTGTCAGCCTATTGTATAGGATAGCTGACCAATTGTCAATGTATTTAATGTTTGAAAGACTTAGCGATGTGAGGTTTTGAACAAGAGGATGAGGCCACATGGTTCTGGGCCAACGGTCACCACGTCGACCAAAAATATATAAATAGGTGGCCTTTGTATATAAAAAGGGATGGTTCTTTGAACATTGAAAAAGATGATACACAAGAGCATACTCAATATACATTTTTGGAGTTACGTTTTTCGGGGTCAACAGATGGCGCCATTTGTGGAAATTTACACATTCACCATGAAAATCCCATGGGAAAAAGCCAGTCGATAGGGATGGCAAAAAAGCTCATCGCTCGGGTCAAGCCAAAAAATTTTAGCCAAGCTTTTGCTCGGCTCAAGTTCAGCCCAAAAAAGCTCGAACCCGTGTTGCTCGATCCGAGCCCAAGTTTTGAGTTTCGGCTCGTTCACATGACAACCAATCGAAAGCAATCAATGAAGTGCATGCGCCTCGAAGGGCTAGTGATCACCATGAAGAAGGAGGATCCTCGCATGCTGTTCCGGCTGCTCGTCATAGACCTCATGAACATCATAGATGAGGTCGGTTAAGGATAGCTGCTAGGCTCACTCAAGAAGTGGCCATGATGGTTGCAAACATGAGAGACATAACTCAACAGAACATAGTCATGCATAAACTGTTGAGGAGCATGCAAGGTCAATGAGGATACCCAGTCTCTCTATACGCAGTCCCTAGAAATGCATTCCAAGACCTCTCGCAAGGAAACTACTATCCAGCAAAGAGAAGGTCGAAAACCAAATGACTGATTATCCATACTATACCAAGGAAAAAGCTCCCCAAGAAATAGAAGTTGATGTGGCATCCACCAATTATGCCACTAATCGACCCATTGAAGTTCCATGCAATTTTCCTCCAGACTTCAATCCGAAGGACATGCCCTAGAGTTCGGTAAGTGTATTTTTCAAATTGAGCCCAAGGCTACCTGGAAATGGACGGACTCAACCTTTCCCTACACCTAGAAATAGGCAGGCTCAACATGCTCCTCCTCTACCTAAAAATAGGTAGCATGAACTTCTCCAATTTGGAAGGCGTGAGCAGGATTATGATAAAGTACTTTGGAATCCTCCCCCTAGAAATATGCTTAAGAGGAGAGTAGAGCACGCTAGGAACCAAGCAGGACCTTCCCAACCACCTCCAAAGACTCAGGACGGGGAGGACAAAGACACAGATGGTCCACAAAGGTCATGCGACGATGACAACAATTCACCATTCTCGCAAGCGATCAGAAATGGCCCTATGCTGAACCATTCCACGCTCCCCAAAATTTCCAAGTACGATGGGAGATGTGATCTTGCAAAGCATCTCAATAGCTTCAAGACTCACATAAGTCTAAGAGGAGCCACCTCAGTCATGAAATGTAGCGCCTTCCGCTTAACCTTAAGTGGAGCGACTGACATATGGTAGACCGAATTGCCAAAAGGGAGCATTCGGAGCTGGCCGGATTTCAAAAAGACATTCCTTAAGAGCTTTGCCACAAGCAAAGAAGGCCCCTGACCTATTCAATGCATACTGATATACGGTAGTAGCAGGGTGAGTCCCTGAAAAGTTTTTTGTCCCGCTTCACCGATGAGATGACCGAATGTGTGAAAGTGACAGATAAGGAAGCTGTAACAGCCCTAAGGAATTGAGACATGAACTCTCTCTCTCTCTTTTGAAAGGATGTGCAAAACCAAGACCCTACTAGTTATGAAGCTTTATTGGAAATGGTAAGGTGAGAGATCCTTAACGAAGAATTGAGATATCACATAAATAGGGCTCCCACCTCCTCAAAGACGAAGAGGAAAAGGCCCAACCTCACACTTGATGGACCACCAGGTCGGATAGTCGACCTCTCTCAACTCAGGACAAGCATTGGCCGCAACAACATTAAGTGCAGTGCCTACTTTGGTTTCATAGTATTGAAATGTACCAAAGAAGACCCTCCCTCCCACGATTTCCTCAAACAGGGAGAGGCAGGGAACAAGGCGTTGAATCTAGAAATAGGAATGAAGCACCCTTCTATTGTATATACCACTACTCCAATAGCCACAGCACTGTTGGGTACAGGGACATTGCAATGCACCCCAGAACAACGGTCAATGGAGGAATAGACGCCTTCAAAGAGATGCTCCTCCCAGGCAAAACCGTTTCCCAAGGGTAGTGAGCCAAAGTACCCCCAATAGAGATAACACCCCTTGAAAGAGGGACGATGATGGGAAGAGACCCAGGGACGGACAAAGATAAAAAAAGAAGTCCCCCAACTGATGCTGGCCGCAAACCCATCAAAGAGATTGATATAATTTTCAGAGGCCTATATGTTAGGGGAGAATCTAGAAACTCCCAAATGAATTATGTAAGGAAAGAAATGGAACTCCCCATGGCAGGCTTCATTGTAAACAATCGACCCTCTACCAAGAGAAGGGCTCAACCCATCACCTTCTTCGAAGACGATTCCGTTGGCATGCATTATCCACATTGCTACGCATTAGTAGTGAGAGCTATTGTAGCTCACAATGGTCTAAAAAGAATGCTAGTGGATAATGGAAGCTCCATCAACATCATATTTGGAGCCACATTTGACAAAATGAAAGTTAATCATGAACTGACCCCCCATGACCTCTCATTTGTATGGCTTTAATGGCGACAGCATATCCCAAGAGGGAAATAACTCTAGCAATAGAGATGGGAACAACACCCTTAACTGCTCATCATTTCATGGAATTTCTAGTGGTGGACAACCACTCTACCTACCATGGAGTGCTTAGGAGATCAGCGTTGAAAGACTTATTCGCTATTATGTCCATCCACTATTTGTGCATGAAATTCCCAAAGAAAAACGGCATCGCCATGGTCAGAGACGATCATAGGAGTGCAAGGAAATGTTATTTAAATTCCCTTAGGCAAGCAGAACCTCGAATTTCTTCTAGACTTCAACCCATCACCACTATGAGAACCATCATCTCACCATCAGTAGCCCCACCATACCACCACCACCAATAAAAAATTCTCAAACCTGCCACCATCTCCGCTACCACCATCTCACCATCACCATCATAGTCGCCACCACCATCACCTGAACCAAAAATCACAACTACCATCTCCTATATCTTCATCTCCACCACACCATAACCACCACCCTTACTAAAAATCCTCAAATCGTCGCTGCCACCACAACCTCCACAAATCACATATCAGACAGCAAACCAACCACCAGACCAACCACAAGACCTCCATAAATCCACCACACCGCCACGACCTCCACAAGCCCACCGATTGCAACTGCACTGCCACACACCCATATACTGCCCTTTGTGAAGACGACTCCAAGAAGAAGAAACGTAAATCGCGAAGCATTTGGAATCCACCGAAGAGTTTGGAGGGACTACAGACGAAAGCAGCCGACGAATTAGTGACATCACAATCCGCTGCCCGATCACAGGGACGATCACGGTCTGTTGTGGATGACGATTCCGTTGAAGAGATGATAGCGAAGAGAAGGAGAATGAGATGAGGAGAGAGAGAGAGAGAGAAGAGATTTTATTAGAGTTCCACATTGACCGGTGATATTTACACAATCCATTTAATACAGTGAGGGCAATCCTCCCTTAACGAGTCGGTTTTGTTAGGTTGAGTTAGACCAAATATCTTTTCTAATAGGGCATCAAAGTAGGTCCAGTTTTGCAATGTTGGGTACACTCAATATCGATTTGTTCACAATTGTTTGACATGGTCCACGCTGTGCATGAGGGGACGTATTAGAGTCTCACATTGGCTGGTGATATTTACACTATCCACTTAATAAGTGGAAATTACATCCTTCCCTACTTTTGGAGATCTATTTTCCAAAATCAGATTTCATAGTTTAAATTTCAAAAATCAGAACTTTTTTAAATAGATACAGATTCCAATTATATTAATTATAAATTTTAATCACAATTAATTTCATTTAAAAACAAACCCTAAATTCATACCTTCCACTCTCTACCCTCGTCTATTTCTTTCCTGCCGCCGCCTGTCTTTTGTCACAAAAGTCCTGTACTCCTCATCTTTCAGAAATTTTAAAGCCCAAACCCCACTATGCACAAAATCTACCCTCCGCTGATCCCCAAAGAATTTCATCTGCAGATCGGTAGTAACCCTAACCTTGATTTTCTCCCCAACTTTCAAAACCCAGAACCCCTCCCTACTGTTCAATCCTTCGTAATCGTCGTCCCCATCATCATTATCACCATTTTTTTTTTGACAAATTTGTAAAAAGTCAACTTCTCCGAAACTACCCATTTCGCCTTCGGGGTGTTGCCACCGACGTGAAGATAAAGCTTCACGGCATTTTTAAGATTGGCGTTGGAAGTTGGCGTGGAAGAGGATGGGTGTTCTGGGTATTTCAGTTTCAAGGATTGAAGCCTAGAATCGATTGCATCTAGGGTTTCGGATCGACTCGAGTACTCCTCTTCGAGGTATATTCTTACGCATCGAGCGTAATTCTCGTAACTCTCCTCTTCTGATTCATTCTCGCCAGAATATTCTGAGTCGGAAAGTTCGAGGCCTTCGCGACTGTGTGAACTACCCATCGTGGTCACTCTCCGAGTGATCAAAAAACGATCGCTTGAAGTAAAGAAAATTCAATCAAAGTGGCAAATTCAACCCAAAACGATTGGTGGTTCCTGTCTCAACTCCTAAATCGAGGCGGATCTGGTGAGACGACGGTTGGGGGCGGTGAGTGCGGTGTCTGTGGTGTTTGTTGATGTGGTTTTTGTGATTTGTGGTGGTGCGTCAGTTTTCTTTGGCGGTGGTGTGGTGAGGTGAGGTCTGAGTTGTGACTGTGACTTGTGACCTGAGTTGTGACCTGGACTGTGACTTGTGACTCGAGTTGTGACCTGGACTGTGACTTGTGACTCGAGTTGTGACCTGTGCTGTGGTCATTTGAAATAAACTTGTGACTATCGGTAAGAATCTGAGTCATTTGAAAATAAAATGAGACTATGAACAAAATTGTGACCTGAGTGATGTGCAATATATGTACTGTGACCGACACTGTGACCATTTGAAAGTAATCTGTGACTATTAATAAAAATGTGAGACGTGAGCCTTATTGTGTTATCAATTATTATAAACAAAAAATCACGTGTTGTGACCTGTGACCTAAGCTGTGACCTGAACTGTGACTTGTGACCTGGGCTGTGACTTGGACTGTGACCGTACAAAAAAATGATGTCATCGGAATAGTCGTCGGAATCGGAGCAGTCGCCGGAGAAGTTGCCGGAATCGGAGTGGTCGCCGGAGAAGTCGTCGGAATCGGAGACGTCGCCGGAGTGGTCGTCGGAGCAGTCGCCGGCGTGGTGGGGTAGTGGTGGTGGGTTAATATATATATATATATATATATATATATATATATATATATATATATATATATTTATATATATATATTTATTTATTTATTTATATCTTTTTATATATTTAAATAAATAAATAAATATGTGTATATATAGGTCAAAAAATCTGATTTTTGAAATGTAAAAGTTGTTTTGTTATTTTTGAAATAGGGTAAAGATAAAGTAGGAAAATTGAATTTTTCCCACTTAATAATGTGAGGGCAATCATCCCTTAACAAACCAATTTTATTAGGTTGAGTTAGGCCCAATATATTTTCTAATAGATTGTAGGGTTCGAATTAGGTAGGCGCGAGGGTTTTGCTAGGAGGGGTTGTGGATTTTTCTAATTTTATTAGTTTATTATTAATATTTAAAAAAATGTATATCAGATAACTTTGAATTAAGAACTTAAAAACTAGTGATGTCGGTCATTTCCATTTAATATTTTCCCAACAAAATAGAGATAAAGGAAGAGGAATTTAAATATTGTACTAGACCAAATATTATTATTGAAAATAAATCATTTCCGAGAGCAGATGGATGTGGAATAAAGTTGGTGGACCACAAAATTAAAATATTTATAGCTTAATTAAGTCTGTTCTTGATTGGTTAAATACTCTCAAGCGTGCATACATGATTGAAATTTACTTCTTTGAAATGATAGGACCACCAACGAAATTTATGTGCTCCACCATGATTGGAGCTTTTGAATGTTATTAATGCTTTGTGAGGGAATTATTTTAGTTACAAGGTAGCACATAAGAGATGAAATAAATAAGAATACGAGTAATGTTATTTAGTATAGTTGGTGTTAAACACTCGTTTAAGTGACGTGCAAGTGTTATTAATTAATAGATCAACTTAAAAATAGAAAAATAAGTTGCATTTAAGATGCTTTATCACTTGCAACCACCTAGACTAATGTTGTAGCATCAGTGGTACTACATATTTTTACCGTAAGAATGTATTGGAGGTGAGGTCAGTCGGTGCTTCTCAAGATCTCAGAGGGCAAGGCCCCTACTCTCTCTATATATGGAAAAAAAGAAATTTTGGGCTTGAATGATCCTTAAAATAAATTAACATAAGGAAAACTTAAGTGATTGGGTCTTATATTTCATTCGACCTAAATCTAATGAAGCCACAATTGATAACAGTGACGTGATTTTGGTAGAACCAATTAAAAAGAAGAAGAGATAGATAAAAATTAAGGTCGATAAGGATGTACTCACTTTGGATGTCTCGATAAATCTTGCGATGAATAAAAGGGCATATCGAAAAATATTATGTACTCGACTCCATATGTATTAAAAATTACTTGTTTGTTACTGTTGTTATACTAATTAGTCACAAATCTAGAGGTTGACTATCAATACAAATTCTATTTCAGTCAAGAAAAGATTTTATTTAGAAATTTGTGATTTGTTAGTTTAATGAATTGGGATGCACGTAAGGAACATTTGCATGGATATAAACAAAAAAAGGGTAGGCTGCATGCAGATAAATAGAGAAGAGTTTGGGAGCTCGAATTTTTAACAAAAGATAAAGAAATAGATGTCTTCCAATGATTTTCTCCTTGGAATATCGAGTTCGGAGATTGTTAAGAATGACTCCTTTAAAAAACACACGTGTTGGCACAAGACAGATGATGAACATCAATCAAAATGTCAGAGATTGACGCGTAGAAAGTCCTCTGGGAAATCTGTCCAAGTTGCTCTAGAATAATAACATACACAGAGAATGTTGATTCAATTTTGTGTTGAAATGGTAAGATCCCAATTCCCATGTGGGAATGGACAAGTTCACGTGCATAGGTGGTTTTGAGGGTGATCCCCCAGTAAGAGAATGTAGGGTCATGGCCAGGGATTTTAGGGATTTTGTAGAACAGATACTTAGAAAGTTAGAATAAGAATAAGAATAAGAAGATGGGATTTTCAATTAGGTATGCTGAAATTGAATAAATTTATTTTTTTCTCTAATAATTTAAGTTTTTATACCAAGCCGCACCATTTTTGGGCAAAAAATGCATTTTAAATAGTGTTTTATTATTTAAATATGAGGGTATATTCGTCATTTGACAACTTTTTATTGAAAAATTGGATGAGAATTGATAGAAATGAGGGTTTGGGCAATTAAATGTGTAATTAAGAGTGAAAATATCAAAAAATAAATAAAAGGTCGCAACGTTTTTTGCAATAATAGGAAAATGTAGGGACATTATATGCTAATTACCCTTTTAATAATTTATTTGTGACTTATTTGGGTTTTTTTTAAAAAAAATTAGGACTGTGATTGCAATTAATTTTTTTCTTTTTCTTTTATTTTATTTAAAAATAATGGTATATTCGTAATTTTATAATTTTTAATTGAGAAAATATGTGAAAATCACATTTTGACCAATGAAAGGTAAAAATAAGGGTGAAAATGTCAAAAAATGAAAGGTATGAATGTTTTCCATAATAACAATGAAAGGTGGGGACGATATGTGCTAATTACTATTTGAAAGAATATGTACCAAACATGAGCTAAAATAAGTTTTGAAAAAATGATTTTTTTTCGGAAAAAAAAAAAAAAAGGAACCAAACATAGGCCAAGTGATTGAACAAGAAGATTCATGTGCAAGTTCAAAATTCAAACCTACGGTTATTGAAAGTACAGATAAATTGTCGTGCTAAAGAGACCAGGTAGAAGTATGTAATAATAGATGTCAAACTTAGCCCTTATTTGATCCTCATTATTTTCAAAAAAAAAAAAAAAAAAAAAAAAATATATATATATATATATATATATAAATATATATATATATATATATATTTGTTTTTTTTTTTCAACCACACATTCTTCAATAAAATTAGTATTACATGAAAATCTAAAATTTTTCTTTATTTTTTAACTACACATTCTCCATCAATCTAATATTTTAAAATGCATTCTTAACCAAAAAATGAGGCTCAAACATGCGCTTAATAAAGACCAATTAGGTTCAAGTGAGCCAGCCACGATGGCATGTGTCCCATCTAGAGAAGTGGGCTGAGTCGAGCCTAGCTCTATTAAACCAATGGCCAACCCACACAAACCTTTTTAATTTTTCTTTTTTCAGAAAGCAGTCAGGCTCGATGACATGCCCAAGCTCTACACAGGCTGTGTTGGGACCTCGTTTTTCTTTGACGGGCACGCCTTTTGACCTGCTTTATACCTTTATTTTGAATGAAGTTGCCTAGCATCTTAGAGCTGGATTACCATCAGGCAAGGAGATTTATGCGATCCAAGATAAATGAGACAAGTTTATGTCCAAAATATGTTAAACTTGAAAATTGAATACCGATACGAGTGTTAATTCGTCACAATTAAGATGTGCAATATATAAAGTGAAAACAAACATAACTCCTGTTTGGTAGAAATTAAAGTTGAATTATTAGGAAAAATTAAACCATTGGGTGTTCAAATATCAATTTTTTACTCTACCATCTGACTCTCTTTTCAGACTGTAAATGACAATACCTAATTTTGCACCTATTGTCATTCATTTCCCTTATCTACTCACAAATTTCCTCACTCACCCACCATTTTCTTCACATACAATAGTAATTTGGTATGAAACTTGAACCATTACTTGCTGTGAAATTTCTCCCCCTACCCACCCAACTTACCCCACGCTACCCTACCCTGCCTCACCCCACCTACCACCATCTACTATAAAGGTTCCAAAGCTAACATCCTTTGGGTTGTGGGATTTGCTGCATACACACAATATTTCAGTTTCCACCCTCAACAAATCCCCCATTTTCTGCAATTCTGATTCTCCATTTGCAAATGAAGGTAATGGCTTCAAAATTTAAAACCCACACTTGTTTAACATAATGGTGCCTGGTATACAGATTTTAATGTGCTTTGGTTGGTAATGATTGATTCAGATATTTAGTTGGATGCAAAACAAGCTTAATGGAAAAGAAAGGAGAAGCAAACCAAATTCAGCATCAGCAACTGGTATGAGTTCATAATTCTCCATAATTAATTTTAACAAGAGAGAACTTCTAATAGAAGGTTGGAAGTGAATGTTACTTCCTATTAATGCTGTAGACTCACATAACAAAACATGCTCTTAGTATCACAAGTTTTGACGACAAAATATCAATCTTGTTCCCCATAAATTTACAATCAGCTACATGTAAAATAATTTGTTACTCTGTTTTGCGTTCATTGCTACATATACTAAACCAGATTGAATCGCTCTCAAAAACGAGCATTTTACGAGTCTACACAAAGCATGTGCCAACCATCTATGTCTCATTTACTTAATCGACTAATGTTATCTACACTTGTTACCATACTTATCTTCTCCATTTCAGTATGGCCTCACATTTATCTTCATAGCATCATTTTTGCTCGTCATCTTATAAACTCATAAGAATACCAGTAACTTAATTCGAGCCCTTTTAACGTGGAATTTCTATCATTCATTGGTATAAATAAGAAAACTAGTAATTGATCTATGTAGAAATTCAAGCCCTAAAAGACTAGTATGTTTTCTCATTGTTTCTTAGTTACAGATTATATCATGCACCAAACCTGTAAAGAAGAATTCAGTGATTGGCCAAATGGGTTGTTTTCTATTGGAACATTCGGAAACAGCACTCTAAAACATACAGAGAATTCCAATCTTCAACAGAGCTTATCCTCCTGTCAAGACCAGCCAATGGATAACCCTCAATTTGACTGTTTGCCTAGCTTGGAACATGACAAAACTTCGGATGAGTCGATAAATGGTGATTCAGAAAACAAAGACGGTAATCTCCAGCGACCAACCAGTGAAATCCACAGCAGAGAATCAGATACTCTGTTGCACAGCACAGCTTATGGTATTGGTAAAAAATCATTATCTTTTCTTCTCAAGAAAGCACTACTCTGTGGAGGCGGATTCAGTTCAACCCCCATCTTAAGAGATCCATTTCCAGAGACAAAATTGGATAAGCAAAGAAAAGAGAAGGTTTGGATATTATTATTATTATTCATTTTACTTGTCAATGATCTGGTGTTTCATGTCAATCTCTTTTGCTTACCTTCATGGATGCCTTTTCTCTACAGATTTTGGGGGCTATCCTGCAGAAAAAGATTTACCCACAAAGTTCTGCTCAAATGTCTACAGTAAAGAAATACCTGGATATGCCTGAGAGCGATAGTGAAAGTGAAGGAAGTAAATGGGTGAAAACGGATTCAGATTGTTAGTGTTATGCACAAAGAATCGATCTTTATTTCGTCATGTAGGTTTGTTCGGGTTTAATAATCTTAAAATAAACTAATTGCGTCTGATCTTCTGATTGCAGATATAGTTCTAGAGATATAATGTGTCTTCTCCGCTATCTATAAATCTTCAGGGTAATAGTGCTTGAACCACTCAGTCCAAATTCCGTTAACTCATAGCTCTTGTAACACACTTTTACATTATGACTTGTTATATTTCTGTAGGTGTTCTGGTTCAATTGATCTGCTCCAAACATACAAATCTAAGTTCTGGAGGGGATTTTGCACCTCAAATTTTGGATTTTAAATAATGCTCTTCTCAGGGGGATGCAAATATTTTTGCCATGGCTTATGTTGATATCTCATTTTGCCATGTTTGGCTAAGCACCACGTATTTCTCTGAACTTCACATTGAGGTTCAATGGGGGAAGAAAGAGCAGAGTTAACTTGTTTTGTCTTGATCTAGACAAAATCAGGATGGAAGAATGTTATTTACGCTACAATCATGTCTACCTGTACAATCTACTATATAACGTAATCTGATTCGTTGTTGTCCAACTGAGCAACTCTCCAGTATTGCCTACCTACCGAACATGCCCATATTATAACAAAGGATAAAATGCCTATCAAACGAGTGGAATTTTAGCTCTTTATTAGTCTAATCTCAACAGGAATTTTTATTGATGTATACACAAATTACAAATAAAACCACCAATAAAACCGGTTCACATTCCAATCCCACGCCTACAGAGAACGCATTTATTTCAACAGCTTTCTTCTACACAAAGAAACTAAAAGACCCTGTAATAATTGAGGGAAAAAGTATAAAAGTGGGGAAATATAGCAACTTCAAACTTAGAAAAGCCCGACCCAAAAAGAGAAGGTTTCTTGCAATGAAATTTTCTGAAACATCTTCATTTATTATTTAACCATTGAAAACTTTCTTCATAAATCCTGGTAGGGAACCTCCAATACCAGCACCAACTGCTTCAGCCAAATACTTCACCTGCAGATTTCCATGTTTACAATCTTTAGAATCCAATTTTCAGGAATAAGTATCTGAGAGTCTACAAGTAAACAGTGATTTGCAGTACTATATAATACGTGGTCCATATGAAATATATCTCTCTCAACCAAACCACAACCAATCCCCAGGGAGCAAGGCACCCCACATAGATCACTCCCAAATGCCCACCTGTGTTACCTCCAGTATTCACGCCTGTCAAACAATATGCATCCACAGGCACACCAACAATCTCCACTTTTTTAGACTCAGAAAAATACATCCCAGCATGCAACAAATTCAATAACATATATGTTGTATGATGTATGCACAAGCATCTAATTGAAAATCAAACGTCATCATTTCCAAGAGCAGCTGATACCATTTCCTCTGATTCCCATGTTCTTCTAAAATGGGGAAGAAGATAGTGCTACCATTCAGAAACTAAAAAAAATGAAAAATTGATTTAACTAACAATAATGGTGGGGAACAAGGATAGTGCTTCTGGAGAGAAGAACCTATGATTATAGTTAATGATGGAAGCAATGGAGGACTCAAACTATGATAATTAGAGAAACATTGGCAAGATTATATGCTTCACTCTTTTTCTAACTTCTAGGAGATGGAAAAAGGGTCTTAAATACCAATAGTTTGACAAGTACAGGTGCAGGGTAGTGAAAGCATAGTGTTTGTGACGATGGGCCACGGTAAACAAGAACTAGACTATTTAAAAAGGGGAAAGAGGGGAAGAAGAGAAGAGAAAGGAGGGGAGAAGAAAGAGAGAGAGGGAGAAACCCAAGAAAGAGAGGAGAGTAATTTTAGAGGCAGAAAGTATGAGTTTATCCAATAATCAAAGTCACAATAATACAATGCATTGACCCTCTAGGGTTTCAATAGTCTATTTAAGTAGGAAAACAACTAAATAAATACTACAAATTCTTAAAACTAGACCCTGATTGCTTTTCTTAAAATAAGTATCTAAACTCGGTAAATCTTCAATATTGCCTATGTTTCGGCCATTATAAAATGGTAGTGATGGGGTAGAGGGTGATTTTACCGATAGTGACCTATCTGTAACGAATATGCAGATGCTTTGCAAATTCATGTTTAAGTATAAAAGATCACTAATGCCACACGAATAACAGGAAATCAAGAAAGATTATCACTAATCAGAACCCAATAACTCCTCAAATGGCTATAGGACATTGCCTCTCCTCTTCACACTCCAAAAGCATGTAATTAAGCAGGATATTGTGAGCAAGTAGTCCAGGTCCAGGAAAGGCCAGGGAGTACAATTTCCCTAGTTCTTCAAGATAAGCTCAAATTTTGCAAGCATTCCAATCTAATAATTTCCTACTAAAATAAACATCTAAAACAGAAAGATTTACATGGATGGGATTGTTTACATTTTACAACGCGTGAAAAGGTATACCATAGCCACTGACTCCCTAAGATACACTCTAGAGCAATCAAATCCCTTGAATTATCATATGAAGCGATCATATTGGGAACGATGAGATATTTTTCATTCATGGGGATTCAAAGATTGTGCTAACTCAGAGGCATATATTACAACAAGGAATATAACTAATTATTTCATAAGACAAGAAAAAATGAACTAGAGAAACAACTGGTAAATTCAACAGCATCAATTTAATGATCAAACTACTATGAAAAGCGGACAGTAACTACCTCTTTAACTGTCTTCTTTAGATCAAAAGCATCTCTAACTCTTCCGTCCAAGAATGCCCAAGTGTCCTGAAAGTCTATAAACAGAGGACATGACGGATAAATAAATCCTGGCCGAAGAAAGAGAAAAATAAATTGACCTAAATAATAATGGCAGCTTGTATTAACAGAGGTTAAAGCATTTACATTTCTAGACTCTGCGACTACATTTCTATACATGCTGATATGAATTTTAAACACACTACACAAGCAAGCAACCAAATAGGAAATGGATTCTATTAATCCACAAAGAAACACAAAAACTATGATTAAACTGTAAGAAATGTCCTCAATGTGTTAAGGGCAACAGGTGGAAGTAGGCTGCAAATGTCAAAATCAAGTAACAAACAAATTATTTGGGGTCTAGGGTTGGTTGCAAAAGAAACTGGAGAGTTGAGGAGTTGAGGTCAGGAAGCAGATCCTACAATGTGATGATGATCAGGGTTATTATGCAAAGTAGATCTCTGATCAATGGCACAAAAAAACAAGAGAATGGCAAACATATGAACAATTAACGGCAGTGGAACACAGCAATACACAATTAAGAAGAGCTTACCTGGAGAAGTATCAGTCAGCATGTACAGCTCAGTCGTAGAATATATCCCACCAAGGACTGTACGTTTAGCGTACCAATCAATATCAGCAGCCTCTTCATCAGCAGCATGCCAAATCTCATCAACAAGCATTGCCCGCTGCTTGAAGCTCGTTGGTATGTTTAAGGGTTGTGCCTAAATGCAATACAAAGAAGGAATGTACTTGAAAAAGATTCCACTTAACATACCTAACCAAGCAACAGGAGGTAAACAAGTGCACCTGTATGCTCAGTGCTTGAGGCCACTTTGAAATGTAAGGAGCCTGCATTTCTAGGCGAATTCTCAAAAGCTTTGCAACACGATGACTGGGTATTAAATTTTTTAAATCCTCATTTGTGTCAATAGTTTCAATCAGCCTTTGGAGACAATCATCCATGAAAAACTGAACGAGTCAATCGCAGGGAGAAAGGTCAAAAGAACACATTTATAAGCATATCATGTTGTATATGATGCTGAAGGTAGGCAATCATATAGATGATCTAACTGCTTACAAGAATCCACTAGGAAGACAACTCAACAATGTACAGAAGGCACTGGTAAAAAATTGTCACTACGATAACGGTATACACAACGACAACAGATATTTTTAACATATTAAGCCCATGTTTGGTTTAACTAAAATTGTTGCTGAAAATCCTGTTACATTCAATAATTAATTTTAACCACATATTTAATGGGACCCCACAATTTTTATCAACTTTTTAACCACACATTTCATTAACTTTTATCAAAATTTACTAAAAAACTGATTTTTTTAGCAAAACCAAACAAGGGCTAAATACAGAATTCATTTGCTGACAGACAAGCAAGTATTTCGGAATGAAAAACTTCCCAACACATTGATGCTATGCCTTCAGCACAAAGATAATTCATCAATGCAGAACTATGAAACTAAAAGCAGCATGAAATCACAAATTGTAACAGTAAGCAGAAACATATAAAAGGCCATTATAGACAAAACTGCTGCCATGTCACACATGGAATTAAAAAACTACTCCCTTCTGTTTCCTTTTTCAAAATAGAGCTTAGGATGTGTTTGATTGCAAACATGAAACTTGCATGGAAAGAAAAATAAGCCTAGACAATTGAATTACCTAGAATTTATTTGAAAATTGTCAATTAAATATGTTTGATTGGCTTAATTTTCAACTTCAAAATATTGTACTTTTTCATTTTGGGAAATAAGAACTTGTTAAAATAGAGATTAAAGTTAAGTTTTTGGGAAGTGTGAATTGCCTAGAAAATAAAAATCTACAACCCCCTCCCCCCAATGAAGAAAACGTTTTCCTTGTTTTTGAGGAAAACATGGTAACGTGACCAACTTTTGAAAAATATTTTCCATGAAAAAAATGTCAAATCACTCTAAAAGTAGGACCTTGAGTGCAAAACTGACATTTTTTCATGGAAAATAAAGCCTATATCAGTAAATCAAGAAAAAGTTGAAAAGATATCAGCAAATAAATAAATGAAACTATCTTTTCTTTGGCTTCCTAATCCCTCTACATGAAACAGGTCAAGAAATAAAGGAGATAAACTAGACTGATAGTGCAAAATAAAAGATAATAAAAAATACAAGATTTAAGTTACTTTTTTTCTTCCTCTCTCTGTTCTAATACGTCTAGAAGGGTACCTCTACTAGAGCAGCTTCTTTCCGTGGAAAAGATCCCACTATAGAAGGAGACATGCCAACATCCCTTGCTCCAGCTATCATAGCCGCATCTGTCCATCCTAATCTTATCTGCACGAGAAAATCAGCTAGGCAACTCAACCCAAAACTAAGTCGATTAAAATATTCATCTGTTTGAGCCCCATTTTTATTGAAAAATGCATTTTGGAATAGTAAGTTGAAGAAGAACGTGTGGTTAAAAATAAATAAATAAAAGTTTTTGGTTTGCGTGCAATATTAGTTTATTAAGAATGTGGTTGAAAAGAGTGAAAAATGTATTTTGTACATAATGGAGATCAAACAAGGGCGCCAAATATCATTTTTTCTCTTCATTCAGTAAATTGACCCATCCTCACTCCAACTAAAAAAGAAAAACGAAAAAAAAATTCTGGCTTTTTATTAACCATCCTGTCTGATTTGGAGGATTATCGCATTACGTGAAGCATCCAAAGATTACCTTCTACTTCCTTTGGTACCAACATGAGCAAAAAATTCAAAATCCCCAAAAATTTAAGCTGCAATCAGTTTAAGAAAATTAGGGTTCCGCAAGAATTTAAAACGATTTTATTAAATTTTGAATTAGTCTTTACGCTATCCAACTCCAAAACCGTAAATCCAAGCAGCCAAGCATTAAAAATTTCCTACATTCATTTCAGGATTTATGAACGCCAGCTCACAGAGGTACGCATGCAAATACATGAAATTCAAGAAACAGTCGATAAAAAGGAGAAAGAAAGGGGAGCGAACCACGTGACGTAGAGATGCATGAAGAACACGCGCCTGCTCGTCCTGCCAGTGAGCTTTAGGTCGAGTCGTAGTTCTGGAGCGCTGGGTTTCATCATGGGCACGTGATCTTTCTTCTTCGCTCCGCGCTGTAGAAGATGATGATGATGTTGCAAAAGAGTCAAGATTTAAGGGATTTTGATCCCGAATCGTCTCCGAGGCAACTGATGAAGAGAATCGAGATGGATTTATAATATCTGCTAGGGCTCGAACGCCCGAGGATGAGCTTCGGAAGTGTGAGTTCCGGCGCCCCAACGCCGGTAGCAGCCGCTTCGCCGCCAATCGATACATTTTGCGACGGCACTTTACTATCAATGGGAGAGAAGGGAGAAGAGGAACTGACGATCGTAATTTTAGTACCGTCAGTGAAATTTGGTTCCGCCACGTATACGTGTCACAGAGAGCCACTAATAGTCTATATTTAGAGCGCGTTTGATTGGCTACGGGTTATGATCTAACAAGACTACGGTTAGTATAGTCGGAGTTTTTGATTTGCTTTATTTTTTTATGAAAATTGAAAAATATCATTTTTATTTTTGAAGTGTTTGATTAATAATTTTTTTCATGAAAAATATTTTTCAACTTTTAGTTGATCATATTTTCCTTAAAAATAGGGAAAACATTTTTTTTTAGAAAGTGATAGTTTTTATTTTGGATAAATCTATATGTACATAATGGATTACATAGATCCACGTGGAAGAAATTCGGCCGTGGATATGAAGTGTGGAAAAGTCAAAAATTGTAAATTACTGATGGATGCGCGCCACGTGTCAATTATGTAATGTATAATGTAAATGATTATATACTTGTAGTAATTTACTCTCTCTTTCTTTCTCTCATATATCTCGTTTCTCTCATTTACCCACCAATAAAAAATGAATAAATATAATATTTTAAAGGTTGAAAATTAAATCAATCAAATACATTTAATTAATAATTTTCATACAAATAAGTTCTTATTTTCTTTTCATACAAATTTCATACTCATAATCAAATGTATCCTAAGTTTGATTCGATTTTTTTAATGAGGAAATTGTTTAACAAGAGGATGGACGTGATTTGGTTCGAAAAGAATCAAATTGGAGTAAAAATCAAATATTATGATTATTTTATAATAAAATTATTGATTTTATGTGTAATAATGGAATCAAGCCAAATGATTTTTGTTCGATTTAGCTTGATTCGATGACCAAAATTTGTAAATTGTTGATGCAAATAAAAGAACGAAGGCAAAAGATTGGCATTTTTAATAAAATTTGTCTATCATTCTTCAAAAAATCATTTTGCATAAAATTTCATTTCCAATTACACATTCTCACAATAAAATATCTTACACATAACTTCAAATATTTTTTTTATTCTGTATAATTACTTAGTGTGTGTGTGTCTCCCATTAATGTAGAAGAAATGGAAAAATTGATTGTATTTTTTGGAGAATGTGTGGTTGAAATTTAAAGTAAATTAATTGGTTTGTGTGTAAAATATTTTATTGAGTGAATGTGTGATGGAGAATCTTACTGTAACAAACAATATTTTAGAATAATGAGAGATAAACGGGGCCTTAATTGGGTCAGCAGAAATATAAAAAAATAATATATTATGGTTACTTGGCGTGGTGCATCAAATAAAAACAATGACGATAATATATTTACCATTTTCTGCTACAATGCTTTAAAATAAAGTATGTAAGTTTCGTGAAATTTAAAGATAGAAACGAAGTAGTTGATGAAAATGTAAATTAATCTTTAATTTAAATAACACTATAAATATTGATGGTCGTGCAAGACTCGACATAGATCAACAACCACTATTCACTTTACACCAAAGTTCCAACCATTGTTCAAGAAATTTCTACTAATCAGACACAAATGTACATAGTAAGTTTGACAATAATTTACTGAAAAATGGATAAAGAAAGTCGTTGTACGTACATTCCTTCCTGTTGCGTATATAAACTTATCTTTTGTTCCTGACAGTCAAGCCCTTAGGCTAAAAGGCTCCCTGAAGGCTGAAACATTAGAGCAAAATTTTTACTCTCGAACCAATGCTTTTCAACAACATAGCCAGACCTCTGCGAACGGCAAACGAGCTGAACAGAATTGCACGAAAGCAGCAATTTTTCGAAATGAAAAATTAATTCCATGCATTTCTTAAGAACATAATAACTTTCTGTTTGTCTCCTTTTTGTCGTCTGAAATACAAAAAAAAAAAAAAAATGCCACCCGTAAGGATCCACGGTCAATGAACAATTATCATCATTATGGCTCTATATTGATGTCAGTAATGGGAGCAATGAGGCGGAGGTTTCAGCAAAACGAGACTTTAGTTAGTAGCACGGAACAAGGCTTGATTGGAAAAGTAGTGAAATGACAAAAACGGAAGTCTCACTATAGGCTAGATAGCCGCTGGCATTCATTCACAGTATTGACAGCACTGGTTTCGCTACTCAACTGTCCTAATCTATCGACTTGGAATACTGCTCAAACTTTTATCTCCTCGATTCTCTTTATAGCCTCCCTCATCACAATCCTCTTCTCTTGATCACTTTCTGTACAATCAGCTCCAATATATAAGAGCTTCTCCATTTGTTCAAGTGAATTTGACACGTTTGCTATCTCTGGATCAATCAATTCTGAAACTTTGTTCTCAGAAATTGCTGTTTTAATCCATTGTACAACATCAGTACCGCCCTTTTGATTGTTCAGGTACTGAGAAGGAAATTTCCCGGTAACTATTTCAAGAATGACTATTCCAAGACAAAAGACATCGCTCTTTGGAGAAACTTGTTGATACAATACGGCTTCTGGGGTTTTATAAGCAAACAGCTGTTGCACAGATTGAGTGTTATTGATCAATGGATAAAATGCATAATCATTGAGAAGTGGATCGTAATTTGAAGAAATTAGAATATTGCTAGACTTGAGATTCCCATGTGGCAGTTCATATTGTGCAAACTCATTGTGGAGGTATCCCATTCCTTGAGCAACTCCTTGAATGATTTTCAGACGAGTAGACCAATTCAGCTCCGCATGAGAAATCCCACGATCACCTGAAAAACTCCATTTTATTGTTTATTCAAAAAACCAAAAAAATAGAAAAGAGAAAGGCGCGTCCAAATGACATTTCTAATATGCATCAATCAATCCAGGAATAAGTATGAAGAACACTACTGAATTAAAAAAGAAAGAATAGAGGAGAACGTACGGTTATCTTTTCATTAAGATGATATTCCAAAATGATGTCCATTATAAAAATTCTTACCGTGTAATAGATACAATAAGCTGCCTTTGGCAACAAACTCAGACACCAACAGCTTCTCTTCCTTCCGGTAGTGGTATGCCAATGGTGTTAAAATATTCTGGTGCCTCATTGTCCCGAGCTTTCTAACCTCCGTGTCAAATGTTTCCCTGCTGACTTTATTCACATCTCTTAATCTCTTTACCACAACAGAAACCCCATTAGCCATCACAGCTTTGTAAGCTGATCCCAAACCGCCACTTCCTAGAACCTCAGCTGCAGCCTTCATCAAATCAGGCAGCCCAAATACACCTTTTTCTTCGTTAATTACAATGAGATCACCTTTTTTTCCACCTTTTTGCGAGCCTTTTCTTGACGAATTCATTGAGTCGATTCCTTTTCTGCTGCTCAAGTTCCTCTTCTTCATACTACTTGGTATGTGTACTTGCACTGTCTCGTCCAAATTATCCTTACCAAGCATCTGGAAATCATCTTCCTTTCGCTTACCCTTGAATGCTATTGTCACCACCAGGAGGGCAACTACTACCGATAGAACCACCCACTTTGCACCTGACCCTGACCCTGACCCTGACCCTGGCCCTGGCCCTGGGCCTGGGCCTGACCCTGACTCCTTGGTTTCATTGATATTGTCCTCTGCGGGTGCTTCATTTTCACTCTCTTCATCAGCCTTGCATTCTTTGGACAGAACCGTGCCACAAAGGTCGGGATTTCCATCGAAAGGCTTGGCACCAAATCTTGACATGGCTGGAGGGATTTCTCCTTGCAGCTTATTGTTGGACAGGTCGATTTTCTCCAAAGATTTTTGTGCTAATGAAGGAATAGGCCCTGAGAATTCGTTTTGTTCCAGAAAGAGAACCATTAGATTCTCCAATTTTCCCAAAGAATCAGGAATCCTCCCTGAAAAATTGTTTCTTGCAAGCTCAATCTTCTTCAGAGATCCCATTTTTGAAAAGAAATCTGAAGGTATTTCCCCGGAAAATTCATTCTGTGCTAGAAAGAGGGACTTCAACTTAGTAAGGCGATTGAATTCAGGCAATGGACCTGAAAAGCTATTGTTTTCCAAACTGACAACTCTAAGTCCCTTAAGATTTGCCAAAGAATCAATAGCAATATCTCCCGCTAGACCATTGTTCATAAGATACAAGTTTATGACATTTTCGGCATTACATTCTACACCTTTCCATTTCGTTTCCTTATGGCATGGATCAGTGCCTTTTATCCAGGTTGAATCCAGGGATGCAGATTCATCTAATGCCTCTTTGAATTCATAAAGAGGCACACCGTCATTGGACAAACACGGGGTATACAGACAAAAAATGAGGATAAAAATGAGAAAACAGGAAGGAAGAAAACGAGCAGCGGCCATGTTTGATTATCTGAAAGTTGCTGACACCTCCCGGCAGGACAAATGTGCCGCTGTTCGGAGAGGTTGGAATTTCTGAATCCTTTTTTTGGGATGTTGTTTGTTTGGTTGTGGGGTTGGAATCGTCTGTCATGATTATGGGAGGGGTGTGGGGTGAGTTGAACAAAGATTGGTGATAGTCCAGGCCATTCCAAAGAAAATCTCTAAGATTTTGGGGTCCAAACAGAAAGACAGGTGTACCTTCCATTGATATTTTCAAAGGACGGAGAGACATTTAAGGTATGCCTAATTTCAATCTATATATACACCTTACATTTAAATGTCTTTATTTGCAATGTATTTTTTTCATAGTGATATTTGGATGTTCTAGAATATGTATATTCTAGGCAAATATTTGGTTCAAATATGTTACATATATAATGATGGTTGATGGGATTTGTTGACAATCATTATTTAGCATCATTATATTCATCCACTTCAAAAAGTTTTCAAAAATTGTTTTTGCAACCAATTGTCCAGATTTTGCCACATCAAACATTGTTGACAAATCTTGTCAACCATCATTGTACAAGTAGATTAATTCATATTTGGTTAGTGAATTGATTATTATTAAACAGTATTAAAAGGCTACATGAAGGATTTCTTGACATCCTTGAATGACCTTCAATTTTCGTGTTGCAAGTTTGAGTTGATTATAGCACTACACCATCACTGATAAGTGTATTTTCTTCACTTATTTGGGCCTCTAAGTTTGAGTGTTTATTGGTTATTTTGATGAATTATGGCTTAATTTTATGTGTATTGTGTCTATTAAGTACAAATCAACATAAATGGCGGCATTGGAGAAAAATTATGAAAATGAGATAAATTGTTAGAGGTCCAAAGCTCGAGGACTAAAGTGAAAATACTCAAAAGTTATGCCGGACCTCACGATGAAGATTTGGGGGTGATAGGGGTTAATTGGATGAGAAAAGATGTCAACTGGGTTAAATATAGCCAAAATATTATCACACATCAATTTTCAGTCGAAAAAGTTATGCTCCGAATTTTCAAGCTCAGATTGAAATTCATTTTTGATAGTAAATGTTCGAATTGGAAAAATGATATTTCTAAAAGAATTGTAACCTTTTGAGTTAAATTTCCAACGTACTTTGAATCGCCTCAATTGGATATCGGGAAAAGAAGTTATGATAAAAAATACTAATAATTGGTCAGAGATAAAACTAGGCGAACGCCTCACCCCTCACCCAAGCCATTGAGGCCAAATTCACCCTTCTAGACAAGAACCTGAAAAACTTTGAAAAAAAATTACGTTTCCGTTTCTTGACTTGGCAAGTTTTGGTATCATATTTTATACATCCTTTTATAACCTAAAAGAGTGTCAACACTTGAAGAACAATTATTTTATCATTGAAGAGAGGCTAGCAAACGACGACTAAAAATTCTACAACAAGATTTGAAGATTAAAGGCTTAGATTGAATATTTTCACGCAAGAAATCAAGTTTTTGAGCTCTTCACGTATTTCTTTACTTCGAGCGATGTTTTTTCATATGTTTTTGTGTAATTTGAATATCATAATACTAGACTAAACTTCTTTTGTATTGGATGAATGATTAAATCTATTGATTGCCTTTTTTAATTCACATATAAGTATTTTAGTGAATTCTTGTGTTCTTGATCACTTATGCATGCTTATTTTATTGTTTGAATACTTGAACACCATTAAGACAATTATTTGCTTATTGTAGTGTTAGAAGACTTACAATAGATTAGCATGTTGCATATTTGACACATGAACAATATGTGTTAGGAATAACAGTTATGGTGTGTGCAATCAATAGTGATCGTGATTGAATGCTTTCCTTGCATATGAATTTGAACTAAGAATAAGATCGGGTCGTGCTTAAGATATGTTTAATAGGTCTTAGAAAAGAATATTAGACCATAAGCTACTCCATTCTAGTTTTGAGGAAATATTTTGTTTTATTTGATTAATTCTGGCAAAAAAAATAAAATACATTTGTTCCCAAGTTTAAGGCCAGGACACACAATATTAAACCGAAGAATAGAAAATATAAAGTACATAAATTAAAGAATCAACACAAGAATTGTTTCGACCTAAGCCTCGGAGATTCGGCGACCACATTGAACGTCTACATCCCCGTTGAGCATCCAACAAGTTGGATAATGCTCAGTTGCACTATACAGCCCCAAATTGACAACGAAGGTTACAAATCGTTCAATCAATACAAAGAGATAAAACCAAAACACTTATATCTCAAACACATCATCAGATCTAGGACGAATCACCAAGAAACTCCACAGAAATACTCTAATACACAACTCACAGTAGAACCTTAGTTCACACAGATATTCACACAGAATATCACAATCAGAGAGTGAAACCCTCAAGATTACAGCCTCAAATAAGAGATTTGAGGAGAGAGATCACGGAGAAGAAATCCCTAAGTGTTTATCTCAAAACAGAAGACAGAGTAGTGTGTTTCTCGAATCGTCCAAAATGAAACGTCCAAGGCAGATAAAGGGCCTTCCAGAATATTCAGCCAACAGTCGGGATAATTTCACGTGTCATCATCACAATGAATGGCAATAAGATAAAACTTATTCAACAGAAACACGCCTTTTTTTAAATTCTGGTAGCACAACTATTCGAGGCCAGGGTTCGAATTCCACAATCTCCACCTTGATGCCAGAATTTGGGACTATTAGTGCAGCCAGGAGCATTCCCCATTTTGCTTTCATATGCTCTAAATAACCTGTAACACATCACATAGAATCAAAAGATAATATTTTCAAGCAAGTAGCAAATTTATGTAGAGGTACAACTTTAGTTCCCATATCAGAAGGATTAAATTGAGTTGCAATTTTACCAATTTCGATAATTCCTTTTGAAATCACATCTCTTATAAAATGATATTTGACATCAATATGTTTAGTACGATCATGAAACATATGATTTTTGCTAAGATGTATAGCATTTTGATAGTCAGAAAACAAGATAGCATGATTATCAATAAATCCCAGTTCAGACAGTAAACCATTTAACCACAGACCCTCTTTTATAGCATCAGTAGTAGCTATGTACTCAACTTCAGTAGAGGACAGAGCAACTACCTTCTGAAGTTGAGACTTCCAGCTAATAACAGTACCACATAGGGTATAAAAATAAGATGAGGTAGATCTTCTATTATCCCTATCACCAGCAAAATCAGAATCTGTATATCCTCTTAAAATTACACCATTTTTATCTGATTTAAACACAAGACCCAAATAAACAATTCCTTTCAGATATCTCAGTAGCCATTTTAGAGCATTCCAATGTTCTTCACCAGGATTACCCATAAACCTACTTAAAATACTTATACTAAAAGCTAAGTCAGGTCTGGTGCAAATCATTAAGTACATAACAGATCCAATCACATTTGCATAAGGCACTTTAGACATTCTAGCATATTCACTTTCAGATTTAGGGCAGCATTCAGAAGACAATTGAAAATGATTAGCAAGAGGTAAAGTAGCAGGTTTACAATCATACATATTGAATTTCTTCAAAATTTTAATCACATAGTCATGTTGGTTAAAAAATAACAGATTTTTATCCTTATCTCTCCAAATCTGCATTCCCAGTATTCTTTTAGCAGAACCAAGATCTTTCATGTCAAATTCAGATTTCAACTTTTATTTAATGTTTTCAATCTCAGATTTGTCACAACTTGCAAGCAACATATCATCCACATAAAGCACTAAATATAAAGAATTTTTACCTCCATTACCTTTGCAGTACATGCATGTGTCATATAGGCTCCTTTTGAAGCCAAGTTTCAAAATAAAAGTGTCAAAATGTTTATACAGATGTCTAGGGGCTTGTTTTACCCATACAGTGGTCTTTTCAGCAAGCATACAGTATTTTCAGGGTTTTCCCTTTCAAAACCAACAGATTGTTTCATATATATAACTTTACTAATTTACCATACAAAAAGCAATTTTAACATGTAACTGATCAAGTTCCCATTAAATTGAGCAACGAAAGCAAGCAGGCAACTGATAGTAGTATACTTAGCTACAGGAGAAAAAATTTTAGTGTAATCAACACCCTCCCTTTGGGTAAAACCTTTTGCAACCAACCTAACTTTGTATCTAACATTTTTACTATCACATTCTTCTTGCTTTACTTTATATATCCACTTACAGTCTATCAATTTGTGATCTTTTGGTCTGTCAACAAGATCCCAAGTATTATTTTTAAGAAGTGAAGACATCTCATCTTCCATAGCTAGCCTCTACCCATTTCTCTTTCTCCTTACACTTAATGGCATCCTCAAAAGAGTTTGATTCATTTTCTAATTGCTCTTGGTAAGTGAACAAAGAAACAAAATCATCATTGTCAAACCTAGTAGATGGTCTAACCTGTCTCCTCTCTCTATCTCTAGTAAGTTGATACTCATCAAGAGGCAAAGGAGGAGAATCAGACAAATTAGATTGATCAACCACTTGATCAACTTCAGTTTCCAGAATGGGATTGTCATTACCAGTACAAGTCTCATCTACTATAGGTGCAGGAATATCTTGCTCAATGTGAGAAGACTCCACCTCAAAAAGAATATCCTTATCAGTTAAAGCACTTTCCTTTCCCTCTAAACATGGCATAATAGTTTCATTAAAGACAACATCATTTCTGATAATGACTCTATACCCTTTCTGAGAGTGAACCCAAAGTCTATACCCTTTTACATTTTCATCATATCTCAAGAAAATACATTTGAGTGCTCTATGTTCAAGTTTACCAACATTTTGATGAGCATAAGCAGCACAACCAAATATTTTCAGAAAAGAATAATTCACAGAATTTTTAGACCAAACAGATTTAGGTATATCAAAATTCAAAGCTTTGGTATGACATCTATTAATAAGAAATGCAGTAGTTTTAACAGCCTCGCCCCAAAACAGTTTAGGCATGCCAGAACTAAGTAACATGCATCTCACTTTATTTAATAGGGTCCTATTCATTCTCTCAACAATGCCATTTTGTTAGGGGGTATAAACAACATTTCTATGTCTCAAAATACCATGTTCTTTAGAGAAATTATTGAATTCATTATTGCAGAATTCCAAATTATTGTTTGACCTTAAGGTTTTTATTTTGAGACCAGTTTGGTTTTCAACTTAAATTTTCCAATCCTTAAAGACAAAAAATATTTCATCTTTGCTTTTTAACAAGAAAATCCAAATTTTTCTTGAAAAATCATCAGCAATCAGTAAGAAATATATGTAACCAGACAAAGTGCATACAGGTGCAAGTCCCCATAAATCAACATGCAGATATTCTAAAAATCATTTTGATTTATGGGTTCGAGTGGGGAAAGGTAACTTGACTTGTTTACCTATAACACAGTGTTCACAAGATCCAAAATCACCAAAATTCAATTTTCCAAAGACTCCTTTTGATTGCAAATAATTCAAACTTTTCTTACCAATATGACCAAGTTTGTTATGCCACAGTTTTGCAAGTGTAAAGTTTTCAGATATGGCAGAAGCGGTCAAGCCAAGTAAAGGTTTTATTTTTAAGAAATAAAGGTCATGTCTCTTAGGGGAACTTATGATTAAATCACTGCCCCTAAGAATTTTAATATGTGCTTAAACGATATTTATGTTAAACTCCATGTCATATAACATACCTAAGGACACAAGATTCCTCTTCAAGTCAGGGACATACCTGGTTCCCTTAAAAAATAGTACATTACCATTTTCTAGCAACAATTTTATAGTACATATTCCTTTTGCTTTACAAGTGATGTCATTTCCCATAATGACCTGCCTACCTGTGGTCTTAACAAAATCCAGAAAACAATTTTTGTTTGGGCACATGTGAAAAGAACAACCCGAGTCTAAGATCCATTCATCACTCAGTTTTCTTTCCACATTAACAAGGACTAAGCCATTTTCAGTTTCAACTTTAGCTTTATGATACACTAAAGCATTATTCCCATCCTCAAGCTTCTTATCTTTCAAATCATTTTTCTTTTTGAAACAATCTTTTGCAAAGTGTCCCAACTTCCCACCGTAGTAACACCTCTTACTTTTAGCATTAGTCTTGGACTTATGCTTTCATTAAATCTATTTTTATTTTCAGTAAAAGGTTTAGGATGATAATTAGATTTTCCAAAACTTTTTCCTTTTTCCCTTTTACCCATAAACCATCAATGTCCAGTGTGACTATTTCCAGATTCAGATTTTATCTCTAGAGCCTTATTCCTTAAAGCATCTATTATAATGTCTGTGCTGAGATCTTCCCTACCATACTCTAGAGTAACCTTGATGTCCTTAGATTTGTCACTAATGGAGTTTAACAAAACTACAGCCATTTGATCTTTTGAAAATTTTTCATCATAGTTGGCCAAGTTTTGGGTAAGTTTTGTAAATCTGTTCAAGTTTTCATCCAAATCAACCGAGGAATCCATTTTGAAAGAGAAAAATTGTTTTAGCAAGAAGCATTTATTTGGAGTGGTCTTAGTCACATACTTAGCATGCAGTTTGGTCCATAATTCAGAGGCAGTCTTAGTCTCACCAATACTTCTTATCACATTTTCAGACAAGTATAAGAAGATAGTACTCCATGCAATTTCATCAAGTTCAGTTCTTTTAGCAAGAGGTAATTCAGCAGGCCAATTATCAGTTACAGCCTTTACACATTTCATTTGTATCAAGATAGCCTTCATTTTTTGACTCCACATATTGAAATCAATCTTACCATCAAATTGACTTACTTCAAATTTAGCAAAAGCCATGTTAAACAAAACAAGGGTCACAAATAAGAAAAACAGTTTTCACAGGTTCACAGAGAAACAATAATGAGAGCACAAATATGTTATACAATATCACAGTTTATCACGTAGAGACAATCAAGATTATGAAAATATTATGCACTTACAGGATCACAAAGATCAAGAACTCAATGAAAACACGATAACAGAGATCAAACAACTATGTTCCAACAGTTCCTCCTACAAGATCCTCCAAGTACACACTTGTTCTTGATTTATCTCAAATTCCCAAGGTCTCACAGGAGCCTTTGGACAAAGATTAATCTCAAGGGGATTAAAGTGTACGATAAATCAAGGGATAAACAAGGAACCCTAATTTCTGAAAAAATAATTTACAGAAATTAAAAAAGATCTCACCAAGCGAGTTTAAAGAACTCGAATATTTTCCAATCTGCTTTGAAGCAGTTCCAAAAAATTTTAGATCTGGAGTAGATCTATCACCTTCCTCTAAGACCCAGGTATCACATTCTTCGGTCAAGGCTCTGATACCAATGTAAGGCCAGGACACACAATATTAAACCGAAGAACATAAAATATAAAGTTCAGAAATTAAAGAATCAACACAAGAATTGTTTCGGCCTAAGCCCCGGAGGTTCGGCGACCACATCAAACGTCTACATCCCCCGTTGAGCATCCAACAAGTTGGATAATGCTAAATTGCACTATACAACCCCAAATTGGCAACGAATATTACAAATCGTTCAATCAATACAAAGAGATAAAACCAGAACACTTTTCTCTCAAACACATCATCAGATCTAGGACGAATCACCAAGAAACTCCACATAACGACTCTAATACACAACTCACAGTAGAACCTTAGTTCACACAGATATTCACACAGAATATCACAATCAGAGAGTGAAACCCTCAAGATTACAGCCTCAAATAAGAGATTTGAGCAGAGAGATCACGAAGAAGAAAATCCTAAGTGTTTCTCTCAAAACAGAAGACAGAGTAGTGTGTTTCTCGAATCGTCCAAAATGAAACGTCCAAGGCAGATAAAGGGCTTTCCAGAATATTCAGCCAACGGTCAGGATAATTTCACGTGTCATCATCACAATGAATGGCAATAAGATAAAACTTATTCAACAGAAACATACCTTGTTTAAATTCTGGTAGCACAACTATTCGAGGCCGGGGTTCGAATCCCACACCAAGGTTGACCAGTGTCACATAGAAACACAACCTAAACTTGTCTTCATAATAAATTTTAACTATCTTCTATGACATTATATGCTTTCTTTTTCTAGTTTTACAATGTTATTGAAGAAACTACTACAATTATTAACCATGTTTAATGATGTTCAATTCCAATTTCAACTCAGTTTTAATTTGGAATAAAATATCCGAATTGAATTTTATGTCCAGAAATAGAAGTCCTGCATCAGACTTGGGTGGCCCGACCCTATGGACATTCCAAAGCTAAACATGACGAGTTGAGTTGAAAATTAAAATAAGATGAAGAGATTCAAGTATTTCCTTGACTCTTGGTATGTTACGTATGTATTTTATAACATTGATTTGTTGGAAAACATCAATTAAATGGTGAATGAGATATAACAACAATTTTGATTTCAAATTCTCTGGTTAATTTTCCATTGAATTGAATAAATTATGAGATGTACCCTGTCTGATGCACATTATTGAGTAGTGAATGCATTTTAAATAGTGATTTGATGGAAAATATGTGGTTAAAAAATAAGGAAAAATTTTGAATTTGCGTGTAATATTACTTTATTGAAGAATGTGTGGTTGAAAATGAGTTTTGAAAAAATAAATTTTTGTAAGAATGTGGATCAAACAGAGCGACAATTTTGATTTCAAATTTTCTAATTAGTTTTCAATTGAATTGGTGGTTACAAAACCCCAATTGCTATTGTAACATTTTTTGTGTTAATACAAAATTAATAGAAAATTGAAACATCTCTCATCCTAGTACTATATAAGGAGGTGTTTTCCTCCTTATTCTGCACACAAAAATTTAAGAGTTATTTCATCTCTCTAATTTAATCTCTTCTCTCTTTGTTTCAAATGTTTTGTTCTTAGTAGTTTAGATAAGTTTTTTATTTTAGCTCGATAGAAGTGTGATTATTTTCAATTCATCTAAAGCAATGACAAGGTGCTAGCCAACTATTTTCAGTTGTTATATCATGGGAGGCAGACGCCATTAGTCATCTTTCACCACAGTGAGAAGTAAATCTATTTTAAGGAAATTGTGTACAACACAAGCCTTGGTTCCTTCTAATATCACTACTACATCAACAATCAAATCTTCTCTCTTTATTATTACTCCGTTTGTTGTAGCTTTTCTTTCCAATATTTTATAATTTCATTAGTATTTCTAATTTTTTTTTGTATTTTTCCTTAACATGATTAACTTTGCAGTTTTATTCAACAAAATTCTTGTTTTAAACTTGACCTACAGCCTTGTCTTTCGTGAAATCCTGTCATATCCACAAACTGACTACTGTGATGTGAAAGCTTGAAAAAACAATGCAAAGTTCAGTATCAAAGCTGTGTGTATGCTATAAGCTTCCATGGGACAACCTAGGTAACGAGAGAGAGAGAGAGAGAAAACAGTTCTCTTTTTGATTGGGGAAAAAATAAATTCAGAAGGATAAGAAATCGAGACAAGTACTAAAAAAGTGCTATAGTGGTCAGGATCTACAATGAGTGCCATCAAGTTCTCAATAGGGTCTTGTCCGGTGCAAAGAGTCTGGAAAACAAAAGCTAGCATTGCAAGTCTCCCATTTTTGATTTCTTTCATCCTCAAAACCATCAGTGGCTCGGACGATTCTTTTCTCCACATGAAGGGATCAAACCACACACCACCAAGGTAACCAATATTAGGCTTAGGCTTTTTCTTGTGTAGGAATGTTGGCTGAATATCGACATGTCTCGAGATCATATCGACCCATCTCGGGCCCTCTATGCACCCACATCAGGGCTAACTGCACAAAAAAAATAAAGTTGTAGGATCTGCAAAGTATTCGCAAGCTCCAATATCGTACCAAGAAAGTCCTTAATGAGTCCAAGGCTTTCAAGCCAATTTGTAGTAAGAATTCCAGCAACAGCAACAACAAGCATAGCCCATCTGCCATGCATTAATTCAGCTTGTGCAAACCATTTAAGCAGTTCCGGATCAGAACCTAGACATAATTTATTTGTTTATGTTAGAACTTGGAAATGATCTAAAAACCAAAGTATTTGCTAGCATTGTCAAGCAATTACCAATTGATTGCACTTCTCTGATTGCAGATACAGTATAGAATGCATATTTAATCCCACTAGATCGTAGCCAAAATCTCCAGGAAGACTAATTAAAAAGATTGATGTCAAATTCCGTAATTTATAGATTTGTATAACTATGTGAAGAGAAGGGGGTAAACCTAAACTAACATGTTTATAACTTTAAAATGTGAATATAATGGCCTGTTTGATAGCCATTTTTTACATGAAAAATGGAATTGAAATTTCATTTCTCACTTTTGCCATGTTTGATGGCTTTTTTTTCCCAATAATTGATTTTCCACCTTTGCCACCTAGCTGTAGTTCCATCTTTTTTTTTTTTTTTTTTTGAAACAAATTATATTCTCAATTGTATATATAAAAAAAAATTATCTCTTTAATTGACAATTTCCATGTAAAATAAAGTCAAACGAACACCAAATTTTTTTTATTTTTGGCAATCCAAACAAATTATATCCCAAATTGTAAGAAATTATATCCCTTTAATTGACAATTTTCATGAAAAACAAAGTTAAACGAACACCAAAAGATAGAAAATTTCAACATTTTTCAGGTGAAAAATTATACAAATCAAACACAATTAATTGACTATTCCCAGCAAAACAAGTTTTAGACAATTCAATTATCTGCAATTTGTTTTCTTTTCACCCAAATTCCATATTTAAATCAAACGGACCCTAAGATTGTTTATAACTTTATTGAATAATGATCATGGCCCATGATCTCCTACCACATATTGATTTCTATTTATAATGTAATAAGATTAGCAATTCTTCATTATTTTGTGGCTAGTGTTATCTAATGAAAATATAAAAAATATCAAATAACAAACTAACAACTCCAAAATTCGATGGGACTATGTTACTTGACTGATTTTATTAATGCGGGTGGACTTGAATTTGATTTATTACATTATTTTTTAAGATTGTGCTTATCTCTTCTTGTTGGACTATCCTTTGGTTTCAATTTATTGACCTCAAGTCTTCTAGATTACCCAAACTGTCTTCACTGGCTTTGAAATTATTTTGAGGATTCATAACCTTATCTGTGGTGTTGTTTGCATTTAGTGTGATATATATGGTGGGGGACATGGTCTTCATTAGTGAGATAACCAATCTGTTCTTGACTCGTTTATTAATTTTGGTATGAAATATTCTATTTATATAGTGTTGTTTGGATTTGGTGTGATATATTTGATGGATCGGAATTAATATAAGATGAGTGAGTGATGGATCAGGATTAATATAAGATGAGTGAGGATCACATTGTTGTGTGGCTACATACGCAATAGTTGACAGTGAGTTTTTGGTTTCAACTTGGGTTTCATGAAGGTCGTAGATGATGATCGAACTTTTGCAGGGTGTTCATTGGCGAGATGACCGATCAGTTCTTTGCTTTCTACAAGAGCCAAGGCTTGTTCATTCTATAGGGGGTAATTGGTAGGTAAGTCTGAGTGTAATGAAATTGCCAACATATAGGGATACTGAAGTCATGGTGGAAGAAAAGAGTTGTGGTGTGTTGAGTGTTCACAATGACTCTAATACTAAAAAAAAATTAAAAAGAGAACTTTACAATGATAAAAGATTGTTTATAACTTTGTTGAATAATGACCATGGGTCATGATCGCCTACCACACAGTGATTCCTATTTACAATGAAATAAGAGTAATAACTCTTCAATATTTTTGTTACTAGTGTTTATTCAAAGAAAAATAACAACTATCGAATAATAAACTAATAACTCTACGTTTCTGTTGGACTCTATTACTTGATTGATTTTACACCTGGATTTGAATTTGAGTTAATACATTATTTTTGAAGATTGTGTTGCTCTCATCTTGTTGGATCATCTTTTTGTTTGAATTTGTAGACCCCAACTCTTCTAAATTATTCAAATTGTCTTCACTGGTTTTGTAATTGTTGTGAGGATTCACAACCTTTAACACTTTAAGATCTTTTGGTGTTCTTATCACTTATTTGATCCTCATCATTTATGTTGCTAGGTTGTGGGATATTGCTAACATAATACACAACTAACCTAGAAAATGAGGTGATTGTCAGGATGGGACCGAAAGTGAGGTAGAATGTGATTGTAGTTGGGCTCAGGTTTGAATAGTCGTGTGCCAAATCTTACCACTACTCATAAAATAGTATTGAAATAAGGGTTGATGATTTGCAATGAGTGACCAAAAAAAAAAAGTCTGTATCTATCGATGGCCCTTGTTGTGCGCTAAGATGATCGACCATAAACGGACTTGTTTCATATATATCAACATTAGTATGATTTTGCTAGCCATATTCTCGTGAAGGTATGGATGAAATGAATGGACATATGGTAATACATTTAGATCTCCTATAATGATATATGGCCCTTAGTTTCCAAAGCTTCTCGAGAATGAATAAGTGTTCATTCTGAGCTCTAAGGTATCTTTGAATTCTATGCCTGGAATGGCCAAAGTAATGTCGCACGACACAATAGTTAAGCGACAAATATCGAGCCAAATTAAAATATCTTGTTTGAATATCTATGATTAGTCCGCATCAAAATCGTTGTCGAAGTCCGGCTCAAGCGTATGATTGAAATCAAAGTTAAACATCATTTTGTAATTTTTTTGGTGGGTTATAGCAAAATTTTGTATGGATTGTTCTTCCTAATTAGAATAATATGTCAAGATTTCAAATAAATTAGGGCGAGCAATGAATGAATTGGTTACTCATTTTATAGAATGGGAGCAATAATATAGTGGTGGAATTTGCATTACCAATTCGCCTATCGAAGTTCTGTTCAAAAACCTCGTCCGAGCAGGCGTCCCGGTGTCAGAATATATAAGAAGAGTTGAGGTCCGAAGCGCCTCTAATAAAGTAGCTTAGTTTAATCATACCACTCTCTCGCAGATTACGTCACGAAGCACGTCAAGATAGTTTCCAGTGGAACTATTCACCGAAGAGCCTTACTACCAGAGCACCTTACCAACGAGCCGACAGCTGATGGCTGTTGGTCACGACTACTACCAAAAAGCTCTCTTATTTATTTGGATTGAATGAAAGAATGTTGTTCTTCCTCATCTTGACTCATGGCATAGTATGTCCTAAGGCAATCCAGACTTTCGCAGCAGACAACCCGTATGAGCAAGTCAGAAAGATTGAGAAATAGAAAGCTTGTAATTACTGTAGCTCCCCAAAAACTCATCTGACCCTCTGGTCTGTCTCTTTTTGAGAGAAGATTGAAAAGCGGTTTTTTTTTCCATCTGCTAGCATTGTCCATGGAGTTTTGAAAAATCCGTCAAGGGTAGAAATCGTCCGGCATCTCGCTGCCATCCAAGCACGAATACCTTCGTTTAATAGAATATTTTTGGTGTAGAAAGTCTTTTACCCGCTTGATACGAGACATTTGTCAAACAATTATTAGATATTTATTGTAAGATTATTTGAGCATTTTTAAATCAAATTCATATTTATTGTCATGTTTTTCTCAAGCACTGTGTCATAATCCACTAAAATAACTTGGATGGATGGATTTTCAATGGTTGTCATGTATTGACAATGTCATTAATTGTGGAATAAATTCCTTACAAAAATGGTTGTAGAGGATGAAGAAGATGATAAATGCAAATAGTGAATTGTCTGGCCGACATATCATTATCGACATTTTATAAATGTCAAGAACTATACTTCAACGAGGCTATCCAAAACGGGGTCTAATTGATTCGATTTAGTTCTTGACATTTTATGTTGTTCTCGTCATTTCAAAAGTTGTTATCGACATTTGAACCATATTTATAACAACACTTGACATTCCATGTATCTAAAGTGAGATTTCATTCCGTTTCGTCAGTTCTATACATTTCTAACATTTCTCAACATTTGAAATGTTATTCTTGACATTAAATACATGTTATTCTCGACAACTGATATTTCAACTGTCAAGAACGACAATTCGCAAATTGTATACTCCCTCCGTCCCAATTATATAGGCTTATTTGGTTTTTCACACGGATTAAGAAAACTTATTTAATGTCATTGGAAAATTAATTTTTGCCAAGATCTTTCCTAGTTTACCCCTATTTAATTTTCAGTGGGTAAAACTAAATTATTGTTGGAATTCATAAAGAATTTGAATTTTCAAGAAGTTTGCATATTAAGTGGGGAAAATTTAATAAGGGTATATTAGTAAAAGAACACAATAAAATATTCTACATTAGGAAACAAGCCTATATATTTGGGACAAGAGAAAAAGGAAACCCAGCCTATATAATTGGGACGGAGGGAGTACAAAATAAGACCTGAATGACATGCAATTATTGAAACAAAATATTGTTGTTTCCATTTCATTACCACATTCACACCTTCTAGTGGGCAATCTCGTAGCACTTCACCTTCTGGTGGGCAATCTTGTATTTCAGTTGATTGAACAACGAGACTATCCAAAACGGGATCTGCAGCATCTTCTCACGGAACTAAATCAGCAAAGTATGGCTGCAATTCTTCTTAAGCAGTAGGGCGCAGCGTCGCCCACAAGTGCACATGCGAAGGGAGGAAAAGTCATCAAAATCAATGATTATATATGCCAAAAGTATACGTGCAGTTATATATGAAAATTGCTCACAGCGTCTTGTCAAAGAAACCTGAATATGTTCTCGATTGAGGCTGCCTTGTGTCAGACCACCACAACATCCTTGGAAGGTCGTCACCAATCTTGCTCTAAAATCGAGCTCCCAACTCCAGGATTGATTTCATCTGATAGAGTCGATGCGAATTTTGAGGGCAAGGTAACGCATAAAAATTAACTTTTAAAATCAGTAATGTAATTGCAATAGAAATAGACATTAAGTACAAAGGATTCAGCCTCCTATTTAGCCAATATAGTAGTTTAATAAAATTGCATATTTTTTAATGACAAGCAGCACGGCAAATGGTTATTGGCATCTATGAAATCGTAGGGAACATCTTTTTATGTGATCACTAGAACCTCAATTCCAAATTGAAATAAGTCGAAAGTCAGAACATTTTGGCAAGGATACTTCCAACCAATCCCTTAATAGCTTCACCAAGTATCTCATCCACATCCACGTGAAATTCGATAACTAAAAGTGCTGATGAGAAATTAATCAAATCCTCCCAGAAATTAGACACAACCCATTTCAATTCATGAAAATTAATTATGAAAAAACATACATGTGAACAGAAGATACAGATATTCAGGAACCCAAATTGGTTTTTCTCAGAATAAAAAAATTCATGAAGAATAAGAAGTGAACCTTCGAGGAATCTTCAAAATCCACTTCAAGAACCCAAAGCAACAGCCATGAAAGTCCCAACTTTACAGCAAAATTCACTTCAAAATTTCCAAATAGTAGCAAATCGAAGCTATCTCTGTGTCTACGTAAGCATCTATAAAAAATTACAAGAGTTGCTTTGAGAAGAAAGAATTTGCTAATTATTTTTCTCCCTTAGGGGTGGGTGGATGTTGGGAGTGGGGATCACTCAATTGACTACTTTTGGATAAATGAAGGGTGGTTGGTTCCACAAATTAATTGTTCATTAAAAAAATACGCCGTGGAGTTACAAATACAATTTATACTTTCTTTACCTGAGTGGTTGGTCCAAGTTTAGAAAATAAACAAACTCAGTTTTATTCGCCACTAAGTTTTAGATTTGTTAAATGAATAATTTTTCATCGTTTCATTTGATTTATTGCTAGATCTAGGAAATCTAAAACAACTAGAGCGTTAACAATTATATCAGGTAACTATCCTGCTCACTAAAATCACATCACTCTCTTGAAAGGGGGGCTTTTTTAAATCAACACAAAATATGTCACAACCACTCAAGTCATCCGTTCTTAATTTATCCTTCCTCTCTAAAATGAATTACTTTTGCCCATTTCAATAAGGAGAATTTCCTCCACCAAAGAACACAATTTGTCCCATGAGAAGTTTCATGAACATAGAACAATAATAAAAATAATACTTCTTGAATTTACAAATACTATTTGCTTGCAATATCAGTACTAATTAATATCTAGAAATAGTTTTTTAAAAAATAAAACAAGAAATTGACACCCATTAATTAATTGTTCAAATGAAGATGAAAAAAAATGCAAAATCCACATGTAATACATCAAAACAACCCATTTTCCTTAAATTAAGTCTCCATTTAGAAAAAGGGAAAACTACAAACACACATAAATATAATGAAAAGCACATTTTGAACCATATGTAATTGAACACAAAAACATAGGATAAATACATCCACACATAAATATATCCATGTACACATATAATCCCAATAATAAAAAAAGAATTGCATATTAAGCAAAGTAATAACCAGTACTAATTCCAATATAATCGCTATTGGTGAAATGAAGCAAATAGTTTACTTCATTGCCCCACAACACAATGGATGGTTCAGAAACCTAACCTAGGATGAGTGGCTTCTTGATCACATTCGTTGGAGAATTATTTACCGCGAGGAACTGATCACCATACAGGTTTTGCTTCTTTTTCAAAAAATTTTAAGAGTTATATACTCGGTTCTAGATTATTTATATAGATTATTTACTCCGCGTCCTTCGTCGTCGCTGTCTACAGCTCCAATCTCCATGCGAAATACAATCTCGTGGTAGCAACAATGAAGAAAAACAAAAACTCTATGATTTTACTAGAAGTTTTCAACTCTAATACCCTGCATCCTGCGTCGCTGCCAGCAAAACCAGTCCACTTCTCGAGACGAAACAGGACCTCTGGTAGCAATAATGAAGAAGAACAAAACCTCTGTGATTTTACAACATAGTATTGCACTTGAAATGAAAGAAATGCATGAAATTAGTTAGGATTTCAAAAGGTGATATGAAGTCGCGAGAGAGGCCGAGTGAGATTTGAACCGGACCCAACCCGTATTTAATTTTAAACTGACTCGACCCATGCATTTAATTTGGATTGACATTTGTACTTTTTGAAATAAGTAGTGTAAGTTATATGTCAAAATTTTATTAGACAACACAATTTCTAATTGTATAATTTTCTTTTCTTTAGTGTGGAATTTAGCCCCTGTTTGAGTCATATTAAAATTTTCATTTTCATTCTCATTTGTCTACTTATTTTCAACCATACATTCTTTGATAAAATAATTTTTTTATCATATCAATAATTTTTCCTTCTTTTTCAATCACATTCTCCATCAATCTATTATTCTAAAATACATTCTTCCAAAATAATGTGGCTCAAACACACCCTTAATAATGCTAAAAAGGGTATTTTGGTTTAAATTATTGCAAAATGAACATTGAAAATTTTTTGGTCATTTTTGCAAATGACCATGTGAGAGTGGATATTTCTTGCAATTTCATCGATTCACAAACCACAACATGTCAAATTAAACCAGTATAAATGTACAATAAAATATATAGCAAAGTCCGATGAATTGGAAAGAAAATTTACAACAATCATTGTAAGCAAAAAAAAATTCGAAATCGTCGCATGATGCAGGACAAGCTTACATCTACTTCAGCCACTTTCTGAAGTTGAACTTGGTAGCCATACGCAAGTCGCGAACCCTTCTCTATATCATTTGAGGGCGAGGAACATGACAACAAACATAGGAAACATATTATTTTTCACCATGAAGCCCTTAAGCTATTGGACGCTCAACACACGTGGGTATAATATCACTAGGATTTCAACAACTAGAAGGAAGATCTTCTCTAATGCTCGTAAGCTTGTCTACCGAAAATGATAACTTCCGAGTTCCAAATTTCTTTTCTTTTCCTTACCTTTAGGGCCTCCATAGGAGTTTTTCTCACCGATTTTGACCATTTTTGGGTTGCATCGTTTATGATATATTGAAAAAATAACGCTTGTTAGTTTTTCGGCACCGACTTTAGGTAATTTAAAAATTGCCCAAAATCGATATAGTGTAATTTTGAATATCTTTCTCAACTCCAAACTTGTGAGTTTTGATCGTTTCTCAAATTCTCTTCCAATTTCACCTCATATAAAATAATTATTTTAAACCCAATATTTTCTTCAAAATTAATGTGTAAATAAAAATATATTAACTAAAAAATTACTTATAAATTGAGATTTCACTTAAGGACATAATGTCATTTTATTCTTTTAAAAAAAAATTCAATAATAAACTTCGATTTGACTATTTTAAAAATCGTTACTAAAATTCATCCAAAATTGAACCCTTTATAAATGCCCAAAATCGAATTTTAAAAAATGACCATGCCCCAAAAGTCCGAAGCATTCCCTTAGGTGCCAAAGTCTTTCTCTTATCTATTAGCAGAAACGTAAGAGATGAGGATGAATTATTTCTGTATATTCCTCAATTAATTGTTACAATACAATGAATCCAATTTATAATAATTCCTAATCTAAGAAAAGGAAAAGTTTCCTAATCTAAATAAGGCAAGCAATCAATAACGATTATATCACATAATACACGAGATTTCTCCACTCCCCCTCAAGTTGGATCATAGATATTAATCATATCCAACTTGCAAATAAAATTCTCAAAAGTTGGTCGAGGTAGTCTTTTGGTGAAGATATCTGCAATTTGTTTCTTTGTAGGCACATATATCATACATATAATCCCGTCTTCAACCTTTTCCTTGATGAAGTGTCTATCAACTTCTATATGTTTTGTTCGATCATGCTGGATTGGATTTAGAGAGATGTTGATGGCCGCTTTGTTGTCACAATAGAGTTTGATTGGAGATTTTACCATAGCTTGTAATTCTTCCAGTAGTTTCTTTATCCATAGCCCTTCGCATATTCCTTGTGCAACTGCTCTAAATTCAGCTTCAGCACTACTTCTAGCTACCACATTTTGCTTCTTACTTCTCCAAGTTACCAAGTTTCTCCAAACAAAGGTGCAATAGCCAGTAGTTGACCTCCTATCTTCTATTGATCCAGCCCAATCCGCATCAGTAAAGACTTCTACTTCTTTCTTCTCATTTTTCTTAAAGAAGAGTCCCTTTCCAGGTGTACCTTTGAGATATCTGAGGATTCTGTATACTACTTCTAAGTGAGCTTCCTTTGGAGAATGCATATATTGACTTATCACTTACCGCGAATGCTATGTCAGGTCTCGTGTGAGAGAGATAGATTAGCTTGCCAACCAGTCGCTGATACCTGTCCTTTTCAACTGGTCTTCCAGTGTCTACTGTTCTGCCTACCTCCACAGGTGTGTCACTTGGTTTACATCCAAGCATGCCAGTTTCAATTAGAAAGTCAAGAATATATTTTCGTTGTGAAACACTGATACCCTTTTTTGATCTGGCCACTTCCATTCCCAAGAAGTATCGCATGTCCCAAATCTTTTACTTCAAATTCTGTAGCTAGGCTTTTCTTAAGCCTTTCTATTTCCATTATATTATCTCCGGTCAATATTATGTCATCGACGTATACAATCATGATTGTTTTCATTCCTTCTTCAGACAGTTGGTAAAACATAGTATGATCAGACTGTGCTTGTTGATATCCTTGATTTCTTAGAACTCTTGCAAATCTGTCGAACCATGCTCTGGGTGATTGTTTGAGACCATATAAGGACTTTTTTAGTTTGCACACTTTATTTTCCTCATCCCTTCTAGAGAAACCTGGAGGTAAGGTCATGAAAACTTCTTCTTCTAATTCTCCATTCAGAAATGCATTCTTAATGTCAAGCTGTTTGAGAGGTCAATCCAAATTTGTTGCTACAGACAAGATAACCCTAATTGTATTGAGTTTTGCTACATGAGCAAATATTTCCGTGTAGTCAATGCCATATGTCTGTGTATAACCTTTTGCAACGAGACGAGTTTTGTATCGTTCTATTGTCCCATCAGCTTTGTACTTTACATTAAAGACCCATTTGCAGCCAACAGGTCTTTTCCCCCCTGGTAGCTCTACCACATCCCAAGTTTTATTTTTCTCCAATGCTTGCATTTCTTCTAAAACGGCATCTTTCCATTTGGGAATAGACATGGCTTCCTGAATATTTTTTGGAATTTCTGTATTATCAATGTTAGAAGTAAAAGTGCGAAATCCTGTAGAAAGAGTGTTATATGATACAAATTTTGAGATAGGGTGGAGAGTACATGACCGAGGTTATTTTCTGAGAGCAATAGGTAAATCAATGTCCAAAGTAGAGGGAGAGGTCCCTTGTAGATTTGGAGCTATCACCGGTTCTGACTATCTTGGTGCTTCGAGTGTGAGGTTTTCATTGTACCTTGATTTTGGTTTTCTCGAGTAAACTAATATCTCTTTGCCGCATTGTTTTTCTTTATCTCCCCCTAAGTTTAAATTTTCTTCTGCAAATGGCATATTAGAACAAGTTGATGGAGTAGGTTCAGTGTTTGGGATGCACTCTAAGGGAGAAGAGAGATCAATTTTCAAGAACCGATCTTCATCTTCACTGACATTCTCCCCCTGAAGAGAGTTTTTTTGAAAGTATGGAGTATTCTCAGAAAAAGTGACATTAAGACTAACAAATACCTTTTTTGTTGTGGGATCATAGCATTTATAACCCTTCTGTGTAGGAGAATAACCGATCAGTACACATTTAAGAGCACGGGGATCTAGCTTAGTCCTATGATGTGAATGAATATGGACAAAAGCTGGTGAATGAATATGGACAAAATCTGTACAATCAAACACTTTTAGAGGTAAGGTTGAGTGAAGACGGGAGTGAGGAAAAAAATGTAGAAGTTTTTGGAGGGAAGATTTAAATGAGAGGATGCGACTTGGCATTCTATTTATAAGATAGGCTGAAGTGAGAATGACATCTCCCCAGAAGGTTTTAGGCATATTCATGGTGAACATTAGGGCACGGGCAACTTCGAGAATGTGCCTATTTTTATGTTCGGCAACCCCGTTTTATTGGGGAGTGTGAACACATGAACTTTGATGAATAATTCCATTCTCTTGGAGATAGGTTTTTAAGGTATTGTTGAAATATTCTGTGTCGTTATCCGTACGCAGAATTTGAATGCGTGTTTGGAATTGAGTTTGAATCATTAAATGGAAATTAAGAAAAACTGAGCGAACATCGGTTTTTCTTTTAACGTATAGACCGAACAAATTCGAGTATGGTCATCAATGAATGTAACAAACCATTTAGTATGTGTACGATTAGGGGTTTGCGAGGGTCCCCATAGGTCATTGTGAATCATGGCAAATGGTTTGGAAGGTTTGTATGTGGATATTGGGAACGAGGAACATTGATGTTTTGCAAGTTCACAAATTTCACAATGACGGTCATCATGAGTGTTGTTCGAAAAAATAGGGGGAAATACACGTTTCAGATATTGAAAATAGGAGGAACATCACAAATTTCACAATGAAGGTCATCATGAGTGTTGTTCGAAAAAATAGGGGGAAATACACGTTTCAGATATTGAAAATTGGGGTGACCCATTCTATAATGCCATAAAAATATTTCACTTATCTTAGGGATAAAAGCGGAATCGCAACTAGCAAATTGACGTTGTTTACTTGCATCAACTTCTTCAAAGTAATAGAGTCCCCCACACTCCTTAACCTTGACAATCGTCTTCCCCGACGATAGATCCTGAAAAACACAGTGAGAAGGGAAAAAATTAGCAGAACAATTGGATTTTTTCGTCAATTGACTAATGGACAATAAATTACAAGACAATTTTGGGACATGTAGAACAGATTCAAGTGTTATCAAATAGGAAATTCGAATACTCCCTTTTCCCCGCAACAGTGAAAGTGAGCCATCCGCAATTTTGATTTTGAGATTACCAAAGACATGGTGAATATGTGGTAAACAGTGGTAAGCGTCTCATCATGTGATCGACGCACCAAAGTCAATTATCCAGGGAACTTTGGATTGAGCGGCAGTTGTTTAGGGCCTTTAGAAACCCATCTCATGTGGGCCAAGGAATTTGATGGGCTAGGAATGAATACATGGGCTGACCTATTGGGCCTAATGAATTTGGACCCATTTATCGTTCTTTGTGAATTAACATCCATTCCATCTAGCCCAAATTTATTAGGCCTAATAGCATCTGCTAAACATGCCAAGACTCCATTACCAGGTGGCCTAATTGATTTATTAGGCCCAAAACATGCCAAGACATTAACTCCAGACGGCCCAGTTTCTCTGTAATTCTCTTCGGCCTTCCAGACGGCCCAGCTATCACCGGTTCTGACTATCTTGGTGCTTCGAGTGTGAGGTTTTCATTGTACCTTGATTTTGGTTTTCTCGAGTAAACTAATATCTCTTTGCCGCATTGTTTTTCTTTATCTCCCCCTAAGTTTAAATTTTCTTCTGCAAATGGCATATTAGAACAAGTTGATGGAGTAGGTTCAGTGTTTGGGATGCACTCTAAGGGAGAAGAGAGATCAATTTTCAAGAACCGATCTTCATCTTCACTGACATTCTCCCCCTGAAGAGAGTTTTTTTGAAAGTATGGAGTATTCTCAGAAAAAGTGACATTAAGACTAACAAATACCTTTTTTGTTGTGGGATCATAGCATTTATAACCCTTCTGTGTAGGAGAATAACCGATCAGTACACATTTAAGAGCACGGGGATCTAGCTTAGTCCTATGATGTGAATGAATATGGACAAAAGCTGGTGAATGAATATGGACAAAATCTGTACAATCAAACACTTTTAGAGGTAAGGTTGAGTGAAGACGGGAGTGAGGAAAAAAATGTAGAAGTTTTTGGAGGGAAGATTTAAATGAGAGGATGCGACTTGGCATTCTATTTATAAGATAGGCTGAAGTGAGAATGACATCTCCCCAGAAGGTTTTAGGCATATTCATGGTGAACATTAGGGCACGGGCAACTTCGAGAATGTGCCTATTTTTATGTTCGGCAACCCCGTTTTATTGGGGAGTGTGAACACATGAACTTTGATGAATAATTCCATTCTCTTGGAGATAGGTTTTTAAGGTATTGTTGAAATATTCTGTGCTGTTATCCGTACGCGAGAATTTGAATGCGTGTTTGGAATTGAGTTTGAATCATTGAATGGAAATTAAGAAAAATTGAGCGAACATCGGTTTTTTCTTTTAACGTATAGACCGAACAAATTCGAGTATGGTCATCAATGAATGTAACAAACCATTTAGTATGTGTACGATTAGGGGTTTGCGAGGGTCCCCATAGGTCATTGTGAATCATGGCAAATGGTTTGGAAGGTTTGTATGTGGATATTGGGAACGAGGAACATTGATGTTTTGCAAGTTCACAAATTTCACAATGACGGTCATCATGAGTGTTGTTCGAAAAATAGGGGGAAATACACGTTTCGTATATTGAAAATAGGAGGAACATCACAAATTTCACAATGAAGGTCATCATGAGTGTTGTTCGAAAAAATAGGGGGAAATACACGTTTCAGATATTGAAAATTGGGGTGACCCATTCTATAATGCCATAAAAATATTTCACTTATCTTAGGGATAAAAGCGGAATCGCAACTAGCAAATTGACGTTGTTTACTTGCATCAACTTCTTCAAAGTAATAGAGTCCCCCACACTCCTTAACCTTGACAATCGTCTTCCCCGACGATAGATCCTGAAAAACACAGTGAGAAGGGAAAAAATTAGCGTAACAATTGGATTTTTTCGTCAATTGACTAATGGACAATAAATTACAAGACAATTTTGGGACATGTAGAACAGATTCAAGTGTTATCAAATAGGAAATTCGAATACTCCCTTTTCCTGCAACAGGTGAAAGTGAGCCATCTGCAATTTTGATTTTGAGATTACCAGCACATGGTGAATATGTGGTAAACAGTGGTAAGCGTCATTATGTGATCGACGCACCAAAGTCAATTATCCAGGGAACTTTGGATTGAGCGGCAGTGTTTAGGGCCTTTAGAAACCCATCTGTGTGGGCCAAGGAATTTGATGGGCTAGGAATGAATACATGGGCTGACCTATTGGGCCTAATGAATTTGGACCCATTTATCGTTCTTTGTGAATTAACATCCATTCCATCTAGCCCAAATTTATTAGGCCTAATAGCATCTGCTAAACATGCCAAGACTCCATTACCAGGTGGCCTAATTGATTTATTAGGCCCAAAACATGCCAAGACATTAACTCCGTACGGCCCGGTTCTCTGTAATTCTCTTCGGCCTTCCAGACGGCCCAGCTATCACCGGTTCTGACTATCTTGGTGCTTCGAGTGTGAGGTTTTCATTGTACCTTGATTTTGGTTTTCTCGAGTAAACTAATATCTCTTTGCCGCATTGTTTTTCTTTATCTCCCCTAAGTTTAAATTTTCTTCGCAAATGGCATATTAGAACAAGTTGATGGAGTAGGTTCAGTGTTTGGGATGCACTCTAAGGGAGAAGAGAGATCAATTTTCAAGAACCGATCTTCATCTTCACTGACATTCTCCCCCTGAAGAGAGTTTTTTTGAAAGTATGGAGTATTCTCAGAAAAAGTGACATTAAGACTAACAAATACCTTTTTTGTTGTGGGATCATAGCATTTATAACCCTTCTGTGTAGGAGAATAACCGATCAGTACACATTTAAGAGCACGGGGATCTAGCTTAGTCCTATGATGTGAATGAATATGGACAAAAGTGGTGAATGAATATGGACAAAATCAGACAATCAAACACTTTTAGAGGTAAGGTTGAGTGAAGACGGGAGTGAGGAAAAAAATGTAGAAGTTTTTGGAGGGAAGATTTAAATGAGAGGATGCGACTTGGCATTCTATTTATAAGATAGGCTGAAGTGAGAATGACATCTCCCCAGAAGGTTTTAGGCATATTCATGGTGAACATTAGGGCACGGGCAACTTCGAGAATGTGCCTATTTTTATGTTCGGCAACCCCGTTTTATTGGGGAGTGTGAACACATGAACTTTGATGAATAATTCCATTCTCTTGGAGATAGGTTTTTAAGGTATTGTTGAAATATTCTGTGTCGTTATCCGTACGCAGAATTTGAATGCGTGTTTGGAATTGAGTTTGAATCATTAAATGGAAATTAAGAAAAACTGAGCGAACATCGATTTTTTCTTTTAACAGATAGACCCAACAACTTCGAGTATGGTCATCAATGAATGTAACAAACAATTTAGTATGTGTACGATTAGGGGTTTGCGAGGGTCCCCATAGGTCATTGTGAATCATGGCAAATGGTTTGGAAGGTTTGTATGTGGATATTGGGAACGAGGAACATTGATGTTTTGCAAGTTCACAAATTTCACAATGACGGTCATCATGAGTGTTGTTCGAAAAAATAGGGGGAAATACACGTTTCAGATATTGAAAATAGGAGGAACATCACAAATTTCACAATGAAGGTCATCATGAGTGTTGTTCGAAAAAATAGGGGGAAATACACGTTTCAGATATTGAAAATTGGGGTGACCCATTCTATAATGCCATAAAAATATTTCACTTATCTTAGGGATAAAAGCGGAATCGCAACTAGCAAATTGACGTTGTTTACTTGCATCAACTTCTTCAAAGTAATAGAGTCCCCCACACTCCTTAACCTTGACAATCGTCTTCCCCGACGATAGATCCTGAAAAACACAGTGAGAAGGGAAAAATTAGCAGAACAATTGGATTTTTTCGTCAATTGACTAATGGACAATAAATTACAAGACAATTTTGGGACATGTAGAACAGATTCAAGTGTTATCAAATAGGAAATTCGAATACTCCCTTTTCCTGCAACAGGTGAAAGTGAGCCATCTGCAATTTTGATTTTGAGATTACCAGCACATGGTGAATATGTGGTAAACAGGTGGTAAGCGTCTGTCATGTGATCGACGCACCAAAGTCAATTATCCAGGGAACTTTGGATTGAGCGGCAGTGTTTAGGGCCTTTAGAAACCCATCTGTGTGGGCCAAGGAATTTGATGGGCTAGGAATGAATACATGGGCTGACCTATTGGGCCTAATGAATTTGGACCCATTTATCGTTCTTTGTGAATTAACATCCATTCCATCTAGCCCAAATTTATTAGGCCTAATAGCATCTGCTAAACATGCCAAGACTCCATTACCAGGTGGCCTAATTGATTTATTAGGCCCAAAACATGCCAAGACATTAACTCCAGACGGCCCAGTTTCTCTGTAATTCTCTTCGGCCTTCCAGACGGCCCAGCTATCACCGGTTCTGACTATCTTGGTGCTTCGAGTGTGAGGTTTTCATTGTACCTTGATTTTGGTTTTCTCGAGTAAACTAATATCTCTTTGCCGCATTGTTTTTCTTTATCTCCCCCTAAGTTTAAATTTTCTTCTGCAAATGGCATATTAGAACAAGTTGATGGAGTAGGTTCAGTGTTTGGGATGCACTCTAAGGGAGAAGAGAGATCAATTTTCAAGAACCGATCTTCATCTTCACTGACATTCTCCCCCTGAAGAGAGTTTTTTTGAAAGTATGGAGTATTCTCAGAAAAAGTGACATTAAGACTAACAAATACCTTTTTTGTTGTGGGATCATAGCATTTATAACCCTTCTGTGTAGGAGAATAACCGATCAGTACACATTTAAGAGCACGGGGATCTAGCTTAGTCCTATGATGTGAATGAATATGGACAAAAGCTGGTGAATGAATATGGACAAAATCTGTACAATCAAACACTTTTAGAGGTAAGGTTGAGTGAAGACGGGAGTGAGGAAAAAAATGTAGAAGTTTTTGGAGGGAAGATTTAAATGAGAGGATGCGACTTGGCATTCTATTTATAAGATAGGCTGAAGTGAGAATGACATCTCCCCAGAAGGTTTTAGGCATATTCATGGTGAACATTAGGGCACGGGCAACTTCGAGAATGTGCCTATTTTTATGTTCGGCAACCCCGTTTTATTGGGGAGTGTGAACACATGAACTTTGATGAATAATTCCATTCTCTTGGAGATAGGTTTTTAAGGTATTGTTGAAATATTCTGTGCTGTTATCCGTACGCAGAATTTGAATGCGTGTTTGGAATTGAGTTTGAATCATTGAATGGAAATTAAGAAAAATTGAGCGAACATCGGTTTTTTCTTTTAACAGATAGACCGAACAAATTCGAGTATGGTCATCAATGAATGTAACAAACCATTTAGTATGTGTACGATTAGGGGTTTGCGAGGGTCCCCATAGGTCATTGTGAATCATGGCAAATGGTTTGGAAGGTTTGTATGTGGATATTGGGAACGAGGAACATTGATGTTTTGCAAGTTCACAAATTTCACAATGACGGTCATCATGAGTGTTGTTCGAAAAAATAGGGGGAAATACACGTTTCAGATATTGAAAATAGGAGGAACATCACAAATTTCACAATGAAGGTCATCATGAGTGTTGTTCGAAAAAATAGGGGGAAATACACGTTTCAGATATTGAAAATTGGGGTGACCCATTCTATAATGCCATAAAAATATTTCACTTATCTTAGGGATAAAAGCGGAATCGCAACTAGCAAATTGACGTTGTTTACTTGCATCAACTTCTTCAAAGTAATAGAGTCCCCCACACTCCTTAACCTTGACAATCGTCTTCCCCGACGATAGATCCTGAAAAACACAGTGAGAAGGGAAAAAATTAGCAGAACAATTGGATTTTTTCGTCAATTGACTAATGGACAATAAATTACAAGACAATTTTGGGACATGTAGAACAGATTCAAGTGTTATCAAATAGGAAATTCGAATACTCCCTTTTCCTGCAACAGGTGAAAGTGAGCCATCTGCAATTTTGATTTTGAGATTACCAAAGACATGGTGAATATGTGGTAAACAATTGGTAAGCGTCTCATCATGTGATCGACGCACCAAAGTCAATTATCCAGGGAACTTTGGATTGAGCGGCGGTGTTTAGGGCCTTTAGAAACCCATCTCGTGTGGGCCAAGGAATTTGATGGGCTAGGAATGAATACATGGGCTGACCTATTGGGCCTAATGAATTTGGACCCATTTATCGTTCTTTGTGAATTAACATCCATTCCATCTAGCCCAAATTTATTAGGCCTAATAGCATCTGCTAAACATGCCAAGACTCCATTACCAGGTGGCCTAATTGATTTATTAGGCCCAAAACATGCCAAGACATTAACTCCAGACGGCCCAGTTTCTCTGTAATTCTCTTCGGCCTTCCAGACGGCCCAGCTATCACCGGTTCTGACTATCTTGGTGCTTCGAGTGTGAGGTTTTCATTGTACCTTGATTTTGGTTTTCTCGAGTAAACTAATATCTCTTTGCCGCATTGTTTTTCTTTATCTCCCTAAGTTTAAATTTTCTTCTGCAAATGGCATATTAGAACAAGTTGATGGAGTAGGTTCAGTGTTTGGGATGCACTCTAAGGGAGAAGAGAGATCAATTTTCAAGAACCGATCTTCATCTTCACTGACATTCTCCCCCTGAAGAGAGTTTTTTTGAAAGTATGGAGTATTCTCGTAAAAGTGACATTAAGACTAACAAATACCTTTTTTGTTGTGGGATCATAGCATTTATAACCCTTCTGTGTAGGAGAATAACCGATCAGTACACATTTAAGAGCACGGGGATCTAGCTTAGTCCTATGATGTGAATGAATATGGACAAAAGCTGGTGAATGAATATGGACAAAATCTGTACAATCAAACACTTTTAGAGGTAAGGTTGAGTGAAGACGGGAGTGAGGAAAAAAATGTAGAAGTTTTTGGAGGGAAGATTTAAATGAGAGGATGCGACTTGGCATTCTATTTATAAGATAGGTCAAGTGAGAATGACATCTCCCGTAAGGTTTTAGGCATATTCATGGTGAACATTAGGGCACGGGCAACTTCGAGAATGTGCCTATTTTTATGTTCGGCAACCCCGTTTTATTGGGAGTGTGAACACATGAACTTTGATGAATAATTCCATTCTCTTGGAGATAGGTTTTTAAGGTATTGTTGAAATATTCTCATGTTGTTATCCGTACGCAGAATTTGAATGCGTGTTTGGAATTGAGTTTGAATCATTGAATGGAAATTAAGAAAAATTGAGCGAACATCGGTTTTTCTTTTAACGTATAGACCGAACAAATTCGAGTATGGTCATCAATGAATGTAACAAACCATTTAGTATGTGTACGATTAGGGGTTTGCGAGGGTCCCCATAGGTCATTGTGAATCATGGCAAATGGTTTGGAAGGTTTGTATGTGGATATTGGGAACGAGGAACATTGATGTTTTGCAAGTTCACAAATTTCACAATGACGGTCATCATGAGTGTTGTTCGAAAAATAGGGGGAAATACACGTTTCAGATATTGAAAATAGGAGGAACATCACAAATTTCACAATGAAGGTCATCATGAGTGTTGTTCGAAAAAATAGGGGGAAATACACGTTTCAGATATTGAAAATTGGGGTGACCCATTCTATAATGCCATAAAAATATTTCACTTATCTTAGGGATAAAAGCGGAATCGCAACTAGCAAATTGACGTTGTTTACTTGCATCAACTTCTTCAAAGTAATAGAGTCCCCCACACTCCTTAACCTTGACAATCGTCTTCCCCGACGATAGATCCTGAAAAACACAGTGAGAAGGGAAAAAATTAGCAGAACAATTGGATTTTTTCGTCAATTGACTAATGGACAATAAATTACAAGACAATTTTGGGACATGTAGAACAGATTCAAGTGTTATCAAATAGGAAATTCGAATACTCCCTTTTCCTGCAACAGGTGAAAGTGAGCCATCTGCAATTTTGATTTTGAGATTACCAGCACATGGTGAATATGTGGTAAACAGGTGGTAAGCGTCTGTCATGTGATCGACGCACCAAAGTCAATTATCCAGGGAACTTTGGATTGAGCGGCAGTGTTTAGGGCCTTTAGAAACCCATCTGTGTGGGCCAAGGAATTTGATGGGCTAGGAATGAATACATGGGCTGACCTATTGGGCCTAATGAATTTGGACCCATTTATCGTTCTTTGTGAATTAACATCCATTCCATCTAGCCCAAATTTATTAGGCCTAATAGCATCTGCTAAACATGCCAAGACTCCATTACCAGGTGGCCTAATTGATTTATTAGGCCCAAAACATGCCAAGACATTAACTCCAGACGGCCCAGTTTCTCTGTAATTCTCTTCGGCCTTCCAGACGGCCCAGCTATCACCGGTTCTGACTATCTTGGTGCTTCGAGTGTGAGGTTTTCATTGTACCTTGATTTTGGTTTTCTCGAGTAAACTAATATCTCTTTGCCGCATTGTTTTTCTTTATCTCCCCCTAAGTTTAAATTTTCTTCTGCAAATGGCATATTAGAACAAGTTGATGGAGTAGGTTCAGTGTTTGGGATGCACTCTAAGGGAGAAGAGAGATCAATTTTCAAGAACCGATCTTCATCTTCACTGACATTCTCCCCCTGAAGAGAGTTTTTTTGAAAGTATGGAGTATTCTCAGAAAAAGTGACATTAAGACTAACAAATACCTTTTTTGTTGTGGGATCATAGCATTTATAACCCTTCTGTGTAGGAGAATAACCGATCAGTACACATTTAAGAGCACGGGGATCTAGCTTAGTCCTATGATGTGAATGAATATGGACAAAAGCTGGTGAATGAATATGGACAAAATCTGTACAATCAAACACTTTTAGAGGTAAGGTTGAGTGAAGACGGGAGTGAGGAAAAAAATGTAGAAGTTTTTGGAGGGAAGATTTAAATGAGAGGATGCGACTTGGCATTCTATTTATAAGATAGGCTGAAGTGAGAATGACATCTCCCCAGAAGGTTTTAGGCATATTCATGGTGAACATTAGGGCACGGGCAACTTCGAGAATGTGCCTATTTTTATGTTCGGCAACCCCGTTTTATTGGGGAGTGTGAACACATGAACTTTGATGAATAATTCCATTCTCTTGGAGATAGGTTTTTAAGGTATTGTTGAAATATTCTGTGCTGTTATCCGTACGCAGAATTTGAATGCGTGTTTGGAATTGAGTTTGAATCATTGAATGGAAATTAAGAAAAATTGAGCGAACATCGGTTTTTTCTTTTAACAGATAGACCGAACAAATTCGAGTATGGTCATCAATGAATGTAACAAACCATTTAGTATGTGTACGATTAGGGGTTTGCGAGGGTCCCCATAGGTCATTGTGAATCATGGCAAATGGTTTGGAAGGTTTGTATGTGGATATTGGGAACGAGGAACATTGATGTTTTGCAAGTTCACAAATTTCACAATGACGGTCATCATGAGTGTTGTTCGAAAAAATAGGGGAAATACACGTTGAGTATATTGAAAATAGGAGGAACATCACAAATTTCACAATGAAGGTCATCATGAGTGTTGTTCGAAAAAATAGGGGGAAATACACGTTTCAGATATTGAAAATTGGGGTGACCCATTCTATAATGCCATAAAAATATTTCACTTATCTTAGGGATAAAAGCGGAATCGCAACTAGCAAATTGACGTTGTTTACTTGCATCAACTTCTTCAAAGTAATAGAGTCCCCCACACTCCTTAACCTTGACAATCGTCTTCCCCGACGATAGATCCCTGAAAAACACACGGTGAGAAGGGAAAAAATTAGCATAACAATTGGATTTTTTCGTCAATTGACTAATGGACAATAAATTACAAGACAATTTTGGGACATGTAGAACAGATTCAAGTGTTATCAAATAGGAAATTCGAATACTCCCTTTTCCTGCAACAGGTGAAAGTGAGCCATCTGCAATTTTGATTTTGAGATTACCAGCACATGGTGAATATGTGGTAAACAGGTGGTAAGCGTCTGTCATGTGATCGACGCACCAAAGTCAATTATCCAGGGAACTTTGGATTGAGCGGCAGTGTTTAGGGCCTTTAGAAACCCATCTGTGTGGGCCAAGGAATTTGATGGGCTAGGAATGAATACATGGGCTGACCTATTGGGCCTAATGAATTTGGACCCATTTATCGTTCTTTGTGAATTAACATCCATTCCATCTAGCCCAAATTTATTAGGCCTAATAGCATCTGCTAAACATGCCAAGACTCCATTACCAGGTGGCCTAATTGATTTATTAGGCCCAAAACATGCCAAGACATTAACTCCAGACGGCCCAGTTCTCTGTAATTCTCTTCGGCCTTCCGTACGGCCCACTATCACCGGTTCGACTATCTTGGTGCTTCGAGTGTGAGGTTTTCATTGTACCTTGATTTTGGTTTTCTCGAGTAAACTAATATCTCTTTGCCGCATTGTTTTTCTTTATCTCCCTAAGTTTAAATTTTCTTCGCAAATGGCATATTAGAACAAGTTGATGGAGTAGGTTCGGTGTTTGGGATGCACTCTAAGGGAGAAGAGAGATCAATTTTCAAGAACCGATCTTCATCTTCACCGACATTCTCCCCCCGAAGAGAGTTTTTTGAAAGTATGGAGTATTCTCGTAAAAAGTGACATTAAGACTAACAAATACCTTTTTTGTTGTGGGATCATAGCATTTATAACCCTTCGTGTAGGAGAATAACCGATCAAGACACATTTAAGAGCACGGGGATCTAGCTTAGTCCTATGATGTGAATGAATATGGACAAAAGTCGGTGAATGAATATGGACAAAATCTGTACAATCAAACACTTTTAGAGGTAAGGTTGAGTGAAGACGGGAGTGAGGAAAAAAATGTAGAAGTTTTTGGAGGGAAGATTTAAATGAGAGGATGCGACTTGGCATTCTATTTATAAGATAGGCTGAAGTGAGAATGACATCTCCCCAGAAGGTTTTAGGCATATTCATGGTGAACATTAGGGCACGGGCAACTTCGAGAATGTGCCTATTTTTATGTTCGGCAACCCCGTTTTATTGGGGAGTGTGAACACATGAACTTTGATGAATAATTCCATTCTCTTGGAGATAGGTTTTTAAGGTATTGTTGAACTATTCTCATCAAGTTATCCGTACGCAGAATTTGAATGCGTGTTTGGAATTGAGTTTGAATCATTGAATGGAAATTAAGAAAAATTGAGCGAACATCGGTTTTTTCTTTTAACAGATAGACCGAACAAATTCGAGTATGGTCATCAATGAATGTAACAAACCATTTAGTATGTGTACGATTAGGGGTTTGCGAGGGTCCCCATAGGTCATTGTGAATCATGGCAAATGGTTTGGAAGGTTTGTATGTGGATATTGGGAACGAGGAACATTGATGTTTTGCAAGTTCACAAATTTCACAATGACGGTCATCATGAGTGTTGTTCGAAAAAATAGGGGGAAATACACGTTTCAGATATTGAAAATAGGAGGAACATCACAAATTTCACAATGAAGGTCATCATGAGTGTTGTTCGAAAAAATAGGGGGAAATACACGTTTCAGATATTGAAAATTGGGGTGACCCATTCTATAATGCCATAAAAATATTTCACTTATCTTAGGGATAAAAGCGGAATCGCAACTAGCAAATTGACGTTGTTTACTTGCATCAACTTCTTCAAAGTAATAGAGTCCCCCACACTCCTTAACCTTGACAATCGTCTTCCCCGACGATAGATCCCGAAAAACACGGTGAGAAGGGAAAAAATTAGCGAATAATTGGATTTTTTCGTCAATTGACTAATGGACAATAAATTACAAGACAATTTTGGGACATGTAGAACAGATTCAAGTGTTATCAAATAGGAAATTCGAATACTCCCTTTTCCTGCAACAGGTGAAAGTGAGCCATCTGCAATTTTGATTTTGAGATTACCAGCACATGGTGAATCTGTGGTAAACAAGGTGGTAAGCGTCATTATGTGATCGACGCACCAAAGTCAATTATCCAGGGAACTTTGGATTGAGCGGCAGTGTTTAGGGCCTTTAGAAACCCATCTGTGTGGGCCAAGGAATTTGATGGGCTAGGAATGAATACATGGGCTGACCTATTGGGCCTAATGAATTTGGACCCATTTATCGTTCTTTGTGAATTAACATCCATTCCATCTAGCCCAAATTTATTAGGCCTAATAGCATCTGCTAAACATGCCAAGACTCCATTACCAGGTGGCCTAATTGATTTATTAGGCCCAAAACATGCCAAGACATTAACTCCAGACGGCCCAGTTTCTCTGTAATTCTCTTCGGCCTTCCTCTGTCGATGTTCTTGATCGATCTTCTGTGGGAGTTGGACTGGACGTGCGCCAGATGGAGAGGACCCATGGGTTGACTGGACGCACCCATGGGTTGACTGGACGTAGCCGGAATTTGAAAGGTTTAGGCATCTCTTCGCACCTTTCGCGACTGTGAACTGTTGTGTGATTGATTCAGAGTAGTGATTTGTTGTTTGGAACGAATTGAAGACATGGTTGGAGTCGCCTGAGGTTGGGCAGTCGACCGGTGGGAAGTTCCGATCACGGTGGTGGTCGGCAGTGACGATTCCGGCAGTTTTACCATTTTCGGGAAGCTCGTTGTCTGAATTGATTCCGGCCAAAAGGTAGGCTTTTTTAACTGAGGGTTTTTTCATCGTGACTTTGCCGAGTTTAGAATTACTCTGGCTCTGATACCATATTAGCAGAAATGTAAGAAATGATGATGAATTATTTTTGTATATTCCTCAATTAATTATTACAATACAATGAATCCAATTTATAATAATTCCTAATCTAAGAAAAGGAAAAGTTTCCTAATCTAAATAAGGTAAGCAATCAATAACGATTATATCACATAATACACGAGATTTCTACATTATCACTGCTGTGCTGCCCGGAGAAATCCATCCATGATGCGGTCCCTGCGAAGGTCCGTTGCTTGGGACGCTCGATTCGGCATTAATTTGCAACTTGTTCCAATTGTCTCCGCTAACGCTGTCACTTTGAAGTTTCAACCCCCAATTCCAAGCCGCAAGAGCAATTATGGGGCTGTAATTGCAACATGGGAAGTTGCATTCATAGCACATCAAATCAAGGGGAAAATGGTGGAAGATGGGAAGATGGCATCAATTAGATGTTGGGAAGGTGGATTTGGGTGATAGTGGATTGTGGAATAAGAGAATCACGCTTGGTATACAATCACGATTTACAATATAATTGACAATATGTCACGCGACATTCACTCATTTGACAGTTTTCACATCAATTTATTTTTGCAATTTTCACATCAATTTATTTCTGCAGCTACTAATTTTTTGACAACACATAATATCGTCATCCAATTTATCATTCAAATTGTACAAATAGATTAATTCTTATTAAAATCATTTAACGAGGTATTTATTTATACAAGTTAAAAAGAGTCTTACCTTAAACACATAAAGATACGACAATTCAACCTTCATTAAACTACATTATTAGATAAGATAATACAACAATTTTAACTTCAATAAACTACATCACTGCATTATAAAATTAATTCCATACTAGGAAGAGATTTTTTAAAACTTATTTATTTCACAAACTCATCTTCAATCAAACATTCTCTCAATAAAATAAATTTATACGTGAATCCATAATTTTTTATATTTTTTAATCACACAATTTGAAAAAAAAAAATCACTTTTCACAAAAACTATTCTAAAAGAAATCAACTATAAAACATGCTCTAAATATTTACAGATAAAATTATTTGGGAAAACGATGGTTTGAATAGTGATTTTTAGAAGAATGTGGAGTTAAACAATAGAGAAAAACTTTTTAAAACTTGTTTTTTTCAAAATCATTTTCAATTATAAATTTTATGAAATTCTTAACTTTTATCAAATATAATATTTCAACAATATATTTTATCAAAATGCACAAAAAAAGCACATTTTTAGTCAAACCAAACAGGGGCTAGATTTATGTTATTCTATCTTCTATGACAAAGGCACAAAGCAAAACTTGGTAAAGAACTATGGGTAGCACCAAAGTTTTCATGGTGCAACCGGTCCCTGGTGCAACAAAAATGTCTTCTAATTCTTAAATTCACAGTTGACTCTCTCTCTATCTCTATCTCGCTCTCGCTCTGTTCAAACTTCAAATCTCACTTCCCTTCCAATGCACTTCATCTGGGATCGTCATCTCCCCAAATTCTCACTGATTCAGATTGCTACGCTTCACCCTCCATTCTCTAATAATACCTAACTATTTCCCAACTCGCAGATTTATCGAAAACTCTGTTTGCATTCTCATATCGTGTTAACCCTATTAGAATTCCAGTCCAAACCCCAACGTCAATAGCAAAAAGGCTTAGCAGTGAAAAGAATAAGAAAATATGGTGGAAACCTTAACACCCACATCGAGTTCATCATGCTGGTGGCGGAGATGGTGGGTCCCAGTCATTCATAATCATAATCATAATCATCGCCGTTGGATCTCCACAATTACCAATTTTTTATCTACCCATAAGACCTTCCTGATCGCCCTTTGGTTTGCGTTCTTCTTCACTTTGTTTTACTGGCAGCGGGATGCCGCAACCGGCGGACTCTTACTCTTCAGGAGGACATTTCCGTCCCGGTCGCTACCCAAGCTTCGCCCTGTGGCGTTTAACTTGACGGACTTTGGGGCTGTGGGTGATGGGGTCACTGTCAATACGGCGGCGTTTGAGCGGGCGGTGAGGGCCATCTCGAGGCTCGGGAAGAAGGGCGGCGGGCAGCTTGATGTGCCGCCTGGTTATTGGCTTACTGCGCCATTCAATCTAACTAGCCATATGACTCTGTTCCTCGCTGAGGGTGCTGTTATTCTCGGTATCAACGTGAGTAATTCTTGGTGTCGGTTTATTTTAATGGCTTTGATCTTTTCCTGTTCGGAAATCGGATGAATTCATTAATTTTAATATGAGTGAGTTATATTTAATTGCAGTGTTAAAAAAATTATAGATTTTGAAATTTAAATTCATTTTATGAATGTTAACTGATCATAATTGGATTGTTGGTTCATTTTGGTAATGTGAGCTATATACCCAGGTGGCACATTTTTTGAAGAAATCTTTATTTTGTAAATTTTGGTTTATAATCTATGTTGAACGTATCAACAAAACATATTTAGCCTCAAGCCTCAGCACTGAGTGGGATCTCGAATATCTTTCTATAATGTCCTTATATTCTTCTCATGGCAACACATATATAGGTTATCTTCTATCCAATGGCTGGCAAAGAAATGCAATGAATATGAATTTTACCCAGCTGTGACACTAATCAAGAAAGAGACATTAGGCATATTGCGCAGCTCCTTTTCCTTTTTTGGCACCCCTTTAGGTTCATTACTAGATTTACCGGAAGATTAAAAGCAACTAGATCCTCAAAAATCATCAAAGACTTTGTTGTTCGTGTTGTTTTACGCTTCCATTTTCTTACCTGTACTAAAGACTAACGAGATTGCATCACTCTTATGAATAAGTTCTCTTTAGGTCTGCACAAAATATTTCCGTTTGCAATTATTTTATTTGCATTCACGGTTTGCATATGGTGCAATATCTTCAAAATACTGTAAATTGAGTCAAAATTTAAAACTTTATTTGCTATGGATTGAAAAGACAAGGGAAACGTTTGTATGTTTACAGTGGTGCAACCAAGAATTATCTTGAAGAAAATTCTAAGCACAATAAGTTACTTCATAAATAATTACGGGCAAAACCACTCATACATAAATGGGAGTTTTAGATGCTTTCTTTTTATAATTTTCGCACTGAGACATTCTTTGCATCACATGTTCTAATTAAGAGTATTTCTTAAAAATTGAGAAGAGTGTAAAAATGGTAATCTACATATATAGATTTGTTGATATGATACCTTGTATTTGACTTCTATTTATTGAAAAATGATAAATCACTTTTACATGATTGCATTCAATTAGGGGAGAGTAGGAAGGGTTCGACATGCAATATATATGTGTGTTTATTCATGAAACTTGTTGGTGATTGATCTTGGACTGCAAATCACGTCATAGTGGAACGGGCATACCTTCCAATACGTTGAATACACAGTCCAGCTGCTTTTACAACATCTTCCTTCAAGATTGATGTCTAATGCAAAATTTTCCCCCATATTGCTTTTGATTTTCTAACTAAAGAAATAACTTAATAAAATTCTGATGTAGAAGAAGTTTTCTTCTCTGTTGTAGCCCTTCTCTCTTCTCTCCTTCCCCCATTCTCTATATTATCTCTCTTCTGTTGAACGTACTGTGCAGCCTCAAATTCTCTCAAACACCTTACATATAATAATAGTTATCTAGGGAGAAAATCCTGCAAGTCTCGTTCAGTTTCACTCAGTAATAAAGCTGAACATAGAATGTCGATTGTTATTTCAATTTATATTCCCATTGTTCATGGCCACACCCAAGCTTTTAGAAAAAAGTTTGATTAAATTTCTACGCCTTTGGAAGTGTGGATGAATTGAATATGGTATGCAAAGAGGATTTTTTTTTTTTTCTGAAAAAAAACAAGACTTTTATTGTTGTTAAAAAAATTGTTCGTTGATTATTGAAGTTGGGTTTCAGGTTTTCATGCTAGATAGCATAGATGCAATTGGTTCTTAAAGGTAACTGATAAATGTGCATCATATCTCTTGGTGATTTCAACAATGTTCTAGCACGTAGCATTCTCTGCTTTTTTAAAGATAAACCATTGCTGTCCTTTATTTGACATGTTTTATGTAATATTTCTTGAACGTCGTTTATGATTTTTATTCTGCTTAAAAGTTGTACAAGTCCTGAAAGTTTCAAAATTTCATGATTCTTGTAATTGAGAATATTAGTTTCTGTTTCTGTTTCCATTTGCAATATTCTGTAGGATGAGAAGTATTGGCCTCTGATGCCTCCATTGCCTTCGTATGGGTATGGAAGAGAGCATCCCGGACCGAGATATGGAAGTTTAATTCATGGTCAAAATCTCAAAGATGTTGTAATTACAGGTGAGCATTTTAGCTGGAGTTTATTGTTTCCTTTTAGAGCAATTCATTTATTATATTATATTATTTTGGTTGGGGATCGAGGTGAGTGGTTCAGGTAATGAGGATGTTCCTTGTACAGATTTATGATTTTAACCATTGACCTTGGCATTATTATACCAAGTACCAACTCTATGTAGACTTTTTAATTGTGAAAGAACATTATTGCTTGTTATTAGGGAAGTGTAGAAAGAGGGTACTCTTCAATTCCCTTCATTTTAGTCCAATCAAATGTTAAATTCAGGTAAAATGTACTCCACTGATTAGATTTGGTTGTTAAAAAAGAGCTTAGTAGTAGGAAAGTTACTTTTCCATCTAAAATGAACAAATACTCCTCCCATATCAGAAATAGATACAGCTGCATGTCAGTGCAACTTGCAACCTAAACTTGTTCTGCATTAAAAGGAGAATAAAACACTAAAACTTTAAAAGCTAATAAACTAAAGAATAATAATTCCACAATGCTCTTGGTTCTCAGATATCTTTGTAAATTGGTATTAATGATATTTTCTTTTGGGATAGGGAACGTTATAAACATTTTAAGTGGTAATAAGAAATATATAATACTTCAATGTCTTGCTGAGATTGAAAACTTTTAATGTGAAATCATTATCATTTAACTTGGTAGTTTATTTTTGCCGGACACACTTTGGGCGCTGATTTAGTTATCTATGTATTTGCTTACATTTTACTTGGTAAATGCTTTTTAAGCTTAAAGTTACACACACAAATGCACGCATTTACGAAAGCTTTGATAAAGAAGGTTTCCCATGTCATGAGGCTTTGTCATCTTGTCTCACCCTGTCCATGTCTGTTCGACATGGAACACGATTACCTCGTTCTGTCTCCCTGACTGACTTTGTATGTTTCCTTCAAAGATACCCTAGTTTCGTGAGCAAAGGAAGCTCAGAAAGTCTCAATTTCTTTTTGGTCATGCCTGATCTATTCACATATAGAAACCGATAAATCTAAATTGATATCTGGTGATGCACTAACCTTTTTCTACCATCCATGGGTTTAAGTCTTATAGTCAAGATTGTGATGGTGCTTTGTGTAAATGTAATTATATGCTATACGTCTGAATGCATGTATACTATTCCTGATAACAGGGCATAACGGCACCATTAATGGCCAGGGTCAAACGTGGTGGACGAAGTACCGACAGAAGCTTCTTAACCACACCAGAGGACCGCTTGTGCAGATTATGTGGTCTAGGGATATTCTGATATCTAATATAACATTACGTGATTCTCCCTTTTGGACTCTACATCCCTACGACTGCAAGAATGTGACAATTAGAAATCTTACAATTTTGGCACCCATCTTTGAAGCTCCAAATACTGATGGCATAGATCCAGGTAAGTTTGTTCTTTTGCTTTGTCTTCTATCTGGTTATTGAATGTACAAGCCTTACCTATTGTTTTGAACTTGAATTTATGATCTCAATGCTGAAAATGCAATTAACAGCACCTACCATACTTCTACTGTTGCTATCGTGGTGGATATTCATATTTTGCGTAGCTTCTTTATACCTATGTATTTATTTTTGTATCGTCTCATTCGGTTAAACAGATTCGTGCGAAGATATGGTAATTGAGGACTGTTACATAAGTGTGGGAGATGATGGTATAGCAATAAAGAGTGGCTGGGATCAATATGGGATAGCTTATCGACGGCCTTCAGTGAATATACTGATCCGAAACCTTGTTATTCGCTCCATGGTCAGGTGAGAGATTCCATGTACTCTTTTATCACGAAATTCTCTATTCTGGTTGTAGGCTGCATATGTATTTACTTTGCAGCCAGTTTCAATTTCTTACAAGCTTATAGATGTACATATTCTTCATTTTTAGATGAATGTCTAGTTTAACATTTTGTTGTTTGCTTCTATTGAAACATGTCATGGATTTCATTCCGTTTGATGTAACACTGTTTACGATGTGTACGTTTAGATAGTGATTGAATTATACCTTCCTGAATAACAGTGCAGGCATATCAATAGGCAGTGAGATGTCTGGTGGAGTGTCAAATGTCACTGTGGAAAATGTCCTCATATGGAACTCCAGACGTGCTGTTCGGATCAAGACAGCCCCCGGAAGAGGAGGATATGTTCGAAATATAATTTATAGGAATCTGACATTTGATAATGTTCGCGTGGGGATTGTCATCAAGACAGATTACAATGAACATCCAGATGCAGCGTTTGACCCTAAGGCTTTTCCAATACTGGAGGACATAAGCTACACTTCAATACACGGCGAGGGAGTTCGTGTTCCGGTCCGTATTCAAGGTAGTGAAGAAATTCCTGTCAGGAATGTCACTTTCTGGGATATGTCGGTAGGAATTACTTATAAAAAGAAGCACATATTCCAGTGTGCTTTTGTTGAAGGTCGTGTTATAGGGACCGTATTCCCAGCTCCCTGTGAAAACCTCGATCTGTACGACGAGCAAGGTCACCTGATAAAAAAATCAACCTCTCAAAATGTATCAGATATAGATTATGATTTTTGATTGTGATAGGGCAAGGGCAATATGCTGAGATGAGCAATTTCAATTTCCTTGTTCTGTATTTATTTTTCACGCCATCTTCCTTTTTGTAACTTTACATGCTTTGTATATACAGCATAATACAGTGCAATATACACAACAGTGGTACTTTTGAATTAGATTTTTATGTTTTAGTTAATCAGGATGATCAAATCATATTTTGTGGCCTTTTGCCTACCATGAATTTTGCATTTTGTATTTTTATATATTATATTCTGGTGGGGTAGAACTATAAATGTAGCTATTTATGTTGGTTAGTAGATGGTGGTTCTACATTTCATAATGCTTTGCTTTAAAGGGAGTTATTGAGCTAGTTTGTCTGATGTGAAACATGTTCTTACTAATTTGCACTCCAAAAGGACTATCCAAAATTTCTCTCAAAATCTCTATGGGCCTTAAGAAATTGGGGAATAAATTTGGTGGGCCTCCACAGAATGAGGTAGATATTGGGGTAGGACCAAATAATAATGATACTGGTCTCTTATTGATCCATTGGTGAAATTTGATTCAATAGATCACTTTAAGCCTCTGTTTGTCTACCATTAATCTAAAAAATTGTTTGCTACAGTAAGATTCTCCATCACACATTCACCCAATAAAATATTCTGCACACAAACCAATAAAGTTACTTTAATTTTCAAACACACATTCTCCAAAAAATACTATTCATTATACAAATTTTCTCCCAATAATGGGAGACAAACAAGCTCTAAAATCGAAATGTTAAGACGAGGCAATAGAAATTTGCAGCACATGAAGTATTTACGAGTTCACTGTGAGGAGGAATGAGTAGGGTATAGTTTCTTTCAGTATATCTTTCTATCTTCACGACTTGATAATTTGTCTATCTATTGACTGCTTGTAATTTCTTTACTTTTTTTTTTTATCAATAAACACTACTCCTTATGGGGTGTGTTGATTAAAATAAAAGTTTATAATCTAGTTGCTTAACTTATTGTCCAATTAGGTTTGCATCTCAATTTTCGGTTTTTTGTGTTGAATTCATTTTTAGTTTTCTGTTTTGATGATTCATTTTAAAATTGCAGAAAATGTGTTTAGTTTATTATTCTGAAAAATTATTTTTCAAAACAGAAAACTTGAAAACACGTTTAGTTTGGAATTTTTAGAAATTATTGTATAACAATTTATTCAATAATTTGATTATTCTAATAAAATAAAATATTTTTATGCTAATCTATTATTAAATATTATATATACATTATATAGTGGATGAATCTTATAAAATGAAATTCACTACAAAAATAAATACAAACAAATAATAAATTGACTGAGCGAGCAAAAGTTAGGAAATAAACTTCATTATACATTTCTTCCACGTTGTTTAAGATGTTAAGGCACATCATTGAATAAGGACCGGACTAGTGGCTTCACCATCCTTGATTGATTAGATGATTTCTTTGGATGAATGCAAGATTTTCTTTCAATTACAGCGTCCTGATTTTAGTTTTCTCGTTCCTCATACAAATTATAAATGACCATTGCACCATACACACTTTATTTATAAAGCGTTTATTTGTGCTTATAATTTGGATTATATTCGTAAATTTGAGTGAATATTTACTTAATTTAGTGTAAATATTATTATTGTAGGGAAAATTCGGACCTGGAGTCATTTGAAGCAAAATGACACTTTTTTTAGCCTAATTAGAGTGGAGTTGGAGCAGTTGAAGGTTGTTTCGATAGTACAAAATTAATAAGAAGCATTAAAAGAGCAATTAGAGAAAAGTCGCAGGTTTTAGAAGTGAAATTCTACTCATTTGAGGACTAAATTTCCGTTTTCAGAACTTGCAAAGGACCAATTTCAGAAGATTATTGGGGTTTGGGAACCAACATGAAAAGCTTTCGAAATTTTCGTGATCAATATCGAAGGTTAGGAGAAAAATTATGAAGCACGGGCCAAATTGAAGTAAGTTGGAAAGTTTAGGATTCATTGCGGTTTACAAATAAAATTTCTATACGTTTCATCGGAGTTTTTCATAATTATTCATGTCTGTAAACAAATGTCAAAAATATGTTTATGACTTAGCCCTCTTTGGATTAAAATTCAATTAAAATTTCAAGTTAGAATCAACATTTAATTTTAATTATACATTTCATGAAACTCACAATTTCTCGACAATATATTTCATCAATTTTATGACTTATGTTTTAAATTTATCATGCTAAATATAATATTTTAAGAGTATATGTTTAATAAATATAAAAAGTTGTATACTTCTATCTTTAACTTTATCCAGACGTATTTAATTTTTTTTTTCTTTCAACTTGTCGACAATTTTAAAAAGTCGTCATTTTGTTTACGATTCGACTAACGAGTACATTAAACTTATATATAAGTATTTTTTTTTTTCTCTTTTATTCGATCCAAATAACTTCCGAAAACTATTTTTTTCCAATTTTAAAAAATCCCAAAGTCAAAATTGAAAGAGACGTTTCTTGTAATTATTACTTACTATATGGACCACAGAAATTAAAATAATTGAAAAAAGAATACCACGTGCTATTCGTGCCCGTATAAAAAAATATCCCAACTTTTTTGACTATTAGAGTAACGACTGAAAATTATTCATCAATAATACACGTCTCTTACAGACTAAGCCCCGTGTTGTATCTTCGATAATTAGATTTTTAATATATTTTGATTAAAAAAATTATGAAATATGTGGTTAAAATGGTGAATCCTATAAAATATAGGTTAAGTCCCTGTTTGGTACACATTTTTTCAAAATATATTATTTCAAAATTCATTTTCAACCACGCATTTTTCAATAAAATAATATTTTTCATCACATCAATAACTTTTCATTACTTTTTAACCACATATTTCTCATCATATCACTATTTAAAATACATTATTTTTTCTTAATGAGGTTGGAGCATCTCCCACGCATTCTATTAATTGTAGTCTAAATGGCTAATAAGTTAAAATACTTACAGTTTACGTGACATTGATATTTTAGCCCCGTTTGTTCCCCGTTATTTGAACACAAGAATTAATTTTGTGCCCCTTTTTTTCCAACATATAGGTCCCATTGTGAGGTAAAAAGTCAAAAAAAATCAGACGCTACATTTGTAACAATTGGAAAAGGTATTAAAATGAGGAAAAAAATTGGAAACAAACAGCGCCTTAATAAATTATTGTGTCAAAACATTGGCAAAATTGGTCTTAAGCGAATTCTATCACAACTCAATATTACGGCCTATATATTTTTATTTACCCTAAAATAAATAACATGAAAACGAAGAAGGTGAAAATCCAATACTCTGACGGCAGAACTATAATAAAATAAATTGTTGAGTTGACATGTCTAAAAATTATTAAATTGAGTATTATTTATTTATTTATTTATTTATTTATTATTATTATTGTAGAACAAGACTGGATCAATCTGGACTAATTGATTTTGGTCTCTTCAATTCTACCATTATTGAATGATTGTACGCATAAATTTTCTATTACAAAAACACAATCTAAATCATGTAGGGGTTGTTCTCTCTGCCCTTTTTAGCCCCTTTTTTATTTTCGATTTTTCAAAAGAATGAAAACACGTTTATTTATCTATTTTCAAAAATGAATTTTCGAAAACGAGTTTAAAATTTTTTTTTAAAAAATCGAAAACGGCAAAAATATCGTTTTGGGTGTTTTCAATTAAAAACAAGCCAAAATTTTCAAAATACGTTTTGGGTGTTTTCAATTTAACGTCACTCCAACCACGAAACCACGACCAACGCCGCCTGCACCACACCACCACAAAAACCACCGTCGCCCTTGCACCACACCACCACCACAAAAACGCCAGATCCGCCGCCACCTGTAGATCACCATCGCCACAAGCTGCAGATCGCACACCACCACCGCACAGCACGCACCCAACCACTGCACACCACAACCGCACCCAAACCAACCATCGAATAAAAAAAATGACGAAGAAGCACATAGAACAGCAACGTCCCAGGGAGCGCCGCTCGTAGGGAGATCGCCAAAAGCGCAGGTCTTCGGGTGCATCAGCGATCGCAGGGAGCATCGAGAGAGAGAGAGAGAGAACGTTTTCATTTTTTTATTTTCGAAAAAAAAAAATTCAAAATGTAAAAGAACACATTTTCAATAATATCAAAATGGACATTCAAAACACAAAATCGAAAATGAATTCACAACTAAAAACTAAAAACTCAAATACAAAGAGAACAACCCCTTAATATTCACCCCTCATTTTGTCATGGCCACTTGCTAACCCAACTAGTAAACACTGAACAGAGTATGTTAGTTTCGGTCAATTCGATTTGAATTTAATAACTCCAATAATTTTTTTATACATTTTTTTATTCAAAATCTGTATGTGAAAGATCTGTGTCCAATGTATATATTCCCTTGACCTACGCAAACCGTGACAAGTTGATTTTTTTTGGTAACGTGTCGCTATTCAATTAAATTATGGCTTAATTTTTTGTAGGTCTAATTTTATGCAAATCTGACTATGAGAACCTGTGTTTGCCTTTCTTGAATTTTGGTCTCTCGTGCCGACACAAGTCAGAGTCAGAGTCACGTGATTTGGAATTCTCTTTCATTATTATTTTTCATTCAACTTTAGGAAATAGTCGAATACACGTTTATTTCATGAAATTTTTTTAGTGATTTCGATTGCCTTCAATTTAATTATTCAACTTAAAATTTGATCATTTTTTTCTATGATCGTGATCTAAGCTATGGGTTAATTCCACTATGACTCAATGCTTGTTTGATATAAAAATTAATATTTAATTGATATTCATAATTAAAGTTCCTCTCGTGGGCAAAAACTACTGATTGAATGCCAAATAACTGTTGAGTCGTGTATTCATCCACCATGTTGAATTTGTTAGTCATAATTACATACGAAGATTATCAAATTGAAATAAAAATATGAATAGTTTGATCAAGGTAAAACAAATTAAAATTTAGTAATTCAAATGAAATTGTATGGTCACATAATGGAAACTGGTCATGCTCGAAGTCGTTACCTTAACTACAAGAAGGGAATGTCGAATGGAGGGCTCTTTTGATTCGGAAGAGTTAGCAAGAAGTTCAAGATCTCATTTGTGATCTTCTTCTTCGTGAACCTAATGCCAAGCAAATATTATTGTAGATGCTTCAAACAATTTTGTCTACTCCATATTATTATATCTCTATAGTCAATAATTTTATATGAGGAACTACTGAACTCAATCACATGTATATTTACCCACAAATTATCATTTCTTTTGCTACAATTAAAATTAAACCACAAACCCTTTATTTGGGCTACTTTGTGCAAAGCTATTGTTCGTAAGGCAGTCAATTTTCTCCTTTTTGTTTTTTTTTTTCCGTTTTTCGGATGCTTGTAAATGAAGCTTCCCATGTTTATATTATGAGGAAATGCATCGGATGCTTAGTGCTTTCATAAAATTTAAATAATATTCACTTAACCTACCAAAACATTGACAACTTGAAGTTTTTGAACCGTTTATCTTGGACAATTTCCTTTACAAGAAACACATATACCTTTTTTTTGAGAAGAAGAAACACATATACTAGTGGAAGCAAATTCTTGGCCACAAGTATTGTCAAATAATACTTGGTCTTGGACTATGATTCCTTTATATTGTAGTTTGATTGGTTAGGCATCATCAATGATGTGGGGATTCTTCAATCAATTGAAAATTGATATTCTGACTTTCTTTAGATATAGATTAATATTAAAGAATTCCGTGTCATCAATCTTAAGTTTCACTGCTTGAAATGAATTCTCGTTACTCCTACTTGATTACCGATATATTGGGATCCTTAAACTTTGAATAATTCTTGGTGTACATATAGAGGTATCCACACCTTCACATGAGGTGAAACAGGTGTGGACACCCTCATGCACCAAATTTTATGTACATGTAGCATGTCTATTAAACTTTTTCAACAAAATATAAATGTGTTTTTGTATAATTACATATTTATTTTATTATACTTTAATTATTTGTATATACCTCATATTTTTATCATATGTAATAATTATATTTCATCAAATAAATCTTTTTAGAACTATATTTTAATTAAATTATCATAGCATAATTATTTTTAATATATAACACGTTTTTTTTAATTTATTTATTTAAATCACACATTATTTGTAATTTTTTTTAATATGATTTAACATGTCAACCATAGTTATTAGATCAAATCCAAGCATCGACCCGATTAGGGTACTGGGTCTCAGTTTACTGATCAGACATGTGGATCATTGCTTAAAAATTCTAGAAAGAGGGGGGGGGGGGGGGGGGGGGGTTGGATAAGGGCAGTAAAAGTCTCAAACTTTTCACAAACCTTTAATTTGTTGTAGTTGTGATCCCTAACATTTCCAAATGTTGCAGGTGAAGTCCTTTTAAACAGTTTTCATTCATAATTCTGTCAATTAATTAAAAATTTAACTTTGACTGCATTTTTTATACTTTAAAAAGTGGTAAAAGAGTAACTTTCAATTTATCATATTAAATAATTAAATATAAAATATAAAAAACACATACACACAACACAATCGTCTTCTTCCTCTCAACCCTCACCCACCCCACCTCAAATCTAAAATCAACATTGACCATCGCCACCTCCACCTCCACCTCTACCTCCACTACAAGCTTCAACAACCGATAATAATGATTCTATTACTAATGTTACTACCTCTGGCAACTCTTCAACCATTGCAGTCCGAAAAATTGCGAAGTGGGTTTTCAAAATTCCTGCCAAAATTGCCTTTTGGGTAAATTTCACAAATAGTCACTGAAATTACATCAAAGTTTCAAAACGATCACTGAAGTTTGAAAGTTGCAGAAACGGTCATTTAACTTTCATGCTGTTTCAGAATTGGTCACTGAGGTAAGTTTTAGGACTTTTATGTTCTAATTGCAATCTAAGCACCAAAACACGATCACTTAAAAGTTGGAGGACCTCAACTTCAAAATTCATTCAAAATTCACTCCTCCAAGCTCTCCAGCGAGGGACGACTCCTCCAAGCTCCACCGCCACATATGGAGCCAAAATCAACCACCATCTGGCCAATATGGCCATCAGATTCTACCACCACCTCATTGCCCTCTACAACAACCACCCTACCGTCGCCTTCAACCCCACTGGAATCAGCAGCAAAATTGGTTTAAAAAACCAGATCTGCCGAACTCTTCTCCTACCGAAAATCACCATTTTAGCCACACCCATGGTCGTGCATCACATCCGGTCATTAGCCCTCATCCAGAAGATCACAACCATTGTCATACGTCAACCAATATAAATTGCTTGGATTTGGGGGCTCGCGAGGCGCATCGAGATGTCCCATTCATCAACGCGGTTACTATTACAAACATTTGAAGGTCTTTCATACCATGGGTTGCCCAGCTAAACCTAACCAAGTATTCATATAAAGGTTCATCTCTCTCTTATACAACCTGCATCAACCCAATGCCTATCTTCTTCTTCCTCTTGCTACTTAATAAGTGTGCCACAAAACTTCTAGAGAGCTCATAAAATGTTTTGATATACCAGGGGTACCAAAGTTGCTATCTAGTCTATGGCCTTTCTCCTTAGTATCGGGGGAAAAGACCTGCACATTATCGTGTCCGAGGTTGTATAGAGTCTCATCAAATCAATGAAGGTCCGCAGGTGGTCAAGCGGATCAGTGACTCCGTCATACGCCTATATCATAGGCTGTTTGAAGTCTTTCGGTAGAGGAATTGCTATGATCTCGGATGCAAATGGGTCTTCTTCCATAACCATTTGTCTGCGTCTGTCTTTCCTCTTAGATAATGTATCGTCTATCTTCTAGGCCATCATTTTCTCCATCTTTCATTCCAATTCTACCATGAGATGTAGAACTTGCAGAACCACGACTTTAGTAGTCCCCAAGTTTCTTGCTGCTAGATGAATAACTTTGCTTTTATGTTCAGTGCTTCCCAAAGACAGGGCTAATGAAATGGTTATGAAACAAACCTCCGTGCCGTCATGGCGGCCTAATGTCTTTCTGCTACTTAGATAAACAAATATTACCTGCAAAATGAGGTAGGAGCTTTCTCCCTTGTTGTACATCCGACGTGAGAATTAGTAGAGGATTCGTAAATGTAAATTAAGGAAGGAAAGATAAAATGTGTATTCAAATAACCGAAACTTTTCAGATACATACTTGTCTCGCCTTATCACTATTTAGAAAGCCATATAGCTATTGGGCGGTTATTGTGCCACGTGTCCCACGTTTCATCTCCCACCACTCCCACGTTCTGAGGGGAGGACATCCACATTTCCAGTGGTTAGTTGTGTTCATAATAACCGTTAAATGGTTCTCACCCAAGTTATGACTATTTTATGGTTAAGTATTGTGTTGGGCTAGTTGTGGTAGAGAACTTCATAATGAACGTAGAAAGCCTCATAGTTGTAGACGACTTAGTATGAACGTAAAGAACCTCATAATGATCGATGACCTTATAATGATAGACGGCCTAGTGTGAACTAGAGAGTCTCATAGTAGTAGACGACCTAGTATGAACGTAGATACCTCATAGTGGTAGACGACTTCATAATGGTTGATGGCCTAATATGAATGTAGATGACCTCATAGTCGTAGACGGTTTAGTAGAACGTAGAGGGTTTCATAGTGGCCGACAGTCTCATAATAGTAGACGACCTAGTATGAATGTAGAGGACCTTATAGTGGTCGACGATCTCATTATGGTATACGTCCTAGTATGAATGTAGAGGGTCTCATAGTAGTAGATGGTCTAATATGTAATGCTCGACGTAGAGTGTCTATTGAGTAGTTTTCACCTTGTTAACTGTCGTAGATGATTATTGATGCTATCTAATATCAAAATGTTTAGTGAAAATTCAATCGTTAAGGATGAAATTCACAGGTTAAAATTGTCGTTTGAACTCTGATGCGAGGTAAAAGGAACAAAAGACGTTAACGGGAGAGTCAAAAGGGACATACGGCGTAAGTAAATGGATAAAATAAGGACGAAGTCCAACATACCAAAGAATACGTAAAATACACGCCGCTTCTACAGATTATGCGGTAAAGCCCAAAGGACACGTGATTTAAATGGAAGCTTGAATTTTAAAATTCAAAATAAATAATAATATTATAATAACATATATTCCTCGTGCTTTATTATCACCAGAAACCATACGCCTCTATAGGTCACCCTATAAATGTAAAAAATCTCTCGGACCATTCATTTATCAATCAAATCGTAGAGCAACTGATTTTTATCTTGAATGTTATTTTTGATTTTCGGAGAATAAATGGGTTCATCAGAATTAGTGGCTTCCGTTATGTTTTCCGGCCATCATTTGGGAGGGATGAAGGGATTTGGTAGCGGTAGTCTTGGATTTACGACTCAGGATTTTGAATTCAATGGTATTTTCATTTTCTTTCCCTTTTTTTAGTAGTTTGATGTATGAGTTGCTTGGATTTAATTTTAAATTATTTCCATTTTCTCGTAAAATTTTCTGGTTTTGGAACCAACAGAGAGAAGAATTCTGAGTTTTTTTGGTTGAAACAGGGGCTCCGACTGGGACAATGAATTTATTGTCGACGATGGATAAATCGGGTGCTCCGACCCAAATTCTATCCGCTCTACCTCAGTATATCGGCGGTTGTGGTTCTACCTTTAGCACAGCAGAAGCTCAGAATAAAACTCTTAATAGGTTCATTTTTTCAGATGACCACTTCAAGTTTCGTTTCTTTTCTTTCTTTCTTTTTTTTCGGGGGTCTTAGTTCGATTTACATGTACGAAACAGATCTGAGCCAGAAACTGCACAGATGGTGATATTCTATGCGGGTCGAGTACATGTGTTTAATGACTTTCCAGTGGACAAGGCAAATGAAATTATGATGGTAGCCACTGGACAGAACCAGTCCACCACCGCTGTTCCGCCGCCTTATATGGTGCCAAGTCCAGCTGAATCCACCACCAACAACATTTCAGTTGCTGCCCCCGGTTTTGACCGCCTTCATTACACTCCTCGTTCACCCCTTGGTTCAAGTAAGCTATATTCACTAATAATTTTCTAATTTGTGAGGTAAAAATTCTGGAAATTTTATTAAAATTTAATTTCTCTGGGCCTGCAGATTTACCAATTGCAAGGAAAAATTCGCTGGCCCGATTCCTGGAGAAGAGGAAAAACCGGTAAGAATTCAAGAAAACTCCAGCATTTAAGAATTGGTTAATCCATAAAGATGAGCATACTTGATGTCTCGCCTAGTTGAGTCTTCAACATAGATTATACATTTTTCAACCTAATTTTGAGACGAATTTATGTTTAATGAAATTAAAAGCTAAGATCAATTTTCCAGGAGAGAAAATTGACATTAATTTGTTTAATTTAAGGTGGGCTAAGATTGATTTTGGTAAATTTCTTGTATTTCAACGCAGGATTGCAGCAAAAACCCCATACCAAGCAAGCAACCAAACGGCGGCTTCGAAGCAGGTTAGAGGCGAGACTTGGCTGGGATTGTCTCCTCAATTTCCTTTCTAAATGGAGCTGGATCGCCATTAATTAGGTTTTACTTTTTATTACTTGCCAAGATATATTTTGGTTGAAGGACGGACATATTTTTGATCTCGTAATTAGTAGTTAATTGTAATAGTTTCATGTATTTAGTTCACTTTTGTTGAGCTTCATTATTTTTTAGTCTGTTCAATTTCTCGACTTTGTTTTCTTCTTGACATAGAGGTGGGTATGCGCACGAGCTCGGCTCGTGCTCGTTATTCGTGGGCGAGCTCCTGAGCTCGTCATTTTTTTTTTCCTTTTTTAAAGAGTAATAAACCATCGCCTTGGACGAGCCCACGACCTCGTCCATGAGCCACTCGCCCGTGGGTGAGCCAGCTTGCTCGGTTCAAGCTTGTCATTTGATGAACTGAGCCGACTTTCCATGAGCCGACGAGCCGCTCGACCTGTTTGCCACCACTATTTTGACATCACAATTTGATCTAAAATTGGGGGACATTCCCCCAATCCACGGATTCCCCCACGTAGGGGGAATGTCGTGTAGCATTATTAACCTTAATTGTCCATTTTGATGAGATTTACGGTCACTTTCATTGGTCTTATGAATAATATGTATGGGTTTCTGAGTTTTTGACCATGGATCACAAAGACGATATTTAACCTTCCAATATAAAACGATTTAAAAATCAGTTATTATTTAAGATTGAATAAGATTAGGAGATTTTTGTATTCAACAAGTAGGTGAGCTTCCTACATCTCTATTCAATTCAGTCTGGTCCACACGTTTAGGTAAGATTCAACAATATTAAAGAAATAATTTTATTGTGTTCTTTGGCCTTTTCAAATCATGACATTATTTTTATTCCTCTTCACAACGAAGAGCGTTACAAATTAAAAGAATGAACACTAGATTTAACGTGTTGAATGTCGAGATTTGAGTAGTGAAAATCGAAGAAGAAATGGATTTGATAGGTTAAAGTGGCAATAAAATCTGTTGACTTTAGTCTATATTATTATTTCATTCCGCTAGTTGAATTGTGATGTGAGCCTCTAATAGATTGCATGATAAACGTGACAAAAAATTGCAAAAAATATCATCTAATAAATTTCAAGATACTTTATTTTCACGAGAAACGATGCAATGGCCCTTGTGGAGCTGGCTCACAGTCCGCTCACCTGGGCTTCTGCTCGTTGACCAAAACAAAGCTCGGCTCAACCCATAGATGTAACAATTTATCTTATTATCATTTATTATTGTTCATGTAAGGGACTCGGCATCAAATAGAATTCTATTTAATTTGATGCTAGAACTAACATAAACGAAATACGATTTTTAAATCCAATTTCGTATAGCCATGTTTGACTTGATCGTTCGAATAAATTGTTTATTGGTTCTTCAATTTGAAATGGGTGTCCATAATGGACACCCGGCGCCTCCCCATTGGAGGAAGTGCCGACACTTCCTCCAATGGGGAGGCGCCGGGTGTCCATTATGTACACCCTTATGTAGAGGGTGATGTACACTTAGCATTTTCCATTTGAAATATGCATTTGGACGTACAGTACGAGTACTTCAAAGTGGTATTGAAAATTCTTCCCAACGTTCAAAAATCATAGTTCAAATATAATTAGACAAGTGAAGCGAACCTATAATTAACTATGCAACTTTGACTCGCTATTGTGAACTCATTGCTTAATATTTTATCAAATTGAGATGTGCAATATGAATCATGCAGTGAGTACTTTTAAATGATATAAAGAACACTATTTAATGTTCGAGATTTATTTTCAAGAACCATGACGGAATCGATGATGTTGTGAGAGGTGATGAAGTCGGAGTCCAAATGGATGAAATTTATTCATTTGACTGTTAGTTGACCAGAAAAGTTAATTTTGACCAAATTGTAAAAGGGCAAAATAGTAACATAAAAATTTTAATATAAAAAATAAATAAAATAAAATAAAATATCATCTTGTATCTATTTCTTCCCACCCCAATCCTCCCCACCTACCCAAAAATGGGGAAAACCAATCGTGTCACCACTGCAGGCGGCGAAGATTGATATTTTGATGGTAATATGCTTGCTTGAAAGGTAGTGGACGCTTTCGGGGTCAATGTGGAAGCCTGCGGTGAAAGTGGTGGAATCCAATGTGTCATTTGTGGTGGAGGTACAAAAAGGGAGGAGTGCTATTTGTGAAGGGGATTTCTTGATGTTAAGCTTCGCATAGCATGTGGTGGTGGGTGTGTCGACTCCAGCCAGACTCGTCAAATTGGTAAGGGTCAATATAGAGGTTGATTTGGGGGTTTTGCTTTGTGTTGTGATTGTGATTCGGGGATTTTCCTTTGTGTTGGTGGTAATAGTAGTGGCCGTGGGTGATAGTGGAGATGGGGGCGACGGTGGGTAGCTATGGACGACAATGGGTAGCAAGGGTTTGGTTTAAAGTTTTGCTTTGTGTTGTGATTGTAATTTTCCTTTGTATTGGTGGTGATGGTGGTGGATGTGGGAGATGGTGGCGACAAGGGTGATTGCAAGCGGTTGTGGACGATGATGTTGTAATTCTAGGGATTTTGCTTTGTGTTGGCTGTGATGGTGGTGGCATCAGACGATGGTTGTGATGGCAGCGAGCGGCAATCGATGGCGGCGTGTAGCAGGTGGGTTTGGTTTTGGGTAGGGGTAGATGTGGATTTGGATGGGGATGGTGTAGGAGTAAGGATGGGAGTGGAAGATGATGATGATTATTATTTTTTATTTAATTATTTTTCTATGAAAAGAGATAAAGTTACCATTTTATCTTTATAGAAATAATTATTAATCTGATCAAAATCATTTGCTTGGTCAACTTACGAAACAATGGATGAGTTTTAAATGCATATTTTAGAAAGGTTAGGGACTTCGTTAGTAGAGTTGGTCGAGCTTATACATGATAAACTTGACTGGTCAAGTTAATTGCTCAACCAATTTGATCATTGATTGAGTAATTGGAGATACCAAGCTTTGAAGAGAGAACAAAATTAAATTATTATAATATTTAATTACGTCGTACATCCGACAAAACATCAAGTCAACGGTTCAAAAGAAGAAGAAAGTCATTTGTACAGAAAACCACTTCACAGAGGTCTTACCGACCCTCACATGAGGTGGGTCCCGATGTGGGATCCACCTGATTAGAAATTGATTCAAAAATTTTCTCGCCCTCCCTTGTGTATAATCTGTAGAACTTCTGTGAAGCTACACTTCTCAAAAGAAATCAGGAAATTATTAATTACAAACACTGATACTTTTAAAACAAAATATGAGAATACAACTTAAAGATTGAGAGAAATGATGCTTAATTCTTCTTGATGATCATAGCCAGTACACGGTTCATATATACAAGAAATTGATAGCTAAGAATATTCTAGAATTGAGCAAATAACAACCTCTAACTAACTAAGGACTGCTGGCTAACAATATTGATACCATTTCCTGAAAATTAGGAAATCAATTCCACTAATGTCTGAGCTCCATGCCGTCTGCTAGTACTGATGAATTCTAACATACAATTCTACGATAAATAATTAATTTCTTTTCTTTTTTTTTTTAAATCTTTTCCTTTGGAAAAATATTAGGAGTCACTTCGTCAAAAAATATGATTTTCAACCTTATAACTAAGTTTTAAACCGTATTTGTCCGTTCACTCTTATGTTAATTGTACCTAACACCTTCGAAACATGATTTTTAAAAAAAATTATTTTGTCAATTCGATTTAAACTCTAAGTTATTCAATCTCAGATAATCTTATTGAATTATCCTAAATTGCACCATAATATATATTCCGTTCTAATATATTTCCAACCAATTAATCGAAAATTCTAACATTATTGATTAACCCAATGCATCCTTGACCATTGGCATCTTCTTTCCTTCCAATCACCTTAAGGTAATTATAGATCAGCAATATCATTATCCAATTACTACAAAATATCCAGTTTCAGTCAAAAATCTTGTGTTTTTCTAATTAACTTCGTAATGTTTTAATTATATTATACCATTATAATAAATTCTTCAATTTGATTTAACTATATCTAACTATTATACTTGTAATATTCATTTCATTTTTTTATTTTGTCTCATTTATATTTAGTGAATAACTTGTACTATTATTTATTTATGCAACTTGTGAGGTTAGGTCCAAGAAACATAATAATTGAAATTATTTGATTGTGTTTGGCACTACTCAATTCTACAGTAGGCATCACTTGTAAGGTAAGGGTCATCTTCATGGTAGCTGTATCCTTTTTTCTTTTTTTTCTTTAAATGGAATTCTATGTAAATGCCAAGAATGAAGGATATATAAGTGGGTCCCGGCATGGCACCCAATTCTTACATTAATTAACTCATTGAAAATTGCAAATAATTATAAAGTTTGCTGTTACTTGTTGAATGTTGCCACTTTGGAATGCTCTTGATCTTTCGGGTTTTACAAAGATAGTGGTGAGATGGTTGATGATTGCTGATCAGTAAATGGAGGTGAAGTCGCAAGCTTGATGGTGGTGCAAATCTGATCGCAGGTCACGATGGTAGGTGGTGAAAACAAGTGTGATAATGGTGATGGTTAGGTTCGACCAATGGGGGAGCCCATCATGGCTGGTATCACAGGTATGAAATCTATGAAATCCAAGTAAAGTACTTAGCCAAATTTTTGCCTATGATGGTACTGAGGTTCCACCTAGTCAGGCAGTCAGCCCACCGATTTACACAATGCACACACAAGAAATGTAAAGGAAGACAGTATTACGGTTAAACTCAACTTGTTTTATTACTCAACAATAATACAAGACATGAAGTTTATGCTGAAGAAACACAACACGTTTTCTGTGTCTCATCAACCAGACCTTCCTCTATTTATAAGCCAAAACTCGTGTGCAGTTAACACCCTTAACTGTCAAAGATCCAAACCAACCCCGTTGGCTAGCACATGCCAGAAACCGCATCCCACAACTATTCCCAGCAACTGTTCACACTTTTCACTAGCATGGACTCCGAAAACTGCCCAGCACATGTGCCAAACATGTGCCCAATTTGGACACCCGAATTTGTGGACTTCAGCCCACTAATCAGCAAGCTGGATCAGCCCATGTCTTGCCAATCTGCAACACTTTGACACCGGCCAAACTGAAGCATCATTCCCACATTTTCCTTGACCCGAAATCCAAATGTACATCATCAACACATCTTCCCGCAACATCCTGGCATGAGTGCAAAGTATTCTCACGCCATTACGCATGTCAACCTTTAAGGGGCTGACAAACCTCCCCCACCAGAAGAGTCCAACGTCCTCATCAGAAGAGAATCAAGATACTCATTCACATTGTCCTCGAATTGCCACAGATCAACGTCCCTTTCATAGGTTGCATAAACTCCAGTATCATATTTCCACAGAACAAGATAGTCTGTCCGTCTATTCTTCTTTCTTGCCCCCATTGTTCGATGACTCATGATCTTGCCACCTCCTTATCATATTGTTTTCTAATCATACGAGGAGCCCTCTTGGCCTACAAACGATCTTCTCCCACCAAAATCTCAATAAGGGGTTTAGATAACTTACATGGAAAGTATGATGAACCTTCAAACGATCAGGTAGCTTTAGTCGATATGCTACCTTCCCAACACGCTTGATTACTTCAAAGGGACCATCATACTTTTGAACCAGCCTACGATGCACGGTCTTGCTACTAATCTTCTTCCAAATTTGGAGAGTCAATTTCAACAAGACTTTGTTCCCAACCTAAAACTCCACACTCCTGTTTTTATCGGCATACTTCTTCATCTGTAGGGCAGCCTTCACAAGACTGTCCTTTGCCTGTTCAATCATTTCCTGCTTGTCTTGAGCAAAACAGGAGGCATCTGGACATACATTGCGTTCCCCTTCTTTCACAATCTCGAGAGGAGTCTTGGGCATATGTCTCATGGTTAACTCGGTTGGAACATCCCCGTAACAAATGATTGATGCAGATTGTAGCAAAATTGGGCTGTATTAAGTAAGGCAACCCAGTTTTTCTGACTAGCGGTAACATAATGTCTGAGATATTCCTCTGGCAATGCATTTATCCTTTCCGTTTGACCATCAATCTGCAGATGATTTGCTGTGGAAAACTTCAATTCAGACCCCATCATGTTGAACATCATGGTCCAGAATTTGCCTGTAAATCGAGAATCCTGATCACTCACGATATCCTCAGGTATTCCAAAGTATTTTACCAAAGTTTTGAAAAACAATCCAGCAGCAGCGTCCACAGTGTACTCATGTGGAGCTAGAATGAAGATTGAATATTTTGAGAACTTGTCCACCACCACCATAATGGACTTAAACCCATCAATCTTTGGGAAACCAGAATTGAAATCCATAGAAATTGATTGCCAGTGCCGTTCTGGAACCGGCAAAGGCTGGAGCAAACCTACCTCTTTCCTCCTTTCTGTTTTATCTTGCTGGCACACCAAGCAAGACTTCACATACGCCTCTACTTCGTCACTCATCTTCGACCAGTAATAAGATTTCGAGAGCAAAGCCAACATCCTTTCGATGTCCGGATGGCCTGCCCATAGTGGATCATGAGTTTCCTTCAACAGAATATTCTTTAATCCCCCACTTGAAGGCAAATACAATCTGCTGCCTTTGGCGTAGATCAAATCGTCTTCAATCCAATACTGTCTCACCAAGCCGTCCTTGATTTCCTGCAACAACTTGGTATAGGCAGCATCATTTTCAGCCCACTGCTTGATTTTGTAAAGAAAATCCGATTCGATTGTCATCAAAGCCGACACATAAGCTTCCACGGACTTCCAACTGAGTGCATCAGCAACCTGATTCTGCTTGCTGGCTTGTGAACCCACATAAAATCAAATTCAGCCAGAAACTCCTATCATCTTGCCTGTTTTGCCAACAATTTCTTTTGGGACCGAAAATTAGGGAAGTTAGCGGTCCGATTTTACCAGTTTTTGACAGATTTTCAAACCAAACCTTTTAAACCGGTTTGAGAAAAACTCAAACATAAACCAGACCATTTTTAACGGTTAGAAAAAACTTAAACCTAAACCTAACGGTTTGGTCCGATTTTAAACCGTCGGTTTCGTCGTATATTTGTTTGTCTGTCTACTTTTATGTCTTAATTCATTGAATTCAATATATATTTATATCTTACTAGCAATAAATCTAAAACAACTAAATATATCTACTATAAATTTAAATACCAACTAAATCCAAGAAATCATAATAATAGCTTTTTGTTCACCATTTTTAGCTAAGACGTTACGATAACGTTACCTTACAAGTCTAATAAACTAAATATAATGCACAAAACACTTATAAACTGAATATTTATTTGAAAGCATATAGTTCTATAATACAGTTACTGAGACATCAATATGATAACACCTTAAATGATAAACTTTATGCCTACTGGATCAAAATTCAAAACTTTAATAGGCTAACTGAATAGATATCATCCTTATTAATTCAAAACACTTAAAGAAACAGTTTAACAAAATATCTAAAAATACAATAAAAACAACAATTGAATTGATGCAAGTATAGTTGCCACTGGAATCATTGTTGGTTTCTTTTAACTTATTAAACAGCTCATCCACATATCAAATTGCACATGAACAGTTTTTAGCTTCTATTGACATATTTCATCATGCCTAATTCAGTCACAAAATAAGAGTATGTCCACACAAATAAAATAGAATCATGTACATAGTAGAAAAACTATTTCCATCAAAGTGAATAAATTTATTTCACAATCATCCAATAGTTGAGAGAAATGCGAAACCCATATAATTTCAGATATCTTATCTCAGTTTGCTCAAAAAAATTATTGATCTGAGACTTTATTCGTAGCAAATATTATCACCGAAGACCCAAGATTTCTTTGTCTCCGATTTGGTGTGGTGCAGTGGCTCAAGGCTGTGTCGGTGTCGATGTTCGCTGAAGTTCATCTGAATTTTGAAGAGAAAAATGGCTTTTGATATATTAGGTTAGTTTTGAGATTATTAGATATAAATTAGGATTATTAGATAATAATAATATATATGTAATAGAAAATTAAAAATTGACAAAAGTACCCACACAAAATCAACATTATACAAGGATCGGTGCTCCTTGTTGTAAGTCACATTATGGATCATATTGATATCCCGTAAAGCTCAATAGTGTAGGTCATATTGATTTCCCAAGAAAGTTCAATAATGTAGGTTATATTGAGGTTCTGAAAGTTTAATATTGTATAAGAATCGATGCTCCTTATATGTAAGTTACCGAAGCATTGTATAGGGTTGTATTGCACCATAAATCAATCAATATAGTGAAAAAGGCATTGCTTGTGCCGGAGAGTTTGGTAACAGAGGACATAAATCATTATTTTGGATTGAACCTCCACAATTTTCTCGTTTGCATTATCTCTCCATTTTACTTATCATTTTATATTTGTACTTATTATTTGAATTAATTTATTTAATTTTTACTTGTTTGAATTTAGATTAATTTTTCAAAAAAAATAAATAAAATTCAAAACCCAATTCACTTTTCTCTTGATTAGTTATTCTTGGCCTATTCCACCCCTCACATCATTGTGCAGATCCCTGAAAACATTCATTATTGTATTGACAGAATCAAACTCCATGAAACCATAACCCATTCAAACATTCTTCCATTTTTTAGATACATTTTCACAATAATAGAATCAACTATATTGAAAACGAGACGAGGGAATCGCTATACAATGGGTACCGTTAGGAGCTTTCGAAGGCCGAATGAATCTTGCATCAAGTAAATCATCAAGCTGCCTCCTCAACTTTGCCAACTCCAACGGAGCCATTCGATACGGGGCTTGTATTGGAGCCCTTGCACCTGATTCGAGTTCAATTTTGTGATCAACAATATGACGGGGGGTATAAGAGTTCTTAGAAGTTCTAGGGACATCACATCGACGAACTCCTCTAAAACACTTGCCACCTGATTAGGTATCTCCACAACCTGATTTTCTTTGATCTCAATCAAAGCTACAATGTAAGTCATCTCCCCTTTCTTCAGACCCGCCTTAAGTTGTTTTGCAGATTGCATCTCATCCTGAATTTGCTTCACTTTGTTCTTGTCAAGGTATCTCGCTGGTACAAAACATGGACTTCCTTCATCTGTAATGTATAACCCATACAAATACGGTACCACGGATGTCTTTGCCTTGACAAAGAATTCAATACCAAGGATCAAATCGAAATCATCCAAAGGAACAGTCATCAATTGCACTTTCCCTTCCATTCGCCCATACGAAGGGTAACTTCAGTAGATCCCTTCACAGGCTGTGCTGCAGAATTCATAGCCTTAATTTTCGTGTTCACCTGAGTCATGCTTAAACCCAACTTTTCCACGATCCTGGAACTTACAAAGTTATTAGTAGCACACGTGTCTATCATTGCCAAAACTTCATTCCCATCAATAGCAAATTGAACATACATCAAGCCACGCTAGAGTGTAGTGATGGTATTTACAAGCTGTAACGGATTCACTCTCAATAGGACATTGTCTGAGCTGTCATCACTGCCTTCCAACCTTAAGGCATTCAATTTCTCCCTCTTTGGATAGCCTTTTGCACGATGGGGATCGTTGTAAATGAAGCATCTACTGAAGCTCTTTGACTTGAGTTGGGACTGATCACCGTCTTTCGATTTAGGGCCCTCGAACTTTTTCTTCTCATCCCTTTTTCCAATCTTTAGATGTGCCAACCTTCTTCTCATTGCTTTTCCTCTGAATAGAGGAATTACCGCCCATCTTGTAGTTAACAAGCAATCCGTTGCAGCCATTACCGAAGGAAGGTCCTTCACTCATTGCCTCCGCAATTCTTCCTTTGCCCAACTTTGTAATCTCGACATAAAGTTGAAAAGCTTATCTTCCTCAGACATATTTTGGATATCCAGAATGATACTACTGAATTCCTCCACGTATTCCTGCATACTACCCAACTGCCTTAACTTTTTGAGAGACTCCTTTGCAACCCAAGCGTATTGCAAGGCAGGAACTGGTCCTTCAATTCCACGTAACAACAGGTAACTGACCTGCACCTTCGTCATCCTTCACCTCAGTTCGCCACTACAACTTTGCATCCCCTAAGAGATACATAGAAGTGATATTTACCCGCTCCTCCTCTGAATACGAGCAGCTTTCAAGTACTACTTCACATCCCATAGGAAATTCTCCAACTCCTTGGCATTATGAGCACCATTAAACTGATTTGGTTTAAGGACACGAATTTTTGAAGCACCTACTGCCTCCTGCATACTAGTACTGTTTAGGGCTAATTTCAACAAGGAAATTTCACCTCAAGAGCATCAAACCGAGCCTTTGAGTTATCAGCAAGGTCTAACAGATCTTTCATGAATGAAGATTGCCTTTCGTTAACTCCGCTAGCAAACTCTTCGAACTGAGCCATCAATTCTATGTGTACATCATCATGTCATGTACTTGTGCAGTCAAACTAACTGTACTGTCGGTCATAGGAGTACCGACAAAATCCTCCAACGAAGAAACTCGATCCTTAAGATTCTGACTTGTAGCCATATCTATAAGCGAAACCCAGCAACTGCAACGAGGCTCTGATACCAATTATCACAGGGACGAAATCCAAGTAAAATACTTAGCCAAATTTTCGTCTATGATGGCACTGAGGTTCCACCCAGTCAGCCTACTGATTTAGACAATGCACACACACAAAATCTAAAGGATCCAACTTGTTTTATTACTCAACAATAGTACAAGACACGAAGCTTATGCTGAAGGAACACAACATGTTTTTTGTGTCTCATCAACCAGACCTTCCTCTATTTTTAGGCCAAAACTCGTGTGCAGTTAACACCCTTAACTGCCAAAGGGATAAACCAACCCAGTTGGCTAGCACATGCCAGAAACCGCATCCCACAACTATTCCCAGCAACTGTCCACACTTTCCACTAGTATGGACTCCAAAAACTGCCCAGCACATGTGCCAAACATGTGCCCAATTTGAACACCCGAATTTGTGGACTTCAACCCACTAATCAGCAAGCTGGATCAGCCCATGCCTTGTCAATCTGCAACACTTTGACACCGGCCAAACTGAAGCATCATTCCCACATTTTCCTTGCCTCGAAATCCGAATGTGCATCATCAACGCATCTTCCCGCAACATCCTGGCATGAGTGCAAAGTATTCTCACGTCATTGCGCATGTCAACCTTCAAGGGGCTGACAGCTGGCAATCTACGACATATCGATAATTGACAAAGAGAACAACATTTAAATAAAAGAATAAAGTTGAATATTTTGTTAAAAATGTAGAAGTAAAAAATTGAGCTGTAAATAAAAACACAGATAAAATAGCAAAGAGAACATAAAAAGGTAATCAACGACATTTTGTATAAAGTTGGGTTATGTATTGTTTTGCCATCTTTACCTATCGAAAAGTTATATCTTGCATCTCACATTAGGAAAATTTAATGTTGAAGTTAATAGAATTACGTAAAAATATTAAATGCAAGATGGAACTGTAGGTTTGGACGAATTTTGCAAAAGTACTAAATGTTAGGGACTAATTTTGCACAACTTTTCCGAAAGGAAAAAAATATGATTATGTAGTAGAAAATGAATAGATCGCAGCAATTACTAATGTAATTAGCTAAAAAAAAAATTATTATCTTTAACCTATATAAATATTGGAGAACTTGGGGTCCCAGACCCCTTGTCTCCGCCCCTACGTTCGACATTGACTCTGGCAAAGACAATAGTGAAAACAAACTGTAGAATGCTCATAACGCAATGTGTACGCGCACAAGTGTGAAAAGTTACGTTAAAAAAAATGTGAAATAGTAGTGCCAATTTTTATTTTTTTTTAAATATTGAAAGAACAACAGTATAACAACACGAGAGAAAATAATTTATTTTTCGTTTTTCAGGTTACTTGAGTGACCTCTCTTTTTCAAAATTACTTTAAAGTAATGTTATTTATCCTTACTGTGTTGTAATCTCAATTTAGATAGTGTTAATGTCACATTAAATGATAAATGGAATTAAATGCCTCATTTAGTTTCAAATTTCATTTAGCGCTACTACCTAAACAATGATTGCAATTCCAGTGACGTTACATAGCATCATTCTTATTTTTAACCCTTGAAACAATGTCACAAACAAAGTGACCAATTATAATTTCTCAAAAGGAGTACGATTATATTACGGATAATTATATTCGCCCCACATTCGCTAATAAAATACCCTATTTTTATTTTCAATAAATGTCCGTAATCTTTATTTAATCTCATCCCTAACTTTCTTTAATTAGATTCTTATCCTTTATCTTTTATTAATTTGAAATTCTTGTCCTTAATCACCATTTTCATCAAAAAAATACTTTCAAAATGCATTAAACAAGAGAAGCAATTTCGTTTTTTTTTTTTGGCTTATTTAAAAATACGAGCAAATAAATCTTTTTATTCACTCTTTACAGAATTTTAGGACAGAAACCATCATCACAAAATGCAGACTAATGAAAGACTACAAATAAAAATGCAATGAAAAATGCTGAGCACATAAGCTTGATAATGAATAAAGGTAATTGACCATTTATGCAATTAAAATATGCTGCACTTGTGACAAAATGTGATGGGCATATATTCAGCCCTTAAATTAATCACACTCGTTTTTTCATTAAATTTACTATTTTCTATTTCCATTCTTCACTAAATTATTATACAATGAAATAATAGATAAAGAAACATACTTCAAAAATCATTATAAAAACAGAACTATTGCTTTTTGCCTCTTTCTTGCCTAGAAGAGTGGATATATCAATAGCAATGGCTGCTCTTTGGTGGCCGTAATTCCTCTGTATGCTCTCACCTTCTTAGGCTTTCTTCAGAACAACAGAAGCAATCAAAGCATAGCTAAGTCAACATACCAGATGGGTGTTTGAAAGGAGCTTCATGCGCGGGCGAATTCTAAATTTCTTGCTTTGAATCGTACCCCCACAAAAGCAAAACCACGTTGGCAGCCTTAGAACTCTTTACTGCGGAGTATAGATTAAATGCGTTCCATGGCATTTATCGAGTGAAAAGTAACATGATCTAAATAAAGAGAAATCAAAATTGAGAGATATGTCTTCCATGTACAGCAATCTCAAGCTCGAGTGAAGAAGGTAGAGAGAGGGGGTGGGGGAGTGTAATATCTTTAGACCTTATTGATTTGAATTTGAACCATGCTTCAAATGAATGGTAATACGAGACAAAAAGAGCAGAGTAAGGAAACTGACACTCAGCTGCCTTCCGGTGGAAATGCTCAAACATGATCCACGCAGGGACACAGATGGAGGGAAGTCCTACTGAAGGCACGAGTCATGAGAGAGGCCATCCATGCCAAAAGTTTCAGTACAAGTTGAACGCAATTGAAAGGAGAGGAGAAGTATACAAAATAGGAGTCTTCAATCAATAGGAATTATCCAAGTTATCATATATCATTGCAAAGAAATCATAATTAACAAATAAATAAAGAAAACAAAATCACCTTATCAAACCATAACTGGCCAAATGGACTAATATTTGTCTATGATCTTTTTCTCTAGCCTCAAAATCTACGTTCCTTACAATCAATTTCGTTGACCTCCTGTGGTTATCAACTGTTCTATGTACTAGTTCATCCTTTTTTAGCCTGAGGGCATGCCCATCCAAAACAGCTCCCTTTAGTGAGAAAATATAAGGGTAAAACAAAGGAGACGAAGGTAATGATAACGGTCTCTCTACAGATCTGCTCTTTGGAGTTTCTAATGCCCAGGACTTCTCTCCTATCTCTTACTGGATAATGATAAGCTCTGCACATCCACATATCTGGATCAGTTTTGTATTTCAAATGTATTGCAGATATAGCTTAGGTTGTTAGCCTTCTACTTTGAAAACTAGATAAGAGTGTACAAACGTGTATAAAGCTCTCACCTCTGTAAATGAGAAAACATGATTCCATTGCCTGTCTTCATCTTTACATGGTATCAGAGCACTTTGATTTTATTTTTTTCTTTCTCCACCTTCTTCATGGCCGACCAAACCAACCCCCAGAATGGCAATCTTCGAGTCAACGAAACCAATCTCATCACCATAAATGTCACGGCCCAAGCTCCACTAAAACTAAACAGCTCTAATTACCTGTCCTGGAAGCTTCAATTCCAGACACTCTTCATTGGGTATGATCTGCAGGGGTACATGGATGGAACCAAACCCTGCCCGCCATCCACCACCATCAGAGGCGAAACAACCGCACCCAACCCAGCCCATCAGCTTTGGATTCGACAGGACCAGCTGATCCTCAACGCCCTCATTGGGTCAATTTCCCCGACAATAATTCCATTTATTGCTCAGGCCACCACAGCCAAGGAGGCATGGACACTCCTGGCTACCACCTATGCTCAACCATCTAGAGGAAGGATCAAACAAGTGAAAGCTCACTTCAAGTCCCTCACCAAAGGTACCCTTGGAATCACTGATTTCTTACAATCAGTCAAGGCACGGGCTGATGAGCTGTCCCTGCTAGGAGCACCGGTTGACACCGAAGATCTCACCGAGAAGATATTGGAGGAACTCGGTGACGATTACAAAGAACTTGTTCGAGCTGTCCAAGCCCGAGACACATCCATCAGCTTTGAAGAACTTCATGAGAAACTCCTCAGTTTTGAGGCATCACTCACTGCCACCACCAAACAGCAGCACTTTTCCCCCACAGCCCACCCTACATTCCGCAACAATACCAACAGAAACTACAACTCCTCCACTCCTGTGCGTCAAAACCAGAATGGCAGCACTTCCTTCAACCGGTCTCAAGCATCCAATCCACGCCAGCAGTCCTCTGATAACTACCGTCCTTCACCCAGGCCTTACCTTGGCCATTGCCAGATATGTGGGATCCAGGGACACATGGCAAAGAGGCGTCCCTCCTACAAAATCACCCCTCTCAACAATCAGCAATCCGCTCAAAGTCCTACCCCGTGGCAACCACGGGCAAATTATGTCGCAGCTTCACCCTCCAACGAAGTGTCATGGCTTCTCGACAGTGGAGCCTCCCACCACATCACAGATGACCTCCACAATCTCTCTCTACACTCACCATACAGTGGAACAGATGATGTAATTATCGGTGATGGTACTGGACTTCGAATTACGCATACAGGCTCTGCGTCAATTCAAACACCCACCACTACTTTTAGCCTACAAAATATTCTCTGTGTTCCTGATATTAAACGCAATCTGATTTCCATTCACCAATTCTGTGTTCAAAACAATGTTTCAATTGAATTCTTACCATGGTGTTTTCTTGTGAAGGACCTACTCACGGGGGAAGTACGAGCAAAGGGTCAACCTAAAGATGGAGTTTACGAATGGCCGGGCATCTCTCCATTTTCTATCAGTCCACACGTGTTTTCCAGCGTCAAGATTTTACCAATAAACTGGCATTATAGATTAGGGCATCCTGCATTTCCTATTTTGAAAACTATTATTTCTAAGTATAATTTAAAGTCGTCCAGTCCAAAGGATTTTGCTTGTAACGCTTGTCATTGTAATAAGAGTCATAAGCAACCTTTTTTAGTTTCCTCAATAAATTCTGATCATCCTCTTCAAATAATTTTTTCTGATGTCTGGACGTCTCCTGTCTACTCCATTGATGGATATAAATACTACGTTATTTTTATTGATCAATTCACAAGATACACTTGGTTTTACCCAATCAAAAAGAAATCAGACGTCAAAAATATATTCCTCAAATATAAGCCACTGGTTGAGAATTATTTCAAACAAAAAATAATATCTTTTTATTCAGATAATGGGGGAGAATTTCATGTCCTCCGAGACTATTTTGCTGAACATGGTATTTCTCATCTCACCACACCACCGCACACACCTGAACATAATGGACTCTCTGAACGAAAACATAGACATATAGTGGAAACAGGTCTTTCCCTACTCTCACACGCCTCCCTGCCCAATATTTTTTGGTCCTATGCTTTTTCAACAGCAGTTTATCTAATTAATCGAATGCCTACACGTACACTTCAACTTTCTTCACCATATGAAAAAATTTTCAAAACAGACAGTGATTTCAGTATTGCCTGCCTGAACCTGCGAGCTGGTCTTAAATACATCACATAGTTTTGCACAAAGCTTAGAATTTGGAAATCTTGATGGACCAAAGAATTGGGATTAACATACTAAATCAGCAATATTAACTCAAAAAATTTAAGTTAGTCCTGACATATCATACATTAGTCACCATCTATATTAGTTCTGATCAAGAAAACAATTGAGTGTCCAAGAAAAATTCCCTTCAACGACTATTTAACATTTTCTTCAACTAGACTTAATCTTAAACACCAGTTCACAGCATCAAGAAATGACTTTCACAAGCCAACCCTTCATCAACAGCTATCAGTACTTATTGAATCCAATTAAACACTTTTATCTGAAAGCGAGAAGTAAAATAAAAATAGGTACAATGAATAATCAGTTTTAGAATTCATTTCAACCCTTGTGCATTTTAACAACGTTCAACTTTGAACTAAAAAACCCCATACCAGTTTCCCCATCACCTTTGGACTTGTTGAAATATGGTTGACTTCATTCTTAATGTTTTGATCATAACAAACAAGATTAATATTGTTTTTAACAATTGATTTTTTGTGATGATAGTTCAATGTTAAATCAATCAAACATTATAAATCGGACTCGAAATGAATATCAAAGTGGGAAGTTGGCATTCAAGTCAAATCATTTTAGATGAGAACTTAAAAAATGAACGCCAAGAAAGATCAAGAGCATGAGAGACAATATCAAAGAAAGATCAAGACGAGAAGTCTAAGAGGCAAATTTCGAAACAATGAATTATAAAAACTCAAAAATCGTTTTATACACAAAAATACTATTTCATGAAAATATTTGCATAAAAAAATATTGTTAAAAAAGGAAAGTATTTCAATTTGATATTTAAATTTTTTACAATATCACTTACCTTAAAAAATAAAGTGAAAACGTCCTTCAAAAGCCTACATTTTTTTTTAAAAAAAAGGTCCAAGCGGACGTCCGATTTGCTCAACGATCATTTTTTTACCATTCTGATTTCTACGCACAAAGTCTAGTTTGGTTGTCCGGTTCAGAATGCAGACGCCGAGATGAGATGTCCGGTTAATCAGAAATTTTGACGTTTTGACTGCTATAAATATCCCTTCACTTCGCATTCATTACAACAATTAAAAGACAGCTTTCTTGTGAAATATATTTGTGAAAAGTCTTCTTTGAACTTGTATTTTTACATCAATTTCATTTATTTCTTCATAGCAAAAATTTTTATTTTTGAATCAAACTTCTTGAATCATTTTTTTCATCAAAGTTTTCATTTTTATTTGTGTTTAACTTATTTATATCAATCTTAAAAGAGATATTTATTTTTTAAGATCTTTACACTTACATTGTATAAACTTTTCTATTTCTTTATACTGAAAACTTTAATTGATTGAATCAAACTTATAAAATCATCATATTCATCAAAATTTCTCATTTCTCTCTAACACTTAATTTATTACAATTATTCATTAAAAGAGAAATATATCTTGAGAAAATTTTTGGACTTACATTGCATTTATTTCTTCTTTATCTTCTCATTGAAACACTTTGATTAATTAAATCTAATTTTTAATTATCATATTAATCAAAAAAATTCATCTTACACTTGAACTATCATTTATTACTATTCATTGAAGTATTAACATCTCTTAACAATTAACTTGTTTGTATTATTTATCAAGAGATGAATTCCATTATAAAATCATTTTGATAAAGCGTGGGTTGTGTTGAGATCCTATAAAATCAACATTGTACAAGGATCGGTGCTCCTTGTTGTAAGTCACATTGTGGATCATATTGATATCCCGTAAAACTCAATAATGTAGGTCATATTGATTTCCCGAGAAAGTTCAATAATGTGGGTTACATTGAGGTTTCGAAAAGTTCAATATTGTATAAGGATCGATGCTTCTTGTATGTAAATTACCGAAGCGTTGTATAGGGTTGTGTTGCATCATAAATCAATCAATATATTGAAAATGACATTGCTCATGCCGGAGAGCTTGGTAACAGAGGATGTAAATCATTACTTTGGAGTGAACCTCAACAATTATATCGTTTGCATTATCTCTCCCTTTAACTTATCATTTTATATTTGTACTTATTATTTGAATTAATTTATTTAGTTTTTGTTTGCTTGAATTTAGATTAATTTTTTTAAAAAAAATTTAAAACCCAATTCATTTCTTTCTTCGTTAGTTATTCTTGGTCTATCAGGACTTCCACCCCTCACATCATTGTACAGATCCCTGAAAACATTCATTGCTGTATTGACAGAATCAAACTCCATGAAACCATAACCCATTCAAACATTCTTCCATTTTTTAGATACATTTTCACATATAAAAGATCAATGAAAACGAGAAAAAGGAGCATTAATGAAAACTGCAGTAATCGCAATAATAGAATCAACTCAATTGATAGCGTGCCAACTGACAGAGACGAGGGAATTACCCTGACACTTGGTGTTTTTCCGTCCTTCATGTGCTCTGTGAAACAACTCTTCAAGTTCTATTGAAATTCAGGTTCTTTGAGCGAGACTGTAGCACAAGACAATACAACAAAAGGACTCACTAATTGTAATGGAACATGCGCCTAGAATACAACCAACCCAATCCAATTTCTTAAGTCTAAGAAGATAGTTTATGCAATCTGGTGTCTTTCTACAGTCCCATCAGCCCAATCACTACTGTCCATTTGAACTATCAGCCCATAAATTCCATTAGCCAATTATTACAGTCCATTGATGCCACTTGTGAACCTCACACACTGTTATAGTGAGCTACCAGTGAGCTCACAACCTGGACTATCTAGACAGTGGCGGACCCAGCATTGAAGCTCAACCCGGGCGGACGTTGACTGGCCAATGTCGACAATCAGCGATCGTAAGAGCGAGATCGTTTATTAATATTTAGTTATTAAGTATTAGCTAGAAGACGGATTTGGAAATTTTCTCCCATGCTCGTTTAATTAGTTGTATTAATTGAGTTTGACAATGTGGATTAACTTCGTTTAGTTCATTGTAACAATTAATGGCAGCGCGGCAAATTATATGTTTGTCGAATGGTTATTTGTGAAATGGTTCTAAATTTTCAATGACTAAATAGACTACAATTTTATCAATTTTAACTTAGTTAAACTTTAACTTTAACCATACATTTTATAATATCAATATTTTTTATTAACTTTTTAATAACACTTTAAATGGACTTTTATCAAAATTCGATGAAAGTTTGCCAAACAACTCTCAATAATAGAATTGATCTCCCGTCCTCAGTTGGAAGGATAAAAATTTCTTATTTTTAATGAGGTAAGAGAACTTTAGTTGCGATTATTTGAATTTATGATCATTTCAGAGAATTAGAATTAAGGTTATTTTGCCATGTCAAGGTGAAAAGTTTTTATCTCACCTAGTCGGTGGAGCTCAGAAATACTCTCAATAATTAATTAGAGAATTTGACCGTTCTCTTGGCTTATAAAGGCACCAATTTGTGAGTTGCTGTGGTCTCCATCCCTCTCCCTCTTTTTCTCTCTCTCGAACAGAAAGGGAGCTGAAAATGGGAAGATCCCCTTGTTGCTCTAAATTGGGGTTGAGGAGAGGACCATAGTCAACTAAAGAAGACACTTTGCTAACAGATTACATTCAAGAACATGGTGAAGGCCAATGGAGATCTCTCCCCAAGAAAGCTGGCAAAGTATCTTCTTGAAATTCGTCCACTCTCTTTCTGGGTCGATACTATTCCTATTTTCATTTCAATTTTTCCTATTATTAATGTTCAAAATTTTAAAGGGCTGTTGAGATGTGGAAAGAGTTGCAGATTGAGATGGATGAACTATTTGAGGCCTGGTATTAAGAGAGGAAATATCACTCCTGATGAAGAAGACTTGATAACTAGACTCCATACGGTTGCTTACGGTCGTCTCCCTCCTCTACGGTTTGGGTTTCAATTTTGGAATTGGAGATTTGGAATCTTGTTTGTGGCTAATGGGTTGCCAATTAACCCAATTCATTGGCCTTATTGTTTAAAAAAAAGGCCAACAAAGGAAAAAAAAAAAATTTCACTCGGCGCGGCTGCTTTCTTCATTTCTTCCCGGCGGAACTTCAAGCTCTCGGCGGACCCAGCACGGGCGGCCGCGGGGGCTGGCCAGGTGCTGGGTCCGCCCCTGTATCTAGAGCATTAGACTCAAAATTTCCGATCTGTATCATTCATTTATCTCAAACAAATACCATACAACACCTATGTGCCATGATAAGTGTAGTTTCTACACTTATTCTTGACCCTAAATGATGATATTTTATTGTCTTTTGGATTAAATATACCTAATTTATTTATATTATGTTTTGTAGGTAAAATTTTATATTTAATGAAAAATTGGAGAAAAGAATGCAAAAGTGGTGAAAAATGAGAAAATCCAAAGATGAAACCTTGAAGAGAAATATTACATTAAATGAGTTCGAGTTAAATGGGCATCAATAGACTTGCATTGAAAATTTTAATTGGAAGTCCAAATTAAACCTATATAGATATATATATATATAGACACACACACACACAAACACTGACAGAGATAATAGAAGTGGACTGCAGAGAGAAAAGAGGAAAAAAAAAAAAAGAATTGCGTGGAAGAAGACAAGAAAACAGTGGCAAGAAAGAAAACAGAAAAGAAGAGAAGAAAAGAAGAAAGAGAGAATAAAAAGAAAAAAAGAGGAAAGAAAAAACGATGAGTAGATAGAAAAGAGAAAAGAAAGAAAAGGAAAGGAAAAAAAGAGAGAAGAAAAAGGAAAGGAGAGTGTAGACACCAGAAATTTCACGTTTCGTCAATTTTTGGTGATATCTTTCCACTTTTGTGCATTTTTTTTTACAGTATGTATACTAATTTTTACATTAGGGAAAATAATGTAGTCGACTTGTGATCTTTTATTTTTTTTATTTAAGATTTTTGTGATTTATTTAGATATGTGTTGGTTTTATTATGAGTTTAATACATTAAATTACCTGATCAATAATTTGATGATTTTGTGAGTCTCTTATGAATCGAGATCTGAGTTTGAGATTTAGATCATATAATAAAATTCGATTTATTAGTATAATGCGTAGATATACATACACTAATTATTGCGGTCATAATATGAATTCTTAGAACTAGTGTTTTGTTTAATTAAAGTTGATTCACATTGAGATATGTAATTTAATTAGTTAAATAGGTTCAATGAGAACTCGAGAGTGGTAAATTGAATACAATAGAAGAATTCGATTGAACTCTATATTAGGTTATGAATCTTGAATTAAAAATAAAGATGATCAATAGGTGAAATTATTATACCCTAATATTTATCACAGAATTTTCAATCATCCATTGTTTGCAATCTTTTTATATTTTCAATTAGTTAAAAGTAGTTAGTAAAAATAATCATAATTATTTACTTGCTTTTGTAAAATATGAGTTAGAAAAATTAGATTAAGTCCTAAAGTATAATCTTCGTAGAACGATATTCGGACTCAAAGGTTCACTATACTGCTTGTTATGATATCGTACACTTGCAATATAAAAAACACAACAAGTTTTTGACACCATTGTCGGGAACTATTTTCTTGAATCTTAGTTTATTTTATTTTCAACGGTTATTTGATTTGATTTGATTTTACTTTCTTTTTATCAAAAAAAAAGCATTCGTTGTATGCTTAGTACCCAAAACGAAGATTTTGAACCGTTGGACTCGAAAATGGAACGTACTTTCAGACGAAGACGCAAGTAACAAACAAAAACGGTAACATCAAATGGCTGATGATCAAAACATCCCTATTCCTATTTAGCCAATTGGACAAGTGGCCGCAAGAGTAGTGACGATACCAGATCAGCAGTAGGAGCGAGGGGAAATAAACGAAGGAGGCTTGTCAGTTTCAATGTTTTTTACGCCCATAGTCGCGCCTGCACGTTCCAGTATTGTGTATTTAGATTTCGGGGTAAATAAGTGGATCAATTTGATGAGCAACACTCTCCAATTCTACGAACTACCTCATGAAAATTCGAACACACATATCTCCAGATTTTTCAGAAATTGTCAAAACTTCCATGCTCTGGGGGTTAATGAAGACGCTATTAAGTTGCGACTATTTCTATATACATCGAGAGATGCTGCATTGGAGTGGTTAGATGCCGAACCTCATGGAAGTATTACTATATGGGAATATCTGACCAGAAAATTCTGCAACAAATTCTTCCCACCGGCGAAAGTAGCTAAATTTAGATTGAAAATTCAAAATTTCCAACAGAAAGATAGAGAGAGCCATCATGAGGCATAGAACAGATTCAAAGAGCTGATGCGAAAGTGTCCAAATCATAGACTCACAATAGGAAATCAAGTGCAGTACTTATACATCGGACCCTCACCACTGTCAAAATCTCAGGTGGATTTCTTTACCAGTTGATCGATCATAGGAAAATCGATACAACAAATCATAAATTTATTTTAGTTAATTGCCACTACACATTCAATGTTTTCATCGAAAAAAGTGGTATCACCGAGAACATTTGGGATGTATAAATTAGATAGGACAACATCTACCAACGAGCAGATAGTAGCGTTGACAAAGCAGGTAAAGCTATTGATGAAATCACAAATGAGAAGAGCACATGTAGTGATGGAGGGTCCATCATGCGCAAACTGTGGGGCTAACCATTTGACAGAAAACTATATGTCTATGGGCTTTCCTAAGAAACAAGTCAACTTCATTCAGAATAGCTCCCGCAATTTTAATCAATATTCACAAACATATAACCCAGGATGGAGATATTACCTGAACTTTAGATGATCAGATAATCAGTAAGGGAATAGTTCAATTAATGCCCAAAAGGAAAAACAACCAAGTTTGGGAGATATGTTCAATCAGTATATGCAAAAAACAAACAAGGTGTTCCTGCAAATTAACAGAATCAGCAGGCACTGATCTAGAAGTTGGAGACACAAATTGGTCAGATAGCTCAACAGCTTACAGAACGCCTATAAGGGACATTGTCAGGCAATACAATAATAAATCCAAAGGAGCAAGTGCAAGCTATTACAACTAGAAGTTGAGTACAATTTCCAGAGATACATATGAAGATGCCAGACAGAAAAGATAAAGTGATAGAAATTGAAGAGGGTCATAAAGAGGAAAAAGCTGCACTGGTTACAAAATAGGAGAAAGAGAGAAAAGAAAAATCTATAGGAAGAGCATCACGTCTCATAAAAGCTTATGTGCCACCAATTTCATTTCCTCAACAGGTGCAGAAAAAGAAGTTAGACAAGCAATTTGCCAAATTTGTGAAGGTTTTCAAGAAATTGCACATAAACATCCTTTTTGTAGATGCAATAGCAAAAATACCAGTTATCCAAATTTTTTAAAAGAAATTATGTCCAACAAGAGGAAGCTGAAAGAACATGAGACCGTCTGCCTGAACGAGGAATGCAGTGCAATTCTCTTTAAAAAGCTACCTCCTAAGCTAAAGGACCCAGGGAGCTTTACTATACCGTGCACTATTGGTTCTAATTATTTCGAGCATTCCTTATGTGATTTAGGTGCTAGTGTTAACTTAATGCCACTATCTGTTTACCGGTCTCTTGGATTGGGAGAAGCTAAACTTACAACAATCTCATTGCAACTGGCTGATAGGTCTATCAAAAGATCAAAGGAAATTATTGAAGATGTGCTAGTCAAGGTTGATAAGTTCATCTTTCCGGTAGATTTCATTATCTTGGACATGGAAGAAGATTCAAATATTCCGTTAATCTTGGGAAGACCTTTCTTGGCTACCGGGAGGGCACTTGTTGATGTATATAATGGAAAAATGAATCTTCGAGTTAACAATGAGCAGGTCATATTCAATGTGTTCAAGGCAATGAAACACCCATTAACTTCAGATACTTGTTGCCAAATGGAGGTTCTTAATGAGCTTGTGGCCGATGCATTTGAAGAAGCACATTCAGCCATTCTATCAGAGGCAACAGATGCAGAGAGAATAGAATGTACTGTACATTTGGTTGAACAACCAATTGGAAAGAGACATTGGCAATATGAGTCTCTTGGTTCCAATCCCACACCACCTGTACCTTCAGTGGAGAGGGCTCCAACTCTTGAGTTAAAACCCCTACCATCTCATCTCCGTTATACATATTTGGGAGACTCTACAACACTTTCAGTGATAATTGCTAATGATATGACAGAGGAGGAGGAAGATAAGTTATTGGAGATACTCCAGAAGTACAATACTGTAATTGGATGGACCATAGCTGATATTCGAGGAATTAGTCATACTCTTTGTATGCACAAAATATTAATGGAGGACTAGTCTAAACCATTCGTGGAAGGTCAACGCAAATTAAATCCAACCTTGAAGTAAGTAGTGAGAAAAGAAGTGCTGAAATTGCTCAATTCAGGAATTATCTACCACATTTCAGATAGTTCTTGGGTGAGTCCAGTACATGTGGTGCCTAAAAAGGGTGGAATTACAGTAGAGAAGAACGAGAACAATGAGTTGATACCAAAAAATTTAGTAACGGAATGGAGAGTGTGTATAGATTATAGGAAGCTAAATAATGCCACCAGAAAAGTTCACTTTCCATTGCCCTTCATTGATTAGATGTTGGAAAGGTTATCAGGTCATTTTCATTACTGTTTTCTAGACGGATATTTAGGGTACAATCAGATAGCCATTAGTCCAGAAGACCAGGAGAAAACAACTTTCACATGTTCCTACGGTACTTTTGCCTTTAGAAAAATGTCTTTTGGTCTGTGCAACGCACCTGCAACCTTTCAGCGATGCATGATGGCCACATTCTCTGACATGGTAGAAGAGTACATCGAGGTATTCATGGATGACTTTTCAGTATTTGGAGATTCATTTGATGATTGCTTGGAAAGTTTATCGCTCGTATTACAAAGGTGTGAAGAGAAGAATCTAGTGCTCAATTGGGAGAAGTGTCACTTTCTGGTGAAAGATGGGATAGTGCTGGGACATCGAATTTCTTTACAGGGTATCGAGGTCGATAAAGCAAAGATACAGGTGATTGAAAAATTGTAGCCACCTACATCAGTCAAAGGGATTAGAAGCTTTTTGGGGATATGCGAGATTTTATAGACGATTCATCTAGGATGTCTCATAGATTACAAAACCTCTATGCAATCTATCGGAGAAGGATGTGTCATTTATCTTTTCTAGTGAGTGTTTTAATGTTTTTAACATTTTGAAGGAAAAGTTAACATTTACACCTGTTATAGTGGCACCGATTGGGAACTACCTTTCGAGCTCATGTGTGATGTTAGTGATTTCGCAGTGGGAACAGTTTTAGGTCAACGAAAGGGAAAGGTCTTGCATGTTATCTACTATGCCAGCAAAATTTTGACAGATGCTCAGATCAAATACGCCACAACTGAAAATGAAATGCTAGCAGTAGTATTTGCCTTCGACAAATTTCGTTATTATCTGATTGGTTCAAAGGTGATAGTCTACATAGACCATTCAGTTTTAAAGTATTTATTCAAGAAGAATAATGCTAAACCCAGGTTGATTCGATGGGTTCTGTTATTGCAAGAGTTCGACATTGAAATTAGTGATAAAAAGGGACAGAAAACGAGGTAGAAGATCACTTATCGAGGCTAAAGCAGTTGAAGGAGTCAGATGATGTGGATATCAATGAAGTTTTTCCTTATGAGCAGTTATTGCAATTGGAAAAAGGTTCTTTGGTACACAGACATTGTTAACTACTTAGCGAGTGGGTTTCTGGATCTAGATTTCACCTATCAATAGAAGAAGAAACTTCTCCAAGAAGCAAAATTCTATTATTAGGATGACCCAAATTTATACAGAAGAGGGGCAGACCGAATTATTAGGAGATGTGTGCCAGAAGATGAGATGAAATCGATCATTTCACGGGCTCATACTTCAACTTATGGAGGACATTTTGGCCCAACTAAAACAACAGCGAAGGTGCTTTAAAGCGGTTGCTTTTGGTCAACATTCTTTAAGTACTGTCACAGTTTCTGTAGATCTTGTGATAAGTGTCGAAGAACAGGTAACATATCGGCCTGTCACGAGATGCCACTGAATAACATTTTGGAAGTGGAACTATTAGATGTATGGGGAATTAATTTTATGTGACCTTTTCCATCATCCTATAACAATCGAGATATCCTAGTGGCAGTGGACTACGTCTCCAAATGGGTGGAAGCGAAGACATTACCCACCAATGATGCGAGAGTAGTGGTAGGTTTTATAAAGAAAAATATTTTCAACCGCTATGGATCTCCAAGAGCCATCATAAGTGATGATGGAACTCACTTCCGCAATAGGTTATTCCAGGCGGTGCTTGCTAAATACGGGGTACAACATCGAATAGCCACACCCTATCACCCTCAGACAAGTGGGCAGGTTGAAACTTCTAACAGACAGCTAAAAAGAATTCTGGAACTCATGGTGAATGCATCTCGAAAAGATTGGTCCAAAAAATTGGAAGATGCTTTGTGGGCTTATTGTACCGCTTACAAGACGCCGATTGGAATGTGCCATACCGAATAGTTTTCGGAAAAACTTGCCACCTACCAGTTGAGTTTGAGCACAAAGCAAACTGGGCATTCAAACAGTTGAACATGCACTTAGAAAAGGCTGAAGAAATAAAAATATTATAGCTTTACGAATTGGAAGAATTCAGAAGATGAGCGTATGAAAATGCATCCATCCAACTAAGGAAAATTTCAAGGTTAATGGACAACGCATCAAACACTACGTAGAGGATTTTCCCACTGCTAAAAAAATTATTGAACTAGCTGTTCCAAAATAATCATGGTACAAAGTCAAGCTAATGACGTTAATGAATCACTTCTTGAGAGGCAACCCAAGCTTTTATTTATTTATTTATTTTGTTTTTGAATTTTAGAATAGTTTAGCTTATTTAAGTTTATTTGTGACTCATCATCCATACCTCGTTTTCCCTTATATCTTCGATATGTTAGTTGGTTTATTATATGGTTAGAGCTAAGTAACACTTGTTCCAATTATTTGATCTTAATATTTTATTTGATTTTTCAAGAACATGACGTTGCGGAATATTTAAACCAATATTGACCAAGCAATCATTGGAGCAGTAGGAAAGCTAGTCATTGAATTATAAGTCACATCAGGGGAGTCTTTTATTCACTTTCTTTCTCATCCCTTTATATGTAGATTTAGGACTAAAAATATTGAGGGCAATGTCTAGTTTAAGTTTGGCGTTGGAAAATATGAGTTTTCATTTTATTTTATTTTTTTTGTTTTTATGTGCTTTTATTACTTTAGTAAAAAAATATTCAAAAAAAGAAAATTTATTTTGTGTGTTTGTGTAAATTAGTTGGCTTGACTGGCAATAACGAATATATTGAATTATGAATTGATTTATGAATAGTGAATAAGTTGCATGTTTAGATTAATTTATGTCTTTCCATGTGAAATTTGATATATATTGAGCAGATGAATTAAGTTAAGCATTTTGTATGAATGAGTTGATTTCATAATTGAATATGTTGAAATAGTGGACCATAGATGCTAAACTCAAAATCACTAAATTTTACACTTTTGGACCAAATTTAGAATATTTTGGGGGGATTTCATTGTTGTAGGAAGATGTTGAGATAAATAAGGATTCCATGTGTGAAATTAAAATTTTGTGTGGATTGTTTAAGGTCAATAGAATGCAATTGGGTGAAAATCTCAAGTTAGAGGTCGTTTTGCTTGAATTTGCGTTAAATGAGAGACATTACACTAATCGAAGCATAAAAAATATTTTATTAGAAAAATTCTTTTCGTAACCTTTATGATTCGAGTAATTAAGCCTGCAAGAGTATTTAAAACCTGGTGCAATATAGTCATCTGACTTTGGAGTTATCGATTGAAAACTTGTTACATAAGTCATTTAGAAAGTTTAAGGGAAAAATGCTTTAAATAAAGAAAAAAATTATTCATAAAAAAAAATTCAGAAAAAACATGTGCATAAAACAGAAGACGCACCAAATGTCTTGGTTAAGTCTCAAACACCTATTTAAGAAAATTCGATTTTTGATAAGAGATTATTAGTTTAGTTAAGTTATAGAGATTGAAGCAATCAAATTTAATGGATAATCATTGTTTATTGAAATGCCGAATTGCAATTGGTGAAATTTTGCTAAATTAGAGAGGTGAGGATAGTAAAAAAAATCCAACTTTAGTTCACACACTAGAAAAGAGTGAAAAGAATAAGTTTGGAGGTATGTGAATCTTACGAGTGATGAAAGACCATATTCAACCATTGAGGGTCGAGAATTGAAGTAACTTATGAATTCATAATGTTATACTTAATTATTTACACACACGTCGATTTATGCATTATTATTCGACTTAATAATTGAGTTTTATTATGAGTTTAATACGTTAAATTACCTGATCAATAATTTGATGATTATGTGAATCTCTTATGAATCGAGAGATAGATTTGAGATTTAGACCATATAATAAAATTCGATTTATTAGTATAATGTGTAGAAATGCATATACTAATTATTGCGGTCATAATATGAATTTTTAGAACTAGTGTTTCGTTTAACTAAAGTTGATTCTCATAGAGATATGTAATTTGAACCTTGCTTGGTGTACAATCATTAGGGAGTTGTAAATCTTACAACCTCTCACATTAGTGTGGGACCCACAAATTAATTAATTTGTGGGTCCCACACTAATGTGAGAGGTTGTAAGATTTACAACTCTCTAATGATTGTACAAGTGGATTTTTCCATGTAATTTAGTTAGTTAAATAAGTTCAATGACAACTCGAGAGGGGTAAATTGAGTACAATAGAAGAATTCGATCGAACTCTACATTAGGTTATGAATCTTGAATTAAGAATAAAGGTAATCAATAGATGAAATTGTTATGCCCTAATATTCATCACATATTTGAATTTTCAATCATCCATTATTTGCAATCTTTTTATATTTTTAATTAGTTAAAAATAGTTAGAAAAAATAATCATAATTATTTACTTGCTTTTGTGAAATATGAGTTAAAAAATTAGATTAAGTCCTAAAGTATAATCTTCGTGGAATGATATTCGAATTCAAAGGTCCACTATACTGTTTGTTACGATATCGTACAGTTGCGATATAAAAAACGCAACATGCCACTACAGGGATGATTGTCTTCTTCAAACTTGTCGATGTTCATACCCCGTGATTTTGAGTCACTGTCGGCTCTGGATGACACAAATATACATAAATATGGTGATTACTAGAATCAAAATACTTGATGCACCAGCTGTAGTCCTCTCGAACGCGCTTACTCAGCATCACGTTGTTTTTTGGAAGTCATTAGAAGATTGATGTTAAAGTGCAAATATTCCAGATCTAATGTCTCTGCAATCAAATTCTACCAGATATCTCGAAAAAAGATGGATTGATTTTTCAAAGAATAAGATGATATCATCTTAGTTGGTGTCTGCAAGAGAACATTCACAGGGTCCTCTGACAATTCACATGAACATCATGCAGGGACAAAAGAAGATGACGACTTCGCTGACAGATGGTTGCAGAAAGCTGCATTTATTGACTTTTTTAGAGCAAAATAGGAAAAAACGGGGATGAAATTGGGGCCAAGATACTGTGGGTCTTGCCATGAGAATAACATACCATTAGAATAAGAGAAATAGATGTGAACTTCTTACGTACAAAATTATGCAATTGATGGTGACACATCAAAGGTTTTTAACAATTTTGAATCTTTTGCCCGTGCCTGGATTTTCAAGGAATTCTTTAAGATCACCTTGAATAAAAGTTTCATAGCATCTCTACAATAACAGTCTACATTTCATTGACAACAAAAATATGAATTAGTAACTAAAGGGTTCTCTTGTCCAGACAATCATCCTCTACAATCGAAATAAGATGTGGCCAGAATATAATGCTCTCAGTTCATCTCACAAGAATAATGCTATTTAGCCTTATACCAATCTATGACCACTGCCACATTGTCTAATGAAGTTGAGATACATTTGTATGCATTGGACAATGTGGTAGACCTCACTGCCACATAGGCTCGGCTAGTGGGTGCTGAATAGAATTATTCATCTCGTAAAGCCTCTTCTAAATTTAGAAGTAGGAAGCTTGAAATTTCTATTTCCACTGAAAATGTAGGGTGCAAGGTATAAAGGAAGTGAAATGATTCATAAATGGGAAACTCAATTAGATTCGAAGATCATTTACCTCAATTATATTTAATAATTACAACGCATGACTTGGCCTATTCTGTTCAGGTTCTTAGCCAGTTCCTTGCTAAACCCGCAGTAGCTCATCATCAAACTCCAGTCCGTGTGCTTAGATACTTAAAAGCAAAACCAAGTTAGGGGTTATTCTTCTCCTCATCCTCAGACTTAAAGTTGAAAGTCTTTTCTGATAGTGATTGGGCAGGCTACTTAGATACCAGGAGAAGTGTTACAGGTTATGTAATTTTTCTAGAAGGCTCATTAATCTCATGGAAATCAAATAAACAAGCCACAGTCAGCCACTCATCTGCAGAAGCAGAATATAGGGCTCTTGCAGCCACCACATGTGAAATCCAGTGGTTGCTCTATGCTCTTCAAGATCTTAATGTTGATCATTCTCAGCCAACTATGCTTTACACTAACAGCAAGTCTGCTCTATCAATTGCAACCAACCCAGTACAGCATGAAAGGACTAAACATATTCAAATTGATTGCCATCTTGTTAGAGAAAAACTGCAGTTAAATGAACATTATAACTAGCAGACATTTTCACAAAACCTCTCGGATCATTATCGTTCGATCACAATTTGCGCAAGATGAATATTATAAATATACATGCTCCTCTTGAGGGGGGGGGGGGGGTCTTGAAGTATAGCCTCTCATATCAACAGCATGGAACTCAAATCCAAGGAAAAAAAAACTAAAATCGGAAGAAAAGAAGCTGGAGCAGCCTTGATTCTGTTACATAGTTATTCCCTTTTCTGTTGATTCGGTTGAATCGGTTAGCAGTTAGAATTCGTTAACTCAGTTATTTGTATCGTTAAGTTTTGTTATTCCTTTGTTGTATAAATATTAGAAGACATTCTGTATTTTACAAGAAAAAGTTTAATTCAATAAAATTTATTTTTCAATTTTTCAATTCTCACATTTTGTTTTCAACAATAACCATGAAAAAGAGGCGGCAGCTGGTAAAGGCGGCAGTTGTGGATAGAAATTATTGAACATATGTCATCCAAAGATAACGATAATCCTTTGTAGCAAAACATGAAATGATTCTGCAAAATACTACTGCTATTGTTTGTGCTGATTCCAACAATCTAAAACTCCAACCAAAATCATAGCTAAATGGGAAGAAATATTATCTAGTTTTCATCCATCAATGCATTTACCGATGAAAAAGAAGGTTTTGGCCTTCTGGAGGGCATAATGAACTGATACAAGTATGAAACTGAGGGTTTAAGCATCTGTTTTTTCTGGCATATTTTTGTTGGAGTTTGGGCTGCACTTGGTTTCTCTTTGTTGGGCTTGTAATGGGACCTTATTACTCGAAGTGTCTAGCTGAAGGAGTTCCAGAGAACAATAGCTCATTTACACACTCGTGTCCTTGACTACAAATGGACTTCAGTGTATGACACTACTCCAACACAACTCTTCAACTTTGCTTGCAGGATGTGGATGTAAAAGCCTCACTCAGCAACTTTGCTACCTACGAGAAAGAGGTATTGGATAAAATATTCGAGAACGAATACCGGTTTAACAAATATTGGATTTACAATACATAACAGATATGCAACTTACGGTATATGCAACTTATCGGATATGTAGTTTATCATGTAGACAATAACTTACCGAATAATAGCTAAGACATAACAGATTAAATAATTTGCTAATCACAACAAACAAAATAAGTTATATAAATCACAATAAAATAGAACAAATAATCTAAATAGCAGAGAATACAAATTCAATTGAATTTTAAAAATCGAGGCATGTGTGAGCACAGTTTCCTTAAAACAGATTCGCCCTCTCACCATAGGTACTTGAGATTTAATTTGAACGTCTATTTCCCAAGATACAACGGTAAACCAGTAGAGTCCGAGTATTGCAGATTCTGCTCTGACAAATTGACTTAGTATCTGAACAATATCACTACCAAGATCTTGACAGACTGTAAATTATGTATACAGACAGAGGACAATTTCCCATACAGACAGAGATTTTTCTTGTGTTTTTGAACTGTAATGCAGACAATGTATTCTTTATGTTTGGAATAGTGAAAAAACGAGGCTTCAAGACTTAACCCCAGTAATGACGAGTTAAATATGTACATTAACTTAATGGCAATAACCATTGAAGTTTCAACAGTTTCAAATGTAAACGGCAATAATCATTGGAGTTTTAGCAATTTCAGAAACCAAAAGTCAGTTGTTGAAAGCAAAAAAATTTGTGAAACGTCTGCTCTCCTAAGGAGCCAATTTTTGGACAATTCGTGTACGTGGGTCACGCCGGCACACAAGTTCAAAATTCGAAACCTGTTTCGGTCCGTGATTTGCACTCCCCTTGCGCGCTTACGTGGAGAGAACTTTTATGCCACACATGATTACACAGTTCCACAGTGTAGCCATATATAAAGTTGTTCTTGTTTTCATAAACTTCATGTGGGATAAACTCAAATTTAGTTTTCCCTCCAACATAAATAATATTCTAATTGTCCACTTTGAACTCCAATTTCTCATTCACCCGAGCTTCATATTTGGTAAGTAAATACATGATTTCTATGTTCTCGCGGAGGAGAACACAACTCAATGTCGATCTTCAAAAATAAGCAAACGGGTCCCACTCAAAATTTATGTCAAAGTCGGTCATTCACCTCATTTTTTCCAACAAGGGGTTGGGACTTTCTTCTCGTTCAAATTCCGACGTGAGAGTAAATAGTTGGAATCAACTGAGTTGCTGCATATAAGTGGTTAATAAAAAGTTCATTAGTTCTACCTGATACCTTTCACCGTGTTTATGACACAGTTGGTGTCCATGTGTCTCGTATTTTGAAAGTCTTGAGAAGCATGTTCTCATATTCCAAAAATCTAGTCTCTCTCAATCAATTCGATCTCTTCCATTCTTGTACGAAGCACATTGCTATTGACTATCATTTTGTTCAAATTCATATTTCCAGTGGCTTTTTTGTCGTCTTATACATCTCCTCCATTGGCAATGACCAGCTAGTTGACGCTATCGTTGAGCCACTCTCAATCGCCAAATTTGTCAGCTTGCTTCCGAAGATTGAAATCTCCAATAGGAGCTTCATTTTGCAGGGCCTGATAAGGACAATGCTAATTTGAAGATAAATATCAGTCGTCAATATCTAAGCTTGGGTCATACAATAGTTGCAGGTAAACTCTACAAAGCCTAGGTAAAAGATTATCTCAAAGAATTTCATTTGCAGCCAAAAATTTGTTATGAGTCAAACTATTATCATTAGATTAAGACTTACCATTGTAGCCAATAGATTGGAATTCATCACTTTGTATCTTATCAGCAACAGATTAGGGTTTATCATTTTGTATCTTCTCACTTTGTATTGTATTACATAAAGAGCTGTAAAGATTCCTTTATTTCAACCATCAATGAAATTTTGAAATTCATTATTCTTTACAACTGCTCCACTGTCCGAAATAATTTTTTTTTTAATCTTGGTTAAATAAATTGTAATTTTACAATTTTGCCCCGTTTCTTAAGCTTTACAATTAAAATTCTTAGAACATTAGGTCAACTTAGTAATTTTAACTTAGAGATTTTTCAATTGCTTTACCAATTTACCCACATCTCTCTCTCTCTGTGTCTCACTTCTCTTTTACGTACATTTTGGATTTTCCCATGTCTTAAAATTTAATATTCCTCAAATTTGCAAGTGTTTCATTATTTTGAGTTCGAAATTAGAACATCTCATTATTTATTTATTCATCGACAAAGTATATACGCTTCAAAATTATCGATGTTCGACATCTCAAGTTCTAGGTATGGTTTTTTATTATGGTACATTGCTCTAGTTTTGTTGTTTCGTGTAAAAATAATAATAATAAATCCTCCACGTGTTTAATTAAATGTCGCAATGCTATTGACAATTTGATGTTTGTTTACCTTATAACCACACCAAGTTATGGTTTCAATTAAAATTATCATGCCTACAATGCGTGCGAGTTTTAATTTTTTTTTCTATTAAGGTTAACCACTTTCTATGAAAATAAATATTTTTTTTCTTTTAAATGTTTATCTATTATAGCAAATTTGGTAAACCTATTAGATGAAGAAAAGTATTTTACCAACAGAAATTAAAAAAAAGAAAGCTAAAACTTTATCTATTGTATTATTTAATAAACTTCCTGATAAAAATTATGATTGATTATAAGTAGTGTGTTCAAAGAAAAGTGTGGTTAAAAAATAGGTAACAATCGTGAAACCTACGAAACGTGTGGATGAAGGTAGAGTTTAATCAAATTATAAGCGATTATAATTTTTGACAACATAGGTGTCTCTGTTTGTCTTTTGATGGGGAAGGGGAGTAGGGAAAATGAGGAGAATAACATTTTTTTTTCTTTTCAGCTGAAAGATTTATGCTTCATAGCCTAAGCCCTTGTTTGGTTAAACTGTGAAAGTGCTAAAAGTCAAAGTCAACATTTAATTTTAACCAAAAATATCATGAGCCCACAATTTTTTAACAATATGTTTCATGTTATTAAATTATACTGAAAATCTAATTTTAATCTGAATCAAACAAGGGCTAATATGCACTGAAATCTTGATTGGATGCTGATAAACTGTTCCCAACAACCAAGAGTTGATCATCAAAGTTAAAAATTAACTTCTCATTTGCATAAAGTTCTCCCAAAATTTGGTTTAAAAGCAAAGAAAATAAGTTGTTCTATGTTTATATACTAATCATATATATATGTAATGGCTAGAGAATCTGCAAGCCATTTATTCAGTCTAAATTGCCAGAATTCCAGTTGAAAGTATTGTTTCATTTGTATAAGGTGAGTTTGAAACATCAACAGATCTTGAAGATTCAGAACTGCATTTTTCTTTGCGCTCGTCCATCACTATTTGTCTGTATCTACATTCTGTGCTGCAAAATGCTTTCTCACCCCTGCAAATCATGTTCAAATGGATCATCGGTAATTTTCTGAGTAAGTTTGATACACTGAAGTCTAAACTCTAGAATACTGTATGAAAAAAAAAAAGAAAAAAAAATACCTGTACATGTATATATCTTTGCCATGAAGTTTCTTCTGGCACATATGGCATGAACTGAGAAAATCAGAAGCTGGAAATTCAGCAGCTTCTATGGAACTCGCCGGAGATATGTCGAAAACGCTTGCCCTTTTAGTCTTTATATTATTGTGTTGTATTCTGAAGGGGATTCTGTCATCACCTTTCCTGCCATGTTCATCTCCATCAAAGTACACTTTAGTATATGACTTGTTTGGACCATGACAAGTCACTATGGTATAATCCTCCTCCGAGTTGTCCATCTCCATTTCCTCTAAACCACCCCTAAATCTCGTAGAATTCCTGGGTGAATTGACCGGAACTGGGTTGGATCGATTCAAATTCCGGCCACACAAGGCTAGACTACCCTCACAAGATGTATCAAGGGCGGCCACAATGCCTAATCCTACTCCACAAAAGTCATATTTCTTTAGCCCGTATGTATTGCCGGAGATTAACGATCTCAATATCGAGTTCGACTTATTGTCTAACATGGCTAAGAGTAAGTATTGAGAGATATGATATGAGCTCTCAACCGAGCCTTTAAAGGGCTCTTTTTGAGGCTTTCCTATTTATGTTTTTGGTCTAAAATTATATATTTGATGATCTCATGCAATTGAACCACTTTTATAAATCGGATTCCAAACCCATTTTTTAATATGTCATTTGTCAGTGGACAATATATTTAAAAAAATGTCCATGTCCAATGATAGGGACCCAATCCCTCGTGAGGGCCCACATGACTAAAGCCAAGATTCCAATAATTTGATGACTTATTTGCACAAATGGTCATTAATGTATGCCCTCCTGTAGAATCAAGGTCTGCTCTGTTTCAATCATGGCACCGATATTGTTACGACCAAACTAACCTTCATAGATAGAGTGAATTTCTCGACGTCATTAATTTTATGGTCGAACTGCAAAATGCAAAATTGCATTGCACAAAACCGACCTTCATTCATAGTAGAATCTTACTTCAAATTTAAAATTTGAAAAAAAAAAAAAATAGCTTCAAAGAGAGAGAGAGGGGGGGAGAGAAATTCAAAATTTTCTTATTATTCTCTTTTTTTCCCCCAACATTTCTATCCAATAACGAGAAGAATTATTCCCCCACTTACTGGGGAATAATTCACAGGGTCTCACCAGGGCACTCACATGGTGGGCCTCACAATGTATTTAAAACAGGGCTTTTGTGGGCCCCACCTATGTGAGTGCCCTGCAAAGGACTTTTGAAACAGGTCCCTGTACGTGAAACAGGGTTCTAACGAGAATTATTGGTTTCTAAAAAGGAACTCAAGCCTCATGCTTTTTGCAATTAGAAGGCTCGTCTAAAGTTTATACATAGATAGCTCTTTTGTTTCTTTTGCCAATGTGTGGAGAAAAAGTGACATTTTTTAAAAATATTTTTTTGATATATAACATTTTAAAAAATACAAAAACATACACAAGAAAGAAGAAAACGGGTGAGTTATAATTCATTTTTTGCACTCTTCTTATCAACCGCACATTCTCCAATAAAATAATATTACACATAAATTCAAGAAAATTTTCCTTCTTTTTTAACCATACATTCTCTAAAAAATTATTATTCCTTTCATTATAGCCATTGTTTGATACTCATTTTTTTCAAAATATATTTTTCTCTCTTTTCTTTCCAACCACACACTGTTCAATAAAATAATATTATACGTAAACCTAAAAAAAATTCTTGTTTTTTAACCACAAAGGCACAAACTCTATATCAATATACTATTTCAAAATGTATTATTACTATAAAAGTAGGAAACAAACAGGCTCACAACGTGGAATGTGGGCCAAATAGGCGCTAAATAGAAATAATGTCTTAACAACAGTTTGAGAAGGGGTGTTTCTTATGGAAAATCAATGGTAGTGGCTAGAGAGGGAAGGGGTTGGGATAGGGTAGTGGTGAGTTGGTGTTTCATATTTTCTAATTTTTGTTTTATATTTTAATTCTACTTATTTTAACAAAATTTAAGGTATAATAGTCTTTTCGATTAAAAAAAAAGAAGACTTTTTAATGATTAGTTGGACGTGCCCGTGACAGAAAGGATTGTTTTCGCACTTAAACATTCGTATGGGGATGTCAATGACAAGTTTAAAAGATAGATCCTGATTTTACAACAGGGTCATACATCAGGGTCCATTTGTGCAAATACGTCAATTAACATATGGGGTTTCGTGTCAAATGATCGATGGGTTTCAATTATTGTAGGACCCACTGATTTAATTTGATGTTTTATTGTATTTTGGACCACTTGAAGTGGGTCCCATGCAGGAAATTGATTTATGGTGCCCATGGAGAATTACTATAAAATATCCTTTTATTCTTTTGCTAAAGCGAAAAGATTTGATTTGATATCTTTCTTGTTAAAAAATTGCTATTGATTGAGTAGATAGAAATATAGAATGGTGGGTTGAAATTTTCTTTTCTGTCTTTACCAAATTTTTGTATTCAGAATTTAAAAATCGAATAGAATATTGATTATAAAAAATTAGAAAGTAAATGGTGAAATATTCAAATCAGCAGTATAAAATAGTATTAAAAATTAAATTTTTTTTTTTCCAATTTTTTCGCCTAAAACGACTGCACAAGTGGTGCTAACATCGGTATTGAGTCTATCGCACATTGTTTTGTGAAACACTATAGTTGTGGTCTCCAATTAACGAAAAGTATAAACTTTTGATCCTCCATATTTAAAATGTAATACTTCGTCTTCATAATGGTCTTACGAAGGTGAAGTCTTTAACTTTTTAACAGTTACAAAAATCAATATAGCTATTTGTACAAAATTGAGTTACAAAAGTTGGGTTACAAAGTGTGTTGACAAAATCCAGACCGTTGATTTCAAATGATTAAAAATCTGTTTTTAAAATGATTTGTGTAGATATTATTTTGTCAACCAATTTTGTAACTCAACTTTGTACAAGTAGCATAACTCTACAAAAACAGCTTTCATTAATTTGGGAATTTCAATGCTACTACAATGAAAGGTTAAAACTTTATAAACTCCATTTTCAATGTTGGAAATCCTAAATATTTTACTTCACATAGGCGAAGACTCCAACACGGATCTCTTAATTGATATTGGTTAGATATGATAATGTTGAATAGGAATTCACGCATGAGTGTAAAGTTTGTCTCGCTCGACCTTTGTTTCTCTTTGACCAAATCCAACATGATTTATGTCAAATTAGAGGTGTCAATTCGGGTAGTACGAGTCGAGTTAGCTGGCCAACATATGAGCCCGGTAACGGTCCGTGTGAAAAAAGTCTGTTCGCTATGGATTTTTGGCCGGTTCCGGGTCGGCCCACAAATTTTAGACTACAATCCAGGCATGCCCGCTGACCCATTCGGGTCGAGCCCATGCGAGTCAAGGGTCGCGTGGGTCGCGGTTTGTTCCGATTTTACCCGTATTATTGTATAAATAAAATTATAAAAATATAGAATTTTTCATATTTATAGTAAAAAATATTTTTTTGTTAAGTTTAAACTAAGAATTGAATAAAATGATAAATTCATATTTATACCAAAAAATGTTTACATAGAATTCAAATTTAATGTTATATGAATTATTTATAATTTTGTAAAGTTAAATTTAACTTAAACAAATAACAAATAAATGCATTTTTAATTACAATTATCAAATATTTATAGTATAAGTACATCCAACTAAGTGGCATCTCCCCCTTTTTTTCAAAATTTAAAAATTTTTTTTTTCACGGGCCAGCAGGTTAACTGTGGCCCGTGAAGGTGCAACCCGCGAAACCGCCAGGTCGGGTCATGGGTTGGCCCGCAGTCCCGAATCGATTTGGTCCGATTTTTACTGGTCGATCGGCCCGTCCATCTTACACCTTTATGTCAAATCATGCATTTGTAGATCATGTCGAGAGGTCGAACCGACGCTGACTGTACGAAGAATTGAGTAAACACAACACCTAGATATATGTAACAAAATTTATTATCTGTAATTGCATCTTTTTTTAGATTTAAATTTATTTCATCCAATCTGGATAATTTGCTGCTTACATTTCTAAATGTTCGTATCGAAATTTATAAAATATCTTGCCTAATTTATGTATAGTACTTTCCTACTTTATCTTCCAAGAAATACAATTCACTTTCCTCTTTCTTCTTTAGCATTATAGAATAGACCGGGTCAAGTGGAGGTCGGCATCCTCGTCCCCACCATGCCCTATGAGTTTCTGCCCTATCAACCCCACACTTTCGAAAAGTTAACATTCTCTTCGAAAGTTTCAATAAAACATTTAAGAACTTTGAAATAAAAGTTTCTTTTCTTTTTCCCAAATCTGAGAATTTGATGTATCTTTTTTATTAGTTTATTTCCTTGTGACAATGAAATATATCAAATTTAATTTGATTGGTTTGTGTTATTTTTAGTATTCAATTTACGCCATAAACAACTATTATTCGTACAAAAATATATTTTTCAGAAGAATTTTCAAATATTTCTTGTTCTCTTTCGGAAGGGTAAAATATTTTCTCTTCAATAAATATAGAGTTCCTTAAAAATAACGGTATTATTCTAGGATGTAATTCTATTACACATTCGTCGGACTTGGACATGCTCCACACGAGCCGCCCGTGTGGGATGAAGTCCACTCCAACTAGTGAGACGTGACATATAATTATAAATGAAAAATCAATTTTTTTGATGTCGACAACTTTCCCAACAAATGAAAAACAATATTAATAATTCTCTGAATTTTATATGAATCCAAGTGGTTACGATGTTGACGCACCTTTAATGGCTGTAAATGAAATTCTTTTACAAACCTACCAAATATCAGTAAAATATTGGTGACTTAATTATTTGTTCACTTCACTTCAATTTAATTAATATTAATCTTCCGAACCCAATTCCGTTAATATTTGAATTACTCTACTCAATACGTTAATATTTTAAAATAGAACTCCAAATCTTTATATAACCTTTGGAGAAGAAAGTATATTTACTTTTAGCTAACACGGAGAATCTATTACTTTTATTGTTTACTTTTTTATTTCCATTTTCTCGCTTCATTAGGGATGGCAAATGGGCAGGTCGGGACAACCTCTGCCACCCTCTGCTTCGTCAGGTAATTTCCCACCCTATTACCTATTTAAGGCAGGGTGGGGCAGGGCCCTTGTCCTGTTTTCTACCCATTTAATTTTTTTTTAAAATTTTTGATAATTTATTTTATTGTCCTCATTCATTAAAGTAAGACAATAATATATTTTTTAATTTTTTAATTTTTTTTAAAAGTTAAATTATTCAAATATATTTGATAAACTAATGCTTTTATTGTTTATCATATATTTAGATAATCTTAATTGCCATTTTCTATGAGAAATAATAAAATTTCGTGGAGTTTTCCATTTAAAATATTGAATTCTTAAATAAAACAAAAATAAATAAATGGGACGGGATGGGGTACTTGTTACCTGTACCTGCCCCGGGGCGAAGTCACCTGCCCCGTCCTTGATTAAGCGGGTAATCTCCATCCCATTCGGGACTAACCATGTGGGTATCGGATTTGATGAATTTTTTTTTTCTTTTTTCTTTCTTTTTTCTTTTTGCCATCCCTACCCTCCATTCTATTTTAAAATTATTGTTGTTATCAAACTACATATTTTCCATTTCTTCTAGTTACTTAAGATATACGTTTTCATACTTCTCATTTTGATGAAGTCATTTTAGTTCAAAATATAACATTATAGATCCGATCAGGAAATTTATAAAATATTAAAGAAGATTTCTTTCTTTCTTTCTTTCTTTTTTTTCAAATATGATTGATAAATAATTAACAAATTTACATAAATAAATATTTTAGAATAATTTAATAACCCTAGTAGAAAATTTTAACGCTATTATAAATATTGTTATAAGAAAATTATTAAATATGATTTTTTTTCCTCAAATAAAATTGTCAAACATTTAGCAAATTGACATAAACAAAATTTTCAAAATAATTTAATAAATTTAATTGAAAATTCATTAAAATTTTTATATTTCTTGATTTTTAGTAGCATTTTCTCTAAAATTTTTGAATTTACGTGTAATATTATTTATTAGAAAATGTTAGGTTGAAAAAAAGAGAGAAAAATGTTTTGAAATTTTAGTGAAGCATAATGTACGCTTTCAGATTTATGATTTTGCTCCTTTTTACTTATCCCAGGATTGTAATGAAAGATAGTTGCAAATAGTTCAGTTATTTAAGTAGGTAATGGCTATCTATGGACATATTTGCCCCTTAGTTTTAGGACGTGGTCTTGTATTAATTTATATTTAATCCAAGCAAAAATGAAATAAAAGTGTTTACAAATTATTCTACAACTTTGAGTTGCATTTGGGAGGTCTTGATTTTCTCGAACAAATCTTTGCTCATTTTTTTTTTACTTTGCATGGTGATTTACACGATCTAACAACGAAACTTACTGGGAGGAACAGATAATTTAGCATTTCTGATATTTCTTTCTTGCCAAAAACCGCATGTACAGTACTTGATCAGCACCAAATCTCAAGCTTCACAAATGAACAATATTCAGGAGCAATCTCCACTTCTTAGACTCTGCAGTAGCTTCAAATATCCTAAATCTTCTGGCTTAATATACCTGCAGGTGAATTGGAAGATAAAATATGAAGCTGTTCTTTACTCCAGTAATATGCAGACCGCAGATCTTGACCACGGGAGTCATATATATTGCTACAAGCATATATAGTCAATCAAATTATACCAACTAAACAGAAAAAGGTACACAATTCTCCCATTTTTATATATACTTTGAGCATGTTTGGGAAGTGTTTATAAACGGCTTAAATTAAATTATAAATAGATAGAAATGAATGGTGGACGAGTGTTTATAAACATGCGCCCCAAACATAGGCTTAAATGATTGCAGGGTTTATATGTACTTGATAGAAATGCAAAGAGACCAACCAAGTTAACCCATTTATATCACCGATTCTGACGGTTTTTTCCTTCACATACAAAACAACACTAACCAAAAGAATGATAATTTATTGATCAATAATTTTAAAAGTGGCCGCTTCTTAACTGAATTATGCAGAACCAATATTCTTTTTCAAATACGCAGAAAATTATAAAGCTGTCCAGGAAATTAATAGAGAGTTCAGATATTCCATGAAATTAGACCAAGCAAAAAGGAAGAATGATAATCCTTTGATATATATAACTTCATAATGACTATGTATTAACTGAATTCCAATCAAATAATTGTTTTGGACATATTATCACAAGTTATTTCAAACATCAAGTTTAACGACGTATCCATAAAAAATTCTCTTCAACCAAAGGAAAACTGATGAGAATCCTAGAAGATATATTCTATGGAATACTTTTCAAATTGGATACTTACTTAGGTAACGTAATTACGTTTTATTTAATAGCTTCTCTAGTATTTTATTAGTTGTTTCTTACCTAAATTAGACTAATCTAAACCCTATATAAAGAGGCTTTATGCATTGTAATAGATAGACTATGATATTGAATATAAACTTAATATTACCTTCTAAATTCTTTCTATTATCTTCCTCTTATTCTCTTTCTCATCTCTCTACTTCTTTCTTTTCTCAATCACGTTCTTGTTCGATTGTGTTCTATGTTAATTTGGTATTGGAGCAAGTCATATTCCTTTTGGCAAACAAATTTGCAAAATTTGCTAGGTGTTCAAGTTCAAAATTTAGAGTCGTCATCCTCCAAAAAGCGCATGCCAACCCACCACAGTGAATTTTATAGAAGAAGTGCTAAAACGGCATTTTGTTGGAGCTTTGTTGATCTGAGGGATAACCCCTTTCCTTTCTAGTAGAAGTGCTTATTTACCCCCTCGATAAGTTTGGAGGTGACAGGAATATTTTTACATATGTTAAAGCCCACAAAACAAACCTATACAAGGTGTACATTTGCAGAATACAGATACTTGGGGGTTGGTGTCGATACCTTATCTAGCAAAAAGGCAAAGCATCAAGACCCATGGGTAGAGTTTAGTCCACAGTCCTAAAACAATATTTTTTGACTTGTGCATTGATTTTATGGTCCAACAATGCCCTCAGTTATACATGAATTTAACCAAGAATTAAGCGGGAAAATATGACGTGAAGTTATATGATATGCATGAACAAAATTGAGATTTAATGAAAATTAAGAATGATAAGAAAGAATGTTTTATGGATTTCAATTATTGCAGTGGCATCCAATGTCCAATCATAGTCCTATTTGAGATTATGATAAGTTCCATAAAACAGATATAATGTATGTAAAATTGTACTCCAACCACAATACAAGACTTAATATTGTTATGGCATGTGAAGGCATGCACGTTTTCTATTGTGACATTTAAAGGTGTGTTTGACACCCATTTTTCGAAGATAAAAATTTTTAGAATACTGATTGATGGTATAATGTATGGTGGAAAAGTCATAAAAAATTTTAGATTTGTGTGTAATATTATTTTATTGGAAGAATGTGTGGTTGAAATGAAGTAAGAGAAAAAAATGAGAATGAGAATGAGATAGAGAATGGGTGTCAAACATGGGCTAAATGTTTTGATACGCTGATAGATTGATATTCAAGAATGAGAATGAAAGCAAGTGCTAGGAGGCATATGATCACTGATGAGATATATATGTTCAAGGGATAACACAGCACAAGCATGAGTATGCACATAAGCAATATTTTCCATCAACAATGAACTAGTAAATATAATAGCAGAAAAACAAGTATATGATTAATAGAATAAACTACATTCTATAGTTCTATTTGACTTAAGCATCACTTTGAATTGAAAGCACGTGAAAGATTATGCAACGATATCATACCCATGGCGAAACAGGAAATCAATAATGACAAGATTGCAATTTGCTTTGAAAAACTGTGTCCTCCTTATTATATTTGCAACATCTGTCACGGGAACTAGTTTAAAACTTTCCACCTCTCCATCTGCCATGTACAAGAGAATATATATTGAGAAGCTTCAAAAGAAAACACTGTAGCTGCCATAATATTAACTGAGAATAACTACTTAATTGAGGAGAAGAAGTTTCTAAAATATTGATCCAACTTTTATTATCGGATCTATATTAGAATTTAAAGTAACTAGCTAATGTCTTGTTAAGTACTATTATTTCTGAAGCACAGAGGTTAAGGATATTGATGGCCTTACCCTCATTCTTTGGGATAAAGTCTTCCGGAAGCTTTAGATCGTAACAAAAGAGAACATCTCTCTTGAATCTATATCCGTCAATATCCATGTAGGAAACAACTCCAACTGCTGTAGCTCTGAGTATAATAAAACATCTGGCATCTTTAAGTAATAATTCCTCCAGGGCCAGGAAGATAATCAATAACAAAGAACAGGTGATGACATAGTCTTTTGGCTACCTATATTTTTCTTTGTAAAGGTTTAATTCTGTATGTTACTACAATGGGACAACAAATATGATGAATTGAAAAACTTACCCACTAGAAATCGATCTAGGTATCCCTGCTTCCTCTTCACATTCCTTCACGAGATTCTCTCCACAAGAGATCCCATGCGGCTGTGAATTTATTCATGAAAAATCAAAAGAATAACTATCTAGGATGTTGCCAACAAAATGTCTATATGGGAAGCAGTAAAAGCACGTGCTTTTCAGTATCGGTATGAGAAAAGAGGATCTAAGAACTAATTTTCCAGTGAGCAAAATACATAGTTAGCATATCATTAGGAACCACTGAGAAAACTTGTATGCCAAAAGTTTAAACGCAAGAATGAACAGAACAATCCTCCTACATCATTAAGATCTTACATTTATATATCCAAAAATCAGAAAGAAAGCATAACGTAGAAGGTCATCACGTACCAGCCCTCCAGCAACTAGATTATCAAGCATGCCAGGGTAGGTGGGTTTTACTTCACTTCTCTTCCCTATCCATAGATACTTCTGCCCATCTCTTTCAACATAGCCATTCATTTGAACTCCATAAGCCTACCATCACATATGTACCATCCAAGGAAATTATAAATGCACAATACAGTAGATTTCATTTACTAGCAACAAATGAACCTACCCAATCTAATAGTCTTCAACCCAAGAAAAAGGGAAAATGCAAATTAACCCATTGCAGTTTGCAAATCTTACTGACACCCCGATCATTTTGTAATAGACTAAGCACCCATTCTTGGTTTTAAAAACCCTGCAAAATGAACCCACAAATCCTACACATTATGTCCGTGTGGTTTGCAAAAGTTTTGCTGGTTTAGAGATAATTTGCAAGTGTTTCGAAACCACAAGGTTTGAATTATCCATTTAAAAATTGCATGAGGTAATCAATAACATTGGCAAAGCCGAAGGGATATTGTTTGCTCGAAATAAAGTATCAGAACCTTCTAAGTGTAAATCATGACTTATTAGCAGTGTTCTAAATAGTGGGAAATAGCGCTGCTATAGCGCGTAGTGCGGCGAAAACGCTCCGCTTCGAGGTATTCGCGTAAAAAAGCGGTCAACCTTTTTTGTTGAGCGCTATAGCGTGCTATAGCGCGCTTAAGCGTCGCTATGCTACGCTTTACGCTATTTAGAACATTGCTTATTAGTAATTCAAGAAGGAAAAAGAAGAAAATGAGCAAATAAAAAAATAAAATAAATAGATCAAGGTAAGACACGTGTAATTGAGGAAAGAATAATCCTCCAAGGTGGGCAGAGACCTAAATTTCCATTAGATTTTTTCCTCCTCTGCTTTTGTAGATTGAAACGATAAGTATGGAGATAGAATTAGTAAAATACAAATATTCATCTCTAATTATGCCAAAGACAGCAGCATCAATGAATAACCTTCGATGACATTACTTAAATTTCTTTACATTACAAAATGGTGATCATAATCATATAATCCTTGGCCACCCCAAAACCCTACAGAAAGTAAATTATGATATTGTCATGGACGAGGGTCACCTTTATTCCAAAATATGGAGCAGCTGCACGTTCCAGCGAAAAATATTCTGGCACCCCAAAAGAAGATGTGACAGGATATAGCTGTTTATGGTGAACGTAAATCAAGTCATCAGATAAAAGGACATGGTTCATGTGACTAGCAACCAACAAAAACTCTGATAGGACCATCAAGAGTGACAACCGAGAAATTACATTAGTCAGTGATCAAAATAAGTACCTCATTTCGTATACCTGGAACAATTTCTTCTCCTAAGCACTTGATTACATCTTCAAGAGCTCTAGTTCTATCCTCAATTGTCCTTATCTTCGGATGTAATGTGATGTAGCAGCCAAAATTGCCACCATAACTAGTGTCATCTGGGAGAACAATTACATCTTTGAACCTCCTCAAATTGTCAGCAAATCTGCAGACGACATCAAAATTTAACCATATTAATCAAAGAAGTAAATGAAGACATTGTGTGAAAATCAAACAAAGAATTCCATTCAAGCTGGACTCACAAACAAACTTTACAAATCCACAATTGCATTTTTAGGCTCAGAAAGGAATTAGTGCATAAACTTCCCAATCAGTTATGAGGTTCTTGACCTTTAGTCCAAATTCTAACAGTTTATTTTATAGTTAGTGTTGGTATATGACTCATATAGAGTAGAACACAAGTTTACTGGAAGAATAGGTTGATGCTGGAGCGGAGCGGAGTGAGAGGTATTTTCTTGTAAGGGCCTAAAGTCTTGTGTGGGCTAGGTTAGGGTTAGTATATACACTGATGATGTAACCCTATTATACATACTGAATAAAATATCTTCGCTTCACTCCTTGTGGATGTAGGCACATTGTCGAACCATGTTAAATTCTTGTATTGATTTCTCTCATTCGCTTCTCTATTATTGCTTATAAAATCCAACAGATAGTCCCAAAACATAAAATTGGCATGAGGATTGTCATTTGTAATAACCTAATTGTATCACCGATTGCTCATGTAACTCCAGCCTTGTGGCCTCATAATCTCTTGGGAACTCTCCCTTACAATCTGGCTAAGCCAGTTTTAAGGTGAGTTCTACTTTCTTACACCATCTATGAAATTAAGTACTTGATGGTAAAATATTAGCGCACAAGGGAATCACAAATTACGAAGGAAGTCAATGGAAATTAAATTTTGAACCCAAATAATATTGCCTCTATTTGAATACTAAACTGGAAATGAGACTGTCCGAGTTAAGCATATATATGTTTATATTGATCGATAACACTAGAATAGAAAAGATTAACAGTTTAATTAATAAACAAATAGAAGAATTATGTGCAAAAGGCATTGTTACCTATTATGAACATAACCCACAATTCGTTTCTCAAGTACAAAAGGGATAAACTCACACTGCTTCTCCTGCAATGAACCCGACAATTAAGAATACAGTGGAATTATAGAATGTGTGCGCATATGCAAGTAAATGAATGGGGTCATTTGAGCATTACAGAGTTGCGATTGCAGAGTTTGACTTTTTCGAAATAGCCTTGGAGGTCAGAAGAGTCATTTTGCTGGAGTTCAGCTAGCTTCAAGACGTCGTCCCAAGTGAAGCGACCGCTGTGAATGTGAATGGCTGCTGATAGAGTATGTGTGCGTCGAGAAGGGCTAATTGGGAATTTCAATATTCTTCTTGTGAATGGAGAAGAAGGGAATGGTAGGTTGCGGAAAAAGGAGATGGAAGATCGGAGTTTTTGTGGGATAGGGTGAAAACAGAAATTGTTTGCCATTTTCTCAGTACAGAACTACAGATTTCACAGAAATTGTTATATGTAACTCAAATTTATTGTTGTACATTTTCTCAGTACAGAACTACATATTTCACAGAAATTGTTTTATGTAACTCAAATTTATTATTGTACACTTTATTTTCAAAATTCATTTCTCTCTTACTCCTTTTCAACCACACATTTTTTAATAAAATTTTTCTTTATATTTTGACCACACATTCTCTACATCACAGCTCACAATTACTGATGAAAGCTCGCTCACCAATGCTGTTACAAGTGGCTCCACACAAGATACATCCACTACACATCATCAGCTCCTACCTGGCTAGAGATACTAGAAGCTTCTTTTGTTTTGGCTGAGCTGTATTTTCTGTTGTGCACATGTAAATGCTTTTTTCCCTTTTGTTACACGGTTAGAATCTTGTATATATATATATATATAGGTTACCTACAGTAGAGCACAGCAATTTCAATTGATGATTATTCAATGAAATAGAACACAGAAGTTATTCCTTCTTTTCTTACATGGTATCAGAGCTCTAGGCTCAATTTTTCGTGTTTCTTCCCCTTGCATTTCCATGGAAGAACAACCAACAGATTCGCAAGCTATGGCTTCTGCTGAATTAAATTCTGCTGCTCCAAAATCAAAATCCAATTCTTCTTTCCTCAATTTCCCTGACCCAAACAATCCTTATCGGGTCGATCATGGGGATACCACTGTTATATTGGTTGCAGATTTGTTAACTTCTGATAATTATGTCACATGGTCACGGGCTATGCGTCGAGCTCTTCGAGCGAGGAATAAGCTTGGATTTATCGACGGAAACCTTCACAGGCCAACTGATCCTGAAGACTCTTTACTCGATGCTTGGGAGAGGTGCAATGACATGGTTGTCTCTTGGATACAGAACTCCATCAGTCTTGCAGTGAAATCCAGTGTTGCTTTTGTGGATGATGCACAAGAAGTATGTAATGAACTTCAACTCCGCTTCACCCAGCAAAATGGGCCTTGAATTTTCCAATTGAAAAGGAATCTAGCAAGCCTGCGACAAGAAAATGAATATGTGAGTATTTATTTTGGAAAACTCAAAACTCTTTGGGATGAACTTGCTATCTATGATCCCATACCAACTTGCACCTGTGGAAAATTAACTGTTATTACTGAGAGACATCAAAGGGATAATGTCATTCAATTCCTTATGGGTTTGAACGATAAATATGCAAACACTAGAGACCAGATCATGTTGCTTGACCCAATCCCTCATATCAACAAGGTTTTTTCCCTAATTCAGCAGCAAGACAACAGCATAACATTATTTCTGCTTTCCCAAATCCTGAGACTATGGCCTTGATGACCAAAGCTACCTATTCTAATTACAAACCTACTTCTAAGCCCCTCTTGAATGGAAGAAAAGAGAGGCCATATTGTAGTCATTGCAAAATACAGGGACATTCTCTTACCAATTGTTTCAAGATAGGTAATGCACCAGCCCCTCTCTGTACTTACTGCAATCTAACTGGTCATACCATTGACAAGTGTTTTAAGATACATGGCTACCCTCCAGGACATAGGTTGTTCATAGGAAAGGACACCAACCCATGTTCTAACCAGGTCAATTCATCAGATGATTTCTGATTCCTCTAATACATAGGAAAACTGTGAGGACAAAATGAGCTTCACTAAGGATCAATATCAGCAACTAATGTCCTTGCTTCAGCACAAGGATCTCTTCACTGCTGTCTGTAAATCATGCACAGGTCATCCATCACCCTGCCTCGTCCGAGCCTAAGGCTTCTAAAATATCTCGTATACCTCACTGTTTCTCTTCTTTTAGCCAAAAATGTATGTCCTTCACTGATAAACCTTGGATAATTGACTCAGGTGCTACAGATCACATGATCTGCAGCACTTCTCACTTTTCTTCCATGATTTCAGAAGTCTCATATTCAGTTAAATTACCTAATGGCAATTATATTCCTGTCACTCATTTGGGTAATGTGCAAGTAACAAAAAAATCCTCCTTACTAATGTTTTATGTGTACCAACATTCTCCTTCAATTTACTTTCTGTTAAGAAGCTCACAGATTCACTAACTTGCTGCTTAATCTTCGTGTCAAACTGTTGCTTCATCCAGGACCTTTCCACCTGGACCACGATTGGGATGGGTGAGCTCAAGAATGGCCTCTATCATCTAGTGACAGTGGAAGTACCTCAAAATGCCTTTACAGCAGCTTTACCTTCTTTAAATCCTCCTTTTTCATTTGTTTCTTCTTCAGTTGCAGCTGGAAGTTATATATCTGACATCTGGCATTGTCGCCTTGGTCATCTTTCACGTTCTAGACTAGCTTTAATTGATGATCCTGCTGTAAAAGACAGTTTAAATGCTAATATAAATGTTCCTTGTTCTATTTGTCCTATTGCTAAGCAACAAAAGCTCCCATTCCCTGTTAGCCACCATAAGTCACTTGCCATATTTGACTTGATACATTGTGACCTTTGGGGGCCTTGTTCAACCCCTGCCTATGATGGAACTCGTTATTTCTTGACCATAGTAGATGATTTTTCACGAACTACTTGGGTTTATCTTATCCAAACTAAGTCTGAAACTAGAAGGTGTATTGAATCCTTTTACAATCTTATTGAAACCCAATTTGCCACTAAAATCAAGGCTCTTCGAAGTGACAATGGTACTGAGTTCCAAATGATAGAATTTTTTAACAAAAAGGGCATTATCCACCAAAGATCATGTGTGGAGACTCCTCAACAAAATGGAATAGTTGAAAGGAAACACCAACATATCCTAAATGTGACTCGATCCTTACGTTTCCAATCTGGTTTGCCCCTTCATTTTTGGAATGATTGCATCCTTACTGCTGTATATCTCATTAATAGAACTCCCACACCTCTTCTTGACAATAAATCACCGTATGAAGTCTTATTTTCTGTCACACCTACTTACAATCATCTTCGAATTTTTGGATGCCTTTGTTATGCCACTACCATTACCCATGGCCGCAAGAAGTTTGATTCTAGGGGGAGACAATGCATCTTCTTAGGCTATCCTTATGGAGTTAAAGGTTACAAGCTTCTCGATCTTAGCACCAATACTACCTTTGTCTCTAGAAATGTCATTTTTCACGAGCACACCTTTCCTTTTCTTTCACCACAACTCATTCACTCTGCTTCAGAAAACACCAATCCTTCCCCGGTCTTCACCTATCCTCTTCCTGACCTTTTTGATTATCAACAAGCCCAGGCATCTCGACCTTCACCTCCAATCCCACCACCTGAGAGTATTGCCTCTTCCCCATCACCTCATTCTCCTCAACCTGAACTACACAGGTCCACAAGAACAAGGGCTGCTCCTAGTTACTTACGGGGTTTCCACTGTCAATAGGCTACCGTAGCTCTCCCATCTCACTCACAGGTTCAGGTATCTCCTAATCATTCCACTTGCTCATTCCCTTTACATGATTATTTATCATATGATCTTCTCTCCTTCATTCAAGGCTTTCTCTTCTTCCATTTCAATCATTGTTGAACCTACCACGTATGCTCAAGCAGTGAAAGATCCTAACTGGTGCAATGAAATGGAAGCTGAATTACATGCCTTAGAACAAAACAATACTTGGGCCCTCACTGATCTACCTCCTGGAACGGTACCCATTGACTGCAAATATGTTTATAAGGTGAAAAGAAATTCAGATGGAAGTGTGGAACGCTTAAAAGCCCGGTTAGTGGCCAAAGGTTATACCCAACAAGAAGGCATTGATTACACCGAAACCTTCTCCCCAGTAGCAAAAATGGTTACTGTCAGGTGCTTTCTTTCCATTGCAGCAGTTCGAGGTTGGCATTTGCACCAATTCGATGTCAATAATGCCTTCCTCCATGGTGATTTGAAGGAAGACATTTACATGAAGAAACCACCTGGATATACCAAAAGCAGGCCTGATCAGGTTTGCAAGCTCTTGAAAAGCCTCTATGGTTTGAAACAGGCATCTAGACAATGGTACGACAAGCTTACCTCATGCTTACTGGTTTTTGGTTTCTCTCAATCCAAATCGGATTACAGTCTTTTCATCAAATCCTCTGACAGTTCCTTCACAGCACTTCTAGTCTATGTTGATGACATCCTTGTAGCCAGTAATTCCTAGGATACCATTGCTGATGTGAACACTTTCTTGAATGATCAATTCAAGATCAAAGACCTGGGGCCTCTTCGTTTCTTCCTTGGTATTGAAGTAGCTTGTTCTCCTCGTGGCATCTACATTTGTCAACACAGGTACGCCCTTGACATACTTGCTGATTCAGGGACTTTAGGCTCAAAACCCGTTTGTGTTCCGATGGACCAAAATTTGAAGCTCAGTAAAGAAAATGGCACCATTTTACCTGATGCTTCTCTTTATCGTCGGCTAATTGGGAGGCTACTATATCTTACTATAACTAGACCTGACATTTGCTATGCTGTTAATACCCTTAGTCAATTCATGTCCAGGCCCACTTCTGATCATTTAGCTGCAGCCTATAAAATCCTGCGATACATCAAAGCCGCTCCTGGACAAGGCATTTTCTGTTTTGCTACCTCTCCACTTCAACTTCTGGCTTATTGTGATTCAGATTGGGCCTCTTGCCCAGATACTAGGCGTTCAATATCTGGCTATTGTGTCCTGTTAGGGACCTCCATTATCTCTTGGAAATCAAAGAAACAATCAGTGGTTTCTCGTTCCTCCACCGAGGTTGAGTACAGAGCTATGGCAGCAACATGTTCCTAACTCACTTGGCTTCGTTTTCTCCTTACAGACCTTAATATACCACACCCACAGGCTACCCAACTTTTCTGCGATAACCAAGCAGCTCTCCATATAGCAGCTAACCCCGTGTTCCATGAACGCACAAAACATATCGAGTTAGATTGTCATCTAATTCGAGATAAGATCCTTGATGGCTTCGTTTCCACTTCCCACGTCCCTACTCACCTTCAGTTTGCAGACCTTCTCACAAAGGCTTTACCTTCTAACCTCCTTAATTCTCATTTGCTCAAGATAGGAGTAGTTAATCTCTACTCTCTATCTTGCGGGGGGTATCACAGCTCACAATTACTGATGAAAGCCAGCTCACCAATGCTGTTACAAGTGGCTCCATACAAGATACATCCACTACACATCATCAACTTCTACCTGGCTAGAGATACTAGAAGCTTCTTTTGTTTTGGCTGAACTGTATTTTCTGTTGTGCTGTTGTGCACATGTAAATGCTTTTTTCCCTTTTGTTACACGATTAGAATCTTGTATATATATAGGTTACCTACAGTAGAGCACATCAATTTCAATTGATGATTATTCAATGAAATAGAGCACAGAAGTTCTCCCTTCTTTTCTTACACTCTATCAATTTATTATTTTAAAATACATTCTTAAAAAATAACGTGTATCAAATAAGCTCACAATCAAACTTTCGCAAAAGTTAATATATATATATATATATATATATATATATATATATATATATATATATATATATATATATATATATATACTTTCTTTTAATTTTCTCCGACAGATAGTAACTTCTTCCGATAAGCCATCTTGGGGGCAAGACCTTTTTGTCCTCCATTTTTCTCCATTATAACCTTTGAATTTTTCACATTCTTGGATACATTTTCCTCTTTTTTTCATTTCAGTTCCGATTTTCAATTCCTTTGCCTCAACAAAAGCACCGTTGAAGTGGGAAATTTCAATAACCAAAGGGTTGAGGCCTACAGGGCCACCACCACGATAGCATATTGAGAGGGCTTGGTGAATGTTATTGGAGCAGTTGGAGTAGTGGCGAATGTAGATATAGGAGAAACCGATGAAGAAAAATGCCAATAGTGGATGTAGATAGAGAAGAAATAAAAAAAATTAATAAGGACGATATTGGAATATGATGTGAAAGAGAATAGTATCTTTTTTAAATTTTATAATTTTAATAAGGATATATATAGTGTGGGATAGATATATAACTTCTGTAAAAGTAAGTAGCGGCTCCCTTAAACTTTTAATCCTAAGATAAAATGGTAAGAAATTCGTTAAATATAGGCCCTATTTACTTTGTGTAAAAATTAGATTTTTAGTGTTTATTGAGCACATTCTTTGAATTAAAAAGAAAAAATTGTAATAGAATTTTTCTGTAGAATATATGGTTAAAAGTAGAAAAAATTTGAATTTACATGTAAAATTATTTTGTTATAAGAATATATTATTGAAAATGACTTCGTGGAAAAATGAGTTTTTAATAGAATGGGACTCAAGCATGGATTTGATAGATTTTGATAAAAATTGATGAAATGTATTGTTGAAAAGTTGATAAAAATTGAGATCTCATGAAATATATGATTGACAATTAGTTTGAAAAAAATAATGATCTTTAAAAAAATGGAGGCCTCCAGTAGAAATTATGAGAAGATGTCAAGTTAAAGTAAAAAAAAAAAAGTAAATATAAAAAGAAAACTTAAAAAACCAGAAATTAATATAAATTAAGAAAAGAGTTGAAGGTTGGACAATAGAAGCAACCAAGTTAGCAAGGATCAAATTAACAATCTTACAACTCCTAAGGAGTGGGTTTAAGGTTGCAAGAGGATAGATGGTGGGAACAGAGGCCAATTCTGTTGGCAAATTATTATTAACTTGAACTGATTTGGGCAGAATAACATCGTACACAATGAGTGCTATAAAATGTTAATGGTCGATGTAAGAGTTCAACTCTTTTTTTTTAAGACGATAATGTCCCGTACTGGTGCTGACAGTATTTCATCACTCGTCTTCCAAGATACAAAGACCTGAACTTGTAATAGTAGCACTACAAATTATAAGACCCGACGGACCTACTCACGTTTTGATCTCTCTACAAATTGGAGGGCTAAAATGCACGAAAATAATTTTTTGAGGCTGGATTTCAAAATATGAATAATGCAGGGGCGAAAGAATAATTTCGGAAGAAAAATAAAATTAAAATTGATTTTGAAATGAATGAAAACTAGGGTATGGGGGCATATTTATAAAAGTTGAAAGATCGTGTCCTAAAGACACAACAGTCAAAAAATTGTGTATGTCGTTTGGGCAGAAAGTTTAACTATCAACTGCCCTTCTATAAGAATTCACGTGTCACGTACAGAAAAATCCAAGTCCATGACCCATGCTTGTGCGGCGCCAACCGAACGAACCTATCGGACGAATGGCGACGACAACGCGTGTGTGGACTTTGGCCAAACCTACTAGCGTGTAGGTTCTCTCATCTTCAAAGACTATTGGTACCCTTTGGGGCGCAAACCCAAGTCACAAATTTGAGCAATATAAAATGGTTTATATTCTTCTACCTTTCCTACGTGGGATTGGCACTTTCCAATATCCCATCAAATTTTATTCCAATTTATTTCAACTTCAAGTGGTCATGTTTTGGCCTTAATTTATCATTCACCCTAAATTGGTTTTGAGAAAATAAATACATTACATTAATTTACTTCTGGAGTAGAACACACTCGATCAAAGAAATATTTTATCCAACTAACATGACTCACTAAAATAATTGGTCAAAAGTTGGTCAAACCAACTAATAAAAACCAATTTTTCCACTAATCCCTCCCATGAATGGAAATTAATGCAATAGACTATGCAGACTCTATAGAGAGTTCAAGTGGAATGTTATCGCATATATATGTGCCTTATGGGTTTGAACCTCCCGTAGTAGAATACTATCAGATTTACTTGATTAATCAGTGAACGCAGTGTCACGAATTGTCAATCGTTGGTGTGAACCAAAACAATAGTATAAACACAATAACCTCCCTAACATTTTCGAGTTCTCACTCTTGTGTACATTTTGGATCTGAACAACTTTTGGATTTCATAAGTACTTTAGGAATTCAAGTCTTTGAAACATTCTCAAAGAAGTGGCCACAGTTCACACTTACATAGATGATCTCCGATTAAGAGTACTTGCCATAACCCACTTAAATAGTCTAAGATATAAGAATCATTAAAAGTATAAGTTACCCTAAAACTTTCTGTAGATAACATTTTTTTTATCGTAGAAATGAGTATAAGTTAACTTTGAAGTGCTTCTTTGAATCTTCATAACTTGTCCCATTGAATCAAGATTTTGGGATCTCCAGTCTACAAGGTTGGGTTACTATTACAAAGATTCTTGCGTAATTGGCTTTAAACTCATTCCCCTTGATAGACAGTATACTTGATATCTTGGTAAGAGGATTCACGATATTTTCTCTAGACTTTACATAATCTATGAAAATAACACCATTTGAGATCAACTGCTTACTTGTGTTATGTTTTCGACGAATATGTCGAGACATACCATTAGCCGACTGACTATTACAATGTATACTAACTGCAAGCAGAAGTTTATGCTAACATGGAATATGCTCTAAAGATTTTCGAAGTCACTCTGCTTCCTCTCCACCTTTATCTAAAGCTATGAATTCAGATTCCATCGTGAATCGAGCTATACATGTTTATTTAAAGGATTTCCAAAATACGGTTGCACTCCAATGGTAAAAACATGCCCACTATTGGATTTTGAGTCATTTGTATCTGATATCTAATTAGCATCACTGTATCTTTCTAATACAGCAAGATATATAGTATAATATAATACAATATTTGAAGTGTATCGTAGATATCTAAGAACCCTTATCAGTGTCTTCAATGGTCATTATTTGGATTACTTGTATATCTACTAAGTTTGTTCACTGTATATGCAATATCTGGACGAGTGCAATTTGTAATATACATTAGACTGCCTACTATCCGAAAGTACCCTAATTGAGATACGAGTTCGCATTTATGTTTGGCCAAATATAGGTCTACCTGTGTTTTAACTGGACTTTCATCATATATGAAACTTCTTAAGTACAATCTCAATATAGTGAGATTGAGATAAGACAAGTCTCTCAAATGTTTTAATTCCTAATATTACATCTGTAATACCCATATCTTTTATGTCAAAATGTTTTATCAACATTTTTTTTGGTATTTGTTGTGATATTATAATTACTACCTACAATTAGCATATCATCAACATATAGACGTACAATTACATATGCATTAGGTGTGCTTTTAATATAAACACATCTATCACACTCATTAATCTTAAAACCATTTAGCAACATTGTTTTCTCAAATTTTGCATGTCATTGTTTTGATACTTGTTTTAATCCATATAATGATTTAACGAGCCTACACACATTTTTCTCCTATCCAGTAACAATGAACACTTCATGTTGTTTTATGTAAATTTCTTCTTCTAACTCACCATTTAAGAAAACTATTTTGACGTCCATCTGATGGATTTCCAAATGATGCAATGTTACGATTGCAATTAATACTCTAATTGAAAAAATAAAGGCCTTTTTTGTTTGAATCCTTTAACTACCAATTTGGCCATATATATCAACTGATCCATCGGTCCTTAATTTTCTTTTGAAAATCCATTTACAACCTAACGGTTTGTTTCTAGGTGGAAGATCTACCAACTCCCAGATATGATTCTGCATAATAGAATCAATTTCACTATTGATAGCCTATTTTCAGAATGGAACTTCTAGACTTGACATTACTTTATTGAATGTCCTAGATTCATTTTCTAACAAATAAGTTAAAAAATTTGGACCAAAAGATATAGATGTTTCGGTCCTTTTGCTACGTATTGGTTCTTCATCACTTTGATTATTACCAATTACAGTATCATAAGTTCGTTTTTGCGAACTGATCTCTTCCCTTTCCTTACAAGGAAATTGTCCTAAAAAAATATAGCATTCCTAAATTCAATGATAGTATTTTCATGTACATCCGGAATGTTTGACTTACGTACGAGAAACCGATAAGCACTACTTTTATTAGCATATCCAATGAATATGCAATCGATGGTCTTAGGCTCTATTTTAACTTGTTTAGGTTTTTGTATTTCTACCTTGGCCAAGCACCCCCACACTTTTAAGTATTTGTACGAAAGTTTATGACATTTCCATAACTCATAAGGAGTTTTGTTCCTACTTTTGTGCGGTAATTTATTTAGAATGTGATAGTTGAGAGAATTGTTCCCTCCCCTCCTCAAAAAAAAAAAAAAAAAAAATTTGAGGTAAATCAGAACTAATCAACATAGCGTTTATTATTTCTTTCAAATTACAATTTTTGCATTCTGCAATACCGTTCGACTAAGGTGAATAATGAACCGTAGTTTGATAAATAATCCCAGAATCTGAACAAAACTCTTCAAACGGTACTCCATATTTCCCACCTCTGTTACTACGAACAACTTTTATTTGTTTGTTTAGTTGATTCTCAATATCATTCTTGCACTGTTTAAATACTTCTAAGGTCTCGTTTTTACTCCTTAACAAATAGACATAACTGTACATTGTACAATTATCTATAAAAGTAATAAAATACTTTTTATCTTATCTAGTTTGCACAAACTTTAAATCACATATATCACTGTGAATTAGTTTTAGAGGAATCGAGTTCCTTTCAATTGAATGAAACAGTGTTTTGGCTAATTTAGCATCTATACATGTTTCGCACCGATAATTTTGATCAAAGGAAATGGAAGGCAATAAATCTAAATTTACTAATTTACGTAAAGCATTAACATTTACATGTCTTAACATATCATGCAATAAGTTAGAAGACTCAATCAAGTAAGTAGAAGATTTATTTTTATCAATATCAAAATTACGGAGTCCGGGCATTACATTCATTTTGAATTGTCAATTGGCTAAGTACCATTTGCCTACAAACATGCCATTTTTGGTTAGTACAACTTGTCGGACTCAAATACTAGCCTAAACCCATTTTTGCTTAATAAAGCTCCAAATACCAAGTTTTTACAAAAATAGGGAACATGTAGCACATTGATGAATGTTACTTCTTTTTCTGATGTCATCTTCAGCACTACTTTACCTAGACCAACAACTTTTTGATGTTGAAGAGTTGCCCATGAATAGTTATCGTCCATTGATAGTAGTATAAGATGAAAACATCTCGTTATCAGCACAAACGTGACGAGTAGTGTCAGTATCAACTAACCATTCTCTTAGATTGTTCACCATGTTTGCTTCAACTACAACAGCTGATAGCATTAGTTCAGACACACCGTTAGATAATCTGTCTTCCTTGTTCATGTGTACTTGGTTCTTTTTGTTTTATTTTTTTTGTTGGCAGTTCTTTACAATATGATCAGGCTTACCGCAGTTATAGCAACCTCTTTTGAATTTCTTGGCCTTACTGTTTTGCTTACCATTACTCGAGTGCTTCATTTTCTTACTACTATTTGGCTCTACCAAATTGATTTTAGCCTCCATTTGCAATTTTTCAGATTTCCTTTTAGAATTACAATTATTTCCTCAATTCTTAATCGTACAATCAGATCTTTAAGTCTCATTTTCTTACGTTTATATTTCAGGTAGTTCTTAAAATCTTTCCACATTTGTAGTAATTTTTCGATAATCGCAGCGACCTAAAATGGCTCATAGATCTTCATACCTTCTGCATGTATATTGTACAAAATGATTTGTAGCTCTTGGACTTGATTCATTATTGTTTTAGAGTCTACCATTTTTATGTCCAAGAATTTGCCTACAATGAATTTCTTCAATCTGGCATATTCCATCTTGTACTTCTTTTCCAATGACTCCCACGGTAATTTAGCTGTCTTGACCGAACAATATACACTGTATAGTGTGTTGTCAATGCAATTTAGGATGTAGTTCGTGCACAAGAAGTCACTATGACTCTATGCATCAAATGCTGCTCATTTTCCTTCTCCTCAACAGTTGGAGCATCTTCATTCAAGAATTTTTTCCAAATTTAGAGTCGTGAGATAAGACAACATTTTTTGTTGCCATCTCTTAAAATCCACTCCCATGAATTTTTCCAGTTTCTCCATGTGACCATCATTAGGGGGTACGACAGATGCAGTATTATTTATCATTATCGTCTTAAGATTGCTGGCAAATAATTATATCGTTGTGAATTATTTGGGTAGAATAACGTCTGATTTCGGAAGAAGGATAAAATCAGAATTGATTTTGGAGTGAATGAAAATCGGGGTATGGGGGCTTATTTATAGAATTAGAAAGGTTATGTCAAAAAAACACAACAGCCGAAAAGTTGTATCTTCAATAAACACAAATCGCTTGGACCTGCAGTTTAACTGTCAACCACCTTTCTAGAAGAATCCACATGTCACGCAGAGAAAAATCCAAGCCCCTGACCTGTGCAAGTACCGTACCGTACCGTACCGAGCCGAGCCGATTGGTCGGATGGACGACAGTAGCGGCGCGCGCGTGTGGGCTTTGGCCCAACCTACTAGCACGTAGGTTTTCTCCCCTTCAAAAACTATTGGTACCCCTGTGTCCCAAACCCAAGTCCCAAACTCGAGTAATGTAAAGTGGTTTATATTTTTTCAACTTCCTATGTGGGATTGACATTTTTCAATTTTACACCAATTTTTATTCCAATTTATTTCAATTTCAAGTGTCATCTTTTGGCATTAATTTCTCATTCTCCCTAAATTGGTTTTGAGAAAATAAATACATTCTATCAATCTACTCATGGAGCATAACACACTCGGTCAAAGAAATATTTTGTCCAACTAACGGGACCTTCTAAAATAATTGGTCAAAAGTTGGTCAAACCAACTAATAAAAAACGAATTTTTCCAACAAATTCCACGTCAGGCCCTATTTGTTGTAGATTAGAATTAATTTTTTAGTAGATTTTGATAAAAGTTGATTCAATGTATAGTTGAAGAGTACTGGACCCCATGAAATATATGATTAAATTAATTGTTTACTTTAACTTGAGATTAAAATCAAATTTTAATCAGAAACAAACCGGGGCTAAGTTATTTAGTGGAAAATCGATAAGTTTTGAATGATTTGACTTTTGTGAAAAAATTAGAAGCTCGTACTACGAGTAAAGAATACAGCTTCAGAACAAATTAGATGCAATTCTAATATATGTGCATAGTTGTATTAAATTGTGAAGCACTATGTGAATTTTGGAATAAGTTCGTATAATTTTTATTTTTATTTTTTAAAATGTATGCCTTTATACAATGGTGATGTGATTCTAATATATATGTGTAAAATTGTAATGCACTGGACCTTGGAAGACTCTTTTTTGTCCCCTTAATTTTAAATGTGCGAGGCTATACAGTTGATGTATAACTACGTCATTAAGGATCTCATTGAAAATTTACAGGAGATTGCCAAAGAAAGTCTAAGAGAGAGAAAAAAAAACACATAATCGAAAGTGACTAATTTGATTTACGATGAAACTTAAAATTCGATCATTGATTCAATAGAGTATTTCTTCAAAAGAAACGTCAACAGAAAATTTGATTGTTGGACTTTCGTTATCTGGGATGCGGCATGATGCTTATATCTTTTATTTAGTTTCTTTTGGTATCGCAAAACTACTAATTCATCTTCTGCTTCTAATAAATCCATTGCACGTGTTCATAGGTGTGTTAAATAGTAATGCACCATGTGGATCTTGGACTAAAATTGTTCGAGAGGCTCCAATTCTAAAATCAACAACTGTTATTAGATTCACCTTTTGTATAGTGTTATAATTGAATTTTCAGTCATTGATTCTTGCGTTGTTAATTATGTATGCATTTTTAGATAGAGTTGGCACTAACATAAATTTCTAGACGTGCTTATATATTTAACTAAGTGTTTTTTTATACGTTTATCTAGGCATTTAAATTTACATAAAAGTAGAAGGATAATATTGAAGATCTATTGGGAAGTTTGGATTTGATTGGAAGTTTCCAATGTGTTAATTTGGATGAACTCACAAGTTTTGGAGACCAAATTATACATATGGGGAGTTTGGAGACCAAAGTAGATAGTGATAATTTTGAGGACCAGCTAGAATATCCTAGAACTTGAAGGACCAAATTTGAAGAAAACAAAAGTTGGAGGCCCAAAGTGAGCAAGTTTGAAAGATAAGGGAGTAATTTGGATATGATTAAAACTGAAGGACTGAAGTTAACAAAATCAAAGTTGAGGGACTTACACGGAAGAGACAAAAAGTTGAGGGTCTTGATGTGCAAAATTAGATAATGCAGTAGACTACGCGCCTAAAAAAATGTCAACCCATTTGGGCTCGATCTCCCCGGTGGCCGATTCTGATCAAGCTTTGTATTTTTATTTCCAACCTTGCTAGCACAATCTCACACAATCTTTCACGTTTCACACATTTTATCCAATCATCATAATCTTGTCACGTCACCCATCTATCGACAAAGGTGTCAAACTTAATGTACAAATAGTTCGGTTAAAGTAATGAAGTGGACTTTTTTTAGTCCGAGTTGTCGATCAATCGAGAAATGTTTACTTTAGATTACACAACATTAATTAATTTAGTTTTAACAATAAAAACAAACACAGAATAAAGATTTGATTTATGAGATTAAGGAAAAATAACTAAAAATCAACAAAAATAAGAAAACATAAATACTTGAGAAATTTGGAGGAAAATAGGGTTGTGATTCATGGTTTCGTTTAACTGTCGTCTAATTAATTTTTCCATAAGCCAATTAACAAATTACTAATTTACGATATTAGACCCGATTTTCTAATTTTAGTTAATTACCTCTCCCGAGTGAAATTAACCATAATTGATTAGTTTAACCTATTATATCTCTATGTCGATTAAAACCAAACAACAACATTAAATCTTTGTGAAAATAACTCAATGTGTCACCTGTTGAGAACAAAATAAAAAAAAGGCTCAACAGTTCTAGGAATGACTTGCATCTTATTAAACAGTCTTGGGCTTATAAATAGCTTTTTACAAACTTAACAGAATGAGACAAATTAGCTCACGTTTCTCAACGTGATGAGTGCAACTAGAAATCAGGAAACACCACTCAGGTACCCTACAAACTAGGACTTATTCAAACAGAATGCAAAGACTTTCTCTTCATTCCCTTCCTTAAACTAGTTACCAACTTCAACTAGTTTAATTCAGGAACTTGATAGACTCCCAACTGATGTCGAAACCTCTTAAATGCATCCACTGTGAGGGGCTTTGTCATCACATTTGCCAGCTGATCATGTGTTTCACAATAAACCAATTCAATTGCTCCTTCTCGTGTGAGATCACGAAGAAAATGAAAACGCACATCAATGTGCTTGCTTCGGCCATGTAACACAGGATTTTTTGACAACTTAATTGTCGAACTGTTATCACAAATAATTGTAGTACACTTACTTTCTTCTAGACTCAGCTTCTCGATTATTCTCTTCATCCAAACAGCTTGACTAGCACAAGCAGCTGCAACCACAAACTCTGCTTCTGTGGTTGAAAGCGTGACTATAGATTGCTTTTTTGAGGACATGCAACAGCTCCAGATCCCAACATGAAAACATAACCTGATGTACTTCTCATGTCTTCTATATCTCCTGCATAGTCACTATCTGCATATCTAACCAGACCTTCACACCCTCCTTTCTTATAGAAAACTCCAAGTCCAATAGTTCATTTCAAGTACCTTAGTATCCTCCAGCTGTCATCAGATGCAATTCAGTTAGTTTGGCCATGTACCTTCTAATCAAGCTTACTGCAAACATCAAATCTGGCCTTGTAGCTATTAAGTACATGAGGCATCCCACCATTTGCTTAAACAAAGTCTCATCAACACAAACCCCATTCTCATCTTTGAAAAGCTTACAACTTGGAACAATGGGATTATGAACTGAGTTGTTGTTTTCCATCATAAACCTCTTCAACACCTCCAAAGCATACTTCCTTTGACAAATATAGATCCCATATGACTTTTACAAAACTTCTATGCCAAGAAAAAATCTCATTCTCCCCAAATCAGTCATGTCCAACTCCCTTAACATGGAATTCTTAAACTCAGCAAATATCAATTCATCATTGCCAATAAATATTAAATCATCAACATATAAACTGACAATGAGAATCTTACCTCCCTTATTCGTTTTAATGAACAAAGTATGCTCGCTATAACACTTCTCGAACCCTTCACTTATGAAATGGGCATCAATACGACTGAACCAAGCTTGTGGAGCTTGTTTCAATCCATATAGGGCTTTCTTCAGCCTATAAACTTTCTGAGGACTATTCTCCAGCTCATAACCCTTCGGCTGCTCCACATACACTTCTTCATTAAGTTCCCCACGCAAGAAATCGGATTGACATCAAGTTGATAGAGAGTCCACCCTTTTTGAGCTGCTAGAGCCACAATCATTCTCACTGTGTCCATTTGCGTAACAGCGCAAATACTTCTGTGTAGTCTATCCCTTGCTGTTGCACATACCCCTTTGCCACCGAACGAGCCTTCAACTTGTCCACTTCTCCATTCTCCTTGAGTTTGGTTTTATAAACCCACTTCACTCCAATCTTCTTTGTACCTTTAGGAAGATCAGTGAGTTCCTATATGTTGTTCCTCTCTATAGCCTGTATCTCCATGTCCATAGCTGTCCTCCATTTGTCATGCTTCACTGCCTCCTCAAAATGCACTGGATCTGCTGAAGCAAACAGAGCCAAATTAACATTTGCAACTTCTTCTTCCGATTCCTCCAAAAGTCCTTCCCCAGTTATATAATCTCTCATCCACCCCGGAGGCCCTTTGTTTCTTTCTTCTTCAGATCTAAATGATTCTCCTCCATTTTCACCATTTTGAGGACTACCAACTAGTTCAGCGACTTCTTCTTCTTCACTCACTGCTCCTTCATTCCCTGCATTCACTGCCTCATTATCTTCATCATCCCATTCCAAATCAACAATTATGTGCTCTTCATAACTGCTATCCCAGCTCCAAGACTTATCTTCATCAAACACTACATCTCTACTAATTACAATCTTCCTAGCAACTGGATCATATAGTCTATATGCCTTAGACTCTTCACTTACTCCCAATAACACACAAGAAATGCTCTTTGAACCTAGCTTTTTCCTTCTCACATCAGGAACATGCATATGCACCACATATCCGAAAACTCTAAAGTACTCAACCAAGGGTCTACTTCCGCTCCAAGCTTCCTCGGGGGTTTGATTCTTCACAGTCGATGTAAGACTCCGATTTAGAACATGAATTGTCCAGTTCACAGCCTTCGGCTAGAAAGTCTTCGGAATCCTTCTTTCAGAAAGCATGCATCAAACCATGTTCATTACAGTTCGATTTTTCCTCTCTGCTACTCCGTTTTGCTCTGGAGTATACGCTGCAGTCAATTGTCTCTTGATGCCATGCTCTGTGCAGAACTTATTGAACTCAAGTGATGTGAATTCTCCTCCTCGATCTATTCTCAAACATTTAATATATCCTCCTACTTCTTTCTCAACACAACTCTTAAAACGTTTGAACATGCTTAATGCTTCAAATTTCTCTTCTAAAAAATAAGTCCATGCTTTTCCAGTAAAGTCATCAATAAAGCATATAATGTACCATTTCTTACTGTTAGAGGTGGGAGAGATTGGTCCGCAGAGATCAGCATGAACAAGCTGGAGATTTTCTGTGGCCCTCCAATTGCTCTTCTTTGGGATTGGATCTCTGTGTTGTTTTCTAATCATACAGTTTGCACACACTGTTGTTGGAGTTCTGAACTGAGGTAACTTATGCACCATCTTCTTAAACTTGAGAGTCCTCAACCCCTTGTAGCTCAAATGTCCATAGTAACAATGCCATAAGTGTGCCATATCCTGTGTGGAGGTGTAGAGGCAAGCTGGCTTATGTGATAGTGATTTTTCCAGCAACACAAACATCCGATTTGCTGACATCTCGGTCTGTATTGGGAGCCCTTTCTCTGGATGATAAATCTTAAGCATTCTATGTTGAATGAGAATCGCCGACCCTTTTTCTTGTAGTTGACCGATGCTTAACAGATTGTTCTTTAGTTCAGGCACAAAAAATACTTCACTAACAACATGTGTAAAGCCACTCACTTTCAATTTCACGCTGCCTTTTCCTAACACATCCATCCTTATGTTATTTCCCAGCTTTACCTTCTGCCCGAAGTCCTCATCCAGATCAGTGAACAAACTCTTGTCACCACACATGTGGTTGCTACATCCAGAGTCTAAGAACCAGACATATCCTCTTCAAGCATCGTTTATCTCCACATATGACATGAGCAACATCTCTTCTTCTTCCCCTAGTTCAGCATAGTAGGCTTCTTTATTCCAGCTTGGACAATCAGATTCAAAGTGTCCAAGCTTGTAGCATTTAAAGCATTCCACTGTTGCTTTGTTGTAGGGCTGGCGTCTCCCTCTTCCTCTACCTCTGTACACACCTCGACCCAGTCCTCATACACCAAATTTGTCTTCATAACTGATCTTGAGTGTTTGTTCTTCTCCTGTATGTCGCTGGAATTTTTGTTCATGAAAATTAAAGAACTCTATAGCTCATCAATAGAGAGTTTATCGATGTCTTTGGACTCCTCAATTGAGCAAACAACATAATTGAACTTCTCACTCAGCGATCTGAGAATTTTCTCCACCACTGTGACATCTTGCATTTGCTCCCCATATGTTCTCATCTTATTGGCCACCGACAACACTCTTGAAAAATACTTAGAGACTCATTCTCCAGTCTTCATCTCTAGGGTTTCAAACTCTCTGCGGAGAGCTTGTAGATGTGACCTCTTGACCCTAGCACGCCCTTCAAACTTCTTCTTCATAGACTCCCAAATTTGTTTGGAAGTTGTCTTCACAAGAATGGTCTCCAATATCGTCCGATCTAGGGCCTGAAAGAGGAAGTTTTTCACTTTCAGATCTTTCAGTTTCAATTCTTCTAGCCCCTTCCGCTATACTTTTGTCTGGACAAATTCATTTGCTGGCTCCTCATAGCCGGCCTCCACCAGTCCCCATAATTCCTTAGATCGCAGGACATTCTCCATCAACATGCTCCAATGGTCATAGTGACCATTAAAGCGAGGAATGGATGGCTGCACAAAACTCCATTCGGTAGTCATCTTCTCTGCTGCTGCAAGAACGTCAAAGACTCTATTGCTTTGATTTTGTCAAAGACTCTGCTGCTTTGATTTTATCAGTCCCGGTAGGGGCTCTGATACCAAAAATGTTAAGAACAAAATAAAAAAATGATCAACAGTTCTGGGAATGACTTGCATCTTGTTACACAATCTTGGGCTTATAAATAGCCTTCTACAAACTTAACAAAATAGCTCATGTTTCTTAATGTGATGAGTGCAACTAGAAATCAGGAAACACTACTCAGGTACCCTAAAGACTAGGACTTATTCAAACAGAATACAAAGAATTTCTCTTCATCACCTAGAGTTAGATGTATATCTCTATCCCTCACACAAACCTAGAGTTTCTACTATTTTGTCTAAAATGTATTATCTTCTCTCGAACGATGTACAAATCATTAAACGTAATCATTCATTGGCCACATAAATGAAAATATAATAATAACAATAGTAAAAATACATGAAAATAAGTAACTTAACATCAAATAGCAAATATTAAAATTAATTAAAGTTAGATCTAGCTACTACCATAAATTCCAACAAAAGAAAATACCCCCCCCCCCCAAACACACACACACACACACGATAAAAAAAGGAAAATATTCATAATATTCATTACAAATTTGGAGAAAAAATGGATTAATAACACGAGAAGAGATAAAACCCTCTTTAGCTTATTTTTGAAGATGATAAAACCGTTCTTGATTTTTCTAAAAACTTCTCCAATATCTTGATTGAATCTCATTGTGCTCTAGATTGTATTTTCAAAATACCAAGAAAAATGGAAAGAAAATGAAAGGAAAAGAAAAGGAGAAATGAAAAGAAGAAAAGAGAAAGAAGGAAGAAGAAGCCGCTCATCTGGTGCCGTTTTTAAGGTTTTAAAGCCTAGATAAATTTGCAGCCAAGTCCCCAAGGTTTTGCAAGTGACAAAACGGTCCCCAGGTTTACCTTTTTTTAATTAAATTTGGCGTCTAGGCACCAATTCTTTGCCTAAAACCAAGAAAATAGTTTCGTTTTTTCTTTCTTTTCTTTTTGCACATAAGTCCTCTAAATTTGGCGCCTGGTACTACTTCTCCACCCAAAACCAAGAAAATGGTTTCATTTTTTTTTTTTTGTTTTTTTTTGTACACAAGTCCTCTAGTAATTTGCACTTAAGGTCCCTCAATTTTTATCTTGTACAATTTGATCCTCACATTGTGACTTTCATATAAATAAAAACACTCTAAACCAATAAAAACCAAGTAAACTGTCCTTCTGTATATGTTTGGATAGTTTGCTCCTTTTTTTTTTTTTTTAATTTATGCAAAAGAAAACTCACTTATTTATAAGTGAACGTTTAATCTTAAACAAAAATGCATATTAAGATACTCATAATGGAGAACTGGTTGGTGCCAATACAATCTATATCTGCATTAGATCACATTACCACTATTTTGAGATGATAATAGGTTATTTCTCATTCAGTTTCCGTGCATATACTTGTTCCATATAATCTTAACATTATGTAGCAACAAGTTTCCGTGCCTTACACAAAAGGAGTACTTATGATTATTTACTATGTATCCAGGGACGTAGCCAGGATTTCAATCTTGCAGAAACGAAAATAACAGGGGTGGAGGCGGGCTGGCCCCCCCTCTCGGAGGTTCGGCCCCCTAAATTTTTTTTTTAACTAAGATTTTTGAAAACGACGATTTTAAGTACCAAAATAGGCAAATTAGATTGACTAACCAAAAAAACAATCAGTTTGTCTATATAAAAATAATATGTCAATCTATGTGTCTTAACGCTATACAAATTGAAAACATGAACGTTAAATGGACATCAAAAAGAAAAAGTAAACTGCCTACCTATATAACAGATGGTAGAGATGGCTTGGACATCTGAAATTTGTCTCTCATTATCCCCATCATTTCAAACTCGTCAATATAAAGAAGTCATATAACGAATGTCTATGTTTCTTGAAGTACAAAATGACTTCACATTGTTCAACAATCCATCTCATCCATCTTCTCTAAACTTTTGAAGTCGGGTTTTCGTCATTGATACCAATTCCATTGCATTCAATATATCCTGAGATTTAAATTGTAATGCTTGACAAAGAACATCTATAAATCTCAAGATATCTCTCATTAAATGTAGAATAAACACTAACTCAAAAGATGTCATGACATCGTAAACACCATCAGCTTCACTCCTGCTAGCTAAAGTACTTCCATCAGTGATGATATCAACTAAAACAGAACAAGTTTCATCAAACAAAACAAGCAAACTACAAATGTAACCAAAGAAGAGATTTGAGAAAGAATGAGGGGTGTCTGTAGTCGGGATTACATTTTGTGGGCTGTGGCCTATGGGTATGCTTTTGGATAATTAATTCATAAATGGTCTATTTGCTTTTGGATTGGATTTGGCCTATTTATTTATTTAAATAACTATTAGATCTTTTGTTTAGATCTAAAATTTTTGTATGGTTGAATGTTAAAGTGTAAGTTATTGGGTCAATATTTAATAATGGAAAAAAAATAAAAAATTTTAAAATTTTGCGGGGTCGAGTCAAAATTTTTGTAGGGGCGAAACTAAAAAATACATTACAAATTAACTAAAAATAGTGGATCAGCAGACAATGTTGAGTGCCCCAACCCCCGCAAAAAAAAAACCCCCAACCTCCGTCGCTGTATGTATCATATATGTACTACTATATTCATGTATATTGAAAAGTATTGTCATAACTTCTGAATCTTATTGTTTCATTAAAATGCGGATATGGACATTGCAAACAAAAAATAGTAATTAAAATATTGTCATTGATCGTTATTCAGCACACATTTGATGATATGAGAAGGTTTTGCATTATTTTGTTATAATATTGATTATTAAAATCAGATTGCTCCTTGTGGTAGTGTAAATTCCTATGTTAATAATGCCTTTTATATATACTAGTTTAACACCCGTGCAATGCACGGGTTGTGTAATTTTTAAGGTAATATTAACGGTTTGAACGTTAAGAGTAGATGGAAAATTGTATTATAAAATTTCATCACACATTTGTATAAAAGAAATAATGTTTTATAGAAATATAAGGGCAATCAAAAATTTGAACAAAGGAATAGCAATAAATACTGTATAGGAATTGCCTCCAACTGGGAAATTCAAATTTACAAGAGGGGAACAATGCATGTTTCAACGTGGAATACAACAATTTATTTGAAAATGAGACTTTCGTTGGGTTTCTCGTTTATTAAACTAATATAAAAATAAAGCAAATGCTCCCAATAGAAAAGGAAGTTGCCATAATAGGAAGAGAAAAAATTTCAGCACACAGGGCATCATCTTTACAAACATGTAAGTGTGTATGTAGATACAATATTTGGTCCAAGGGAAAAGAAAAGAAAAGCAAAAAGAAGTTCCAAGATTCTGAGTTTATCTTACATATTTTGAACTATTTCTATCCATGTTATGTCTATTAACATTGTAATCATTCCCTCAGCCTATCACTGTCGAATCTTATAAGTTAAGTCATCTAATACATGTTTATTATACTATGAAGATTGGTCCGGTACAAATGCAATGGGCCTGATAGCTTGCACCATTTTCTTGTGGAGGCGCCATACTTCATTTTCCTTCCGTTTCTAGAGTTCTACCACGTGAACTCCACCATGAGTAAATCCTAATGCAAACTAATTAAGCTTGGAGGGATGATCAGCAATGACAATTGGATAAACCTTTGAGCTGCAATGAATAAATAAGGCACCATTAGATTGGAAAGGAATAACATAAATAAAGTAATTGGAACACAATATTGAATAGTACTTATGGTATAGTAAAAATGTGTCTAACTTCTTTTTCTTCATTAACTCTATCCACTACCATCTAGTTGAGCATCTGAAACATGTTAAAAGTAGTTACAATAATATGACAGAGATGTGGAAAAGTAGCAAATTATAGAGTTTGCAGTTTGTAGTCGAAGGAAACTACAGACATGACATTACCTTTTGTTTTAAAAGTTTACAGTTCAGTTCCAAAAAATGTTCTTAATAATTACATTGACCCGAGTAATAAAAACATCTCTTTGAAAAATTTTCCATTCTCTCTGTAAGCCATCAACAAAATAAATAAATAAAAAATGATAGAACTATCTAATAATTCAAATTCTTTAACAGAAAGTCATACCTTTCATTAGTTCTGCAAGTTAAGGTTTTGCTTATCATGTTTTTCAGTTCCTTGTCAGGTATCTTAGTCCGAGCATAATCATAAATGACAAAATTCTGCATTAACATAGATGGAAGAAAAATCAGAAAAGAGAAATGTAATGTCTGAATCAGTATTAGCGGACTCCGAATTTAAGACATGATATATTTTATAATAATTGAGAAATTTATTTGAACAATATTTAATATGCGTTTATCTAGCTAAAGTTAAAAATGATGAATGAAAGTATATCTAAATTGATCAAGAAAGAGTAAAACCTTTGTCGAGTATATAGCAATCAAGAAGCGATTCAATTTAATCTCAGAAGATGTCAAATGTCAAAAATAGTCATGAAGATTGTAGTTCTACGGATGTATGAATGAAAGAATTTCCTTGTACACAATATTCTTAGTACATGTGTTGTGTAAAGTGTCAGTGTTTGATGGTTTAAGTAAAACTTTTATAGATGTGCTTGTTTTTGCTCTTGATAATGCTATATACGATTGACCATGACAAAACCGATTCTCGAAGATATAAACCAACGAAATCAAGTGTTTGACCCTGTGCTTTGTTTATTGTCATTGCAAAACATGGTCTAATTGGAAATTGAGTTCTTTTAAATGGAATTGAGTTTCGATCACTTTTTAGAGGTATAAAAGGGATCCTCGGTAAGAAAACATGCTTTCCACAATATTCGCAAGAGTGATTTCGGCAAGAATTACGTTCTTTTCAAATTTTCGACAAGTAAGACGTGTCCCATTGCATAACCCTTCGTAAGGATTGATATTTCGTAATAACATTACAGACAATTTACTTTGAGCTTTAATTCATGTGATGGAATACCATTTGAGGTCAAACTATTCAAGAAATCTTCTGTAGGATTTGTTACGATTTGTCAATTGATTCATCAAAACTATAATATGTGTAAAATTCACCAGGAATATCTTCAAGCAAAATTTTGTTAATACGATCAACACATTCGTTTGTAGGCGTAAGAATAACTCGATTTGCCATAAGATGTAAATTATCAAGATATGATTCTATGTTTGGAAAAACATGATGTATTAGATTTTTTAAAGATGTAATTTCATCCTCAAATGGTAAAATTATATTGTTTGGAAGCTTAATGCATTTACAAGTATGTTCTTGCTCTGTTCCATTTCCAATTTCAAGCAAGTATTCGCAAAATTTGGGATCTAACTTTGCCCTCATATTCTCAACTAATGGTAGATGTAAATATAAAGGCCAAAGATCAGAGAATACTAAGGTAGCTCTCATTATGTCTTCTTTTTTTCCTTTTTGTACGACCGGAAGAACTTGTCGAAAATCGCCTCCGAAAACCACCACTTTACCGCCAAAAGGCAAATTACAATCTGTAATATCTCTTAACATCTTATCTACAGCTTCAATGGCACAACGATTTACCATAGTTGCTTCATCCCAAATTATTAATCTAGACATTTTAAATAAAGTCCCTAAAGGCGATTGCTTGCTAACATTACAACTAATTTCACCAATTGTTTCCAAAGGAATTTTAAATCTTGAATGAGCTGTTCTACCTCCAGGTAATAGAGATGCAAATACTCCAGAAGATGCAGTTGCCAAAGCAATTAAATTTTGAGATCTCACACCAGCTAGGAGTGCTTTATATAAAAAAGTTTTACCTGTCCCACCTGGACCGTCGATAAAGAAAGCACCACTTGATTCTGACTTTACTCTTTCCATAATTGTATCATACGCAGATTGTTGTTTATCATTTAAGGTTGCAGTATCATCATGGGCACAATGAACATTCAAATTAGTTGTCTCTTCTACAATCATTCTTCTTAACCTTTCATTCTCATCTATATTTATATTGAATGATACTATTTCATAGTCGTCTATGTTTTTACCCGATGATTCTAAAACAGAGTTGAGATCCTCTAAAGCACGTACTTCAGCAACTTCCACGGGTATATTTTCATGTACATAATCATCAATCATATAAGTCTTGAATTTATCCCACAACAACTTTGGATGATTAGGGTTGCAAAGCATAAGGAGTGTAGCAAAAAGACGTCTTAAAGAATATGGCATTTCGTAAACAATAGCTTCTAACAAACATTCTTCACAATGGTTATCTCCACTTAATAGACCATGTAGCAATGCAGCTTCTCGATAAGTTGTAGTCGTCACCCCATTTGAAGTTCTTAAAGATTGAAATGATGTTGGTCCTCGAATATGATTAAGAAGAACGCGAAGAAAATAACGTTCTCCTTCAGAAGGATTTGCTGTGACAATTCGTCCTATAACAACTTGTTTCTTTCTTGGAGTCCAAATCTTTGTATTTGTATTCCAAACAAAATGTGTAGGGAAATCCCAATATAACAATGTTCGAGCAAACTCATTTACTTTATTGATTCGAAAAAATTCTGTCAACATTGTTCTCCGCATATTTTCATTGTCAACAACAGTAGATAAATCATCATTCCCATTGTATGTTACTTGTTGATGGTCTTCAATATGAAGTCAGAAAGAATAAACAGTAGGACAAATTTCTGCCAAATGGAAAGAAAAAATCCTCCACATAGCTTCAGGTGGAGATATCCATCTAGCAGATTGGTAAGCTGAGATTTCGTCAATTTCTTTCTCTGTTTCATTTGTGTCAATTAAGAAATTAATACGATCATGTCCTTTGTATACATATTTGTATAAATATTTTACAAACTTTGTGAAAGAACATACTTCAACATTAATGTGACAGTCAAATTTTGCACTTAAATAAGGATTATATGGTATGACCCATTGATTGTTTAAGATTTGACCTCTAACTTTAACAGAAATGCCATTATTACGACGTTTATACAACGGATATGAGTCATGACCAAATATAGTAGTGTTACAATAATCTCGAGGATATTTATTTTTACAACCTCCATTTGCCTCCATACATACATTCTTTGGATTTAGATTTCCACAAGGACCATACATATTGTGTTTAACAATAACAGAATGAAGATGAGAGCATTTATTTTTGTCAGGAATTTCACAGGACACTATCTTATCAACGTCCTCAGCACAAGAAATTTTGTGGCCACAGTTGAAAATTAACAATAGATGTGCATGAGGAAGTCCTCTTTTTTGAAATTCAATCACATATATATGTGCAATAACAAGGCCTAAGACATTTTTTTTGTATAAATCATTTTTTAACTCTTCTAATTTTGCTCTGAATACTCATACAATTAGATCGGGTCGATTTTGAACTTCGTCATTATGTTTTAGTTGTTGTCTAATCTCTGGCCAATTTGGATTACATGTTATAGTTAAAAATATATCTGGTTTTCCATAACGTTGTACAATAGCCATTGCATCCATATATCTCCTTAACATATCTCTAGCCCACATGTAAAGGATTGTGGTAAAACGAATTTTCTTCCAATTTTGTACCCTCTTGTTTCTCCATTTTCAACACTGTCTACAATGCCTTGATAAAGTTCAGCACGAATTTGTTTTTGATTATTACGAAAATAGTCTAATCTAGTAGTTTCAATTTTAACATACATATCTACAACATATTGTTGAAATAGTCTACCACTATGAAGCAATATAGACTTACCTGGAGGCCTGATTTGTAACTTGTACGAATAGTATTCTCGGCAAGAAACCTGAGACCGTTTCTTAGTTCCATTAAGTACTGTATGATAGAAAACCAATTTTAGTATTCATTTATAACATTTACATTGAAAATGTTAGGAAATATACTAAAAGGAATATTCGCAAACCTTGATTTTCTTTTTCGATAATTTGAGATGCAGAATTAATTGTGGTAGGAAAAGCATCAAAATTGGGCAAATCTCGAGACTGACTTTTGCATCTATCAATACCTTCATGCCACCCAGATTCCCCATATGGAAAAAGTAAAGGATATTGCAAAGGATCATAACAACCATAATAATAATGAACCTTATGTGAATCACCAGAATGCCCGTATATAGTAATATCACGAATGTGAGCATTTGCATTTCCATCATCTTCAATCCATACAGCAGCTACTTGAGACGACGTGGGAGTATTAAAAACTCTTTGATCAAATCCTGGGTCACATCTTATATGTATTTGATAGTTATGTAAGTTAGTTATATCACTTAAAGATCTAAAAAATCTACTATATGGATTTATTTCAAGAATTTCAATTAAAGTCATTAAAGTAGATTCAATAAAGTTTTCTGAAATTTTCATACGATTTTCAAGTTCATTTTCTGTATCATAAAAATATAACTGCATATAATAAGGCGTATTATTCTTTGGTATAAGTTGATTTACATAATGATATACTTGCCCCTGAACTCTAAATGTGTATATACCTCTATATGTTTTAAACAGTTCTTTATCATATTTGACACCAAATGAAGTGAATGCAAAATGGTTATTATATCCCCTTGCAATTTTTTTAAATTCCATACATTTAGGTTCTGTAGAAGTAAACAAATTGAATAGTTCAGTTGGTGAATCACACATATAAAGCTTAACTTTTCCGTCCGAGCAACAAAAACTTTTACTTTCTTTATAAAATTTTTGTGCACCACAATGTTCACAATAAGTACACGTTGGTAATACATATGAAGTAATTGGTACATTCAATAAGGTAGAACTTTCTTGTAATTCCAAATTGGAAATATTGGCAATTGCTTCATTTGAAGTAGAAGTTTCAAAATAATGATGTATTGTAGATGTATACACATTGGCGACATCTAAATTAGCATTCTCAGTTAACATAGGGTTAACTATCCTTTTGCGTTGATCAATGCACCCAGTTCTAACTCGATTTCGCCGATCCTTATGTCTTTGATTTTGTTGTTGGCGAACGAAGCTATTGTAGGACTCATTTGTACTTTGGAAAATAGTTTCGAGGTTATGAAGATTAGGCTCTCCATCAGCAGACATTTTTGAATTATCTATAAAAGAAAATAAGATAAATTATCAAATAGTTGGAGTATAAATTAAACAATATATGAACTAAATGAGAGGAAAAAGTTTAAAGGAGTGAAAAAAAAACTAATGAATTAACATGTTATTTAACATAAAAGGGAAATAAAGGCGCGTAGGCGTTTTAAGGAAGTGGAAAAAGTTAATAAATTAAATATGTTATTTAACAGAAAAGGAAAAAAAAGGCGCAGAGACACAATGCGGAAAACGTTTATACGGGCTGGGGAAAAAACGGTCTGGAGCAACATTAAAGTTGTGGAATAAAATTGATGGATAAAAGTCCTAAAACTATAGTATAACATTAATAAAATGCATACATTTAAAGTTATAAAGTAATGAAATTGTAAAATTTAATACAATAGTAATAAACATTGAAGTCGCTGCCTCAAATATTTGATGAAATGAAATGCTAGAAAATTATAAACATTTTTTTTATACTATTATATCTACAAGTAGACTAATTGAATATTATTAAATGAAGCTAAATTTCTAGAAGAGAAGAAATTCTTACATTTTCACTTAAGCAAAACGAAGAGGGAAAAATTCGAGAGATGAATAGCAGTCAGACCTTGCACAATGTTAACAAATGGAAATTAGATTATTAAAGTAAAAATATGTAAAAAGATTTGGACACAATATTATAAAGTGTACTACTGTAGTTAATCACAACCGCCAGAAAATACAATTAGAAATAAACTTGTTATATGTAATGCGAAATAACACAAATGAAAAGTCAAAAGCAGGGCCCCTCGTGGGGGTTCGGGGGCAACGCCCCCGACGGGGATCGACCTGCCCGGTCAGGTCGCGGGGGTCGAGGGGGCAGCGCCCCTCGTGGGGGTTTGGGGGCAACGCCCCCAACGGGGATCGACCTGACCGGTCAGGTCGCGGGGGTCGAGGGGGCAGCGCCCCTCGTGGGGGCTCGGGGGCAACGCCCCCGAAAGGAATTTAGATTTCATATATGTATGAAATGAAATATTTTCTAATATTTTTTATTTAAATTTGTAATAAGTGAAATTACATTTATAGTTTTTGTAAAATGTAAATCAATAGAATTTTTAGCTAAAAAAAAGAAGAAAAAAAAACGTAAAAAAATATTAAAAAAACAAAATTTCGCTGTCCCCGTCTCCCCGTGCGCGCACGGGGAGTAGACAATCTCCCCGTGCGCGCACGGGGAGAGGCGCGCACGGGGAGAGTCCATCTCCCCGTGCACGCACGGGGAGACTCACGGGGAGATTGTAAATTTATATTTTTCAAAACGACAAATTACATATATCACTACTCTATTATAACTATATATTTATATATAGAACTTAAAAAATGGAAATAAGATTTTATGTTGAAAATGTAACATATTGAATATATTGTAGGTGTAAATTTGGTAAATGAATTAAGAATATTTGGTAGGTGAAATGAGAATATTATTTAGCCGTTTGTACAATTAATAAGTTTATGTTCAAAATGTAATAAATTTAATGTATTGTATTTGTAAATTTGGTAAACGGGGAAAAATTTGTTGTTCCTGTTAACGGAAAAAAACACTTTAATAAAAAAGGGAAAAATATACCTTACACAAACGAAGAGTAATTCGTACCCACCCAAACCTGTCCACCTCGGACTAACTTTCCGTGCACGAACGGAGAGTGAACAGTGCGAGGGATAATTTCAAATTTTTTTGATTTTGTATCTAAAAAAAAATAAAATATGATACTAAAATCATCCAACAACATATAGGTAGGGAATTCAGATATTGACGATGCTGCTTCAACAACATTTCAGTAGTAATATAAAGATTTAAGGCACTAACTCAAATATTTACGAAATCAAATCGAAAGAAAAATATGACAAAGAATGCATAGCCAGAAACTACAATTAATGAACTGACTTTATGAAAATTTAAAATTTGCAGGACTTCTTGCACTTTGGTTATCAATAAAGAATTAGTGTCATCCTATTTCCTTCATTTCTTTTTACATTGCAACTTACAAACGTGCTGTTACATAACCCCATATATCACATAACTATAATCACTAATTTTCATTAAGAAAACTGAACATTAATTGCAGTAATATCCCAATTAACATAGGTAAAAGGGTAATTCTACTTACTTCGATGCACTGGCATTTACACCGGAGTTTTTTTCTCGAGAAGGTAGAGCGGAAATCTTCTTCTTGGCGCGACGGACCTCAAGATGGTTAGTCTAGAACTAAATCAACTACAGAGTAATCGAGAAAAATTTTTTTTTTGTTAAATCTTTTATTTTAGAGGAATTTTTTTTTTTTTTGTTAAATCTTTTCTTTGAGAAAGAGGAAACTGTGTAGAAAATGTATTTGCATGCATGTATATATAGGGCACAAAATGTAAGTCGGCAACTTTATGTTTTTTTGGATTTTGTGTGTTTTTTATTGACTAATAATATGTTAGTCAGTCATAAAATATCAACAGAAAATACGGCGGGAAATGTAAGTCGGCTAAAAAGTGGCAAAATACATACAGTGGGTAAGTCGGTTGCAGATATTTTTTTTTAATTAATTAAGGCGGCAAATTTCACCGCCAAAGCTTGAACGTAAAAAGTGGCAAGAGTGATATACAAGATATTTATCATAGAACCAGTTAATGAACAGTAAGTGTGAAAACGAAGGTGCGGAAATGAATAGTACACGCCCCATCCCCTCTTTTAATAGAGTAGAGATATATATATATATATTATTTACAATTGGAAAATTACTAGAGCAGACTAATATGTCATTGAGAGGATTTTTTTTTTCCTTTAAATGATGGAGAATTTGAAAGTGCAACAAATTTGAAAGTTTTATCGAGTAGCTATCACGATGATGGGAATGCAATCAAGATCAATTTCTCGATATCTTTTGCTATGACTCTGTTAAGTTGGACATGATAAAATACAGTGCGTCAAGTATGAAGTTGCTAGCAAACTTGAATATGTTAAAGAAATTATCAAGTATGGTACTGGTTATTTCCTCAAGACTTTTGATTATACTGCTCATACCAGAGATTATATTATACAACACACAAATACCACATATTTAGTTCCAGAAAAAGTCTATATCCTACATTTGCGTTGTTTTTTGTTTTTTCTTGGTATAGGAGGTCCATCTCCAAATGAGTTCTAAAGTTGGATGCATCTCGAGGATATCAATTATGATCGTCCCGCCACCAAGTGCAAGCATTATCTAGATCTTGCTGCAGAAATGGAGGTATGCGTCAATTGATTTCAAGGATAACAAAATGTACTCACAAGAGCTTGTGCACAATGTCAAAAAGTTTTTTTTCTGCACTTTTGACAATTCCACCAATTACAAAGACACGTTTGTAAGGAGTGCAACTTAACTTTATTATGCGATGTGAGTTGAGCGTGCTGGAGTTTTTTAGAGAAGGGCCTCTTTACGATATACTAAGATGGGAGATAAGTTTGCTAGAGCTCAAGTAAGTTTCGGGTTGGACAAAACTTTCGAACTAAGTCGATCGAACCAGACCCGAATTGAACTTAACCGAATCGAGCAGTTCTTTTTAAATTAAATACCCGAACAGGTATATGAAGTGAGGCGACGGGTATCGATTCTCGATCAAGAACCGAAAAACTGAATAAGAACCTAATATCCCCAATTTTTTTTATTTTAAATAAGTCATTATTTTTTAAAAATAAATTTTCTAAGTAATTAATTTAGCCCAAATCCAAAATATGATTTTCCTATTTCTAATTTCTAGCCCAAGTCTAATTAATCAAATTGATCTAAATTTTATCGAAATATCTTATTCTACCGCAGTGCTGTTTCTATCTGGAGAAATCGATTGGAAGTTTCTCTTTATTATTGTGAGCTCGCTATCTTTCTTTTCATGTGATTTTAACTGTTAAATTTATGGAAAACTCAATAAAGAGATGAGCAAAAGATATCACGAGATTGGACTACGTTATTTTGTAAGAGTTAAAATTGAACATGTCATTAGTTGAATTAATGTAACGTTGCTGTAAATATAAAAAAATTTATTATACGGAACTCGAGAACCAAATCGAACCCGAACAGTTTCATAATTAAATTTGGACCCGATGGTTCCATTTGCTAAATATCCGAAAATTCGGGTTCGATTCGATTCTAAGGAGAACCGAACCGAAATGGACCATATCCAACCCTTCTTATTTTATTCTATTGTTATTGTTGAATCGTGTATGTAATCTAATATTTCACACACTTATTCTCTTGCCACAAATCAACCTATTATTCCTACACATATTAACTTCTAGAATATCTATATAGTTAGAAGATTATAGAGAGAGGGCCACAACATGTATAAGACAAATATAAAAATAAAAAAATAGAGAATCACTTTTTGTCACGCAAAAAATTGATATATTTTCTAGGAAATGCAAACAATTACTTGATCTCAATATTTAATTTGCTGGAGTTGAGCCATTCTGGATGTGTTCATTATTTATGGTTCAAGCAGCTAAAACGATTTGAGAGCTTTAGGCAAAATAATTAAGAGAATCTTTTAAAAAGCAATCATAAAAAAAGTTTAAATGAAAGATGACCACCGACAGAATCACATACAATATCTAATGAAAAATAACATCAATTGGTGATTTGAATAGAATCTTTGATAACCATCAACGATCATTGACGCACATTTGTCAGCTATCCCCAGTGCACATCGATCAACTATCGATGGTACACCGTTTATGATATCTTCGGGAATCACTGATGTTGTTTTGTTGTTGATCATCGACAATTAAGCTTTTATTCTTTTTTCACTTATTTTATCTTTTAATATTTTATCAACAATTTTAGATTTCTTTTATTTTTTATTGTGATTTTATTTCGATAATATTTTCTTCATTAAAATTAATTCTATACTTTAATTAAATTATTTATTGAAAATTATCTGTCGACAAATTATTTTATTGAAATACTTACGTATTTATTAACATTGTAAACCGAAATTCTGTTTGTAATATTAAATTATTTTTAATTATTAAAGATAATATTCCAATTATTTTATTTGATGACGAAAATTATATCAATAATTAAACTCAATGGAATCGAGATATATATATTTTGGAAAAATTCATAAGTAAGAGGTCAAGTTTCACCTATTTCAAATTTAATATATTAAGGTTTAAACTTTCAAATTTCATATTTTTTAAGGTTTAAAATTTCAAATTTCGGATTTTTTAAAATTTCATTTATAATAAATAAATTAAATATATATTTTATTAATTAAATATATTAAGGTCACAATTCCATATAATTTGATCATGAATTCTATATAATTGGTCACAATTCAAAAATTTTATAAGTCACAATTTGTTCATCGATCACAATTCAAAAATTTTATAGGTCACAATTTGTTCATCGATCACAAATCAAAAATTTTATAAGTCACAAATTATTTTGCGGTCACAAATCAAAAATTTTATAGGTCACAAATTATTTTACGATCATAATTCAAAATTTTATAAGTCACAATTTGTTCATTAGTTACAAATAAAAAATTTATATGTCACAATTTATTTATCGGTCACAAATCAAAAATATTATAAGTCGCAACTTGGTAGACAATTACAAATTATCAAATTATTGATTACGAATTAACAATTTTTTAGGTCACACGTTATTTTTTTTTTCACAATTTATTTTTTGGTCACAGATTAACTAATTAAATGGTTACAGTTAACCAAATAATTTGTGACCACAACCAACCTTCACGATGCCACCTCAACAACACAATCGCCACCGCCGCACACAACCGCCAGGTCCCCCTGCCCCCGCCCCCCCGCCCTCCATAAAAATCGAAACCACACAAAACAACACCACCACACAACCACTGCTACAAAAATCGCCACCACACAGCCTAACCCATACTCCACCATCCCGCAGCCGCACTACACTCCACGCGGTGCCACCACCATCATCAACACCAACGGCACCTCCGCCACCACTACGTCACCACCATCTAGTCATCCTCACAAGCACTCTTCGTCTCGTCCCGTCCAGTCTCCGCCACTGCCACAACACCACCAACAATAACAACAACACAAAACTACGGCCACCAACATCACCACCACCACCAACCAGATCTGAACACATCACACACGACATCTGCACCCTTCCACCCTGTACTGATCCCTCTATCATACAAAACGACTTTTTCAAGCACAATTTTCCAAACACAAAACCATATTGTAACCTGTAGAGAAGAACCGTGCACCTATGAGCTTCTTGTTGCAATTAATTTTAGGATAAAAATGTCATTGAACACATAAAAGCTTCATTGTGATGTTGGCATCAAATGGAACATCTGACCGAATGAGCACGTGCTGTTCACTGACGAGTTAAAGATTACCTAAGATGAAAATAAGCATACCACCGACGAGTTCAGATAGCTGACAATCAACAGTTGTGATCTGGTGCTTGCACTGCTGGAATGGCAGACTGGTGAGCTTCGCCACAATATTTTTGATCCCATATCTTCTGGCCCTCTAAGGTCAACATCGACCTTCCTAGTACAGATTCGCGAGCCCATCTCAATTCGCATCAACAATAGTGTTCAACAAATGCCTTAGCATTGTGTTATCGGGTTCGATAGGCAGCACCTCTCTCAGGTCACTTCGCGTCGCAACGGAGAGATGATGAGAGGTGAGAATAGATAGAGAAGTAAGTGGTGTCGGCTGTGGTGGCGACGACGGCTGATAGATAGGGAGAGGAGAGAAAATGGGGAGATAGAATAATTAGGGTTTTGGTTGGGATATTTAGGTAGAATAATTAGGGTTTTGGTTGGGATGTTTAGGATTTTGTAATTATGATTTAGAGAGAAAAGATAGATTAAATAGATGAATTAATATTTGATTTTTGTTTAACTAAAGTTTATATCTGAAATTTGAAATTGAAACTTTAAAATTCTGATTTTTTGTAATTTTCACTTTTATTTTTTTTAATTTATCAATGACAAAAACTCCGTTGTTAATGTTAAATACTTCAATCTATTGGGCCTTGCAAAAATGCATGACCTTAAGTGATTGCCTAAATAACTTATCGTGAGGCTCAATTTCGTTAGGGCTTGCTTGGGAGTTTTGGGTACGTGTTATATCATTTTTTATTTTAAGTATCAATTTTGAGTATTTATGAACTATTTGATTTTGAGTGGTTTTAATAGCAATTTTTAAAATGGTTCAATTTAAGCTTGAGAGATTATTATTCATCAATTTCAAAAAAAAAATTGAAAGAATAAAATTACATATATACCCCTTAGTGAAATTTTCAATTTTTATAATTTTGTATGAAATGTTTATGCTCATAAATGATATTTCATTCATAAAAATAAGTAATCTTTCACAAAAAAATTTAATATTTACGTGAAATTTTAATTTAGTATTTTTTACTTATAAGTAAATTTTATAATTATAATTAATCTTTTACTTTTGAACAATTATTTCGCATAAGTGAAATTTTTACTTATAAGTAATTTTTATATTTTATAATTTAATTTTTGTCTTATAATTAATTTTTACTTATGAGTAATTTTTTACTTATAAAGCAATTTTTTTGCTTATAGATATTTTTTTAATCAATGTTTTTTTACAATCTAGCTTTTAACAAAATATTTTTGTTAGAAATAGTTATTTTATAGAAGGTAATATTAGAAGAGAATGTGAGAAAAAGGATCAAAACCCACCAATTTGATGAGTTGAGAGCGGTGTTCTAAAAAGCGTAAAGTATGACTAGATTTAGAAGTCAAGTTTCAAACTTTACGAGTTTAAACGAATCTAGACGAGCTCTAGGCGTAAAAAAGAATTTTTTATTCTAAGATTATTTAAATGTTTTAATCATTCTAAAATTATTTAATATTAAAATGATCAATATATTGAATATCACATCAAATGAGAATTATTTTTTAGACAATTTTAACCATACTATTATTTAAATATTTCAATAATGCTTTATTTTGCATTTTTCGATATGTAATAAATATTACAAAATCCGTGTTATATATAAATTTCGTGTTATTAATTCTCAATTAATTAACATTCACATTAATCTAAATTCAATAAATCTTGACTTTATGAATCTTGTACTACATGAATCTAGAGTTATTTTATTTCTATTCATGTATCTAAAAATTTTAATGGGTGTTTAGATTCATGTATTAACAATTAAATCTTATCTTATGTATCAAATGTAACATAAAAATGTTGCTCATTTATAGTATTTCATTATCACAAAAATATTGAATCAAAGTGCATTTGGTTTGTCGCTTTGAGATCATTTTTAGTTTTCAGTTTTCTAAAATACTCAAAGCGTGTTTAGTATGTTATTTTCAAAAATACATTTTAAAAAACAAAGAAAATTTTACAACATAAAACTCAAAATGACTTTTTGATGTTTTGAGTGCTATTAATGAAAACACTAAAACAACTCAAAACAAGAAAAATGAACTTAAACATTTCTCAAATTAAAATAATTAATAAAATTACACAAAACCTACCCAAATGCAAATACTCATAAAACTAAATAATCACACATAAGCATAAAATTGATACGTTTTACTAAATAATCAAAGTAATTGAAAAAAAGAATGTCATAAAATTATTTCTAAATTTTTTAAACCAAACATTTTTTCTAGTTTTTTTGTTTTGAGAAATATTTTTTCGAAATAACAAACCAAACGCGTTTTCTACGATCTTAAAATAATCCCTCAAAACAGAAAACAAAAAATGAATTCAAAACAGAAAACAGAAACGCAAACCAAACACACCCTAAGTTTTGAAAGTACAATTTTATTTTCTTAAATTTATTTCCTAAATTTTATTTTATTTAATTCGTTTGAAACTCATCAAATCTTCTCAACAAATTGGTATCAAAGATTACTTTTACAGTACTTATAACATATTTCAAAATAACGTGTGACACACGTTCAACTTTGATTAGTACATACCAAACATCTAAAATTATAAAATACTATATTTACTTAATAATTTATACAATTTTCAAGTTTTTGAAATGCAAATACTAGTAGGGCTGTAAGCAAAAATCGTCAAACGGAACCGAAACCGCAATTTTGAAATCGAAGGTTTGGCACCACATGGACCCGTCAACGAAATGATTTTGAACCAAACCAAACCGGTCAAAAATGGTTTGGTTTAGGTTTGAGAATTTTAATTACGGTTTAAAACCAAACCGGATCGGCGAAAAAATATATAAAATAAAAAATAAAAAATTGAATTTTTTGAAAATTTATCCAAAATTCCAATTTTGTAAATTCAATAATTTTGTCATTTTGTTGGTATTTTTGTCAATTTCTAATTTTCTATTAGTTTTTACGATTTACGACCCGCTCAAATCCCAAAACAACCCAACCCGTCCCGCTATCCTAATTTATATAAAAAAAACAAATTCAAACTCTCACAAACACAACCCTAATCCCTAACCTTCCATCTCTCTCTCTCTCTCTCTCTCTCTCTCTCTCTCTCTCTCTCTCTCTCTCTCTCTCTCTCCTGAATTTTCCTCAAATAGTCGATAGTCTACGGTCAAAATTTTCAATTGGCAGTGATGGTCGCCGGTAGTCTACGGTTAGTCACAACTGATAGCCTTCAATTTCATTCCAAGATTGCGTGACTTTTTGTGACCTGTGGGTTAGTTCTGTGATTTTTTTTTTTTTTTTTTTTGTGATTTTAGTTACATAGCTGCATGTTCTTGATTCTTGAACATGGAAACCGTCTAAGTTATTACTAAATATAGTTTGTCATCTCGATTCTTGAAAATTCCCAAATTCGTGATTTTTTGTGACCAGTGGATTATTTCTATTTTCGAAATTCTGTGATTTTAGTTACATAACTGCGTGTTCTTGATTCTTGAATATGGAAATCGTCTAAGTTGTCTCTAGAATTATATGACTGTGATTTTAGTTTATTGTGATTTTACTTTGATTTTGTTGGTATTTAAATTTATAGTAGATATATTTAGTTTATTTTAGATTTATTGACAGTAAGATATAAATAAATAAATAAATAAATATATATATATATATATATATATATATATATATATATATATATATATATATATATATATATATATATATTGAATTAATGGCATAAAAGTAGACACTAGACGGCAAAAAAATAAGCGAAATCGGTGATTTAAAACCAGACCAAACCATTAGGTTTAGATTTGAATTTTTCTCAAACCGATCAAAACGGTTTGATTTAGGTTTGAGTTTTTCTCAAATTTGGTTTGAAAATTTATCAAAAACCGGTAAAACCATACCGCTTACACCCCTAAATACTAGACTATTTTTTACAATTTCATTTTTCAACTAGACAAATCATACTTAATAGATTTATAAGAACTTCATATATGCTTTCAATATTTTCAATAAAATAACAAGTCTCAAGATTATAATTACATAATGTAGATAGCACCTTAGTTTAAATCTTATTTAACCGTTTTATCGGATAAAGTCATTTTGTACTTTTTGTGCATATAAATTCATTTACAAACTTGAAATAAAGTCAAACAAAGATTTTTTTTAAAATAAAAAATTAATAAATTCAAGTCAAATAAAAGATTTTTAAAAAAGAAAAAAATAGCGCAGCTAGGGAAGATAAACAGTGGAATGAAAAAACCTAGCCTTTTAGGATTTGAAAAAAAAAAAGTGTCTAGATGTAAAGCGAGACGTTCTATCCGAGTTTTGAACCTAGGGGACATCTAGGCAAGTTTTTTAAAACACTGGTTGAGAGAAATTGTCAAAATTAAATTACTTCGGTTTAAGGTAATTTTTAAAACATTCAAAATCGATATCCAAAAAATTAGTGAGGATCGATTTTCTCAATCCCTCATAAATTGTGTCACTCAAAATCGATCAAAATAAATAAAGAAAAAGAAAAAGAAAAAGAACCAAAACTCTCAACCAGGCCTTCAAGTTTTAAGCCATAAAAAATTGTTATTTTCATTCACCCTAACATAATTCTGTCATCGAACTATTGCGGATGTTGATGCCTCATCAATGATTCAATATGCGCATTGAATAAAGCTCCAAGTATAAGAAATTTTTTACAGGATGTGTATCGAAGCCGACATGGCAAAATGTGATTTAACTGCATTTTTTTTCCCTACTCCGCAATGATGTCATGCCATATGTTATTTGTAATAACTTTCTTTCAAAAAATTATTTATTTGCAACGCGATTGATGCGCCTTTGCTGTGCAGTCAAAATTGCAAAATTTTAGAAAATTTACACTATGAACGGTCATATCAAGTTTGTACGCTCCAGAGAACTAGAAATGGTTGAGCCTCAAAGTAGACGACTAGGGTGGGGTTCCATTGGATCAATCCTAATTGGAAGTTTCAGCTTTAGTCTATGTTTGGTCTTCATTTTTTCAAAAATACATTTTTTTGAAATTTATTTTTAATCATACTTTTTTCAATAAAATAATTTTATACATAAATTTATAAAATTTTGTTATTTTTTAACCACATATTATCTAACAAAATACTTGTTGGAGATTCGAACCCTGATCTGCTACCTTATGTTTTGTCATTGTCGCACTTCTATAAAACACGCTTTTACTTAAAAGATGGATATAGTGATCTGATGACACATGTCTTCTGTCTTGACCGTTGGATGAGATCTGGATTGAGATATAAATGCTGGCTGTGACTGTTCACCTCATTCTGGAGTCTTCTCGCGTTCGATTGAGGGTTAGGGTTTGAGAGAGTTTAGTGATAGGTTTTCTTCAGAATCAATTCTCTGTAAATTCTTTTGATTATCTTTTGTGTTCTATGAAGGTTAGTGAGAATACCTGATTTCTTAGAGTGAAATCAGTTTATTAGTTGGGTTCTGTAACTCGAAGGAAGTGAAGTTCAGATCTGTTGTTTCTTGTGTGATTCAACTGAGATCTGTTGAATCCTTTGAAGAGATAAGTCTCTGTTTGTATTCTTTAGTTGTTTAACCTTCTTGTAACCTTCGTTGCCAGTTTGACGGCAGTATAGTGCAACTGAGCGTTATCCTTTTGTGGATGCTCAACAGGGGATTAGGTGTATACCGAACCTCTGGGGCTTCGGCCGAAAAATCCTTTGTGTTCATTTACTTTCTTGCAGTTTAATGGTTTTCTGTTTTTATGTTTCTTGTATCTTGACTCTAATACTTGTGGGTCTTGGCCTTTCAGTGGTATCAGAGCTTTTGGACTGAGAGCAAGATACCTGGATCTTCGAAGAAAGCTGTGTGATCTGTTGCAGATCTAATAATTTTTGGAACTGCAAAAATAAGCAGTACTGAAGGACACTGAGTTGAAAAACTCACTGGGTGAGATCTTTCTAATCTCTGAAAAGTTTACTTTTCTGCATTAGACGTTTCTTGATATTCTCTCTTGATTTACCATACACAAGAACCCCCTGGAGACTAATCTTTGTCCAAAGACTCCTGCGAGGTCTTTGGAATCTGAGATAAATCCAGAACGGGTGTGTATTAGGAGAATCTTGAAGGAGAAATCACTGAAACATAGACTTTGTGATCTCTGTTTTGTGTCTCTTATCTGTTTTTGATCTAAATGAATTCAGTGTGACAAAATCTGTGAATATCTGTGCACTATATACATATATACCACATTTGTGAAATTACTTGGCTGTTACGTGGTCCTTTTGTGTACCACCTTATAGTTTGATTCATATCTTTGTATTCGGTGTGTTATACTGATATGGCACGCGGTTGAAGTTGCTCAATTTGATGGGAAAATTGATTTTAATATGTGGTGTCGAAAAGATGAAGGCTATCCTAATGCAAATGAAATGTGTTAGGGCTTTAGATGGGTCTTGGCCACTGACAAATGACTACTGCTAAGAAAATTGAACTTGATGAAACTGCTTGGAGTACTATTTTCTTGTACTTATCTGATAATGTGATAAGAACCATTGGTGAAACCAAAACTGCCACAGAACTTTGGACCAAACTCACAAGTCAGTATATGACCAAAACTATTCCAAACAAATGTTATTTGTTAAAGCAACTCTTTTCTTTCAAAATGGATCCCTCTGTTGATTTGGATGAGAATTTGAATAGGTTTACAAAGTGACCCAGACTTGCCAACTGTGATGAGAAACTCTCAAAAGATCAGTTGACTGTGGTCCTGTTGAACTCCATTAGTGACAGGTATAGAGACATCAAGATTGCCTTAGAATATGGTAGGGAAGACCTGACCATTGATATTATTATTAATGCCCTCAGAAATAAAGCATTAGAAATAAAATCAGAGGCAAAAGATAATGGAGACACTCTTATGATAAGGGGGAAGGGTCACAGTAAACCTACTTATCACTTCAAGGGCTTTAATGAAAATAAATCCAGATGGAGTGACAAGAATAAATCCAAAAATGTTGCAAAAGGGAAAAAGTGTTTTCATTGTGGGAAACTTGGACATTTTATCAAAGACTGTTATAAAAAGAAGAATGAAATGAAAGAGAGAGAAAGTCTGATGATGGGAATGCTGCCTTAGTATATAATAATGAGGCTGAGGATGGTCTTGTTTTGGTTAATGTTGAGAAAAAATTGAATGATGAATGGATTCTTGATTCAGGTTGCTCCTTTCATATGTGCCCTAATAAGAATTGTTTTCTTGATTTTGAAAAAACAAGCTGGTGGGCAAGTTATAATGGGTAACAACATGACTGTAAAATCATGGAATAGGAACGTGAAGTTGTTACTTGAGAATGGTAACATTCGTTTTTGAAAGGAACTAGATATGTACCTGAATTGGAAAGGAATCTGGTGTCTCTAGGAATGTTAGATGACATGGAGTTCAATATAAAGTTGGGTCAAGGACACATAAAAATTCTTAGGGGGAATGACTTGATCATTAGCTCCCCTAAGAGACATAGCCTATATTTTTTAAAGGCAAAACCTTTGCTTGGTTTGACTTTGCCTTGAAAATTTCTCTTTAGCAAAACTGTGGCATGAAAGACTTGGTCATATTGGTAAAAAGAGTTTAAATGCATTACAAAGTAAAGGAGTTTTTGGAAATCAAAATTTTGGTGACATTGGTTCTTGTGAACAGTGCTTAATTGGTAAACAAGTCAAACTTCAATTTTTGCCAGGAATTCATAAAACCAAACAGATACTTGAATATTTACATGCTGACTTGTGGGGCCCTGCATCTGTCTGTACTTTATCTGGCTACAGATACTATCTTTTGATCATTGATGATTTTTCAAGAAAAATTTGGACTTTCTTATTAAAGTCAAAGGATGAAACCTTTTCTGTTTTCAAAGATTGGAAAACACAAGTTGAAAATCAAACTGATCATAGGATAAAAATTTTAAGGACTGACAATGGTTTGGAATTCTGTAATTATGAATTCAATTGTTTTTGCAAAGATTGTGGTATTCTAAGACATAGAACTGTCACCTATACTCCTCAACAAAATGGCATTGCAGAAAGAATGAATAGGACTTTACTAAACAAAGTTAGATGCATGCTATTAAGTTACGGCCTACCAAAATTATTTTGGGGGAAAGTATGAAAAACTAACTTGCATACGATTAATAGAAGTCCTACTAGTTCTCTGAATTTTGAAATACAGTTTGTGTGGTCTAAAAATCCTGTTGACTATTCACATTTAAAAATATTTGTTGTCTTGCATATGCTCATCAAAGTATTGGAAAATTAGAACCTAGGTCTCTTAAATGTGTTTTCTTAGGTTATGGTGAAAATGTGAAGGGGTATAGACTGTGGGTTAAGGGAGAGAGAGGCTTTAAGGTCATTGTTAGAAGAGATGCTGTCTTTAATGAATCTGTATGCCATGTCTTGAAGGGAAAGAAAATAATCGGTGATAAAGATGTTCAACTTGAGGTGGAGCCTCTGTCTCTGAAAAGGGACTCCTATCACGCCTTATCGATTAAATCTCTGGTGAGAAGCGAAAATTTAAATGAACTTGATGTTGATCTTAGTAATCAGACAGACACTACTGTTTTACCTATTAATGATTATCAACTTACCAGAGATAGAGAGAGAAGACAGATTAGGCCACCTTCTAGATTTGACTCTGATGAATTTGTTTCATTGTTTACCTTCCAAGAACAACTTGAAAATGAGCCAAACACTTATATTGATGCCATTAATAGTAAAAATGCAAAGAGTTGGAAAGCTGCCATGGAAGATGAAATGTGTTCACTTCTTAAGAATAACACTTGGATCTTAGTTGAAAAACCTCGTGTTGGCCCGATGAAGTTGTAAGTGGATATTCAAGATAAAAGAAGGAGAAGGGGGGATAAAAATGTTAGATACAAAGCTAGGCTTGTAGCTAAAGGTTTTACACGAAAGAGGGTGTAGATTACACTTTGAAATTTTTCCACATGTTGTCAAGTATACTACTATTAGATGTTTACTTGCTTTAGTTGCTCATTTTAAGCTGGGAACTTGATCAACTAGATGTAAAAGCTGCTTTCCTCTATGGTGATTTAGAAGAGGAAATTTATATGAAACAACCTTTGTTGGTTTTGAAAAGGAAACTACGAAAAGGTTGTATGTTTACTAAAGAAATCTCTATATGGCCTTAAACAAGCCCCAAGGCAATGGTACAAAAGATTTGACTCTTTGTGTCTTTGAAACTTGGTTTTCAAAGAAGCAATTATGATACATGTCTCTATTGCGAGAGGAAATGGAGGTAAAAATTCTCTCTACCTTGTACTTTATGTTGATGATATGTTGCTTGCTAGTTATGATAAATGCGAAATAGATTTTATAAAACAAAATTTAAAATATGAGTTTGAAATGAAAGACCTTGGTGCTGCTAAAAAGATTCTTGGCATTCAGATTTATAGAGATAAAGATAAAAATATGCTATTTCTAAATCAACATGACTATGTGATTAAAATCTTAAAGAGATTTAATATGTTTGACTGCAAACCTGTGACTTTGCCTCTTGCCAATCATTTTAAACTATCTTCTGATTTCTGTCCCAAAACTGATGAAGAATTTGATAGAATGTCAAAAATTCCCTATGCTAATGTAGTTGGCTCAGTCATGTATTTGATGGTATGTACCAGACCTGACCTTGCCTTTAGTATCAGCATACTTAGTAGATTTATGAGTAATCCTGGAGAAGAACATTGGAATGCCTTAAAATGGTTATTAAGGTATTTGAAAGGTACATCTAATTTTGGGCTTATGTTTAAAATGAATAAAGAAGGAGTTACCTTGAAAGGGTTCACTGATTCTGACTTTGCTGGGGATAGAGACAATAGAAAATCTACCTCATCTTACTTTTTTACTCTGTGTGGTACTGTGATCAGTTGGAAATCACAACCTACAGAAAATTGTAGCTTTATCTTCTCTTGAAGCGAGAATATATTGCTGCTTCTGATGCTTTTAAAGAAGGTATCTGGCTGAGTGGACTTTTAAAGGAACTTGGTTTTGTTGATGAAAATGCTATTCTATACTCTGATAACCAAAGTGCTATACATTTGAGCAAGAATCCCATGTTTCATGATAGGACAAAACATATAGACATTAGATACCATTTTATCAGATATGTAATTTCAAAGGTATTATGACTATTGGTAAAGTAGCAACTCGATTTAATCCCTCGGCATGGGAACAAAGATAATTCCTTTAAACAAATTTCAGAATTGTTTGAAGCTATTATCAATTGATGCTTTGTCTAATTACTTTGCGGTACAAGGAGCAAATGACACAAAAGCTGGATGAGCTCCTGATTTGCACTATTACTGGCGAAAAACTAAGGTAGCAAGGTGGAGATTGTTGGAGATTCGAACCCTGATGATCTGCTACCTTATGTTTTGTCATTATGTCACTTCTATAAAACACGCTTTTACTTAAAAGATGGATATAGTGATCTGATGACACATGTCTTCTGTCTTGACCGTTGGATGAGATCTGGATTGAGATATAAATGCGCATGTTGTATTCACCTCGATGCAGAGTCTTCTCGCGTTCGATTGAGGGTTAGGGTTTGAGAGAGTTTAGTGATAGGTTTTCTTCAGAATCAATTCTCTGTAAATTCTTTTGATTATCTTTTGTGTTCTATGAAGGTTAGTGAGAATACCTGATTTCTTAGAGTGAAATCAGTTTATTAGTTGGGTTCTGTAACTCGAAGGAAGTGAAGTTCAGATCTGTTGTTTCTTGTGTGATTCAACTGAGATCTGTTGAATCCTTTGAAGAGATAAGTCTCTGTTTGTATTCTTTAGTTGTTTAACCTTCTTGTAACCTTCGTTGCCAGTTTGACGGCAGTATAGTGCAACTGAGCGTTATCCTTTTGTGGATGCTCAACAGGGGATTAGGTGTATACCGAACCTCTGGGGCTTCGGCCGAAAAATCCTTTGTGTTCATTTACTTTCTTGCAGTTTAATGGTTTTCTGTTTTTATGTTTCTTGTATCTTGACTCTAATACTTGTGGGTCTTGGCCTTTCAATACTATTTCGAAAATGCACTCTGGATCCAAAGATCACAAGTGAAGCCAAATTCAGAAAAAAATCAACTTTTCCAACTATTCTAAACTTGCAAATTAGTTTCAATCTTTCTCGAAACTTGCAAAATCATCAATCTTACAACCTTTTGAAAGTCCTCCATCGCCATAATAAATGTCAAAAGATGTGAATTAGTTACTTTCAGGCTGAAAATAATTTTTTATTTATTTTCGCTTGGCTCCCTAAAAATTTGAAAAAAGAAAAAAGAAAAACTCAATTTTCAGACTTTACCAATAAACCCCCTAACATTTTCAATAAAATTTAGAGATGCTATAGTACTAATCATTTTTCTACCACACTCGGTAATTTATCTACAAAATTGCACATTCTTGTCCCTTTACGTTCGTGCCAAAATGTCCTTAATATTTTGTCGCCAATTTTTAATTTTTTAAATTTTGTTCGCCAGTACCAATAAATGTAAAATGAATGAAAATTTGTTACATCATAAAAAAAAAAAACAATTGTCCAATACTTGGATACCAAATTTGTTAAAACGACACATAAATTTTAAAAGAAGAATTCGACTTGGTAGGCCTCCTCTTTATTTTTATTTTCAAATGTCTACCAAACGAGACGAATACTATCCAATACCATATCACGCTCCCAAATCCATCCGCTGCACATGCATCACACATCTTGACTATGAAAACATGGTAGGGCCCAGTTGCAATAATGGTGAAAAGCTGGTCGTTGGATGCATCCCAACGGCAGCATTCATAGCGACAAGACAAAACCAACCTTTTAGTGTTTTAATATTAATATTATTATTATTATTTTTAGATAAGGAATCAAAGTAGAATAATGCTATTTAGCTGTCACTGGTATTACAATATTAGTTTACGTAACGCTGAGTAATGACTCAATGAAATGTAGAATTAAATAATTCATTTAATTATATCTCTCATTTACTCCATATTTGACAACTATTATTTTCAAACTTTTTTTCTACATGCTCATTTTCATCTACATATTCACAAATAAAATATTCTGTGCGTAAATCTAAAATTTTTCCCTACTTTTTCACTACACATTATCCTAAAAAAAACACTTCAAAACTTTGTTTTTCACAATTAATGATTGTCGAACAGGGACTTAATGTCGTATTAGTATCATCCAGACTGGTATTTTTGCTAAATAACATTACTTGTATGAACAGAGTCAATGCACAGTGGCTGTGTGGCTCCATCACAACTTTTTCTGTGTGGCTGTGTTTTTTTTTTTATGTCTTTGGCCCCGAATACCAGAATTATCAACAATTCCCACTTGTTCTTGTACATCACTAAATACTCATTCAATTCTAGTTACCCTTCAGAAGGGTATACTACTCTTACTTCCTCAGGTTTGGAGGGATCGAGGACTGGTTCTGGTGCGATAGGAGGTGGGGTCGAACTAAGAAAAATCATTAAACAGAAGGGAGATTGTGGGATTTTTTCAAACTATTCAAATTTAAACCTTTAACTTCAATCTTGATACCTAACAAGAGGAATGTTTGCCATGATGATGAGGAAAATTAAGAAACAGACAAAAAAAATTCTTGTGGTGACTATGGCATCATATTAAGCTTGTTTGGTTTTCATTTTTTTAAAAATACATTTTTCTCTCCCTTCTTTTCAACTGCACATTCTTCAATAAAATATTATTGCACACAATCCAAAAACTTTTCTTCCATTTTTAACTACATATTTTCCATCAATCTAATATTTTAAAATGCATTCTACACAAAAAAAAATAGAGCTCAAACTGGTTGTAAATTTTGCCGTCCTTTGAGCATCTTAAAATGTAAATGGAAAGAAAAGCATCTCCAATGGTTGAAAAATTTGTAGGCACGTGCACAAGAGATTATGTAGAGAGCAAAGATAAATTATGAAAAATATAATGAACAGCACTACACATACAAAAAACCTACAGATGAGTACAAGGGGGGTGGGTGGGTAATTTTTTTTTTCTTTTTTTTATTGCGTGGGACCCACCCTCATGTGAGGGGGTGTAAATATTTTGTAAAATGAATAATTCTGTACAAATGGATTAATCCAAATATAATAGAGGATATATAACATACCCTCTAGGTGTGGAGGATGGGCTAGACTTTCTTTGCCCATGTTTGATAGCTATTATTTGACAAAAAAAAAAAAAAAAAAAAAATTGAACAATGAATTTTTGGAGAATGTATGGTTAAAATATACTCCCTCCGTCCCATATATATAGGTTGCGTTTCCTTTTTCTCTTGTCCCAAATATATAGGCTTGTTTCTTAATTGGGAATGTTATGTTTTGTTTTTTTTACTAATATACCCTTATTTAATTTGCCTAGTTACTAATTCCAACAATAATTTACTTCTAGTTGTTGAAAATTAAATAGGGATAAACTTGGAAAGTTCTTGATAAAAATTGTTTTTCCAATAACATTAAATAAGATTTCTTAATCCGTGTGAAAAATGAAACAAACCTATATATATGGGACGGAGGGAGTAAGAATTTTTTTTGAGTTTATGTACAGAATATTTTATTGTGCTAATGTGTGATAAAAAAATGAGTATGTAAAAAATAGAGTTTCGAGGAAAAAAAAAACCCTTAAAACAGGTATTTTATTTTTTTGTCTTGTAAAATTTTGAATGATGTGACACATGTTTTAATACAATTTATAGTTCCAATCTCTTAGCATTCCAGCTGCTAGCGGTCAAAAGAAAGCATTAAAGGATCCTAACTGCTAAAGATGTTCCTCCTCCATCAGCTATATTGCCCATAAATAAATCGGAAGAGCCGTGTCTAAATTTGCTTTGTTTTCCCTTTCAACCTAAAACAGCCAAAAAGAAACTTTTTTCTTTTAAAAAAATGAAAAAATTCCACACCATAAAAATAGAAAACTAACGCTATTCTTGATTGAACCATCTTGACTTATTGAATGTTTTTTTTCCTATAATATATGACGTAGGATAGTGCGTATGTAATTGATTTTCAAAGTAATGTGTTGATTTTCAGTAACTGTGGGTACTGCTTTTGGTTATCATTGCCCGTGTTCGTGCCGTAATTTCTGATTTTTAATTATTTATTATGCAAATAAATTGTTAAAGCATTAAAAACTTCATGCATGTTTAGTAAGTGGACAATGCTACACATACCAAATGTTTTACCTAATCTTTTGCATAATCAACAAGTGGAAGCCCCCTATTGGGGGACACAGGCGCCCCCCCAATAGAGGGCCGCCACGTGTTGATTATGTCAAAAATTATGTAATCTATTTTGTACAAATAGATTATTCCTTAATAAGATAGATGAAAACATCGAGTTTGGAATTTTTTAATCCTAATTATGACTTGATCTCATCATAACTTAACCATAGAGTAATTATTTTTGATTCTAATGAGTCTTTGATCATTTTTTTTTTGTTGACGTAGAAACTCGTAATCGCTACCCGTCAGTGGAGCCACGACCACTGTGAGTGCGCACTAGATAAATCATGCTCCATGTACAATAGCCCGCAAACCACATAAGAGAGGTAAATCGCATTAGACAAACCTGGTGCGAAGGGGATCGACCGGAGTCTTCTGATCTTTATTTTGAGTTGTATTGTGGTATAAATAAGGTTTGGTGATGAACATTTAATTGCACATATTTCAAAAAATCATAAATATTTATTTTCAATAACCATAAAATGTGGTGATAGTTTATTTGGTAACAGATTATCCTATAAAATTATTTAGCATGAAATTGAGAAGAAAATAGAGACTTCACTATCAGGTGTCAAATATAATCTACCCTTGAACAAACTACAGTTCTGGTAAAAGTTGATATAATCTTAACAGTAAAAAATTTGATTATTTGCCGATTGGCTTTCAGTTTGTTTCCTATATAACAGAGACCAAAGAGTATCATTGAACAACCGCAGGAAAAGTAATTATATTAGCTTCTCCATTTGGTTTTTTTAACAAATAGCTAAAACATATTGCATCCTTCCTTCCTTCCTCTTCTTCTGCTTCCAAAGAAAAGCGAAAAAAAAAAAAAAACATGGTGATACAAAACTTGTCGACGGCCATGAATGCCAAAATCATGGGATCCGGTAAAGAAACAGTAGTTTTGGCACATGGGTTCGGAGTCGACCAGTCCATTTGGGACAAAGTATTGCCTTTATTGGCTGAACGTTACCAAGTTGTAGTCTTCGACTGGTGTTTTTCTGGTGCGGTGAAAGATCCCAGCCTCTATGATGCTAAGAAATATTCTACTTATGATGCTTTTGCTGATGACTTAATTTGTCTTTTGGAAGAGATGAAACTGAAATCTTCAGCGTTTGTTGGACACTCCATGTCTGGTATGATTGGATGCATTGCTTCAATAAAAAGACCTGATCTTTTCCACAAGCTCATATTGGTTGCAACTTCTCCTAGGTGAATGCTTCAAACTCTGTACTATATTTAATTTCCCATACTTTGGGAGTTAGTTATGTATATTATTTCTGTTCTATTTTCTTCGAACTTAGTTAATAGGCTGCAGTTCTGAAGGATATTCAGATTTTATGCTCTTATGGTTCTATTACTTTAAAGGGATTGAGGCTTTATATATGATATGCTCATGTAATTTTTATGGAAATCCATTTTTAGCTCGGATCTAGGGGCTGTATGACAAAGCTTTTGATGAAATATCCAGTTGAAAAGTTGATAAAGTTGCGGGTCTCTTGAAATATGCAGTTAAAATTGAAGTGTGACCAATTGAAAAATTGACATCAAACAAGGTGCTAGTTACATTTTGGTACAAGTTCTTTCTTTAATTAGACTGTCAGTGGGTTCGGCTAACTTGGTTATTCTTTGCCATTTCCATTGGAAGATTAGGAGAAGAAATCAATCAGATTTGAACTTGAACAAAATAGAATTGAAAATAATTATAGGAGAGTCAGCTGTCCAGTTTCATTCGTTCAACCTAGCTTATCAAACCAGAACGGCACAAATATTAATTAAAACACATCATAGGATAGAAATTTGATCCTTGTTTCTGTTCAAATTTCTTCTATGTTTGTCATGTCAGCGTGATTGGTCACGTTTAGAATCAGGTTTTTTACCGGCTTTTCTCGATATTATTTGGATTGAATGATGTATTTTCCATTTTTTTCATAATATGGTAACATAATGCCTACCTCGTTTACAGATTTATAAACCTAGAAGACTATGAAGGAGGCTTTGAACTATCAGGTGTTGAGGAGATATTCTCAAGTATTAAATCCAACTACGAGCAATGGACTTCAAGCTTTGCTGCTCTCGTAGTTGATCCAAGTGATCCTGAATCTGTCGAAAAACTAGCAAAATCTTTTAAAAGAATGAGACCTGAAGTTGCACTCACCTTGGCTAAAATTGTTTTCTTGATCGATTATCGAGACATGCTTGAGAAAGTAACAACCCCATGTTATATCATTCAAACAAGAAATGATATTGTTGTTCCAAACTCTGTGCCCAAATACATGCAGAGCAAAATCAAGGGCAAAAGCAAGGTGGAGATTATCGACACCATGGGTCATTTTCCTCAACTAACTGCGCATCACGAGTTCGTTGAAGTGATTGATGCAAGTTTGGCTGATAAATAATTATCGACTCTTCCCAGTTTCTGTTTTCTTTGTCATATAAGTTATGCAGGTTTTCTTTTCTTCTTATTTGTAAAATTAAGCTATTTGGAAGTAGTCTTGATGTTGTGGTGTGTAATGAATGTTATTGTTCCTTAGGAATCGCTAAGTTCATCTTTAGTATTGTACTTTTTACTTGTTTCTTTTGGATACTTCATTGTCCCCTTTTCGCATCCATTGTCTTGTAGACTTCATAATTGAGAGTACTCAATCGAATTCTTCGTTGCTTAGTTAAAATATGTAGGTTTATAAGAGTGTCGATAGCCTCTCCTTATAAGGGTAAATTTACTGGATTTACTTAACAATCATGTTACATGTACCCTTTGGGGTATATGTTGGTTTATCCTGCCCCACCCCGTCCCTCACATGGGGATCGGGTTCCACACATTTATTGGATGTGGGACCCGACCCCCATGTGAGGGAGGAGGTGAGGTCGGGTAAACCAAAGTATACCCCAAAAAGTACAAATAGCATAATTCTTTAGTTAATCACCAGTGATGATTAATAGCATTACCCTTACTCAATGGTATAAAGGCATTAGCCCTTTACTCTTTATACATGCCCTTCCAAATAGGCTTGATGAGTATTTAATGGGTTTAGTTAGTGGTAATTGTAGCCAACATTGAGGGACTTTTTAGATGGTTTCCATGCCTAATTGAAAGAGTTAATTTGGTGGTAGTTAATCGTCATTGTGAGGTGATTAAGATGATATGATTTGTCGGTTAAGTAGTTGAAGAGATGAACCGGAATAAGTCTTCAAAATGTCTATGGAAAAAGCTTTAAATGTGTCTTTAATAAATGTGAAGAAATCCCACATCGAAACTTTAAAGTTTGTCTAGGATGTAGTTTGGTGCAATCTTCCTTTATACACTAGCCACTAGGTTAGCCCACCCCTAGCCACAAGGGCCCCAAGACTATCCACGCACCATCCCTGATGCGATTCTTGCAAGTATTTGTTCCTTGTTATTTCATCTTGATTCCCAAAGCATCAAGATATAAACCATCTTAAATTAGATCTCACTAGTTATTACCACAAAGAATTTGAACTAGCAATTAAAGTTCATTATCCCCTAAGAATAAAGATGACATGTTCAATAATCAAGTAAAGTCTTATTTCAAGCAGTAATACTTTTTGATGCGTGTTTAATGTATGTCAAATACATCGTTTGTTGTACAAACGATACGATCTTATCATACTAAAAAAAGTCCAGCTTTATTTATGTGTTGGCAAACGATTAATTTTGTCATGATATAGTTTGTGTCTTTCTACACTTAACTACTTAAATATAATTTATAAAAATTCATATAATCACGGAACCTTATAATATGTGAAATTCAATAATGAAATCGGACTATATAGTAATTGCAATATTGATTATTACAAAATATTACTCTACTGAGCATAATATTGATAGACCCTTGAATCTTGTGCACGTGAATGAGGGAAAACACCTATGATTGTTGGAGTTAATTGATAAAGTGTTAAATAATTAAATGTGATATTTAATTATGTGGGCCATTGTATTAATTTGGGTGAATTGGAAAAGTATCCAATATAGGCACATAAGTTGATAAGCCCAATTTTAAGTGTCTTATATATGGTAAGGAATCCCACATCGAAAGTTTACAAGAAAAAAGACTTGTTTATATAGTGGGATGTGTGTACATGTTATAATTTAATAAGTGATCTATAACCTAGCTAATTTTGGCTAGCCAAAGGCTAGCTAACTAGCCACCACCAGAGTGATGCTTCGCACCACTCGCGCCACTCCCCGTCCCGGTCCCGATCCCAGCCTCAACCCGCGCACGTCGCAAAGTTCGCATTGGGCGCTTTAGAGGCGCACGTACGCGTCGTCGCAAGGAGCTGTAGAGCCTAAAAGTTTTCAGAAATGGACTCATGGTTTGATGACATGGCAACGGAAGGCTCGATGAGTTGGCGTCCTAGATGGCACACACGTCACTTAGTCCTGTGTGGCATCTGCATGGCTGGTGACTGTTCAGAAATTGGTGAATAGACATGATAAATGGACACTACACTTCGTGGTTTAATCTGGACCGTCAGATCATGAAACAGTGCGATCCAATGGTTAGAACATATCAGACCAAGTGGTGCACTAGTTCGTGAAATGTTATACACCCATTCAATGAGACACTTCAATATCTATAAATAGAGACCTTCAGATTCGTTTTTTGTACACCAAATCAATTAGTATATTCTTGATTTTTAAATTCGTCCTCTCTCCATATTCTGCATAAATTCCTACGATATTTTCGTTGTTATTCCTTTAGAATACGTTCATTCTTTGGTTCGACCGATAAGGTTGGTATTGTGCAATATCGACTTTGGAAGAAGCGTTGTATCTTAGGAGACAGACGTCCATAATCCCGTTTGCACGTTGTTGGGGGGCGAAACCTGTCTTAAGGAGATTTGTCTTGGCATACCTCACTTCATCTTCTATTTTTATTTCCTATTATTTTCTTTGTTCTTTTGATTGCGGTAGTCGAATTTCCGACAACAATGATTGTATACGATTGTAGCACTGTTTCATATAATATTTTTTATTGTCCCTGACAATTCATAATTCTTTTCAATCTTTTCATGTTTTTTAGCTTTTTTTTTTTATCTTGACAAGGATGGTGTGGACAGATCGAGGAATTGGTCTCAATTTTCTAGAGTGTATTGATATTTCAACAAGAAAAATATATTTTAAGATTTTTAAAAGTGGATACCACTTCTGAAAGTTGTCTCTTTAGTGAACTTATAAGAGAAATTGAAATATGAAACTTGATATTGATGGTGTAAAAGGTCAAAAAGCTGTGCAAAAGCAAAAGACTATTAAAGATAAAGCATACCGTATTATTATATAGTACAATTGTGGTGTTTATCACCTTTTATGTCACAACTTAATCAAGTTTTTTCGAGTTCTACAACACATATATTCATTGTTTTCTATTTTCTTGATTGTTAAAATTTCAATATATTGTATTATAGATGAAGATTTTATATTTTTTTTCCCTTGGATTTATATTGTATTTTTTCTTTTCTTTTTTAATAATGAAATGACAGAGTGTTTAGTAGAGATTAGTATAATTTATTTCGTTATTTTCTTTTATTCTTGAAAAGGTTTCTTCAGAATTTTTGCTCAAGACCCCCAAATCGCTTAGACGCCAATAAGAAAAGGCCTTCTCCACAAAGTTTAATATGCTTGAGTACTGAATTTATCCGCAACGTTGCTCTATCTTCACCTTCAATGGCGACTTCAATGTCTTTAGATCTTGAATGATTCATCTATTAGTCGATCAATCTTGCATGAATATGCAGGCAGTCATATAGAGAAAGACTAACTCGAATTAAACTCGAGCACCTTTTGAAAACTTTCCAAGGACTCTCTCCCCAAGGTTGAAGATAATCATACGAGGATTTATCCATTAGCTAGTGTAAGTGGCGAAGCCGGAACCCGGAGAGCCATGACGGTCGCTCTTGCTGGTTTTAAGATTTGAGATTCCATCTTAAACGATCAACTTTATTAAGAGAAGTAGTCCAAACCCTTTATAAATTGATCTATGTTTTCATTTTTATTCGATGTGGGATTCTAGTATTTAACATGTCCTCGCAAGATGGTGACTCATTTGAGCAGACTAATCTTAAAATTCATGTGCTCATTTTTTTGAGTCTTAATCGGATCAAATTACTCGTTGGAGCTTAATGGATTCTGATACCATGTTAAGATTTGAGGTTTCATCTTAAAATGTCAACCTTATTAAGAGAAATAACCCAAACTCTTATAAATTGGTCCTAATTTTCATTTTTATTCGATGTGTGATTTTATACCTTAATAGCTGGCTCCATCAGATTTTTTTCAATATATTGGATGGTCGCTCGAGCGGGCGTCGAGCGTTCACCCTAGCTGAGATAGATTCGCATACCTAGGATGAATTCCTTGATCCACAACTGGTTAGTGTTGAGTTCAGATTCTTTTCACGTACAAATGCTTTCTCAAGCGATTAATGTGTTGACTTATGGTTAATTTCATCCTTAATGTTTTGATCATAACAAATAAGATTAATATTATTTCTAACAATTGATTTTGAGTGATGATAGTTCAATGCTAAAATCAATCAAGCATTGCCAAAATCAACACATCATAAATCGGACTTGAAATGAAGATTAAGTGAAAGTTAAGCATTCAAGTCAAATCCTTCGAGACGAGAGCTCAAAAGATCAAAATCAAGACTATAAAATCGGGCTCATAAAGAAGAACAAGATCAAGAGTTTAAGAGCCAAATATGAAAGAATTTCGAAGCAAGATCAAAACTATGCTTTCGAGATCATATGTAAAGGTATAACGTTTTGATCTTTATTAATGAATGACAATAACTCAAAAATCATTTTGTGCACGAAGAGTTATTTTCATATCACTTGCATAAAATATTTTTGATCAAAAGTAAGATTGGTCTTTCAAAGTGTACTTGAACTTAGATCATATCTCAAAAAAAAAAAAAAAAAACTTCTTGAAGCATTTCTCTTATCAACGTTTTTCATTTCTATTTGTGCTTAATTTATCTATATCAATTTTGAAAGAGATATATTTTTTAAGAAGATTTTTACACTTATATTTCATAAATTTTTCTTCTTCTTCTTCTTGAAATTTTGATTGATTGAACTAAACTTGTAAAATTATCATATTTATCAAAATTTCTCATTTCTCTCTTAATACTTAATTCATTACAATCATCCATTAAAAGAGAGATATTTCTTGAGAAAATTTTTGAACCTACATTGTATTTATTTCTTCATCTTCTTGTTGAAACACTTCGATTAATTGAATCTAATTTTTGACTATCATATTCATCAAAAATTTTCATCTAACACTTGAGCTATCATTTATTACTATTCATTAAAGTGTTAGTCTCTCTTAATACTTAATTTGTTTGTATTATTTATCAAGACAGAAATTTCATTGTAAAATCTATTTTGATAAAGTATGGGTCGTGTTGAAGTCCCTTAAAGATCAACATTGTATAAGGATCGGTGCTCCTTGTTGTAAGTCACCGTGTGGGTCATGTTGAGGTCCCGTAAAGCTCGATAGTGGGTCGTGTTGAGGTCCCATAAAGGTCAACATTGTGTAAGGATCGGTGCTCCTTATTTGTAAGTCACCGGAAGCGTTGTAAAGGGTTGGATTGCACCATAAGTCAATCAACATAGTGAAAATGCATTGCTCGTACCGGAGAGCTTGATAACGGGGGACGTAGATCATTGTTTTGGATCGAACCTCCACAAATATATAGTTTGCATCATTTCTCCCTTTTACTTATCGCTTTTATATTTGTGCTTACTATTTGAATTAATCTATTTAGTCTTTACTAGCTTGAATTTAGATTAATTCTTCGAAAAAGTTTTAAAAACCAATTCACTCCCCTCTTGGTTAGTTATTCTTGGGCTATCAATTGGTATCAGAGCTAGGTGCTCAATTTTAAAGATTTCACAATCTTGAGTAATGACTAACCACATTTTTCAAAATCTTGAGGGGTATTCTACAAATCGTCCTCCTTTATTTGATAGTACTCATTATAACTATTGGAAGACTATAATGACGATATTTATCCAATCAATTGATTATAATATTTGGGAAGTTATTGAATTTGGTTCATATGTGCCTAAAAAGGTTATTAAAGATGATGGTAAATCGGATCAAATAATTTCTAAATCTAAAGAGAAATATATTGAAGATGATAAAAGAAAATTGTCTTTAAATACTAGAGTAAAAAATCTACTCTATTGTGCTTTAGATAGAAATGAATTTACTCATATTCGTACATGTGATTCCGCTCATGATATTTGGCAAGCTTTAGAAATTACTCATATTGGAACTAGTAAAGTGAAAGAAACTAAGATAAATCTTTTAGTTAAAGATTTTGAAAATTTCTTTATGAAAGAGAATGAACCTATTATTGACATGATTACTCGCTTCACCAATATTTTTAATGGCCTCAAAGGCTTTGATCGTAAATTTACTAATGGTGGACTTATAAGTAAAATACTTAGGTCACTCTCGGAAGAATGGAGCCCATTGAAAATTTGATAGAAAACACCAAAGATATCAACACATATCCATTGGAAGAGCTCTATGGAACATTGATGACATATGAGCCAAATCGCACCAAGACAAAGGAGAAAACAATGAAAAATAAAGAAGAGTAAATGCGTCAAATTGCTTTTAAATTCGTAGTTGATGAAGGCACTTCAAGCGAAAATATGAATGATGAAGAACTTGATGATCTAGTTCTTCTTGTTAAGAAATGGAAAGATTTTCTAAAAATCATCGATTCCAAAAGAAAGAAGAACATTTCGAAAAGAAGAATAGATCCATTGAAAAGAAAGCCCTTCAATTAATATGGAATGAGAGTGATGATCATGATCATGAAGAAGATGGAAGTCAAGAGGAAATTGCCAACATGTGCTTCATGGCTATTGATGATGAGGTAAATTCGAATGAGAATTGTTCATATGATAAATTATCTACCTCTTATGATGAAATTCTTGAAGAATTTGAAAAACTTGCTTTAAATCATCGGATGCTCAAAACGAAAAGTTCTTTATTGGAAATTGAGGTAAAAGAATTTTTAAAAATTCAAAATGATTTTGAAAAGTGAAAAGTTGATTATGTTCTTTAATTAAGGAGAATTCTTATTTACAAGAAATGATTTTAGATTTGACTCAAATTATTCACAAATTTACTCAAGGAAAGAAAAATTTTGATTTAATGTTTGATGAGCAAAAACGTGTTTTTGATAAAGGAGGAATTGGATATAAACCATTTTTAAAACAAAAGTCTCTTAAAAATTTCTTTGTTAAAGCTTCTACTTTCCTATTTCAAAAGTCACGTGTAATTTTTGCAATAAAAATGGACATGTAGTTTTTTATTGTTCTATCAAAAAGAAATTACATTTTGAAGACAATTATAAGTGGATTCAAAAATCCACTAACACTAACTATCGAGGACCCAATGATGTATGGGTACCAAAGACCAAAAATTGAATTATTTTTGTAGGTACCAATGAAAATAGAAAGCAAATGGACCTTGAATAATGGATGCTCAAAGCACGTGACCGGAAATCAAGCTTTATTGTCAAGGTTCAAAATAAAGGATGGCGGTCATGATACTTTTGGAGATAATGCGAAAGGAAAAATCATTGACATTGAAATTATGGGTAATCATTCATCTCCTTTATTGAAAATATCTTTTTAGTGGATAACTTTAGACGTAATCTACATAGTTTTAATTAACTGTGTCATGAATGTTATCATATCAAATTTGATTTTTCCAAGTGCATTATTGAGGATATTACATCAAAAGAGGTGATGTTTATAGGAAGCCGAAGTAAGAATGTTTATGTCATTAACACTAAGTTTGAATGTGGAGAAAAATGTTAATCGAGTTTAAAATATGATACTTGGTTATGAGATAGAAGATTAGATCATGTTAGCATGGACCTACTTTCTAAATTTCCAAAAATTATTTTGTTAAAGGTTTGTCAAGTTTGAAATTTGAGAAAGACAAAATTTGTGATGCATGGAAAACAAGTAAGAATTCTTTCAAATTAAAGCAATATTCTTCAACTACAAAATTTTTTTGACTTCTCCACATGAATATTTTTGGATCATCTAGCATCACAGGCTTAAATGGTAAACATTATGCTTTCGTCATTATTGATGGCTTTTCTAGATTTATTTGAGTCCCATTTTTGAACCTAAAAGATGAAGTATTGAATGTATTTGAATATTCTTGTAAGAAGGTTCACAATAAAAGGGATACACTACTACTACCATTAGGAGTGATCATTGTAGAGAATTTGATAATATCGTTTTTAATGATTTGTGCAAAACTTATGGTCGTGAACATAATTTCTCAACTCCTAGAACTCCTCAACAAATTGTGTAGTAAAAAGAAGAATCGCACATTGCAAAAGAATGGCTCGGACTATACTAATTAAAAATAGTTTATCAAAATACTTTTGGGCCGAAACCGTTAACACTACTTGCTATATAGTTTATAAGAGTTTTAATTAGTAGAAAGAAAACACCAAACCCCTATGAGATTTGGAAAAGTAGAATTTCAAATATAGGTTATTTCAAAAATGTTGGTTGTACATGCTTTATTGGAAAATTTATTTCGAAATTTGATATTGGAATCTTTCTAGGTTACTCATCGATTAGCAAAACTTATAGTCTTTAACAAGATAACTCTAATCGTTGAAGAATCTATGCATGTTACTTTTGATAAAACTAATCATCTTGATCAAGAGAAAGGTATTGATAATGATATAGGTTTCGAGATTTCTTTTGACCAAATAAAATTCAAAATCAAAATAAGGAAGATCCTAAAGATGTTGAAGATCAATATGAGGAAGAAGCAAAATTTGCAACTAGATGAAGAAGAATCCTGTGAAGTATAAAGTGGCAAATCTCGTCCTAACCAATGAAGTCAAACAAAGCACATCATGAACATGCTCAATAAGTTTGAAATAAAGAGTTGAAATCAATGAACGCTCCAATATTCTCATCAATCAAAAAAGACGATTAAGGTACTTTCATAAGCATAACAAAATATCGAGATATGATTGGATCTATTCTTTACTTAATCGCAAGTAAACTCGATATTATATTTAGTGTGTGATTATGTGCTATATTTCAACACAACTCAAGAATCACACTTTAGTACCATATAACGAATTTTAGATATCTTAATGGCATTAAGACATTACGTCTATGGTATTCTAAAAGCACCCAAAGTGGGATATTGTATTAGAATTTGTGAATAAGGAAAATCAATTGGCCGATATTCTCACTAAACCTCCAACACTTGATAGATTTCCATATATTCAAAGAGGTTTGAGAATTATTGATGAATTTGAAGTAGGTGGCTAAAATGAATTCATATTAAATGTTCTCGTATGATTTTATGTGCATAATTGGTTGGAACTTATATAAATTTTACCCTAATGATTATGCTTTTGTCATTTCATCACTCATGTTTTGATTATTATTTTACTATAAATGTGATGATTATCCTCTTATTCAAACTTGTATCTTGTGCATAAATGAGGGGGAATATATTACTATTTTTTATGGTTGATTTAAAGTTTTGATCTTATATAAAATAATCTTCCTCTCATATATGCTATCATTTAGCTTATGATAAATGGAGAAATCGAATAAGATAAATTTGAAGAGCATTAAAAGAGGGAAGTCGTCTTTTGATCTTAAATGCTATACCGTTTTGCTTATGTCAAAAGGGGAAAATGAAGTGAGATGATTATGCATGCTTTGATTTAAAATATAATATGCTTTGAATATATGATTATTGATTTGTAAAAGATAGGGGGAACATGAATTATATGATAAATTTATAATGTATATTCCTTTATCAATATGATATAAATTGTTCAATCTTACCTTGCAAATCATCTTGTTTGTTATAATCAAAAAGGGGGAAATTGTTGACCTATGGTTGATGTTATCCTTAATGTTTTGATCATAACAAATAAGATTAATATTATTTCTAATAATTGATTTTGAGTGATGATAGTTCAATATTAAAATGAATCAAGCATTGCCAAAATCAACACACATAAATCAGACTCGAAATGAAGATCAAGTGAAAGTTAAGTATTCAAGTCAAATTATTCGAGACGAGAGCTTAAAAGATCAAAATCAAGACTATCAAATCGGGCTCATAAAGAAGAACAAGATCAAAAGTTTAAGAGCCAAACCTGAAATAAACTTCGAAGCAAGATCAAAGACTATACTTTCGAGATCATATGTAAAGGTATAACGCTTTGATTTTTAGTAATGAATGACAATAACTCAAAAATCATTTTTTGCACAAAGAATTATTTTCATATCACTTGCATAAAATATTTTTGATCAAAAGTAAGATTGGTCTTTCAAAATGTATTTGAACTTAGATCATATCTAAAAAAAAAAATTGATCGACGGTCGACCTGCCAAAAATGGAAGTCGACCGGACATCTCAAACGGTTAGATTTTTGACCGTTCTGACCTTTGATTTTTCCTGTACAAATTGTCATTTTGGTTATCCGAAAAGTGGCGATCGACCGGACCGATCATTCGGTTTGACAGAAACTTTGGTTTTTTCATCTCTATAAATACCAACCCACTTCTCATTTATTAGAAGAAATTTTAGAGCATTCATTGATATTCCTTTGAACTTACATTTTTACATTCATTTAATTTATTTTTTCATAACAAAAATTTTGATTATTGGATCAAACTTTTTGAATCATTTCTCTTAGCAAAATTTTTCATTTCTATTTGTGCTTAATTTATCTATATCAATTTTGAAAGAGAGATATTTTTTAAGAAGATTTTTACACTTACATTGCATAAACTCTTCTTCTTCTTCATATTGAAATTTGGATTGATTGAACTAAATTTGTAAAATCATCATATTCATCAAAATTTCTCATTTCTCTCTTAGTACTTAATTCATTACAATCATCCATTAAAAGAGAGATATTTCTTGAGAAAATTTTTGAACCTACATTGTATTTATTTCTTCATCTTCTCGTTGAAACACTTTGATTGATTGAATCTAATTTTTGATTATCATATTCATCAAAATTTTTCATCTAACACTTGAACTATCATTTATTACTATTCATTGAAGTGTTAACCTCTCTTAGTACTTAATTTGTTTGTATTATTTATCAAGAGAGAAATTTCATTGTAAAATCACTTTTGATAAAGTGTGGGTCGTGTTGAGGTCCCGTAAAGTTGAACATTGTATAAGGATCGGTGCTCCTTGTTTGTAAGTCACCGGAAGCGATGTAAAGGGTTGGATTGCACCATAAGTCAATCAACAAAGTGAAAAGGTCTTGCTCGTTCCGGAAAGCTTGGTAACGGGAGACGTAGATCGTTACTTTGAATCGAACCTCCACAAATATATCGTCTGCATCCTCTCCTGTTTATTTATCGCTTTTATATTTGTGCATACTATTTGAATTAATCTATTTAGTCTTTACTTGCTTGAATTTAGATTAATTTTTAGAAAAAAATTTAAAAATCAATTCACTCCCATCTTGATTAGTTATTCTTGGGCTATCATGATGAACAAGCAATGCTCTCATTTTTATCCTCCATAATCCAAAGCCTTACATCGATATTAGTTTTTGTGTTAGATCAAACTATACAGATATTTTCACACAAAACCTTGTGCTTTGGTACCAATTTGTTAATGGGGTACTTACATAAATACCCTATATTTTGGGGTAATTTTTTAAAAAATGATAAAGTTGGATTAAATGATAATTAGGTATATTTAAACGTACAAAATACACTCAAACCTAAAATCACGACTACCGCAAAAACCAGCATCCAGATTGGAAAAATAAAGGGAAAATTGAAAGAAGAAAGGAGAAATCTTCTACAAATTCGTTCATTATTCAAAACTTTGAAAAAGATCAAGGTTAGTTCAACATTGAAAGCTCTTAAAAAAGATCGAGAAAATCTTCTTGTAATACACAAACAAAATTACATTTTTTTTTTTATGTTTTTGGTTCCTTGTTTAATTAGTTCCCCAATTTTGTTGTTTTATGATTGTTTAGTATTCTTTATGCATAGATTATGAAATAACAATCGTAATTATCAATTTCCAACTAAATAATTAACATTTATGAAGTTTCTTTTTGCTGATTATGTTATTATGATTGAAAACTTGTTTGAAAATAACATTGTTGAACTCCATAGGAAATCGATTGTGTTAATACATATGAAAAATTAGTTTTGAATCAATTAAATCATTGATGCATGCAAGGTGTTTGACAAAAGAATAATGTGAATTCTGTCACTTTTTTTATGAAAAAGTGACAGAAAAGTGACATTCTGTCACTTTTAAAAAAAAAAAAAAAAAGTTACACTATATCCTTGGAGCAATTAACTAGATGCATACATGTGTATTTTTGGAAATTTGAACATATCAGTTCAAGCCATGTTTTATGGTAATACATATGAAAAAGAAAACTTTGAATCAATTAAATCATTGATGCATGCAAGGTATTTGATACGAGGAGAGTGAATTTTGTCATTTTTCTAAAAAAAGGTCATGGTATCTTATTGGAACAATTAACTAGATGCATACATGTGCGTTTTGAAAATTTGAATGTACAAATTCAAACCCTATTTTGTGTTAATATGTATGAAAAACTTTTTTTTTGAATCAATTACATTGATGCATACAAGATGTTTGCTCAAAGAGAATGTGAATTCTGTCACTTTTCTATCAAAAAGTCGCATTTTGTCACTTTTCTCTAAAAAAAGTTATAGTATCTCATTTGAGCAATTAATTAAATGCATACATGTGCATTTTTGAAAATTTAATATATGAATTCAAATCTTATCTTATGTTAATACATATGAAAATCTGCGACTTTTTCTATATTTCATTGAAACAATTAATTAGATGCATACATGTGTGTTTTTTGAAATTTAAATATACTAACCGAAATCTTCTTTTAATCTTGCATTCAATTCATATTTATTTGAATCAATTCAATTGATGCATCCAAGGTGTTGCGAAAATGAGAGTATGAAAAAATGATATTCTGTCACTTTTCTATGAAAAAGTCACAGTATCTCATTGAAACAATTAACTAGTTATGTACATGTGTGTTTTTTAAATTAAAATATACAAATTCAAACCTTATTTTAATTTTACATTCAATTCATATTTTTTTGAATCAATTCAATTGATATATTTAAGATTTTTGCAAAAATGAGAATGTGAAAAGTGAAAATTTTGATCTTTTTTTTTTTCAATTTCTGTTTTGGCATTACCAGTTTTGGCCTATTTAGGGGTTATTTTATTCTTTCGTCGAGTGAGGTTTTTGTTATCGTTTTAAAGTATTCTCGAAAAACTTTGAAATGCATATTTCGAATTTAAAAATCGATGAACGACGAGTTGATAATAACAAGTCAAAAATGACGCAAGAAATGAAGTTAAAAGTTACGGTTTATTTTGCGTTCAATAATTCATGCAAAATAATTTTCGACATTTAAATTCGTTCATAACATATTTGTCATGGCTACATTGCAAACTTTCTAACAGATTTTAAATCTCTCAAAATGGATAACCGTAGCAGAAAATACAATATCAAACGAAAACTTTTTAATAATAAAAAATTTAAAAAAGTCAAAAATATCATATAGGAAGTGCCGCTAGTCTTTGGAACATTTTGCTGGACGTAATAATTACAGTTATTAAACTTTATTTTAGTTTAAGTGTACTGTGTCTAATTTCCTCTTTGTTAATTCAAGTGTGACCTTAATTTGGTAGGTGGATTTGCTCTTGGACTCTTGCTTTTTTATTTGGGCCTTGACCCATTAATGTTGTACAGTGTTGAATTGCAACGAAGATTTGAAATTGCACAATTACGTATTTTTCCTTTTGGATTAAAAAAATTTAATTTGGACATGGTCAAATTCTGTTTTTTTACTAGAGAAAATTATTATTTTTAAAGTGGTAGCCTGGTAGGTAGTTGAAAAAGCTCCAATCATGCCTAATCATTTTATTCCTTCATATAAACATGGTTTTTATATCAAAGACGGTGGTGGAAGGAATTTTTTTTATTTTTTTTAATTACAAAAAAAACAGAAAAGGTAAGTATAGGGCATGACAAATAATTAAAATTCATGTACTTTTATTTTTAAGTCTAATCTTATCCAAGGCGTGTATTAAGGCCCCGTTTGGCGATCATTTTTTTCTGGGAAGAACGAGATTCTGAATAATAATTATCTGAACAATGTGTGTTTAGAAAGTAGGAATTTTTTTTGAAATTATGTAAAAAATATTTTATTATGAAAATGTATAGTTAAAATGAGTGAGAAAAAAAAAAGTTTAGTTTTGCTATACATTGTTGTGATATCTCTATTTTATACATTGATTTTTAAAACACTTCAAACAATTAATGACAGATTTTGACATATCTTAAAATGTCAAACTCCTTGTACTTTAATTCAAAAGAGTCTTGAAAAAATAGTTATCAAACAGGGCTAAGTATGTCAAATTGTACGAAGTTACAAAATGTACTTCATAATAAGATGTTTTATATTATACATATGCTATAAATTTTACAGTTATGTACTATTTTTCACACCATGGGCGGATTTGGCAGTGGGCTACACTAGGCTGTAGCCACCTGTTGTCCAAGTCCAGATGCATTAAAAATATAGGGGAATTGGTTGTAGCCCATTGTTGTTCAAGGCTTCAAGCCCACCACTATACAAGCTCGGTTTGGCAGTGGGCTACACTATTTTTTTTTAATAAAAAATTACCTAGAAACCTACTTTTAAATATTCATTCTCACTAAACAGGTGGATTAATTTTTATTTCACAAATCAGAAGTTAATTAAGTTTTAATAATTATAATTAATAAAAATTTACTTAAACGGGAACAATACATATTCATCTCACCCAATCCTTTAAATATTCATTCTCACTAAACAGGTGGATTAATTTTTATTTCACAAATCAGAAGTTAATTAAGTTTTAATAATTATAATTAATAAAAATTTACTTAAACGGGAACAATACATATTCATCTCACCCAATCCTTTAAATATTCATTCTCACTAAACAAGTGGATTAATTTTTATTTCACAAATCAGAAGTTAATTAAGTTTTAATAATTATAATTAATAAAAATTTACTTAAACGGGAACAATACATATTCATCTCACCCAATCTCCACTCACATACAAACCATTCATATCAAAATTCCTAAATAAAATTTCTCTCACTACTCATTATCTCTCTCATCTCTTCCCACCCACCCACGATCTCATCCAACCCACCTCCATTATCGGCGCTGTTGCAACGGCGGAGCAAAATCGGCCACTACTTTCTCTCTTCCCATTATTTTTCTACTTTTATAGGCCACTACATTTTCTTCTTTATCAGTGCAGAGACAAGTGCGATGGGCGGCTCTTATCTCCTTCATCCTGCCAAATCGTCGCCTATTTTCCTTTGACCGGTGAAGTAGTGGCCAAATCGTCGCCTATTTCCTGTCGTCGACTACAACAGGATGTAGGAGATCGGGTCAACAATAATTCCTCGAACCCGAGCTATTTGAAGTGGTTTTGTGTGGTTGGTTGGTGTGTAGGATGAGTGTTTGTGATCTGCTTTGGTCTTCCTGTTCGTATATATTCTCATTTCTCATTGTAGAGATGGTGATGGTGGTTGTTATTGAGGATGCAGCGGTAGTTTGGAAGTGGTGGTGATGTGGGTTGTGGTGGTTGATGGCGGTAGAAAAAAATTTAGTGCAGAACAACAAAAATCAATTATTTTCTGTGGATCTACGCAGTAGATTTGATTTTTGAATTGTTGGAGTTTGTTGGTGGTTTTTTGATCCAATTTGACGTGGTGTATGCAGATTGTTTGTGGTGACCATTTGAAACCAAATATGTATTTATTGTGATTGGTTGGGACCGATTGTGACTTGAAATTCTGGAAATTTTTTGGAAGTTGGGAGTGGGTAGGTTGATCGGACTATGCGTTGGAGTGGTCATTGGAGCAGTTTGCTGGAAAGGCCATCGGAGTGTTCGTCGGAGTGGATGTCGGAGTGGTCGTCGGAACAGTCGTCGAAGCGACTGCTGGAGTGAGGGCCGAAATAGTCGTCGGAGCAGTCGCCGGAGTTGATGACCACCTCCGATGGAGAGAAAGGGTAGAGAGAGGATAGAGAGTAAAGAGAGAATGATTTGGATTTGAAATTTAATTTATTGGAGTAACCGTATTATATTATAATTAAAAATATTTAATAAATTGATTTAACACCTAATTTTTGAAAAGATTTTTGAAGTTTGTTATTTTTGAAAAGTAATTCTTATATGTAGGATTTATGTATTGTTCCCTTTTTTTAATCTTTGGCCCACTCATTTATTTTATTTTAGGCACAATCCTTTAAACAAACCTATTTAATTTTAATGTATACCATATGTCTTCTATCTTCACCTCATTTGAAAACCCAATTGAAATAATTAATTCTGAAACCCTTTAAACCCATATCTTTTCACGGTTTCAATATTTCACCCGCCCCTGGAGACGAACGCCGTCCGTCGACCCTTCAGGTGCTTCAGCCGGCCCTTTACCACGGTTTTAGTATTTCAGATTTTTGAAAAACTCTCCGTCTCTGTGCTTCAGCCAACCCTTCAGTTACAAAAAAATCGATAAATCCATGGGTGTGATTGTGTGAATGAAATTTCAAATGTATTATGCATTTTTTTAAATTTAGATTAGGCTTGCTAGGTAATTTGGTAAATCCATTTGATTAAGGCTAAATAAGGAAGAGTCGAAGAGACATATGAAGGACATAAATGTTAAGGTAGATTAATCTTAAGGACACATTAACATATATTTTTCTTTTTAACAGTGTTTCTTTAATCCCATTTGCTAAAATGTCTCTTAGTCTTAGATTTTTTTGGCACGCTGTAATGTCTAATGGGAATTTTAGAATTATATTAAGGACATAAATTTGGGAAATGTTAGCTTTATGAATTTATTTAGGAAATGTTAGCTTTGAGAATTTAGCCATGTTAAATTTTAAAAATGAGAGCTCTATGCTCAATACATATGATATAATGATAGGAATTTATAGAATATTGAAATATTTAGATATTTATGCTTTTAGGTTTAATATGGAAGAAGATCGAACTTCTTCAAAGAAAGAAAGAACCTTGTTGTCTTTCTTTTCAAAGAGCAACAAATCTCGGAGTATTCCAATTCCTACGGCGTCCACTCCAAATCCAATTTCATCTCCTGAAGTTGAATGGCCTTCATCTTCTAATCTTAATTTGGAACCATTTGATTATATTGAACGGGACCCAGGAAAAAGAAAGCAAATATGTGAACATCTATTTAATGAACGCGATCAGATTAGGCGAGCCTATCTAAATGCTGGACCTTATCAATCAAAACTTTTGGAGTATCAGAGTAAAGAATGTGGAAAGCAGAAAAGTCGATTTCAAGAGCGTTGGCATAATCAGTTTTCTTGGTTGGAATATTCACCTTCAACACATAAGGCATATTGTTTTTATTGCATCCTTTTTCTCAATGATAGTACTCGACCTAATATTTTATCGTTGGTTACCGTTGAATTTGATAGTTGGAAGAGGGTTAATCAAGGAAGTAAATGTGCATTTCCTATTTATATTGGTACAACATCTTCATCGTATTATAATGGTTGTAAGAGAAGAGCTGAAGATCTAATGAAACCAACTCAACATATTGACAAGGTAATGCATTCTATATCAACTGAGGAAAAACAAAAAAATCGTTTGTGTATAAAGACCACTATTATGAGTGTTCAGTGGTTAGTACTTCAAGGTTGTTCTTTTAGGGGCCATGATGAATCTCCATCTTCACTGAATCGTGAGAATTTCTTTGAAATTGTGGATGCATTTGAAAAAATGAATACGGAAGTAGGAAAAGTTGTGTTGGGTAATGCTCCCAAAAATGCTACATACACGTTTCCAGACATTCAAAAAGAGGCTTTAAACATTATGACTAATAAAGTACGACAAAGAATTCGTGACAAAGTTGGGGATGCGGAGTTTAGTATTTTTGTTGACGAAGCACGAGATGAATCTTCATGAGAACAAATGGCCATTGTCTTGAGGTTTGTGAGCAGTAATGGAATTTTGACAGAATTTTTTTTTTTAATGAGAGGCCAAGGGTATGATAGTGCTAATAATATGCGTGATTCTTGGAATGGACTACATGGATTATTTCTTAGAGATTTTCCATATGCATACTATGTCCATTGTTTTGCCCACCGTTTACAACTCACACTGGTTTCTACAGCTAGGGATATCTCAGCTATTAATTCTTTTTTTTTTTTCTCATTTGGACATTGTTATCAATATAATTACATCATCGCCTAAACGTATCAACGAGTTGAAAAGTGCCCAAAGCAAATAAATTTAGCATTTGTTGAAAATTTGAAAACGAGAGTCAAGAAGTGGGGCTAATCAGATTGGTAATTTGCAACGAGTCATAAGTATTCATTGGTCTTCTCATTACAGCTCTGTAAAGAGTTTGATTGATATGTATGCTGCAACTTACAAGGTGCTTGAGTATCTTAGTGATCATTCTCCAAATATAAGATCTCGGTCCGAAGTGGTGGTGTATAAAAAAACATGACAACATTTGAATTTGTATTTATCTTGCATTTAATGCGAAGAATATTGGCAATTACGGATGTACTTTGTCAGGCCCTTCAGAAGAAAACTCAAGACATCTTAACTGCTATGAGATGTATACATACTACAAAAAGTATCCTTCAAGAATTGAGAGAAGATGGCTGGGAAGAATTTATTCAAGAGGTGAAATGTTTTTGCTCAAAAAATGATATACATATACTTGACTTTGATGGTTCGTACATGGTTGGTCATTCTCGTGGTCGTGAATATCCTATCATTCAACATCATTACCACTTTGATATTTTCAATGCGGCCATAGATTTTCAAATTTTTGGAGTTAGATACAAGATTTAATGAGATATCATTAGAACTCCTTTCTCTCAGTACGGCTTTGGATCCAAAAAATTCTTTTGCATAATTTAATATGGATAATATTTGCAAATTTGCGGAGAAGTTTTATTCTGAAAATTTTACCTAACAAGATATTTATTGTTTGAAAATTGAGTTGCAACATTATCAGAATGATGTGATTTCTGAACCTCGATTTCAAGTGCCTACACTTTCTGATTTATGTCGAGAATTGGTTGCAAGTAGAAGGTCGGACAAAGCCATTAACACTTAATTTAAGGGTCTAGATTTTAGTTAGGTTAATTAGCCTAGTTGACACTCGAAGATTGAGGCATTAAATGTAGAGAGAACCATCAAGATTGAGATAGATGATTTCATTGGTTAACCTCAACCAAATTTGAGTGGAAAATGAATGAGTGCATTGTAAAAGTAATCTTAGTATAAAAATCATTAATGAGTGAATTAAATAATAAATTTGGAGTATGCATATTACAAGGGAGACGTCAAATAATTGATCATTAAAAGTCGGGATATAATCTAAAGATTTTTTATTATTGAATTGACAATGCGCGCACACACATCAATCAAGCATTGGATAAATAAAACTTTGTTTTGGTAGCACTATTTAGAAGCCTTTTACGAATTATTCAAGGAAATTAAAAAAGTGACACTAGACGACAATTTATCTATGCATTTTTTTTATTTTTCTTTGCTCGTGTGTTGTTGCGTTTTTTATATCACAAGTGTACGATATTGTAACAAGTAGTATAGTGGATCCTTGAGTCCTGATATCGTTCCCACGAGAACCATACTTTAGGATTTAATCTAATTTTTCTAATTCCTATTTGATAAAAATAAGTAAATAATTATGATGGTTGTGATTATTTTTCTTAACTACTTTTAACTAATTGTAAATATAAAATGATTGTCAACAATGGATAATTGAAAATTCAAATTTGTGATAAATATTATGGCATAACAATTTTATCTATTGATCACATTTATTCTTAATTCAAGATTCATAACCTAATGTAGTGTTCGATTTAATTCTTCTATTGTATTCAATTTACCCATCTCGAGTTCTCATTGAGTTTATTTAACTAATTCAATTTTATATCTTTATGTGAGTCAACTTTAGTTAAACGAAACACTAGTTCTAAGAATTTAAATTATGACCGCAATAATTAGTATAGGTATGTCTACACATTATAGTAATTTATCGAATTTTATTATATGGTTTAAATCTCAAACTCACCTCTCAATTCGTAAGAGACTCACATAATCATCAAATTATTGATCAAGTAATTTAATGCATTAAACTCATAATAAAACTAACACATAAATAAATAAATCATAGAAATTTTGAATAAAAAAAAGGATCACAAGTTGACTATATTGTTTTTCATAATATAAAAATTAGCTATTCATATTGTAAAAATACAAACGCGCAAAAATGGAAAGATATCACCAAAAATTGACGAAACATGATAATTTCTTGTGTTTTGCAGTTTCCTTTCTTTTTCTTTCCTCTTTTCCCTGAGCGCTTATGCTCATGTTTATGTTTTGACTTTTCTTGTTTTCTCTTTTTCCTTCTCGTTTTTTTTTCTTTTTTTTTTCTTTTCGTAGCTTTTCTTTCTCTGTTTCTGCCACCTTCATCCGTCCTCTCTTTCCAAGTTTTTCTCTGTCTTCTTCCCTTGCGTGAATGTGTGTATATATATGTGTGTGTGTGTGTGTGTCTGTTTAATTTGGACTTCCAATTAAAATTTTCAATACAAATCTATTGAGACTCATTTAACTCGAATATTTCTCTCTATTGTTTCATCTTTGAATTTTGCCATTTTTCGTCACTTTTGCATTTTTTTTCTTCAATTCTTCATTTTTTACCTACAAAATACAATATAACATAGTTTAGATAAAATTTATTCCAAAATATAATAAAATATCATTATTTTAGGCCATGAATAAGTGTATAAACTACACTTATTATACCCCCAAACTTGAATATTTGTTTGTCCTAAAAAAAAAAAAAACCTAACAAATACACAAACAAGCAATACTAATTACCTAATTGGTGGCGAGTCAATCAATTAAAGCAATAAAATTTAATTAGTTAACCTGACTTTTTATCTCGGAATTGAAATTACAATAACAAATCTATGCACAACTTCAAAATCACAATATATAAATTAAAATTCACTTTTTCAATGTAAAATCGATGTGTGTGTGAAAATTTAAGTATAGCATTATGAATTCATAATTGTTTCAATTCCCGACTCTCAATGGTCAACTATGGTCTTTCATCACTCGTAACATTCACACACCACAAACTTATTCTTTTCACTCTTTTCCAGTGTGTGAACTAAGGTTTTATTTTTTTACTATTCCCACCTCTCTAGTTTGACAAAATTTCATCAATTGCAGTTCAACATTTCAATAAACAAAGATTCTCCATTAAGTTTGATTGCTTCAATCTATAAGACTTAACTAGGCTAACAATCTCTTATCAAAAATCGAATTTTCTTACACAATTGTTTGAGACTTAACCAAGACATTTTGTGCGTCTTCTGTTTCATGCACCTGCTTTTTCTGAATTTTTTTAGAATAATTTTTTCTTTATTTCAAGCATTCTCTCCCTTAAACTTTCTAAATGACCCATGTAACAAGCTTTCAGCCGATTACTCACAAGTCGGATGATCATAGGGCACCAGATTTTAAAAACCCTTGCAGGCTTAATTGCTGAGTCATAAAGGCTACGAAGAGAAAATTTCTAATAAAATATTTTTTATGCATTGATTAGTGTAATGTCCCTTATTTAACACCAATTCAAATAAAATGACCTCTAACTTGAAATTTTCATCCAATTGCATCATATTGACCTTAGACAATCCATACAAGAGTTTTAATTTCACACATAGAATCCCTATTTATATCAATATCTTCCTACAACAGTGAAATCCCCCAAACTATTTCAAATTTGGTCCAAGAATATAAAATTTAGTGGTTTTGGGTTTAACTTCTATTTCAACATATTCAATTATGAAATCAACTCGTAGGAACTCAATGCTTAACTTAATTCATGTGCTCAATATATATCAAATTTCACATGAAAAAGTAAAAATTAATCTAAGCATGCAACTTATACACCATTCTTAGATCAATTCATGATTCAATATATCCATCATTGACAGCCAGACCAACTAACTCACACAAGCATACAAAAGAATAACAATAAAAGCACACAAGAACACATTAAAAAAATGAAAACTCATTTTTTCCAACCCCAAACTTAAACTAGACATTGTCGTCAATGTCTTTAATCCTAAATCTGCATATAAAGGGGTGGGGAAGAAAGAGAAGAAAAAACTCCCCTGACATGGCTTGTAATTCAATGACTAGTTTTCCTATTAATCTCGTTAGCTCCTTGTTCAATTTTGGTTTAAATGTTCTGCGATGTCGTGTTCCTAAAAAATCAAATAAAGCATTAAGGTCAAAAAATTGGAATAGGTGTTACTTAGTTTTAATATCTAATAAACCAACTAACGTATCGAAGATATAAGGGGAAATTGATATGGATAAGGAGTCACAAATAAATTTAAAATAAATTAAAATTTCCTAAAACTCAAAAACAAAATAAATAAAAAGGGAAAAAAAGTTTGGGTTGCCTCCCAAGAAGCGCTTCTATAACGTCATTAGCTTGACTTTTTGCCGCGATTATTCTAGAACAGCTCATTCAATGCTTTCTTTAGTAGTGGGAAAATCCTCTACGTAATGTTTGACGCGTTGTCCATTAACCTTGAATTTTTTCGTAGTTGGGTGGTGTAATTCAACTATACTGTAGGGAAACACTTTGTCAATGAGATTACAGAATCACGAAGATTACGGAAATTGCCTATACTTTAATTACCTTATAATTTATTGTAATTAGCTTAGTTACCATATTTAGGATGTATACAATTATATAATGGAAGAGCCCCAAACGGGCAGAGGTATTCAGTTAAAATATTTACATGGTATCAGAGCTAGAATTTCACATACCCGACATCTCTTAGTGGGTATTGTGTTTTGTTGTTGGGCCGAGACTTCAGTGGGTGTTGATTTGTGGTGGGCTGATTTTTTAGTGGGCCACGTGTTTTGTGTTAGGTCAATTTTGAGTGGGTAGTTGTGTTTTTGTTGTTGGGCTGATTTGTTGGCCATTTGTTTCATATTGGGCCGATTTTGAGTGGGTTGTTGTGGCTGTTGTCGGGCTTATTTGTTTGAGTCACAATCTATTTTTAAGTTGATTAAATTTGGGTTGGTAGAATTTGTGATTTTTTTTTCCCACTAAGAAGCTATGTCAATTTTGAGGCTTTCTGTGTTAAGTTCACGAGGAAGAATTACACTATATGGGAATTTCAATTCAAGATGTTTTTAAAGGGGAAGGAGCTTTGGGGAACATATTGATGGTTCATCTAAAGCGCCTGAAGATGCAAAAGATTTCAGTGCATGGGAAACAAAATATGCTCATATTATCTCTTGGATTTTGGGATCCATGGAGGCTCACATGGTTAATAATTTACGTTCTTTTACTACGGCTAAGGATATGTGGGAATACTTGAAGCGGATTTATTATCAAGACAATAATGCATGGCATTTTCAGTTGGAGTTAGAAATTGCTAACTACACTCATGGTAATCTCACTACTGAACAATGCTACTCTGGTTTTCTAAACTTGTGGAGCGAGTACTCCGATATAATTCATGCTAAGGTCCCTACAATGGCCTTATCAGCATTACAAGTTGTTCACGAGATTAGCAAGTGAGATCAGTTTCTTATGAAACTACGACCTGAATTTGAAGTGGTCAGAGCTGGTTTATTGAACCGTGATCTGGTTCACTCTTTAGATGTGTGTCTGGGTGAGCTTTTGCATGAGGAACAACGTCTGGCCACCCAACTACTATTGGAGCTGATTTTTCCTCTTCTAATGTGGCCACTGTTGCATATGCTGCCCAAAGACGGGGCAGGGGTAAGCTACAATATTTTAGCTGCAAGGGATACGGGGCATATTGCTTGTAACTATCCTCAATGAGTTTGCAGTTACTGTAAATAACCAGGGCATCTGATCAAAGACTGTCCCACAAGACCTTCACACCGACGAACTCAAGCTTTCCACGCAGTTGCACAGGGTCCTAATCCAGCACTCTCACAAGCTTACACTAGTCAGCCTGTTCTTACTCCAGAAATCGTCCAGCAAATGATTGTCTCTGCCTTCTCTGCCTTGGGCTCACAAGGTAAGGGTCAAACTGCTTCTTCTCCTTGGTTTGTTAATTCAGGGACATCAAATCATATGACTGGTAGTTCTGATTCCTTACATAATATCTGCCATTATACTGGTACACAACACATTTAGATTACTAATGCCAGTGTTCGCTGAAAATCGTACCGCAAGCGCACGGGTCGCGTTCAAGTAATAAAGTGGACCTTAAGAGTCCGGATTGTCGATCCCACGAGGAATGTGTACTTTGGATTACACAACTTTAATCGATTTTAATTCTAACAACAAAAGGAAACACACAGATTTAAAAATATAAGATAAAAACTAACAACCTACAAAATAAGAAAATAAAGGTGTCTTGACAAATTTCGGAGGGAAGAGTGTGGTTGGAATTTACGATGTCGCTTAACCTATTGTTTCATTGATCTCGAACCAATTATGTGCCGATGCATATTATCAAAATGCGATAGTTAGACCCGATTCTCCTGTTTTAGCTAATACCCTCTTTCGAGCGAATATTAACCCTAATTAGTCAATTCATACCACATATTTCTATGTCGATACAAAGTTGACCAATTGCATGAATATCTGTGAAAATAGCTCAATGGGTCACTCAGAGTAGGTGTATATTTCTATATCACCTAAACGCGCAAAAGATATACTAATGCAAATCCGAGGTATCAATCATTTCGGTCTAATTAATGCGATCATTGTTCAACAGTCACAAATAATTACCTAATAATTTCATCTAGTTGTCAATTAGATGAATAGAACACTTTGGTCTATTAAATGCAACTATCTTACAACAATCACATTAAAATTAATTACAGTCATTTAAGCGTCACCAAAAATGATGTAAAACCTAATAATTTCATCTTGTCGTCACAAAAATGAAATCATCTTAAACATGATAATCGATACACTATGATTTTGATAACAACTGCATTTATCACTAAACATGTAGATATATCGATAATCAATTAAACAATTAGGTTAAGTTCAAGTCATAAATTCCCACACAACAATATTTAGCTCATATTATAAATATGATAAAAAGGGAAGATATTCATACAATACAATACAAGTTTGACAAAATGAATAAGAAAATGCAAGATTTGAAGAATAAACCCTTGTTGATCAAGCTTGCTTCCTCCACTTTTGCCAATTCCTTTGATGCTTCCTCCCTTGTGCTCCTTGATTTCCTCTCTTCCATGGGCCAAGAACACAAAAGAAAAGGAAAGAAAAAGAAAAGAAAAGGAAGAAGAAGAAGAGAGAAAAATCTAAAAAACTAAACTAATCTAAGTTAACTAATAATAAAACTAAAAAAAACTAATCCATTTTCTATCCTAAAAAACCGTCCCAGGCTGGTATATATAGGATTAGATATTTAGCAAACTTAGCATCTAAGTTATGTAAATATCTAGGGAAATTTGCAACAAAGGTCCCCAAACTTTTGAAAAGTTACAAAATAGTCCCTCAACTTTGAATTAGTACAATTAGGTCCTCAAAGTTTGACTTTCATTTCGGGTAGGCCCTTTATACATTGCACTTCAAGTCCTTCATCTTTCTGACATGTGCAATTTGGTCCCCAACTTCACATTTTTGTCCATTTTTAGTCCCTTTCTTCTCCTTTTCGCGTAATTCTTCTTCTTCTCGGGGTTTTAGCCTAAAAACATGAAAATTACATAATTATGTATAGAAATATACTCAATATTATTTCTAATTAAATCCAGAAAAGTGTCGAATAAGTGTGTTTTTGCACACTTATCAGTCAGTACTCTTCCTATTACTACTGTTGGTAATATTGGACGTTCTTTCGATAATGTATTTGTCTCTCTGGGCTTAACTACAAACTTGATTTCGATTGGTCAATTGGTTGATAATAATTGTGATGTGTGTTTTTCTCATGCTGGCTGTCTTGTGCAGGATCGGGGAAGGTGATCGCGAAGGGGCCTAAGGTCGGAAGATTGTTTCCACTACAGTTTACTATTCCTCCTACTATGTCTCTAGCTTGTATTAGTGATAGATTTAAACATGAAGTTTGACATAAACGATTAGGTCATCCCAATAGTTTAATTTTATCTCATTTGTTGAAGTGTGGTTTTTTGGATAATAAAAATCAGTTTCAATTTTCTAATTTGTCTCTTGATTGTGATGCTTGTAAACTTGGAAAAAGTAAGACTTTGCCTTTTCCACCTCATGGCAGTCGTGCAAATAAATGCTTTGAAATTATTCATAGTGATGTTTGGGGAGTGGCACCAGTGACTTCACATGCTCATTATAAGTATTTTGTGACATTTATTGATGATTTCAATTGTTACACTTGGATTTATTTTCTGCGGTCTAAAAGTGAGGTCGGTACTATTCTTTAAACTTTTGTCGCTTACGATGAGACCCAATTCTCCTCCCGTATTCAAATATTGAGGTCTAACAATGATGGGGAATATATTCTCATCAATGTCAATATTTCTTACAACAAAAGGGTATTCTCTCTCAACGATCTTGTCCATATACCCCTCAGCAGAATGGAGTGGCAAACGAAAGAATCGTCATCTATTGGATGTTGTCAGAGTTTTGCTCTTGGAATCTTCAGTTCCACCCAAGTTTTGGGTCGAAGCTCTTTCCACAGCTGTATATCTGATTAATTGACTTCCTGTTCAGCCTTTGGACTTTGACTCGCCTTATTTTCATCTGTACGGTACACATCCTGGCTATGACATGTTACATACTTTTGGTTGTCTTTGTTTTTTCCATCTACCTCCTCATGAACGTCATAAGCTTGGTGCTCAATTCACACGGTGTGCTTTCCTTGGTTACAGCATTGCTCAGAAAGGTTTCATTTGTTTTGATGGTGTTGCTAATCGTTTTCATATCTCTCGCAATGTGGTTTTTTTGAGAATCAGTACTACTTCCAATAGCATGTTGTTTTCTCTCATGTTTTAGCTCCGCTTATTAGCTTTGCACATGATTCTGGTTCTGTGGAGCGTTTTAAACCAGGTGTGGTATATCAGAGACGACGGCCCCCAGATTGACAGCCCCTTCTCGTTTTCGATCCCGATCTCTGTCCCAGTTCCATCCAAGATTCTGCTATTCTACGGCGATCCACTCGCGTTACTCATCCTCCTGATCGGTTTGGCTTCTCTGCAACTTTATCTCATTTCACCGTTCCTACTTCTTATTCTCAGGCTGCTCTTCAACCCTATTGGGAGAAAGCCATGCAAGAGGAACTTCAAGCTCTTCAGGAGAATCACACTTGGGATATTATTTCTTGTCCTCCTGGTATCCGACATATTGGGTATAAATGTGTCTATTCTGTTAAGCTTCAATCTGATGGATCTCTAGAACGATATAAAGCTCGGTTGGTGGCTCTTGGGAATCGTCAAGAATATGGGGTAGATTATGAAGAGACCTTTGCCCCTGTTGCCAAAATGCCGACTGTTTGAACTATTCTGGCTATAGTTGCCTCCAGAGGTTGGCTTTTGCGATAGATGAATGTCAAGAATGCTTTCTTACATGGTGACCTTAAGGAAGATATTTATATGACACCTCATGCGGGTCTCTTTTTGTTGCCTTCTTCTGATGTGTGTAAATTAAACTGTTCTCTTTATGGGTTGAAGCAGGCTCATCGTGCTTGGTTTGATAAATTTTGTTCTACTCTCTTGGGTTACTCATTTACCCAGAGTAAATATGATTTGTCTCTCTTCATCTCTGCCACCAAAGTAGGTACTGTGTTTCTTTTGGGCTATGTTGATGATATTGTTATTACTGGTACTGATTCAGGATTGATATATCAACTTCATATCCAATTGAATGATTCTTTCCATATGAAAGATTTGGGCTCCTTGCAATATTTCTTAGGTGTTGAGGTGCTTACCAGTCCAGCTGGAACTTATCTACATCAACACAAGTCTGGGGGAGTTAATTACTTTAGCTAGACGCCGTGATGGTCGTTCGGTTGATACTCCTTTAGAGGTGAATGTGAAGTACCGTAAGGAGGAAGGGGATCTCCTTCCTGATCCTTCTCTATATCGACAGTTAGTGGGTAGTTTGAATTATCTCACTATTACTCGACCATATATCTCTTTTGCTGTACAACAAGTCTGTCAGTTTATGCATGCTCCATGACATCTTCATCTGACTGCAGTTCGTCGCATTGTATGATACTTGCTGGGTACACCCGATCGGGGTCTTTTCTTTCCTACAAATTCTTCTCTTCAGTTGATAGGATATAGTGATGCGGACTGGGCTAGATGCGCGGTTACTCGGCGCTCAATTACGGGTTGGTGCATGTTTCTTGGAGGTGCACTAATTTCCTGGTGCAGCAAGAAATAGGATCGTGTCTCTGAATCTTCCACTGACTCTGAGCATCATGTTATGTCTTCTGCTTGTTCTGAGATTGTTTAGCTACGAGGCCTTCGTCGGAGCTTGGGTGTCTTCAGCTTTGACCTACTCCACTTTATGCTGATAATACTAGTGCCATTCAAATTGCTGCTAATCCTGCATTTCATGAACTCACTAAACACATTGAAGTGGATTGTCACTCCATCCGTGAGGCTTATGATGGTCACATTATTTCTCTTTCCCATATCACCACTAATGTTAAGATCATTGATGTGTTTACTAAGGCAATGACGCGACAGCGTCATCAATTTCTTGTTGGCAAATTGATGCATCTTGATCGCCCAACATCAATTTGAGGGGGGTGTCAATGAGATTACAGAATCACGAAGATTACGGAAACAGAAGATTACTGAAATTGCCTATACTATAATTACCTTATAATTGATTGTAAATTATTGTAATTAGCCTAGTTACCATATTTAGGATGTATACAATTATATAATGGAAGAGCCCCAAACAGACAGAGGTATTCAGTCAAAATATTTACACACTTGGGATACTGTGAAAGGTCCAGACCATCTTGATTTCAATTTTCTTGGGAATAGTTTAAGTTTGGAATTGTACAAGAGCACTTAATCTTCCACTCTGAAAATTCATTGTCGAATATTCTTGTCATGCAACTGTTTCGTCCTTTCTTTGTAGATGAATGCATTCTCATAAGCTTCTCTTTTAAATTCTTCCAATTCGTGAAGTTGTAAAATTCTTGTTTCGCCAGCCTTTTCTAAGTCCATGTTCAACTATTTCAATGCCCAGTATGTTTTGTGCTCAAACTCAACTGGTAGGTGGCAAGCTTTCCCGAAAACTATTCGGTATGGAGACATTCCAATCGGCTCTTGTAAGCGGTGCGATAGGCCCATAAAGTATCATCCAATTTTTTGGACCAATCTTTTCGAGATGCATTCACCGTGAGTTCCAAAGTTCTCTTCAGCTGTCTGTTAGAAGTTTCAACCTACCCACTGGTCTGAGGTGATAGGGTGTAGCTATTCGATGTTGTACCCCGTATTTACCAAGCACCGCTTGGAATAACCTATTGCGGAAGTGAGTTCCACCATTACTTATGATGGCTCTTAGAGATCTATAGCGGTTGAAAATATTTTTCTTTATAAAATCTACCACTACCCTCGCATCATTGGTAGGTAATGCCTTCCCTTCCACCAATTTGGAGACGTAGTCGACTCTCACTAGGATATATCGATTGTTGTAGGACGATGAAAAATATCCCATAAAATCAATTCTCCATACATCAAATAGTTCCACCTCCAAAATATTGTTTAGTGGCATCTCGTGACGGGTCAATATGTTATCACAAGATCTGCATAAACTGTGGCAGTCCTTAAATAATGTTGGCTAAAAGAAACCGCTTTGAAGCAACTTCGTTGCTGTTTTAGTTGGGCCAAAATGTCCTCCATAAGCTGAAGCATGAACCCGTGAAAGGATCAATTTTATATCATCCTTTGGCACATATCTCCTAATAATCTGGTCTACCCCTCTTCTGTATAAATTTGGTTATCCCAATAATAGAATTTTGCTTCATGGATAAGTTTCTTCTTCTGTTGATAGGTGAAATTTGGATCCACATACCCACTTGCTAAGTAATTAACAATGTCCGCGTACCAATGAGCCTTTTCCAATTGCAATAATTACTCATAAGGAAAAACTTCATTGATATACAAATCATCTAACTCTTTCAACTGCTCTAGCCTCAATAAGTGATCTGCTACCTGGTTTTGTCCCCTGCTTATCACAAATTTCAATGTCGAACTCTTGCAGTAACAGAATCCATCCAATCAACCTTGTTAGGTTTTAGATTATTTGTAATTGGCGATTCTGTGAACAAAATGACTGAAATTGACATATTGTAAAAGTTCAAGGAGTAATGTGAAAATACGTTGAAAATAAGGTTATTGGGCTTAGGGTTCGAGAATGGCAAAAAGAGGAAAACGGCGTGGATTTTCGCTAGACTGTTGCCAAGGTTTGGCTCGAGCTACAAAAGCAGAAACCTCATCGCTGGACAGTCGCCCCTTCTTTGCTCTAGTGGCATGCTGTCACTCGACTGTCACTGAGCTCTCGCTTGAGCAACAGCTTTATTCAGGAAATTTTTATTTTGCATTTTAAAAGCTTTTTCCATGGCCCATTCCTTTTTCTGACTTTCCTATAAATACCGAAACATATTTGAACGTGTTTTTATGAGGTTGAACATCGAGAGAAAAAGGCTACAAAGTGTTTCCTTCATATTTGATTCTTTCAATCTTCATCTGTGAGAGTTTTAGTAAGAAAAAAATCAGTTCATTAATCCAAATACCAAATCCTTACTTCCTCTACATCTGGTCACAGTTCTGAAAATCGAAAGAAGTTGATAGGAGTTTCCCGTCTGTGAAAACGGGTCGTTCTTCGTGATCCACAGGAGATAAACGATTCTGCAAGGCTGGGAGAGCTGCAGGGTAGCAGATTCCTTGGAGAGCTCTAGCAACGCAGCTAAGGATTGCTGGTATAGTCACACCCACTGACATATCTCTATGGACTAAGACTAATATTGATGAATGCAACTGGAACAGTAAAGCATTACATGCCATGTTCATGGCTGTATCTATTGAAGAGTTTGGACGAGTGTTGATGTATGAAATTGATAAAGAAGTTTGGGATATTCTAGAAACCACACACGAGGGTACCAAAACTGTTAAGAATTCTAAACTGCAGATGTTAACCGCTAAGTTTGAAGAGATTAGAATGAAGGACGATGAATCGTTCAATGAATTCTATGCGAAGCTGAATGATATAGTTAAATCTAGCGTTAATTTAGATGAAAGGATCCTCGAGACCAAAATCTTTAGAAAAGTTCTTAGATCCTTGCCCGAAAGGTTTAAATCTAAGGTTACTGTGATAGAAGAGAGCAAGGACAAAGATGCTGTAAAGATTGAAGAACTCATAGGATCACTTCAAACTTATGAACTCATTGTTTCCCAACCTAAAAAGGTTAAATCCATTGCCATGAACACCATTAAAAAAGAGGAGAGCGAGTCCACTGATACTGAGACCCTTAGGGACGACGAAATAGCTTATTTCGTTAAAAAATTCCAGAAGGTGATGAGGAATAGGAGAAAACCTCAAGAACTAAAAACTGGATTCCCTATAAAATTCATGAAAGATAATCGTGATGAGAGTAACTCTGGGACTGCTAATAAGAAAACCAAATTTGTTAGATGCCATGAGTGTTAGGGTTACGGTCATTATAGGAATGAATGTCCTAACTTGAGAATGAGTTTTAATAATAGCAGACGTAAGGCTTTAGCTGTGACATAAAGTGATGATGAATCAGATTCTAGTGCTCAGAGTGATAAGTTTGGTGAAGAAGATAATCAAAGGCTCATGGCCTTCGCATCTATAGCTACCATAGAATCTGATAAAGAAATTGAGATAGTATGGGTTAAGAAGATTGATGTATCTAGGTCAAATGATCAGGTGAACTGTTATGTTGCCCAAGTTGCACTTAAGGCCCAAAATGTCTCTATGTGGTACCTTAATAGTACTTGTTCTAGATATGTGTGGAGACAAGACCCTGTTCTCTTCTCTAGATGAGTGGAATGGCGGTTTAGTTACTTTTGGAGATGGAGGTACTACAACAATACAAGGAAAATGTATTGTTAAAATTACTGGATTACCTACCATTTCTAATGTGTTTTATGTTAAAGGGTTAGAGTCTAATTTGTTGAGCATCAGTCAAATTTGTGATGCTGATTTTGAGGTTAGCTTTGTCCAGAAAAGGTGCACTGTGTATGACTGGTAACATTGTTTTCGTAGGTGTAAGAACATCCGATAATTGTTACGGAGTTTTACCAAATTCCAACTACATTTGTAGCAGTGCTAAGATAAACATTACTGAGTTGTGGCATCAACGACTGGATCATATGAACCATAACAGTTTGTCTAAGCTTGCCAGGAAGTGAATAGTCAATGACCTACCTAAGCTAGAAAATACAGATACCACTGTTTGTGGTCCGTGTCAACAAGGTAAACAGATTAGAGTGCCTCACAAACGAACTTCTGAGATCTTGACAAGCAAGCCTCTTGAACTACTCTATATGGATTTAATGGGACCATCTAGGACTGAATTTTTTTGTGGTAAAAGATATGTTCTGGTTGTGGTTGACAATTTTTTTCGATATACGTGAATTGAAGTACTGAGGGATAAAACTGAAGTATTTAGTCTTATCACCTCATTGTGCAAAAATGAGATAGGATATTCTGTGTCCAGAATTCGTAGTGATCATAGAAAAGAGTTTGAAAACTCTAACCTTGAGAACTTCTGTTTGGAGGAAGGAATCTAGCATGACTTCTCATCACCGATCACTCCACAACAGAATGTGGTAGTTGAAAGAAAAAATCGTGTGCTTCAAGAAATGGCTAGAGCCGTGCTTCATGATAAGGATCTTGCCATGTATTTCTGGGGAGAAGCCATCAACACAGCTTGTCACATTGTTTACAGGGTTTATCTAAGACCTAAAACTGATATGACACCATATGAGATCTGAAAAGGTAAACGGCCAATTGTAAAGTACTTTCGTGTGTTTGGGAGCAAGTGCTACATACTGAGAGACAGAGAAAATTTGGGGAAGTTTGATTCTAAAAGTGACGAGGGAATTTTTCTAGGTTATTCCAGAAATTGTCGTGTCTATCGTGTATACAACTCTCGTACCCGTGTTGTGATGGATTCCATCAATGTAGTGGTGGATGATGTCTATAGTGAGGGGGAGACTGGAAGCAATGAGGTAGAGCTGGAACACCTAATCGTTGATCTTGTCATGGTAGTTGAACCTAAAGAGACCCTCGTTCACGATTCCCCACATGCTTCTAATGGTTTAGATAGTCCTACTAAGGAATCCACGTCTGATGATAAACCTGAACCTCCAAAAAACCATCGTCTCGCGTTAAAACGAACCATCTTAACGTAAACATTATAGGGGATTTAGATGAGGAAATGAGACTCCGTAAGAGGGTTTTGAACAATTTGATGTATGCTAGTTATGTGCCTCAAATTGAGCCTAAAAAAGTGGAAGAAGTTCTTAGTGATGAATTTTGGGTTAATGCGATGCATGAAGAGTTAAATTAGTTTGTGAGAAACAAAGTTTGGGATCTGGTTCCTAGACCTGATGATTGTAATGTTAGGTACTAAGTGGATATTTAAGAATAAAATCGATGATCAAAGTACTATAACTAGAAATAAGGCTAGGTTAGTAGCCCAATGATATACTCAGGTCGAAAGAGTTGATTTTGATAAAACGTTTGCCCCTGTAGCTAGGCTTGAATCCATTAGAATTCTTCTGGCTGTTGCCTGCACTTTAGGTTTTAAATTATATCAAATGGATGTCAAAAGTGTCTTCTTAAATGGAATTCTTCAGGAAGAAGCATATGTTGAACAACCTAAAGGATTTATTGATCCTAAATATCTGCATTATGTCTATAGGTTGAATCCTTATATGGTCTGAAATAAGCTCCCAGAGCTTGGTATGATCGGCTTACTGCATATCTCATGGAACATGGGTTCTCAAGAGGTAGTGCAAACATAACATTATTTATAAGACATATTGAAGATACCATCATGTTAGCCTAAATCTACATCGATGACATTGTCTTTAGTTCTCTTGTTGATTCTCTTGTTCGTGATTTTGCTGAGTGTATGAAACAAGAATTTGAAATGAGTATGATTGGAGAATTGAATTACTTTTTAGGGCTTCAAGTCAAACAAACTGATGATGGTTTGTTCATCTCTCAATCAAAATATGTCAAAAACCTTGTCAAACGATTTGGTTTAGACAACAAGAAACACACTCGAACCCCCATGAGCACCACTGTCAAGTTAGGTCATGATCCTACATGTAAGAGTGTTGATCGGACTCTTTACAGAAGTATGATAGGTAGTTTGCTTTATCTCACTGCTAGTAGACCTGACATAGCTTTTAGTATAGGGATTTGTGCACGCTTTTCAGGCTGATCCCAAGTAATCTCACATGAGTGTTGTCCGACGTATCATCAGATATGTCAATGGGACTGTAGATTATGGGATATTGTACTCTCGAGATTCTAAACTTGATCTTGCTGGTTATTCTGATGCCGATTGGACTGGTAATAAGGATGATAGCAAAAGCACATCTGGAGGTTGCTTTTACATTGGAGCCAATCTTGTTTCTTGGATGAGTAAGAAATAAAATTCTTTCTCGTTATCCACAGTAGAGGCTGAATATATTGCAGCAGGAAACTGCTACACTCAACTACTTTGGATGAAGCAGATGTTGAGTGACTATGGGATTGAACAAGGAACTATGACTGTGTTTTGTGATAATACCAGTGCTATTAATATTTCGAAAAATCATGTTCAACACTCTCGAACTAAACATATTGATATGATGCATCATTTCATTCGAGAGCTTGTGGAAACTCAAATAGTTAATCTTGAACATATTTATACTAAAAACCAATTAGCTGACTTGTTTAAAAAACTATTGGATGGATTTCAGTTCGAATATCTTAGAACAGCTATTGGTATTTTTGTGTCTTATTGATTGAGTATAATTGATGCACTCTCGTACCACTATTGTGTGATTTTCAGTTATGCATGCATCATGTTTCTTTATTTATTCTCATACATTTCTACTTTCTGTTTTTGTGTTTTGGTTGTGTGCATTTTCTTTTATCTGTGTGCTTGGTTCATTCATTTTGTTAATTTTAATTTAAAAAAAAAAAGAGGGAACACTACAAAGTTTTTATGCAGAAAAATGTTTTACAGCATGATATACAATACACTTGATTTTGTTGGTCATAATCAAGCATGAGTTTATTTAGTGAGATGTGATATAATTATCATTGCTGGCTTAGGATACTTTGGATTATTTAATATAGGTCTCTTTATATACCATCTGCACTGCACACACTATGAACTTGATAGCGGGACTCTACCGCGTGTGTGAGATTTGGGATGGCAGTCACATGTTGGTATGATGACTTTGAACATGAATTGGCCAACTTATTTAGACCTAAGCTCGAATTTATCCATGCAATAATATATAGACACATAATGAAAAGTTTAAATTAAATGAGCTCAATATCTTATGCTACTTTTCGAAGCCTACTTAACTTAAGTAATTAAGCCTGCGGGGTTTTTCATAACCTGGTGCCTATGGTCATCTGATTTGGGTTAACCGGCGTAAAGCTCGTTACAGAGGTCATGTAGTCGCTTAATGAACAGAAGCCTGCACTTAAGATGAAAATAATATTTATGAGCATTCCTGATTACTACTATGATATAAGATCAATGTTTTATGCTACAAGTCAGGGAGAAAAAAGACACTCTCCGTACAAATGAGCTTTCATATGTAAGTTCTAATGTACTTTACTGGTTTGACTTTCATAAGTAGGGGAATATACTTGTAAGTAGGGGAATATACTTGCTAGCAGTGATGTTTTACAAGTCCCTTCTCACAAAATTAAGGTTTGGAATCCTACTACTAGAGGATTAGTGGCACTTAACACATATGGGTCACCTATATCATTTACTCCATGGGTACTTTGAGTTAGTTTTGTGGGAAATTTTATTGTTCATTGCATATACTTATGACTGCTTGCACCTACCTTCTTAAGATGGTGTATATTATTCTTTATCCCTTGTCATTTTGTGAAAAAGTGGGAGTAGATGCCTTATTAGTCTTTGTTGATAGGGGGAGAGTAGATAGTAGATATCTATTTTTTTATGCTTACACGGTAGATATCTATTTTTCTTTATGCTTATATGATGTATCTATTTATTTACTATCTGGATGTAATTCTTTTTTGATATATATATATAAAATGATTTTTGACTCAAAGGCATTCCAGTTCGCTAAATTAAGTTTTTGATGTTTTTATAGTGTCAATGTTTCATTTTGGTATGTTGGGTTCCATTGATACTATGTATGAGTTTAGCTATGAGTTACAAATGTTTAAATGATTCTTACATTTAAACTGTTTGAACTATATTTCTTATTGATCCTGTTTTCCACACATTTTATACTGGGTATTTGAGTTGTTTATTTTAGTAAACAGGTACTACAACTAAAATGAGGATCTTGTTCAAGACAAATTTAAGTTTAAGTCATTTTTGAGTCTGTAATTTTCATTTAATTACTACCTTGACTTAAATTATAGTTTTTGTCACAAAATGTCAAATGGGGAGTTTGTTAGGTTTTAGATTATTTGTAATTAGCGATTCTGTGAACAAAATGATTAACATTGACATATTGTAAAAGTTCAAGGAGTAATGTGCAAATACGTTGAAAATAGGGTTATTGGGCCTAGGGTTCGAGATTGGCAAAAAGAGGAAAACGGTGCAATTTTTCGATAGACTGTTTCCAAGGTTTGGCTTGAGCTATAAAAGCAAAAAGTTCGTAGCTGGACTATCGCCCTTCTTCGTTCGAGCGATATGCTATCGGTCGACTGTCGTTGAGCTCTTGCTCGAGCAACAGTTTTATTCGGGAAATTTTTATTTCGCGTTTTAAAGGCTTTTTCCATGGCCCGTTTGTTTTTCTAACCTACCTATAAATACCAAAACATATTTGAACGTTTTTTTATGAGGTTGAACATTGAGATAAAAAGGCTACAGAGTGTTTCCTTCATATTTGATTCTTTCAACCTTCATCTGTGAGAGTTTTGGTGAGAAAAACATCAGTTCATTAATCCAAATACCAAATCACTACTTCCTCTACATCTGGTCAGAGTTCTGAAGATCGAAGGAAGTTGACAGGAGTTTTTGTCTATGAAGAACGGGTCGTTCTTCGTTATCTACATGAGATAAACGATTCTGCAAGGCTGGGAGAGCTGCAGGTTAGCAGATTCCTCGGAGAGCTTTGGCAACACAACTAAGGATTGGTGCAGGGGAGCACGGGATCCAAGGAGAGCTGTAAAGAGTGCAGTCTGGTGGTCAAATAGTACGGGTCGTCTAGTCTAATTGACTATAAGTTGTTAAGATCGTTTATAGTGGATTGTCTGGCAAAGTTCCCTGAGTTTTTCCCAATTGGATTTCTCCGTGAACATCACGGTGTTTGATTTACTGCTTTACTATTCATTGTTTACTATACAACTGCGGTAATTCAACTTAGGACAAATTGACTTGAATGTTTAATCATCTAGAAAAGAATTAAAAAGTGACTTATTGCTATTTAATTAGTAAAAATATTTTTAATTCCATATTACAAACCTATTCACCCCCATCTAGGTATTGTTAGGGTCGAACTGCATAACTTTCAAACTTGGGTTTAGCATCTTTCTTCTCGAATAAATATTTCAAAGCTGCATGGTCTGTGTAGGCTATCACCTTTGAACCAATCAAATAAGAACAAAATTTGTCAAAGGCAAACACCATTGCTAGCCTCTCTTTTTTAGTCGTTGCATAGTTGATATGAGCATCTGTCAAAGTTTTGTTGGCATAGTAGATGACATGCAAGACGCTTCCCTTTCGTTGACCTAACATTGCGTCTACTGCAAAATCACTGGCATCATACATGAACTCGAAAGGTAATTTCCAATCTGGTGCCACTATAACAGGTGCGGTGTTAACTTTTCCTTCAAAGTGTTAAATGCATTTAAACACTCATCAGAAAAGATAAATGATACATCCTTCTCCAGTAGATTGCATAGAGGTTTTGTAATCTTTGAGAAGTCTTGGATGAATCGTCTGTAAAACCCCGCATGCCCCAAAAGGCTTTTAATCCCTTCAATTGAGGTAGGTGGCTGCAATTTTTCAATCACATGTATCTTTGCTTTGTCAACCTCAATACCCTATGAAGAAATTCGATGTCCCAGCACTATACCCTCTTCCACCATAAAGTGGCACTTCTCCCAATTGAGCACCAGATTCTTCTCTTCACACCTTTGTAATACGAGCGATAAACGTTTCAAGCAATCATCAAATGAATCTCCAAATACTGAAAAGTCATCCATGAATATCTGATAGGAATATAAAATACACATTTTGCATCTTTATTTAATGCGCTCATATGACTATTTTATGCCTAAATGTACTTAGTATTCTTATATTTTGGTTTAGGTGGCAATTCGATGGATATGGCATAAGTTGGAAGAAATGAGGGGAAAAAGACCAAAATGAAAGAAAGCGAAAGTTCGGGAATCAAAGTGCAAATATTCAAAAGTTATATCAAACCTCACGATGAAGACTTGAGAGTGCTAGAGGCCAATTGGATGAAGAAAGAAGTCAAAGGGGTGAAATATAGCCAAGACATTATCACATATCAACTTTCAAGCTGAAAAGTTTTGCACCGATTTTCAGCCTCACATTGAGACCAGTTTTTGACATACCAAACGATAGAATTCGAAGATGTCATCAGAATAAAAGTTGTAGCCATTTGAGTTATCTTTGCAATGCATCTTGAATCACCTCAATCAGATATTGGGAGAGAAAGTTACGACCAAAATACTAAAGGCTATCCGGAGGAAGTTTTGTAAAGCCTTGCGATCGCATGGCTTTAATTCCTCGCGATCGCAAAGACCATCACCGAGAGTCTGAAGGTTGAATTTATTTGTTCCTTGTGACAACATGACTTAATACCTTGCGATCGCATGGTTGTTTCCTGATGCCGAATCTCAAGTTTCCTAAATTGACTCAAACTCTTTTGGCAACATATCTTGCACGACTTTTCAACCCTAAAAACACCACAAAACACACCAGAACGCCTCCAACCTATTTTCCCTCTATTTTTCTTAGATCTATCATGTGTAACTAACTCTTGGTGCTTGATTGAAGGATACTGAAGCCTTGGAACACAGTATAACTGTGAGATCCACCTATTTTCATTGTTTAATTTATATTTTCAGTACTGAATATTCTTCTATGCATAATTTTATGATTGTCATGTTTGATTGCTAAGAGATCTATTAGTTTTTCATATATTGCAATCTATAGCTAAGTTAAATCTCAAATCCGTAATTGTTTGAATCATTTAACTTGTGAAGCACTAGGGTTTGATAATTTTCTGCGATAGATGTTATTGAATCTTAAGAAGAATGTTTAAATAGATTGAATACAACCGCTGGTGTTTGTATTATCTAGTTCATCAATTTTTCTATTATTTAAAGTTGTTATTAAATTGAATTTTTAGCACTGGTCTGAAATTATTTGATAATTAGGGTTAATTAGAACGCTGGTTTCTGATTAACTAAAATTAAGGAGAAATAGGAATTTATTCCAACGATGAATATTGTGAATGTGGATTGATTATTCTTTGTGGATTGATGAATGATTATAAATCTCCAATGGTGGAAGTTGACTTTGATCAAGACTCATTTCATTGATTTAATACAATTCGTTAATTTACATTGTTATTTGTTATAAGATTGATTTCGTTATAAACAAAACCTCCCAATCGTTATACGAAGCATAAATTGTTGAATTACACACTTTTCGTGGGATCGACCCTTACTTCTATTACTACATTAGTTTTAGAGATTTAAGGACTATTTTTGGGTGCCTACGACAGCACACCAAATTTTGGCACCGTTGCCGGGGAGTGGTGCTAATTTATTTTTGTACTTCTTTAGTTATTTGTTTCTTTTTAAAAAAACTCTTAATTTTTTAGGATTTTTAGGCTTTTATTGTTTTTAGGAATTTTAGCATAGAAATTTATTTTGTTTTCCTTAATTTAGCTTCCTTTTAATTTATTTTTCATTTGTTCTTTTTGTTTATGTCCACAACTCGTTCTTCTAATCAAAGTGATTTGCAGTACGATCCAGAAATTGAGAGAACTTTACGCAGGTTAAGGAGTGATATACGACAGAATCTTGAAGAAAGCAATCTCAATCCCAACATCCCATTTGCAAGTGATTTTGAGTTTGAAGGAGAAGGAACCATGGCCGAAAATAGGACTTTGAAGGATCTTACAGCACCTACATTGAATCAACAACCTTTATGCATAACTTTTCCTATTTTAGATGCTACTACTACATTTAAGCTTAAATCGGGATTAATACATCTTCTGCCCACTTTTTCATGGTCTTGCAGGTGAAGATCCTCATAAACATCTGAAGGAGTTTCATGTGGTCTGCACGAGTATGAAACCCACGGGAATTACTGAAGAACAGATTAAGCTGAGAGCCTTTCCATTTTCTCTGAAGGATTCGGCTAAAGATTGGCTCTATTATCTACCATCGGGAATCATTACCACATGGGATGGAATGAAGAGGTTGTTCTTAGAAAAATACTTTCCAACTTCGAGGGCAGCAAATATTAGGAAAGAAATTTGTGGTGTCAGACAAGATCACAGGGAATCTCTACATGAGTATTGGAAGCGGTTCAAGAAATTGTGTGCAAGTTGTCCCCATCATCAAATCAGTGAGCAACTTCTCATCCAATACTTCTATGAAGGTCTTCAACCCATAGAAAGGAGCATGATTGACGCCGCAAGTGGAGGAGCTTTGGTTGATAAAACTCTCGAAGGAGCGAGGAATTTAATTGCAAACATGGCAGCCAATTCTCAACAATTTGGCGCTAGATTTGACCCCCCTTCTAGACAAGTTAACGAGGTAAATGTCTCATCCATTGAATAACAAATAGCGAATCTAACTACTCGTGTTCGTCAAATGGCCACAGGTAATGTGCAGACAGCGAAGGTTTGCGGAATTTGTTCAGTAATAGGACATCCAACTGATGCATGTCCAACTCTTCAAGAAAAACCCACAGAACAAGTTAATGCCGCAGGTGGCTTCCCTGGACAACCACAAATGAATAATGATCCTTTTTCGAAGACATACAACCCAAGATGGAGGGATCATCCCAATCTTAGCTATGGAAGTTCACAATCAAATCAACATGTTGTTCAAAATCGTCCAAACTTTCAACAATATAGGCAGCCATACCCGCCTAGACAACAACAGGGCCAATCTTCTAACTCTGAAATGTCTTTAGAAGATATTGTTAAATCTCTTGCAACTAACACTTTACAATTTCAACAGGAGACCAAGGCTAGCATTCAATGTTTGGAGAATCAAATGGGTCAAATGGCTAGCGCGGTTAGTCGGCTGGAATCACAAAGTTTGGGAAAGCTACCCTCTCAAACAGTGGTAAATCCAAGGGAGAACGCAAGTGCAATTATATTGAGGAATGGCAAGGAAGTGGAAACCCCAGTAAATGAAGTTCCTACATCGTCAGAACAAGACAAGGAGAACGACATGGACATCACTGTGGAAAAGAGTAACCCAACTGAGGATGATGCACCAAAACATAAGTTTCCTTCACTATCTGACTATAAACCAGTAGCCCCATTCCCTCAAGATTTGGTAGAATCTAGGAAAAATGATCCAAATAGGGAGTTTTATGAAACTTTTCGAAAATGTGAGGTGAACATTCCCTTGTTGGATGCTATTAAACAAATACCCCGTTATGCTAGATTTTTAAAAGAATTGTGTACTATTAAGAGAAAGCAGAAACTGAAGGGGTGTGAAAAGGTGAAAGTTGGAGAAAACGTATCTGCAGTTATTCAAAGGAAACTTCCTACAAAATGCAAAGACCCAGGTATGTTTACTATCCCTTGCATGTTAGGTAACACTGGATTTGATAAAGCCATGTTAGACTTAGGAGCCTCTATAAATGTCATGCCATATTCCATTTATACTTCTTTGAAACTTGCTCCCTTAACTAAAACTGGTGTGGTAATTCAATTAGCTGATAGATCAAATGCCTACCCAAAGGGTGCGATTGAGGATATCCTTGTACAAGTTAATGACTTAGTTTTTCCTACTGACTTTTATGTGCTTGATATGGAAAACAGTGATCAAACTAGCCCTATCTTGTTAGGAAGACCATTCTTAAAAACATCCAAAACTAAAATTGATGTTCATAGTGGTACATTGAGCATGGAATTTGATGGTGAGGTGATTACATTTAATATCTATGATGCCATGAAATTTCCTGTTGATGATAATGCTGTGTATTCTATCGATGTAATTGATGATCTAGCACACGATGTTTTTGAACTTGATGAGAAGGATGAATTGGAGGTTGCTATTTGTAAGAGTATAGAGAAAGAGAGTGATGAATTAATTTTGAAAATATTTTATATTTAATTTGAATAATACATAAACTTTAGGGGTGAAGAAAGAATAAAAATCAGGTAAGGGACTAACTTAAATGTTTGGCCAAACTTTAGGATTTAAAAGTGAGTTTCAATATTTATAAACAAAGCCCTCATTCCCATATTTCCAACTCACGCCGAGAGAGTTACAAAGAGTTGCTTGGCTTGCGAAAACAATGAGAAATTCCAAATGGGTTTTACAATTTTGATGACTTCCAACAAAAATTGAGGATTTAAGAACGAATTCTCCATATTTAATACAAACCCCCTATTCCAAACTCCATTTTCACGTCCAGCAGGTTCCAGTTTCGAAAATCAGCTTTGGTCTAATTGGGTTTCTACATTTGATGTTTTTCAACTAAAATTGAGGCAAGAGGAGGAAGTCTAATGGCAATAGCAAGATATGGAAAGCAATGATTGGAGTATGACATTAAACTTAGAGGTTTCGATTTCTTCTTCACTCATTTTTTTTTCTTTCTTCATTTATGAATATGTATTGAGAAGAACATGGATTGTGGAATTCCGAAAACTGAAAATAAATTTAAAGAAGTTACCTGCATCGATTTATTTTGCTGAGTGATTTACTGGTTCGAAATTGTAACGTGAAATTTGGAGAAAGGATGAATTGTTGCAGTGGTCAATAGATTAGAAGATGATGATGATGAAATTAAAGAAAATACTTGTTCCAATGTTGAAAATTTTACCTAGTTGAATGCCAAGTTTTCTGTGAGGGTTTGCAGCCGTGAGACTTGAGAGTGGATTTTGGAATTGATTGGATTTTAGGTTTTTAACACAATTGAGCCATACAAACCTAGGCTCCAGAATTTGGACACTTGATTGGGCTGTTAATGGGCTTAAACTTGGGTCAAATAAGAATATTGGACCAAGAGTAATTTAAAGTAGAAAACTTGACCCGATAAGGAAATATTGAATTTTTAAGATTAAAAATCGTTTTGAATTCTTATATTAAATGTTTCGCTAGACAACTCGACGAAACGTAAAAATAAATTCTAAATTTTGACGGGAATGTCGTAGCGACATAACTGAAGTTATAAAATATGCATTTTAAAATTTGGGTCGCTATATATATATATATATATATATATATATATATATATATATATATATATATATATATATATATATATATTTTTTTTTTTTTTTTTTTTTTTTTTTTTTTGGACCTCCAATTAAAATTTTCAATACAAATCTATTGAGACCCATTTAACTCGAACTCATTTAATGTAATATTTCTCTCTATGGTTTCATATTGGAATTTGTCATTTTTCGTCACTTTTGCATTTTTTTTCTCCAATTCTTCATTAAATATAAAGTTTTACCTACAAAACACAATATAACATAGATTATGTAGAATTTAATCCAAAAGATAATAAAATATCATGATTTAAGATCACGAATGAGTGTATAAACTACACTTATCATGTGTTAAGTAGATAATCTCGTAGTCAGATTGTACATTAGTAACAAGAAGTACTAAGAGAGCAATTGGAAGAAAATCACAAGTTTCGAAGTGAAATTCTTGGAAAGTTTGAAAACTCAAATGTAAAGATTTAAAAATTAAGGACCTACTATGAAAATAAGAAATGGCTTGAGCTAAACCAAAGAAAACATTAAGGGACTAACTGGAAATGGAAGCACAACATGCGAGGTTAATTAATTGAGTTTGTTTTCATCAAAGCTTGATAGTTTAGTTAAAATTCTTATCATTAGTTAATTGTTAAATTTAATTTGCAATCACCAACATCTATAAAATTGTGTTGTTTCCATTAAAGAAAACATTAATCGAGATCTTATTAAATGCGGATTTCTCGTAGAAATGATCTTTTATTCACACTTTATTATTTGTCTACGATATTGTATTCGTGAGGGATTTTAGCAAACAATAATTATATTTTTTCATAGAATAATTTTTATTGTGTATGACAGACCGTTCATAAAATTTTTCGATCTTTTTATAGTTTTTTAGCTCCTTTTTATCTTAACGATGATCGTGTGGACAAATCGAGGATTTGTTCGTGTTGATATTTCAATAAGTAGAATATGTTTCAAGATTTTTTATCAAAACCAAATAGGGGTTAAATTAACATTGAATCATCAAAAGCTTATAAATCTATAAATTTCGAGGAAAGAGTGCACATCAAATTCAGTTTTCATAATCAATCAGCAAACAAAACCCTAGTATGACATCTTCTATTAAAAACGTAGTATCTGATTTTCATAATTTATTTCAAATGTTTAATTTCGTGAATTGTAATTGAGACCTGATTTTGAACGAAATAAAAAGAAAAGGACTCATTCTGTAAAAGTTTATCTTGGATATCTGCTTTTGACATAAAGATCAATTTTCTATTTGTATCTTGATTTCTTAGGTGAATTTGCTCTTGGACTCTTGCTTTATTATTTGGGCCTTGGCCCATTAATGTTTCAAAAAGTAACAAATTAGAATAAGAGGCATGCTACACGTACAGGAGCTGAATTTCACAGGTCTGCCGGCCACACACATTTAGATGGGGTCCATATTTTTTAATACATTTTTTAATACAGTGGGGCCCCTCTACATTGAGGGGTCTGCAAGCCCCTGTAAGATTTATGCTCCTGTCGTAGAGCATAAATCTTAGAATAATACCCCTAAAACTAATTAAAACTTTCACCCCGTAATTGATACGCTCAAAACCTTCCCAACCCTCAAAACCTTAGAAAGCCCCAAATCAGAACCAAGAAATCCAGCCAAAACTCTCACCACCAGAAATGTTAATTTTAGTTCACAGCCATCTCTATTGTTTGATATGGCTCATCATTGTTGTTTGTTATTGCACTTTGCCCGCCGTTGTAGGAGCGGTGGCTGCCAATTTCTTGTCAAGCATCTCTCCATCTCCATCACCTATACCTAAATCATCTTCCCATAAAGTTGGACTATCGTCGAAGGAAAGTAAGACCTCCCGACTGTGCACCCCAAAATCCTCGTGCCTGCACCTAAATCATTGTCCCCAACACCGACACCAAAATCTTCTGCCCTAAAATCCTTTGTCCTAAAATCTTCGAGCCTTAATCTCTAGCAGAGTTCTCTAAGGATGATCCCTAATCTCCTACCAAGCCCCAGCAACGAAGCCAATTATCCTACACTCACACCAACAATTACAATCCTTTTGATGCTTTAAGACCCATTGGCATTATTGTAGAAGGGACGCCATTGTTGCGATAATGGAGAAATTGCTATGTGGGTCTTGGTATAATGGTTCATCTAGCTTTTGCATCAGAGTAGTATAATTGTTGCATAATATGTTCAGTGGATTTGATACTCAACATGTTTTTTTCTCTTTTTTTTCGAGATCAGAAAAATCAATAAAATGATTTCGTAGATTCTTCACCCCCTTGAAAAGAGACCAATATTAGATATTCAATGTCTTATTTTTTGGTTGAGTGTATTTTATGCTTGATCTTAAGTATTCATTTTTCGTGAATGATGCATGCTAAATTCCCTTTGTGTTTGTCCTTTTGTATCTACTACACTATCTCAATTCCTTTCTCTATGACTAAATGTTCCCAAATCTCCGCATGTTGTGTTTCTCACTGTAGAATAGAGTAAGTGCGAATTCTTTTTCGTGTGGAAACTAAGAAGCTTTAAGAGATCTTATTGGTTTTCTGATATATGGAAATTTTTACAATTAGAGGAAGGGTCCACTAATTTTTCATATCTGACAGCAATGAAACATGTTCGACTTGTCTAATAATTAAATCATTTCCAAAGATGACCTTTGCCATCTTGGATATTTAAAAAAAAAATCATTTTGCATTTTAAATTATCTTCTTCTTACGTAGGGATAAAGTCTTCAAACATTTTTGATTGATGAGTTAGACATTGAAGAGCTGATTATGAGATCTTTATGCAACTCGATTGATTTATTGACTTAAAGACTTTTTTGCTTGTTATGAGATATTTATGCAACTTCAACCATTTTGCATTTGAGTTTTTGTTACTTTTTTTTTATTTTGTCAATTTTTTAAATTTTCGAAACTTCCAACTTATAGGGTCTTGTATTCCTCAAATGAAGTTATGCCCCATGATTATGTAATGGAATTGAAACATAATCACAAAGAGATAACATGCAGAAAAAAATCAACAATCTTTGGATATACTTTTAGGTTTTGATTGGTGTTTGTCACTTTTTTAAGTGTTTATTATTATTATTTTTTAATTTTCGTCACTTTTTTTAATTTTCATCACTTTTAACTTATAAGATGTTGTGTTTTTAAAATGAAGTTACGTTTTATGTTTAGTTAATACAAGTGAAGCATAATCACCACGAGACAACATGTAGAAGAATATCACTCACACCATGGATCCATTCATACAATTGGCGTTTCTCAATTTTTTAAATGTTTGTCACTTTTTTTAATATCGTCACTTTTAATAAAACAATGTCCCTTTTTTTTTTTTTTTTAATTTCTACATGTTTGTCACTTTTGGATATTTGTTACCTTTTTTAATATCGCCACCTCTAAAAAAAAGTGACATACAAGGTCACTTTTATAAAACAAATGCTACTTTTTTTATATGTTGCCTTTTTGAATATGTGATAAAGATTTTAAAATGTTTTTTAAATAATAATATTTCAGTTTCTCTTTATCTAGTGGATTTCAGTATTTTTCACGATCTGTCGAACGAAATTCTAGCAACACTCATTCATGTGTTATGAGCAAGACTTTTTTATTATTATTTACATTTTCGTCTTGCGTCATCCTCTTTGACATAAAGTTCAAAGGTCTTTACTTAAACTCGTTTATTTTATTTGGTATACAATATTTGCATGTCATAGGGAGAATATGATGTCCGCTTCTAAGTGACACTTAACTTTATACAGTATTTATTTCTATCAGTAATAAATAATATTGAACATAACGAATAGTGGTTGAACATAACATGCATGACCTTAATTGTCGGAGTGGTTGAATTTACATAAAATGATATATTTTAAGGTTTTGATTGATGTTTTGACACATTTTTTTAACTTACATCACTTTTTTGAGTGCGTCACTTTTTTAATAGTGTTTGTCACTTATTATTATTATTATTATTATTATTATTATTATTACTGCTGCTGCTGCTGCTGCTGCTTTTTGAGTGACAAACATAAAAGTGATATTTAACTTTATAGAGTATTTTTTTACTTCCAAAGGTTTTTTTATATGATTAATGGGTTAGCTGAGTTGGATGATGACGATGACAGTTAATTGACTTAAAAATGTTTGACATTTTGATTGGTTTTTTGTTAGTGAACCTACTTAAAGATGTTCGGCCGTGAATGGAGAAAAGGGAGGGACGGTGGCCGTGTCACTTTTTTGTTACTTTATTGAATTGATTTTAATGTTTTAATTGGTATTTTGTCACTTTTAAAAATTTCTGTCACTTTTTTTAGTGTTTATCACTATTTTTCTATTTTCTATCACTTTTTTGATATTTCTGTCACGTTTTTTAGTGAGAAGCATCACTTTTTAATAAAGTATGTCAATTTTTAATTAAAAAATGACACTCAACTTTTTTTTTTCTTTTTTTTTTTTATAAAAAGATGACTTGAAAAGTGACCCTTGATTTTATAAAGTATTTTTTACTTCTAAAATACTTTTCATATGATTTTTCAAAAGATTCCTAATTTTAAGAGTATTTTTGTAAATTGCCCCTTTTTAAATTACAATTGCTTATTTTTCTAGTTAGGTTAAAAATTAATTTGGACATGGTCATATTCTGTTTTTTTACTAGAGAAATTTATTATTTTTAAAGTGGTGGTTAGTAGAAAAGGCCCCAATCATGCCTAATCATTTTATTCCGTTATAATAAACATGATTTTTTAATTCCAAAGACGGTAGGTGGATAGAATTTAATAAAAATAGAAAAGGTAAGATTAATATATTAAATTCAAAAGTATAGTGCGTGGTAAATAAAAGTAACGATATTTATCATCATGACGATGAAATATCGATGAGTTAGCAATCTATTTTTCCTCACATATCTCTTTCTCTTCCCTCTCTCTCGTAAAAATTGAAATATCAAATCTCATTATTTCACATAGATTTTCACATCATCGATATTCTATCATCTGAATGATAAATAACATTATTCGATAAATAATTAAAATTCATGTACATTTATTCTTTAAAATATAGCGTAATCTTGTTCAAGGCATGGTATTAAATAGTCAAAAGTGTACAAAACTTGATCAACGGGTAATATTTATTAGCGAAATTTATAAAATGTACTTCATAAATAAGATATTTTATACTTTACACATCATGGTATGAAAATTTATAGTTATATACTATTTTTTCTAAGCGGTGACGAATGTTATTCTATTATAATAGTGTACAAAGTGTTACATAATACATGATATAATATAAATACGGTCGAATACATAAGCTTAGCCGGCACTCTTGATTTGCATTTATTATTATTATTATTATTATTATTATTATTATTATTATTATTATTATTATTATTACATCCAAGCAAGACCAATCATTTGGAAGAGCAAAAAAAGTTAAATAGAAAATAAAATAGAGAAAATGGAGGCCTGCAAAGTGCTTTTAAGTTCAACGAATCGGTCCCGATTGCTGAAGAAAATAATAGAATAATAACAGAAGAAGCCAAAACAAATTTTTTATGTTTTGGTTTAAATGAAAATATATCAATCTAAAATAATAATGATAATAAAATATGTTGTCCAACAAGATGATATGGATAGATGAATCAAGACTCATTATTTGCTAATTTTTTGAGCAAGTATAGGTTAAGAGACTTGCTAGTTATAAGATGTTCTATCAAAATTTCACTAACTTCTGAAAACGGGAACGTTTCGACAACCCTAAAAGTGCCTTCCCATAAAAGTAAAAAAAAAAAAGAGAAAAAAAAAAAAAAAAAAGGCTATATAGCACTAATAGTGCTATAACACCAGTCTAGAAGACGAAACGCGATAAGTTTAATAAGAAGTGCAATTAAATAAATCATTTAAATATAACACTCATAGAATGTCACATTAGTGTCACCTAAACTGGTGATTTAACGTCAGTGATACTAAATAACATTACTCTAAAAAAATAAAGATATTGCCGAACATGGAAAAATGACGATAAAATACAGAAAGGTAAAAAGTAGCAAATGCCTTCTTTGCACCATTACGAGTTTACTACTTTCAAATAGTAAAATTTACATTCAATTCTCTAAAATACTCTACTAATTCGATCTTCGAAGCTAATAAGATAAACAACACTTCAATATTCAACTCATTTCGACAAAAAATATTCTAATTGTCGACCATAGAAGCATCCAACTTTAATAAAAATACTAAGGAAACGCGTCTCAGTACTCTAACAAACTACGTGGTGTTGCTAAAAGTTAGATAAAAATTAGTGGATCTCCTAAATAAAGACTTTACCAAACAAGCACTAAGTAAGGCTCTCGTTCTCGTACGTTCAAATTAGCCAATAAAAAATACATGGTACAAAAGGGCCCAACATTCGTTCCTGCAGTAGCTGTTAAATAACTTTGTTCAAACAAAATATGCCCAACTACATAATTTATTATTAGTATATGCCAAAAGAAAAGGTAGAAGAATATAAAATGGTCTGTCTGCAATCATATATGATCCACAGTGAAAGTCATATGATTTTAGGACCAAATAATATGGATTAGTTGAAACTGCCGAAATATACAAAAATAAATAAATAAATAGAAATAAATAAAAAGGGTTTCGTCTCTATCTTTTAATATTATTGGGTTCCTTCCAACTGTATACGAGTTAGCATTTAGCAGCAAAGAATACAAACATACGTCATTACGCGAAAACTTTAGGCTTTATCCGTTTAAAACTGAATGAATTCATTCTAGTAGGCAGCCTTGTCGAACTTGTAGAGTCAATTCAAGTCTAGGCCATCAAAAAGGTACTTATAAGCACAATTTTAAGCTTAACCAAACATGTTCCAAGTCTTAAATAAAAAAGTTTTTTTATCGAACATTTGTTTATGATGTTTATCTAGTTCATTAAAAATATGATGAACAAATAAGATTTTTACTCCCCGTTTAACAAAATTTGTAATCCTTGTTTAGGACAACGTGTATTAATTTTTGGAAGGTTGGGGATTAAAATATGACAAAAAAACGAGTTGAGATATGCTATCTAATTTTTGTTGTTTAATTTGCAATTCACCAATTAATTATTGACATGTCATCATTTTACATCAAAATATCACAAATTTTTAAGGATAAAGAGCAGTTTAAAAAATTGAACATATTAATTTAAAATGATGTGTCAATAAATAATTAAATTAGACAGCAAAAAATGAACAGAAAATCTTAATTCATTTTTTTTTGTCATCGACCTTCTTTTTTAAAGAAATATTTTTCTACTTTAACATTTGGATTTATTTGATTATTTGTAATTACAAAGTAGTACAAAAAACATACGAGTCCGTGGTTCCCCACATTGTAATTGGGTCAGTAGGTGGAGGGCCCCACCACCCAGAGCAATTGGCGTCGTTAATTTATACCACTGCCGACGAAGGACCTTGCTACTTGTACAAAAGAATTTGTACAAAAATGTTGACAAACACTCACATGTGGGGGGGCCCACTTTCTATTTTCAATTTTTTATTCATGTGGGGCCGGCAATCATGTGAGTGTTTGTCAACATTTTTGTCAAATTCTTTTTGTACAAATAGCTTTATTCGCCGACGAAACACCAAAAGTGAACAGGGAAGGGAACCCGTGAAAATTCAAATCCCTGTGCCCGAGATTTGCGTGGTTGATGGACCCCACCCCTCATTTATTCCCTACGCGCATTCTAAAGTATATTAATTTAGGGAAAATTGCAGTCACAGTACCCAACGTTTTACGTTTTTACAGATTTTGTTCAACATTTCATTTGTACCACTCATGATACCAAACATTTAAGTAATTAGCACCCGGAGTCCAAACGGCACAGTTTCCGTCCAGTTGACCATTAGTTGACCAAGAATAGTAGATTTTCACAATTTTTGACAAAATTAGGAGGGATAAAATGATAACTTGACAATTTTCTCATTAAATAAATTTTTTTAAAAAAAAGAAAAAACCCAAGACTGTTCATCTTCTTCCCCCACACCTAAAACCCTCTCTAACCATTTTTTTTTTCCACCGCTCCTCCGTAGCCGCCACCACCACCACCACCTCTTCTTCCAACAGCGCTGCGCCCTCTACGACTTCGTAGCCTCAACAAAATGCGTTCGGGACCAGGGCCTAGACCACGCAATAGAATAGGAAAGGCACCTCAAACCCGTAATCAACCTCAAAAACCTTATAATTTGCAAGCCCTCAAAGTCACTTCCACTCTCCATAATCGCCTAATCCGAAGAAGCACACATAATCGCGGGCGTCTCTTGAAGTTGTTGATGTTATGTAGAGTGTATAAATTACCGATTAGCTTGTTGGAAGGATTGAAATGGGAACTGGGTTTGCCTAGGAACTACGAGAAAATTGTAATTCCCGAGTTCCCAGATTATTTTCTAGTGATTAGTGGGAAGAAGATGAACATAGTTTGGGTCCGAGCCGAAGAGGACTTATTGGGATATCTCTTAAAAGGGATTTTATGTGGGAATTGTATTTGAGAAGTAAATGATTCTGCTTCTTGGAGACACGAGGAAGGAAGCTTTGAAGAAAACAGGTTGATGCCGGTGGTGAGGAGGCGGCGATGACACTGTTGATGCGGAGAAGGAGAACTGATTGCAAGTTTTTTGTATTTCTTTTTTTTAAAAAATTTTATTTAATGAGAAAATTGTCAAGTTGCCATTTTACCCCTACTAATTTCGTCAAAATTGGTCAAAATCTACTATTCTTGGTCAACTAACGGTCAACTGGACGGAAATTGTCCATCTGGACTCCGGGTGCGAATTGTTTAAAGGTTTGGTACCGTGAGTGGTACAAACGAAATGTTTGGGTAAAGTCTACCAAAAAGTGAAATGTTTGGTACCGTTGCTGCAATTTTCCCATTAATTTATGATAATTACCATCTCATCGTAGCATCTTCAATACTTTTATGAATTATTATCGGTCCCCTATTTGATGGTTTTTATTTTTTTAAAAAAATTATGCTTTGAATCGTATTTTTTGGATAATGTGGGATTAAAAAGTAAAAAAATTTAAATTTACATGTAAAATATTTTATTATATGAATGTATAATTGAAAATGAACTCATGTTTGTTTCTCATTCTTTCCAAACACTTTTTCTACATACTAACACATTTATACAATAAAATATTTTATATTTAAACTCAAAATTTTTTTCACACTTTTTAAAAACACATTCTCCAAAAATTCAATATTCAAAATAATATTTAAAAGAAAAAAAAGACAATCAAACAGAGGCTGAATATGAAAAATAAAGTAAAGTAAATTAAATGGAATTAAACAAGGGCTTAAATAGAAAAATTTTGGATTTATGTGATAATAAGGTCTATCAATTAAACGAAGTAGTTCATATTTCATCTATGATAAGTTTCCTCTATTGAAATTTCATCACAATTGTACATTTAATAGAAAAGAAAAAATAATAAAAATGAAAGAAAAAATTTAGATGAGAGAGAGAGAGAGAGAGAGAGGAGTGAGAAATATTAAATTATGATAACGCACTTCGTCTAAAAGAGTCTTTACACGTAAACGATCTTCTTCTTTTTTTTTTTTTTGGTCATGTTAGTTGGATATTGTTCTAGACATTTTACATTGAAGAAGAAATTTTATAGATATTATCTATTTTAATTTATGCGAAGAATTTTTTTCTGCAATCCACATTTGTGTCGAAAATGTTCTTTAAGTGGTAATGAGTCACCGTTTAAATATAAATGCATTTCAATTTTATTGAACAATGTAACAGTATTCTATTATCACATACGTGACCATAAATATCATTACTCAATTAAATGTCCTTGGTCATCCCCACAATTCAACCTACCAATGCCAATTGCTTGGCCCTTGCAAAGTTTGACCCAATGGTAGTTGTGCCATCAATAAATGTTTCTTTCATTCGCCTTTTCCTTCACCAACAACAACATATTTCATTTTGTGGTATTGAATGACATTCCGACACATTTGGTGCATTGAATTAATTTAGATACAAATTAATTTAATTTTATCCAACATTGCTATTTAGGTTCCACATCTCACAATTAATCGTTTACATGTCAATTAAGGTGAATGAAATTAATCTGAACATTTAAAGATTTATATGAATTTATTATAAAATTTGAGTATATTCAATATTAGACTTTCTTAATACTATATACAAATTCTTTAGATATTTTACATAATTTTTTGTACTTTTAAAAAAGTCTTTAGAAGTCACGTATCAATTTGTTAATGACTTTAGAGCAATTTTCTATTTCTTCATTTTTTTAATCTTTCGTCTCTCCGTAGTATAAACTTTAGAGCAATATCAAACACTAATATTTTTTTTGATGAAAAAAAAGGTAATATTTTTCTCTCTTCAACATCATTTTTTTCTCGTTCTTTTATGTTCTCCTTTTCATTTTCTCGTCTTTCTTGTTTTCCATTGTTTCCCCCATTTCTGTAGGTAAAAATGGTCGGTTAAAAAAAACTTATATACATTTAATTAAAAAAATAGATGATATATAATTAAATTCTTATATATTGATTGTTTTTTAGAATAACTTTCTACAAGCACATGTCATGATAATGACTTACTTTTCAAAACTATTACTTTTATTAATTTGTGATTTTTTTTTGGTTGTTGCGTGGTTCAACTGTAAAAAAGTTGCTTTAAAGAGTATTGATTAAAATACTATTTGGTTGTTGCGTGGTTCAACTATTTATTCTTTGGGATAATTGCAGTAGCGATACCAAACAATTTATTTATTAGCAGATTTTGTCCAAATTTTTCATTTGTGTCAACCACGCTACCAAACCTTTCAAAATCTCGCAACTGACGTTTAAATAAATGGTTTATGTTAGTTTGACTGTTAGTTGAACTTGACAATAATTTTGAATAATTTTTAAAAGGTTAAAATAGTAATTTTACTTTTTTTTATAATAAAATAACTATAATTAAATAATTAAAATTAAAAACCATTTACATCTTCTTCTTCTCCATCCACCCCACATGTACTCACCCTCACCCACACACCAAATATGCAAACCCCAAATCTAGAAAATCAAAAGAATTAAAAAGCAAGATATTCTAGGATTTGGAAATCAAAAGGAAATGATAAAAGAATTAAAAGCAAGATTGAAATGAAGAGAATAGAAAAATTGAGCAACGGGCGTACGACATTTTTCAAATGCCGAGTTGGGCTTTACAAGAAAGCGAAAAAAAAATTGTGTTCTGACAGGCGCTGAAATTGCCATTATCATATAATTGTTAGCAGGCAAACGTGTCTTTGCTTTCATAATTGCTCGTTTTGAGAATGGAATTACTTCTAATGATTTTGTGAAAACCATCCCAAAACGCCAAATTTTAAGAGAGATTATTTTGTGGTTTCTGCAAAGTTGGAAGCGGAGAGAGGATCCAGCGAGGTGGGGTGAATGATGTTGGTGGGTTCTGATAGGACATGGAGGTGGAGTACCTTGAACTGAACGAACTTGAGATGTTCAAGGCGGCGTTGGAGGAGGAGTTGAAGAAGTTGAATATAAAAGCAGAGACTTCTTCGTTAATTCCAGCCACCCCCGTTTCAGGAATCACAGGTTTCAATCCAAGAATGGAAGCATATGCTAACGTAGATTTTCTTGCATTTTGATTCTTTCATCCTTTCCTTTTGATTCCCAATCCCAAAATTTCTTGCTTTTTGATTCTTTTGATTTCCGATATTTGGGGTTTGCAAATTTGGGGTGTGGGGTGGATGGAGAAGAAGTAGATGGAAATTGATTTTTAATTTTAATTATTTAATTTTAGTTATTTTATTATTAAAAAATGTAAAATCACTATTTTACCTTTTAAAATTAGTTAAAATTATTGTCAAGATTAATTATATGGTCAATAACAATCAAACTAACGAAAACCATTCATTTGGACTTCAGCTGTGATATTTTGAAAGATTTGATACCATGGGTGGCACAAATGAAATATTTTGGAAAAGTCTGTTAATAAATGAAATGTTTGGTACCGCTGCTGCAATTATCTTTGTTTTTTTTTTTTTTTGTGGTGTTATTTTGATCCAACTTTAATTATTTCATTTACTTTGAGGTCATGATCATGTAAATGATATTTTGATGACTATATACAATAGTAATAATAAGAGAGATAAATTTAGTGAATGGAAAGCTACTATAATTGTTTATATGTAGAGTTAAGTTCGGCATATTGATAATATTAAACGTTAAAAGATTCTTCTCATTTCTTTTCTTTTCTCCTTGTGTGTACTGGAATATTAAAAAAAAAAAAACTTTTCTTTTAGTTATTTATTTTTCTTGACTTCTATTTTTATATTCTTTTTTTAAAAAAATTATTGACATGTAAAATGTAAATTTATTAATATTTGTTCCTAATTATTTATGTTTTAAATGGTAACTAGCCTCTTGGTCATCAATAGTCTAGATAAATAGCACTGTTTTTAAATTGCAACGTGTTTGAACCCCACTCTTTGTGTAAAATATATTTTGGAATAATAGATTGAAAGAGAATGTATGGTTATAAAATAATGAATTGTTTTTAATTTGCACGTAATATTATTTTATTGAAAAATCTGTATTTAAAAAGAAAATAGAGAAAAATGTATTTTGAGAAAGAAAAAAATGGATATCAAATAAGGGCTACTTTTGGAATGAACATCCCTCTTAATCAACTAGATTAAAATAATAACATCTATAAAATGAATTTAAATGGCATTATTAATTCATCTTTTTCATATATAATAAGAAAAAATAGTTGAATAAAAGTACAAAGACTTATAAGTAATATAGGTAAATAAAATAATTCACTTTTAAGTAAAAAAAAACCATTCAATAGTTAAAAATATTTATAAGTTAAAAGTTCCAGGATAAATATATTCACACCAAAGTTTTTAAAAATTAAACCACATTTTAATTGCATGAAATGTTCATAACTTTTACACATTATTACATTTATGTCTAAAACATTTTTTCAATTGTATTCTTATTATCTATTCACATAAAATTGTTCCTGATTATGATCTCTCTCCAAAATTTTCTTAAAAATAGAGTAAAAAACTTATTTGTCCAGTGTATTTTTGAATAAGAAAAACAGACAATGTTTCAAAATTACGATTAAATATTTGATCCTCATTTTAAAGTCGGTTAACAATATTTTTGAGCGAAAATCATGATTAAGGATATGATTTCCGGATTAATGATATGTTAAAAATATGGTTAATTTCACAAACTGTCCCTGAAGTTACGTCAAAATCACAAAAAGGTCATCCAAGTTTAAAACTTGCACTCACGGTCACTGAAGTATCATCTGATTTCAGTAATGATCATTGAACGACTTTTTTCATTTTAATTGGAACTTAATAGACTAAAATAGTTGAAACTTGAATCTTGAGGAAAATAATAGAATAATAACAGAAAATGAAAAAAGTCATTTAAGCCACTTCGATTGTCATGGTTGTGTTCATTTTGGCCCCACACAACTCTTGATTTCATAAGTGCTTTAAGAGAATTTAAGCCTCAAATTCTTATATAAGCGACATCACTTCACACTTACATTGGTGATCTCCTATATTATCCTGTCATACATCTCTTGGCTATTTTCAAGATATATGTATCATTAAAAGTATACGCTTATCTTTATACACTTTATATTTTAGCACTTTTAAGTATGTAGGAATGGGAATAAGTGTTGTATCCTGAATATTTCATAATTTAGTTGTCACATTGAATCAATATATTGAGATCTCCAATCTACAAGGTTGGTTTACCGCTATAGTGATTCTAGTTGATAGGCTTAGGCCCATTCTCTTCGAAAAATGGTATACTTAATCTCTTGGTAGTCCTTTTGTCAACTAATTCGCTATGTTTTCCTTCATTTTAACATAGTTAACTAAGATTATACTATTCGATAGCACTGTTTAATGGTATTATGTCTCCGACGAATATGTCGAGATTTACCATTATACATACTATTTTGTGTCATCGCAATTCCCACTTAATTATCACAATATATATTAATCACAAGTACCGATTTTTTCTAACATGGAATATCCTCGAAAAAATTACGAAATCATTTTGCTTCTTCTTCGATTGTATCTAACGCAATAAACTCAGATTCTATCGTAGATCAAACTATACAAGTCTGTTTAGATGATTTTCAGGACACAACTCTGCCTCCAATGGTAAACACATAACCACTTGTAGACTTTGAATCTTTTGTGTGAGATATCCAATTTGCATCGGTATATCCTTCTAACATTGCAGGATGTATTGAGTAGTGTAATCCATAATCAACAGTGTGTCTTAAGTATTTAAGAACTCGGGTTAATGCATTCCAATGGTCATTAGTTGGATTAATTGTAAATCTACTCAACTTGTTGACTGCATATGCTATATTTGGACGCATGCAGTTGGTGATGTACATCAAGCTACCTATAACGCGTGAATATTCCAATTGAGATACACGATCACAAGTATTTTTGGCTAAGTATAAACTTTAGTCTACTGGTGTCTTGACTGATTTATCGACATACGCCTTTAAGTATGTCCTCAATATAATGTGATTGAGATAATGACAAATCGTTAAGTGTCTTAAAGATTTTAATTCATAATATGACGTCAGCAACTCCTATATTTTTCATGTCAAAATGTTTTACCAATATTTACTTAGTTGAGATAATAACATTCGAGTTATTTTCCATCATTAGCATATCATCAACATATAGACATACGATCACGTATTCGTTAGGTATGTTTTTGATGTAGACACATTGTCACACTTATTAATTTTGAAGCCATTTGACAATATAGTTTTGTTAAATTTTCCATGTCGTTGCTTCAGTGTTTGTTTTAATCCATACAATGATTTTACAACCTTATACACCTTCATCTCATTTCCCAGAGCAACAAACCTTTCAAGTTGTTCCATATATATATTTCTTCTTCTAATTTACCATTTAGAAATGTATTCTTAACATCCATTTGATATATTTTAAAACTATGCAACGCTACGATTGCAATCAACACATGTATAGACGTAACATTTATAATAGGTGAATATGAATCGAAGAAATCTAGTCCTTCTTTTTGTTTATACTATTGGCAACTAATCTAGCCTTATACTTGTTTATTGATCTATCTGGCTTCAATTTCTTTTTGAAAATTCATTTGCAGCCTAAAGCTTTGTTTTCCGGACGGAGTTCAACCAATTTCCAAGTATGGTTATGCATAATGGATTCAATTTTATTATTAACCTTTCTTCCCAAATAGGAACTTTAGGAGAGGACATTACTTCGTTAAATGTTCATGGATCATTTTCTAGTAAGTACGTTAGAAAATTTGGATCAAGGTTTTATGAATCCTTTGCTTTTTACTGCGCCTTGGTTCTTCATTTACTTCTTGATGGTTTCCATTTGCAATATCAGAAATTCGTTTATGTGAGCTTACTTATCTTTACAGGGAAATGCATCTTCAAAGAAAGCAACATTCTTCGATTCAATTATAGTACCTACATGTACTTACATGCATATCCGATAAAGAAACAATCTACTGTCTTTGGTCCAATCTTTACTTGTTTAGACATTTTGTACTTTTTCTAAACATCCACACAGTTTAAGATATATGTAAGAAGGTTTCTGACCTTTCAATAACTCATAAGGTGATTCAACCTTACTTTTGTGTAGTATTTTATTAAGGATATGATTTACAAAAAAGTATAGTTTTCCCTCGCAAGTTTTGAGGTCAAGCCCGAATTTGTTAACATTGCATTCATCATTTCCTTAAGTGTTTGATTTTTGCGTTAGGGAACACCGTTAGTTTGAGGTGAGTATGGTACTGTTGTTTGATGAATAATTCCAAATTTTGAACAAAATTCTTCAAACGGTCGGGTCCAACATATTCTCCACCTCGATCATTACGAATTATCTTTATTTGTTTTTCAAGTTGATTTTCCACTTCAATTTTATATTGATTAAATACTTTCAAAACTTTATCTTTACTTTTCAACAAATATATGTAATAGTATCTTGTACAGTTATCTATAAACGTGATGAAATACTTTTTGCCACCTTTTATTTGGACAAACTTTAAATCACGTATATTAGTGTGAATAAGTTCCAAAGATATTGTGTTTTGTTCAACCGAATGAAACGACGCTTTGACTAATTAGCATCGACACAAATTTTGAATTTTCCATTTGCATTAAAATGCATACTTCGTAGTAAACTTAAATTGATTGACATACGTATAGAATTAAAGTTTGCATATCATAATCTAAGATGTCATAAATTAGACGACTCAAGAATATAAGTAGAAGAAGATATTTTATTCTTTGAGTTATTCGGTACAATGGTAATGACATTTATCTTAAATAGTCCATCTTTTACATAGTGTTTGCTACATACATATTGTTCTTGGTAAGTATAATCTTATTAGATACAATGACTAATTTAAAATCATTCTTGCTTAACAAAGAGTTTGACACTAAGTCTTTGCGAATATCCAGCACATGAAGAACGTTGTTAAGGCTAAGTTCCTTACCCGATGTCATCTTCAAAATTACTTTGTCATGTCCTTCAACCTTTGAATTTAGGGATTTTCCCATGAAAAACTTCTCACAATCGGTTAGTGTAGGATGAGAACATTCCTTTGTCGGCACAAATATGATGGGTAGCACTCGTATTCACCCACCATTTCATGGGATTTCCAACGTTGTCATATTCTGAAATAACGGCCAACAAGTTTATATATGATATATCATCAGATAATGCATCAGATTAGGTGATATTCATTTGAGCTTGCTTCTTACGTTTACAACAATCAATAGAGCGATGTTCAGCCTTTTCATAATTATAGCAATTGCCGTAAAAATTCTTTGCACTCTTCTTGGAGGATTTGACGAAATGCTTTCTCTTTTTATTCTTGTCATTTGATTCCACCACATTAGTCTTAGTTTGTGGTATATGACTCCCAACACACTTGTCCGACTTTCGGTTATCTTTTTCAATTCTCAGTCGGACAATGAATTCTTCAATATTCATCTCCTTACGCTTATGTTTGAGATAATTCTTGAAATCCTTCTACATTGGTGAAAGTTTATAGATAATTACAACATCTTGAAATGATTTAGTTAGAAATGTGTTCTCGGCGTGAATCTCATGGAGAATAATATGCAATTCTTATACTTAATTGTTAACAGTTTTCAAATCTACCATTTTGTAATTCAAGAATTTTTCCACAATTGATTTTTTAGTTCCGACGCCTTCGTCTTGTATTTCTTCTCCAAAGATTCACATAGTTCCTTTGTAGACTTCATGGAACTATATACATTATACAATGTGTTCTCCAACCCATTAAGTATGTAATTCTTTCACAAGAAATTTGAATGTTTCCAAACATCCAATGCTATCAACGATGCCCTATTATTTTCTCCTTCTTGCACGAAGGGAACATATTAATTCAAGAATTCTGTTAAGTATAGGGTTGTGAGATAGAACAACCTATTGCTATCTCTTAAAATGAACCACACTGAACTTCGCTGATTTCTCTCCACTTAGAATGGAACTTGTATGAACGATAGGATGGACAACCACAACCAGAGGAATCACAACAGTAGGAACCAAGCTAGGTACAACTCATTCCAAAGTTCCCATATTCGAAGTATTATTCGAAAAAGTATCGACATTCTTAACTGTATTAATTTCTATTTACATAAAAGAGAAGATAAACCAACAAAAATCAAGATCTGAGAAGTAGAATAAATTAAACCAAAACAAAATCATTTCAACCAAATAGAAATCAAATACAAAGCTATCGCTCAAACAAAAATCGACTTAAGATTGTTGTTTATAAAATGGATTTGAGTGATAATTTTAATAAATCAAACTTACCAACCTTACCAAAATAGGATAGGATAATGGCAATAAACTGAGTAATAAACACCAAAAAATTGGATATTAAAACACCAATGAAAATGGACAAAGTAACCAATGAAATGAATGAAAAGTTGAAGCAAGAGTCAATTTCTTTATCCTTAAGTCGATGATGACAATCAACTCCTAAGATACAAAGACTATCTTATTATATTTGTAGTACTTCAAAACACAAGAACAACGACCCAACAATATGACTTTTGTGCTCCTTTCGAATGAAATGAAAACAAATTTTTATGCAGAATTTCGGTTAAGAAAATATGAATTTTTGTGTTATACTATGATTGCATATGATTTGGATGGGTTAAAGGCATCCAAATTTATAGAGGATAAAAGGTTGTGAGTGAAGAGACACGCTCCAAAACTCATCAACATTTGCCAAGGGTTACAACATTTGCTGTCGTTCGCCTGTTGCTTGTGTATCACTCTAACGCCAAAAGCAGAGAGTTTGTCACTCGCTTGGGGCTGTGTTGTCGCTCAAGAGACAGTCTTAGGTGAAGAGAAATCGATTTTCCTCCAACTTTGGATCACAATTTCCCATTCATCCAAAATTAGTTTTGAGATTCCAAATATACCACGACAATTTATTCGATGAGTAGAATAAGATAGTCTATTTATCTTCATAATTTGACTACCAGATCAAGTTTGAATATTTGACCAAAATTAACACGAAAGTTACTTTTCACTCTTTATGGTTTCATACTTATCCATTTTTCTTCTCTTTTTAAATCAATTTCCAACAATAATTATATACATTTTGCCAAACGTGCCCCTAGTTATTATATACAAGTTTTAATGCTAGCAATGCAGTTTGATTATAAGTTCGTGAATTTGTTATTGTAATAATGTTGATTATAAGAAATTAAATTTCGCGTTCTATCTATGAAGAGAGAAAAAGGTGGAGGTTGGTGGTGACAATAGTAGCGGAGGGTTTGGTCCATCACGAATTTGTGTCTGTATAGCTAATCTTTTTAAAGTACTTACAAGCGGTAAGTTTTTATGAATGTGTAGTTAGAAAGTATATATATATATATATATATATATATATATATATATATATATATATATATATATATATATATATATATTGCACGTTTGTATATATATATATATATATATATATATATATATATATATATATATATATATATATATAGTAGGTGCAAGCAACGTGCAATGCACGTTTGCCTAGTTTATATTTAATATTTTTGTTTAAGAATTAATTTGTTGTTCATAAAGATATAATTTTTTTGGTTAATTAAATAATTAATGATGTAATGTTTATGTAATTGATAAATAATTAGATGTGCGATTTTGATATTGTGATGTAAGTTGGTGAGATCGAAAAAAATAAGCAAAAGTTGACAAATTTGGAGAAATTGATAAATTGTAAGGGATCCAAAGTTCGGGGACTAAAATGTAAATACTTAAAAGTTGTGCCGAACCTCACGATGAAGATTTGAGAGTGTTCGGAGTCAATTGGATAAAGGAAGACGTCAATGGAATCAAATTTAGTCAAAAGATGATCACAAATCAATTTCCAATCGAAAAATTATACTCTGATATTTTAGTCTCATATTGAGATCTATTTTTGGCATAGAAAGTGATCGAATTGGAGAATGATGTCTGAATCAAAGTTGTAGCCAGATAAGTTAGCTTTCCAACTCATTTTGAATTGCCTTAATCGGACATCGGAATACAAAATTATGATAAAAACACTGGAGGAAGGTGCATCTGCCTGTTTAAAACAAGAAATTCCGTTACATAATCCGTTAAAACAACAAATTCCGTTAGTTTTTCCGTTAAAAATAAGAAATTTCGTTACATAGTCACTTTTAATATATATATATATATATATATATATATATATATATATATATATATATATATATATATATATATATATAATAGTTTAAGAATTAATTTGTTGTTCATAAAGATATAATTTTTTTAGTTAATTAAATAATTAATGATGTAATGTTTATGTAATTGATAAATAATTAGATGTGTGATTTTGATGTTGTGATGTAAGTTGGTGAGATCGAAGAAAATAAGCAAAAGTTGACAAATTTAGAGAAAGAGCTAAATTGTAAGGGATCCAAAGTTCGAGAACTAAAATGTAAATACTTAAAAGTTGTGCCGAACCTCACGATGAAGATTTGAAAGTGCTCGGAGTCAATTGGATAAAGGAAGACGTCGATGGAATCAAATTTAGTTAAAAGATGATCACAAATCAATTTCCAACCGAAAAGTTATGCTCCGATATTTTAGTCTCATATTGAGACCTATTTTTGGCATCGAATTAGAGAATGATGTCTGAATCAAAGTTGTAGCCAGAGGAGTTAGTTTTCCAACGCATTTTGAATCGCCTCAATCGGATATCGGAATACAAAGTTATGATAAAAACACTGAAAGAAGGTGCAGTTGCCTATTTAAAATAAGAAATTCTGTTACATAATCCGTTAAAACAACAAATTCCGTTAGTTTTTCCGTTAAAAACAAGAAATTCCATTACATAGCCACTTTTAATATATAGAAGATATATAAATTATAAGTTGTATGTAATATGTTGATAAAAAATAGAGTTTGACTAACTTATAAACAAATATAAACTTAATTTGTCGAACATGCAAGAAATTTGAAGATGACAACTTTAAATTTCTATAATTTTATTAAAAACTTAATAAGCGCGTGTCTGATATAGTCGCTTATAAATTGATCAAAGTCTATATTTATTTAGACAAATTGAAAGACTCACAACTTTTATCTACTTTAACACACTTATTATAAAACATTTTTTGGATTCACAATTTATAATCTTGTAAAAGCTTTGCCAAATATGCTCAAATAAATAACGTTTTAAGAAAATAGAAAATAGAAATTAAAACAAAATTAGCCATAAAGTTTTTAGTCCTTGTTTGGTTTAGTCGATAAAAAATTAAGTTAAAGTCAATAATTAATTTTAATCTCACATTTTATGAATTCATAACTTCTATTAACTTTTCGACCTAATATTTCATCAATTTTTTTTTTTTTTAAATCTATTAAAAAATAATGGATTGATGTGCCTGTCAACGGTTTAGAAAATCATTTCTCATATATCTATTATTTAATTTAAATTTATTTTGACAAAATAGTTGTTATGCACATCAATTCATTGATGAATAATAAATTTAATTTAAATCTTGGGACACGTCAAAAATTTATCTATCAATGAAATGATATATACTACATATGTACTATGATTAAGATTGCCACTAAATGTAGATTTATTAAATAGTGTGGCAGTTACTACTTTTATGTGTCATAATCACTGGCTTAGTGGTTATTATTGACTTAGTACTATGACATAACTGAGATGCCATACATATACATGTACATACACCAAATTTAAATATGGAATCTTTTTACTAAGTTTTAAAACAATTAATAACTTCAAATAATTGAATAGGGAAGGAGTAGCTTAGGTGATTTTATCCACTAGTGTATATATTCTTGCTATTAATTCTCATAGCTTCGAGTTACAATTAGTAACTTAAAAAATAGCTACACGTTTGATTATAACTAGTTGTGCGTTCTTACTAATGGCAATCGGAATGACTATTGTAAGCCGAATGTAGCTAACAACTCTTTCTTTTCCATTAGTTCCCTATTTGGTGGCATTTTTTTTTTTTTTTAAAAAACACTATTTTGAATACTGAATTTTTTAAGAATGTGTATTTAAAAAATAAGGATTTTTTTTGATTACGTGTAGAATATTTAAGCTTATTTGAATATATGGTTGAAAAGATATTTGTTAACTTCACTTTGTTGGACCTTCTTGTTATATAAGATAATAGCTAGGATATGCTATATGAGTAATGTTATTCATTCTCAGTGAGATTACAAACACAGTTTAGGTGACGTTAATATGACATTAAATGATGGATGAATTTAAAGCTACATAGACTGTGTTTGCAACCTCGGTGGGGATGGATATCATTACTCTATGCTATATAGGTAAATACAACAAATTTAACTGTGTAACTGTTTACTACAATGATTTAAAGTTGCATAATAGTAATAAATAGACAAAAAGATTGAAAATGAGCCGACACATCTTTTAAGAATAATGTTAGTTTAGGCACATCTTAAAATGTGACTATTTTTCTTTATTTTTCTTTTCTTTTATACTTTGAAGTGATCTATCAATTAATGACACTTAAATTTCACTTAAACAACATTACTTTCATAGTTTTATTTTAAAGTATGTGGGCCATGGTTATATCATGGCCTTCTCTAACTAATGCATATGGGATATATATACACATATCACTATCATACTTATCATTTACTATTATTATGATGATGATGATATGGATAATAGCATGACATGATATTTGTTATTCATTCCGTTACATAAAAGGTAGATTGATTTCTATTTCACCCGGATTAAGAAAACATATCTCGCATTTGAAAACCATTATTTTAAAAATCTTTTTTTTCCGACATTCTAATTTTCAAACATACATTTATAAAATAAAATATTTTACAAGTAAATTTTAAACTTTTTCCTACTTTTTAATTACACATTATTCAAAAAATCATTATTCAAAACTATGTTTATCTCAAAAAATGGTTATCAAACAGGGGCTAAACTAATATACATTGGAATTATAACTCTTGTACCCTGGCTTGTTGAGGTATATTCGACGATTTACCTCCTCCACAATGTTCTAGGGGCGGGGCGGGGTACCTCATCCGAATTGAATTATGTTAGGCATCATAAGGGTATTTATTTAACATTTTAACCTACCATATGCCCATTCATTAAATAAAATGTCATTTTTGTCCTTGTGATTATAAATCTTTACAAATATTGACATTTTTACTTTGTTTAGAATTTATATTTAATTAACAAAATGTTAATAAATGTTTTGTGGAATTAATTTACGAACGCAGATAAAGCTTATTACAAATTTTGTGTCCTTTTCAAGTAACAGTAAATTTATTACACAAGAAATAGACAAAACCTTAAATTGGGATAATTACAGCTTTCAAAAATCCCGTTTGGCTTTGACCGGGTTTTCCTAGTCACCGTTATGAATAAAACCTTCAATTCCCTATGTTAATAAATTTATTTCATTAATTATATTAAAATACCTAAAATTCTTCTAAGAAAATTCTTTTTTCTAGTTCACGTTCAATTTTACTCGATTTAAGGTAGATTTTCACACAATTAGATACTGATTTTGATTAAGGGTGTGTTTGTATCCCATTATTGGGAGAAAAATAGAGTAATGAATAGTATTTTTTGGAGAATGTGTGGTTGAAAAGTAAAGTAGTTTTATTCGTTTGTGTATAAAATATTTTATTGGGTGAATGTGTGGTGGAGAATCTTACTGTAGCAAACAATTTCTTGAAATAATCGTAGACAAACAAGGGCTAATTAAGTTGACCAAAAATATAAATAAAAAGTCAATTCGATTATTACTAGATTTTAATTTAAAAATACAATTATTTATTTTTATTTCATTATCTCCATGTTTACGCCTAAGTTGATAAAATAGAGAGCGCCCCCCCGAAGCATATCTCAATTGTGTAAAAGACATGAGTGAGGTAAATTCAACTGAGCTAGCAGTCGCAGTGTGAGGGTTCGATTCCTACCTCTTATAAGGTATGAAATTAGACTCTTTGTGGGAACCAGTATGGCAGCTCTGTACCCTAACCTGCTGAAACATATATCGCGATTTACCTCCTTTCACAATGCTCTAGGGGCGGGGCCGGGTTCAACTTTTTTTTTTTTTGATAAAATAGAAAGCGACTGAGCGAGTGTGAACTCATAAAATGGACAAATGCTACAATTTCGCATGATGTTACTCGTCCGAACGTTGGCAAGGGTTACTTTTCACACCCAACAACATAACAAACAAACATACCCCACACTCTGCCGTAAGAGTTCTGGCGCAAAAGAAAATTGACAACCGGCTGCACCGCCAACAGTTTTCTACCACTGACTTAGTCAATAGTCCTTGTTTGGCTGCATCGATGATGGTTCAGTTTTCACTTATTTTTAAATCAAAGGCGTCATTTACAAAGGAATTTAATTATAAGTTAATTGCAACGTTCCGTAAACAAAAAAGCTTTTTGTTGCTATATTCTAATTCCACAAAAAGTATTAGCTGGGAAACGCGTTGGCCGTTGGATGTTAATGCAAAAGAATAAAGTCATCCATCCTTATTATGAAGAGAGAGAAAGTGACATATTTAGGAGAGAGAATATGGTGGGCTTCGAGCTGTGATTTAGCTGTTCGTGTTTATCTCTCTCTCTCTCATTCAACTTCACAACCCCACCTCTTCATTTTTCCTCTCTCCTCAAACACACCTTCACCACCACCCAAATCTCAATACCCACATCCCAAAATCCACATTTTCGTATCTCTCTCTATCTTTCTCATTCTCAAATCAAGCTTTTAAGAATAGAAACCCAAAAAACAAAAAAAAGACAGAATTTGAGCTTCAGATGTCTGATGTGAGATGAAGGAAAAAAATTCTTGCATTGTATATTTTCAATTGATTCTTGCATTTTTGTTGTTTTTTTCATCTCTAGGAGTTGCTAATGCCCATGTATCCCACGACACAGTTAGCAGTCTCACTGATGCTGAAGCTCATTACATCAAGCAAAGGCAGCTGTTGTACTACAGAGATGAGTTCGGTGATAGAGGAGAGAAAGTGACGGTTGACCCTTCACTTGTCTTTGAGAATCCAAGACTGAGAAATGCATACATTGCATTACAAGCTTTGAAACAGGCCTTTCTCTCAGATCCCCAAAATCTCACTGCGAATTGGGTCGGATCTGGTGTTTGTAACTATACCGGAGTATTCTGTGCTCCCGCACCAGACAACCCATCTATTCGTACAGTTGCTAGCATTGATCTCAACCATGGTGACATTGCTGGGTATCTTCCGGAAGAACTTGGCTTACTCACAGATCTGGGCGTTTTCCATATCAACTCCAACAGGTTTTGCGGTACGGTGCCCAAGAAATTCAAAAACTTGAAGATACTCTTTGAATTGGACTTGAGCAATAACAGGTTTGCTGGGAAATTTCCTTATGTTGTGCTAAGTTTGCCTAAGTTAATCTATTTAGATATACGTTATAATGAGTTTGAAGGAACTGTCCCTTCTGAACTATTTGACAAACCCTTGGACGCTATATTCATCAATCACAACAGATTTGCCTTTGAATTGCCTGATAATTTCGGCAATTCTCCGGTATCTGTGATTGTATTGGCTAACAACAAGTTCCATGGTTGTGTTCCTGCAAGTCTTGGTAACATGAGCAATTTGAATGAGATTATACTGATGAACAATGGGTTGAGGTCATGTTTACCACCGGAAATTGGGCTTTTAAAGAATTTGACAGTGTTAGATGTGAGCTATAATCAGTTGATGGGGCCATTGCCTGAAAGTATTGGAGGAATGGTGAGTTTGGAGCAGTTAAATGTGGCTCATAATATGCTTTCGGGGAGTATTCCACGGAGCATATGTCAATTGCCAAGGCTTGAGAATTTTACGTACTCTTATAACTTCTTTACTGGTGAGCCTCCGGTGTGTTTGGCGCTGCCTGAGTTTCATGATCAACGGAATTGCTTGCCGAATAGGCCGGCACAGAGGTCTGCTGCTCAATGTAAAACATTCTTGTCTAAGAGAATTCATTGTGGTGCTTTTAAGTGTCACCGGTTTATTCCTTCTTTTCCACCACTTTCGCCTCCGCCACCTGTTTACTCTCCTCCTCCACCACCTTCACCTCCCCCTCCTGTCTACTCTCCTCCCCCACCACCACCCGTTTATTCGCCTCCTCCACCTCCACCTCCCCCTCCCTCTCCGCCACCACCCGTTTATTCACCTCCTCCACCTCCCCCTCCTGTCTACTCTCCTCCCCCACCATCACCTCCACCACCTGTTTACTCACCACCTCCACCTCCCTCTCCACCACCACCCGTTTATTCGCCTCCTCCCCCTCCTCCATCTCCTCCGCCACCATCACCTCCACCACCTGTTTACTCACCACCTCCACCTCCTCCTTCCCCTCCACCTCCACTTCCGTCTCCACCACCTCCACCACCACCACCATCTCCATCCCCTATTCCTTATTGTGTACGCTCGCCACCACCACCTCCTCCAACTCCACATTCCCCACCACCACCACATTTTCACTCCCCGCCCCCAGCTCCTTACTATTATAACTCACCACCTCCTCCGTCGCCGCAGTCTCCACCACCACCACCACCTGTATACATCTATTCATCGCCACCTCCTCCACTATACTCTCCACCTCCCCCAACTAATTCACCTCCTCCTCCAGTGCACTCCCCACCTCCACCTTCACCGCCACCTTGTATAGAACCACCTCCACCTCCACCTCCACCTCCACCTCCATGTATAGAACCCCCACCACCCCCACCATCCCCACCGCCATGTGAAGAACACCCACCTCCACCTCCGCCTTATGTTCACAAACCCCCACCATCACCGTCACCTCCCCCTCCTTATCACTACAATTCTCCGCCCCCACCGTCATCATCTCCACCACCGCCTGTGTACCACCATTCACCTCCCCCACCATCACCACCACCAGCTCCAGTATATGAAGGGCCACTACCCCCAGTCTTTGGGGTTTCATATGCATCTCCTCCTCCACCACCCTTCTATTGATTCTTTTGAGTTTTTCTCTAATCCATCATCCACTAAACACAACCCATACCCACAAACGATTCCTTAAGTCTCCATTGCTGCTATTATTTCCTCATCTTTCACCTCTGTGACACATCTAGTGTTGAAATTCTCATCGCCCGAATGTCAAAAAGTAGAGATAAAATTTAATTGTTGTTGAGAAGAGAGGAGAAATTGGTCTCTCCCTATATTAAATTCGAATTGTTATGGACAAATTTGAGTTGTGAAAATAAAGTGGCAGAAAAGAGGAGTAGGCTGCAGGTAGTTTATGTATAGAGACCATAATCGGGATGCTAGAAGGTGACAGTAATGGCTAGCACTTGCTGCTGTTGCTGCTGCTTCTAATTTGTGGACTTTATTGTGATCTCTCGTTTCATATCATACTTTTGTTTCTTTTTTCAATTTTATAGTATAATTAATGATAAAACATTTACTTGTATTGATTTTTGACATTCGGATAATTCCTTAATCTTCTTCATGTTTCTGAAAATGTAAGAATATCTGGGTTTTCTTTTTCCGTTCCTGATGATAAGTACTGCAGAATCAGCCAGCCAGCCAGCCAGCCAGAGATGGTATCGTATTAAAAATTCAGCAATAAATAAGATTTTAGTTCTGTTTAGTAATTTGCTTTGCATGATATGAAATTGATTGATTGGAGTGAATTAAAATTAAGTGGCAGAGAGTTTAGTTTTGAAAAGAATGAAATGATTACAGCTATCACCAGCTCTGCCATGGAATGACGATGGGTGGTTGACCCTCGTGGGATTGGGACGTGGATGGATGATGACATCAAAATCACCATTAATTCAACAACCCAATCCTTGAACTTTGTTCAAGTCTAGTGATTTGATAACTTGATTTTAGGCTGTTTTTACTCCTAGAAGATCGCAAGATAATAGAGGAAATAGAATTCCAAGATAAGATCTTGATTTGCTTAAAAAATGTTTGCTTAGACTTACAAATGACTCGAAAAGAGTTACTTCACCAGGCATTAGATCCCTTTTACGAGTGCTAGAATTTGAAGTAAAGAAGGATTTTTCATTCTCTTGGAATTTTTTCTAATTCAAGTAAGGTTTTGCTCAATTGCTATATGGTTTTACAATTTCCGCTTAGTAAATGGATGAGGCAAATTCTCACTTGATTTCACATATGATCGAGAAATGTTTTCATTCTTAATTATTTTTCACATAATTGTGTTTTATAATAATATGTCTAGACTTTTCATTATAACTTTTTCTCCAGGTACATTTAATATTCCTCTAGTACCTAATTTTATTTTTTCAGGGTCATATTCTTGCAATATGCAAGTCGCCTCTACACTTTGAAATATGCAATGTTGGAATTTTCTTTTTCCTAAGAAGTTGTTTTAGGACATGTTTGGATGAGCTTAAAAAAGTATCTATCTTGTAAGCGAAAAAAAAATAGTAATTAATTATGGATCTATGCCACGTGGTATAAAATCTTATTATTTTATTAATTTTAAGGGTAGGAGAATGAATATACATCAAACAATATTTGAATTTTTCCTAGCTAGATATCAAGCTATAGAATTGATCGAGTTTTTTGCAACTTTTTTAGCTCAAATTTTAGTACAAATTACACCGGGCACTGCTACACAAATTCCAATTCCATTTTTACTACTTTAATTGATTTATGGAACAATCCCAAAAATTGAATTAATGATCTCTCCAAAATCTTTCCAAACAAAACCTCACACAACCCTTCCTTCATTGGACTCACAAAAAATCTCAACACAACCTTATGGCTATTGCCATTCTCTTGAATTTTTGATGTGGTTGTTTTTCATAGCAATCTTCCAAAATGTCGATTTACATGGACGATGAAGATTCACTCGTCGTTGAGGAATGATTAGTTTCCTAAGAGTCCATCAAAACTCGGCATTGTCTATCCACTTCTTAACACACTTCCTCGATTAAGTGTACCCAGGACTAGAATAGTGAAAAGTCAAACTTGAAGAAGAAGAAGAAGAATAAAGAAACACATTTCCATAACTCAACTGCATAGAGCTTTTCTTACGCATTCTGCTTTTGGTCACTTCTTTGACAAAAAGGAATTCCATATACAACAAAAATTGTCACATAAAATGTTTCTTGTGGAAGTAAAACAACAAAACATAGATCAAATCTGGTTAGAAATATTTTGGAGGCGTGTCAGATTTTCTATCAAATCTGGATTGAGATTCTTTGGGAGGTGCACGCTCTCAAAAGTGTATTCTCGAGTGATGTCGAGTTTGGGAGGATCTACCTGATGAGAGGAGCGATGCACAAATTTTCAAAATTGAAATACTGGTGTCATGTCACTGTTGTTCACTACATCATATTAGAAACCAAAATGCAATATGTATATGAGATGTTGTAATATTTAAATGGATAAACTATTAGGCTGAAATATAAACAAGGAAAATAATTTGTTAACTGCAGTAAAATAACAAAATAAGAAATAGAAATTGCAACAAGAATAGATTTCCAAATCGTGACCTGCGTTACATATAGTTTCCTTAAAACAGATTCACCCTCTCACCGTTCATGTTTGAGGTATAGTTTGAGCGTCCGCTTCCCAAGATACAACGGTTAACCAGTAAAATCTGAACACAACAGTTTTTACTCCGACGAACTGAGTTAGTACTCGAACAATATCACCACTAGAAAATTGAAACAATTTTTGGAAGGAAAACAATATGCAAGACAGACAGAAGCAGAATGCAGAACTGGAGTTTCGACAGTATGCAGAATAGGAGGCAATTTCGTGAGTTTGAATTGGAGGAAAAATGTTCTCTTATGTAGACTTTTAACTCTCAAAGTCTTCATAACCCACTTGTAATAACTAAGGGAGTTTCAGACTTTTTGGAGTTTCAAAAACCCAAAAGTCAGTTCTAGAAAGCAAAAACAAATTCCAAAACGTAGGCCCGCCTGAGGGGCCAATTTTTGGTTAATCCGGTCCGACATTCGTGCGCTCAGGTCGCGCTCGCATATGAGTTCAAGGTCCGAATCTCATTTTAGTCTGTGATTTGCATCCTCCTGCGCGTGCACGTGGACAGAACCTCTATGCTACAAATAATTACACCCTTCCAAAGTGCAATCCTATATAAAGTGATTTTTGCTTTCCTCGTTTTCCTATGTGGAACACGTATACTTTTATTTTTTTTACCTATATAAACTCATTTCACATGATTTTGATGTACTCACGGAGGAGAACACAAATCAAGCATAATTTAAACACCAATTTCTCATTCACCAATTTAAATCATTTTTGACATGTAAATATTTAATTTCGATGTACTCACGGAGGAGAACACAAATCAACTTCCATATTCCAAAATGAACAACCGGGTCCCACTCAAATTTAGCTCCAAAGTCAACCACCCAACCATTTTTTCAACAATCCCACACATGAATAAAAATTGGGAGCGACTCATGAATGTGACACATGACGATTTGGTGAAATAGTTCAACGGTTGAAACATGCATAGGATTAGGTGTTACTCTTTGAACCTTCTCTCGTGAAAGCATATTTACTTTACTAGCTGACCAGTAGACGCGATGTCTTTGAACTGTATTGTCATTTATGTAAACGATGATATACTCTACACAAGATTCTTCCTAACACATTTCAGTTCTCATTATTATGTTCGTTTTGGCCACGAACATATGTTTGGTTCTGTGAGAGTTCAAAGAATTACGCCCCACATAATTCCCCTAGAAGCGACCCAACTTCTCTCTCACATAGGTGATTTCTTATTACAAGTAACCCGTATTACTTGGCTCGATTTTCGACGCATAAGAATCATTAAAAGCTTATTACTTATCCTCCATATTTGCGAGCATCACTGTTGCATCATAGGAATGGACATGAGGTAATATCCCCCACAGTGATTTTATCAAGTCTTTATAGTTAGGTTGTCCATTTAAACCTAAATATTGGGATCTCCAATCAATTAGGTTGGGTTTCCTTTATATTGACTTATCCATTCAAGGGCTTAAGTCTCATTCATCTTGATGATTTTCAACTAACTTTCTATTTAATCATTTGATTAGCGAATGCGCAATGTTATCATTTTACTTTACGTAGTCAATGGTGATAACTCCTGTTGAGAGTAGTTGCCTTATGATATTATGTCTACGACGCATATGCCTAGACTTACCATTGTATATGTTACTCTGTACCCTTCCAATTGCTGATTGACTATCACAATATATGCAAATTGCTCGCACAGGTTTTGACCATCCTAAAATATCCTCCAAGAAGTTGCGCAACCATTCAGCCTCTTCACCACTTTTATCTAGAGCTATAAATTCAAATTCCATAGTGGATCTGGCTATCACTATTTGTTTAGAAGATTTCCAGAATATAACTGCACCTGTTATGTGAACATAAATCCACTTGTGGATTTTGAGTCTTTTATATCGATATCCAATTAGCATCATTATATCCTTCAATGGCTGCTTGATATTTAGTATAGTGCAATCCAAAATTATGAGTATATATCAAGTACCTCAGTACTCTTATTATTCCCTTCAAGTGATCAGTTCCTGAGTTACTCGTATATCTATTTAGTTTACTCACTGTGTAGGCTATGTCTGATTTTGTACAACTCATCAAATACATCAGAATTCCTATAATTCTCGAGTATTCTACTTGAAATACAATCTCACCTTTGTTCTTGTATAGATGTTGACTTGTATCTATCGATGTTCTAGTAACTTCAGTATCATCCTTACTGAACTTTTCTAGAATTTTGACCACATAATGAGACGATTTAGAACAAGCCCATCTGATGTTCTTAAAATTTTAATTCCAAGTATAACATTAGTTAATCCCATATCCTTCATGTCAAATATCGAATTTAACATATTTTTAGTAGATTTAATCATCTTATCATTGCTATCAACAATAAGCATGTCTTCAACGTAAAGACATAAGATGACATAACAATTTTCAATGTCTTTGATGTAGACACTAGAGGTGGGCGCGGGTCGGTTTGGTTCGATTTTTTTCGGTTCTAGAAATTCTCGGGTATTTAGTAAATGGAACTATCGGTTCCAAATATAATTTTGGAACCGTTCGGATTCGGTTCGGTTCCGTTCCGTTCGATTCCGTACTATAATTAAATTTTTTAACATTTAAAATAGTACTATATAAATACACTTGAAAGTAGATACTAATATTAATAACAAAAAGTATATATAAATATCGAGTTCAATCTTAACTTTTACAAATTAACGTAATCTAATTTAATAACATATAAATAATAAGTTGTCAAATACAAATACGAAAAAGTAAATATTTCTAATAAAATTTCGATAATTCATATCAATAATTCATTTATTTCAAACATTCAAGTCTACATAAAAATGAAATATAAATTAGAAGTAATAAAGATAAAATATTTTAAAGTATTGATAATACTTACCAAATATTTAATGTAATAATGAATTGCTTGACTTTCCATAATAACTATTAAGAGACTACACAAGAAAAAATTGAAAAAAACACAACTAACAAATATAAATAAACTCTAAATTGTTCAATTAATAAGATTTAATAAGAAAAAAATTATTAATTTATTTAGAAAAAATAAAAGAAATTGATTTATCCAATATAAAAAAAAAATTTGGTTCTTATTCGGTTTTTCGGTTCTGGGTCTAGAATCGAGAACCGAACCAAACCATTCGGTTCTCGATTCGGATACCCGTTCGGGTATTTCATTTTAAAAAATCCGCTCGATTCGATTCGATTCGATTCGGACATTTTTCCCAGCCCTAGTAGACACATTTGCCACACTCGTTAATTTTAAATTCATATTCCATCATGACATTATCAAATTTTTTATGCCATTTTGTTGATACTTGTTTCAATCCATATAATGACTTCATCAATTTATAAACTTTCTTTTCCTGCCATAGAGATGAAAACCCCTCGAGTTGTTCCATATAGATTTCTTCCTCTAAGTCTCAATTTAAAAATGCAGTCATAACATTCATTTAATGTACTTCAAGATTTCGTAGAGTAGCAATCGCAAGTATCATCCAAATAAATATTATTCTCGTTATTGGAGAATATGTATCAAAATAATCAAGGCCTTCCCATTATTTGTAACCTTTTATTATTAATCTGGCATTATACTTTTCAATAGTTCCATTTGCTTTCATTTTTCGTTTGAAAATCTATCTGTAGCCCAATGGTTTACTTCCTGGAGGAAGATCTACTAGCTCCCACGTATGATTTTACAAAATGGAATTTATTTCACTTTTAATGACCTATTTCCATTGAGGTCCTTCTGAGGAGTTCACAGCTTCTTTATAGCTTTGAGGTTCACTTCCAAGCATATAGGTCAGAAAATCTGGATCATAAGATTTTTCTATCCTTTTCCTCTTGGTACGCCTTGGTTCAACCTCAACCTCCTCTTCTAGTTCTTGGTCATGACTATTTTCAGTCATAATCTCATGTGTTCGTTTAGAAGAGCTTGCTTCTTCTTTGGACATGTATGGAAATACATGTTCAAAGAACGAAACATTTTTCAATTCCATTATTATGTTTTTGTGTATATATGAGATTTTAGATTCATACACAAGAAATTGATAAGCACTACTATTTTGTGCATATCCAATGAAGGAGCAATCTACAGTTTTCGGGCATATCTTTACCTTCTTTGGTGTTGGGACAGCCACTTTAGCAAGACACTCCAACACTCGTAAGTATTTATAGGAAGACTTTCTTCATTTCTATAAATCATAAGGGTTCTTTTCCATTTTCTTTCGGGGCACCTTATTTAAAAGGTAATTTGCTGACAACACACCTTCCCCCCACATGTTTTAAGGTAATCCAGAACTTATTAGCATTGCATTCATCATTTCTTTTAAAGTGCAATTTTTCCTTTCAGTAAAACCATTTTGTTGCGGTGAATAAGGTGCGGTAATTTTATATATGATTCCGTGTTGTGTACAGAATTCAGCAAACGGAGTTTCATACTCACCAACTTTATCACTTCTCAACATCTTAATTTTCTTGTTAAATTGATTTTCAATTTCATTCTTATAGAGAATAAATTTCTCTATCGCTTCATCCTTTTAGCAAATATACATAAAAGTATTTTGTGTTATCGTCGACAAAAGTAATGAATTACTTTTTGCCACCTCTTATTTGTACAAATTTTAAATCACATATATTACTGTGAATTAAATCAAGTGGTTCTGTATTCTATTCAATTGACTTAAAGGACGACCTTGTCAATTTTGCCTCAACACAAGTTTCGCACTTATATTTGGAATCAATATGAAATGCGGGTATGCAATTCAAGTTAGCTAATCTACGTAAAGTATCATAGTGTAATGTCTTAGTCTACCATGCCACACATTAGAAGACTCAATCAAGTAAGAAGAATAGTTTGTTTTATCCATTTTTGGCTTAACAACCATTACATTGAGTTTAAACATATCATCGGAAACATAATCTTTTCCGACAAACATTCCACTTTTTGATAAAATAACTTTGTCAGACTCAAATACATTACGGAACCATGCTTATTCAAAAGCGACCTGAACACTAGGTTCTTACGGATTTTCGGCACATACAGCACATTGTTAATAGTTAGTTTTTTTTCCCCGAAGTCATCTTCAGAACCACCTTGCCTTGTCCCTTGATTTCAGAAGTTGCTGAATTTCCCACGAACAACTTCTCTCCATTTTCAATTGCTTCAAAAACCATAAGCAGCTCTTTATCAGAACACACATTCCTTGTAGCACCGGTGTCAATCTACCATTCTTTTGGATTTGAACCCACCATGTTCACTCCAGAAATGACGGCTGCGAGATTCATCTCCGACACACCATGTGCAATGTAGTCAACTACATTTGCTTCTTTTTTCTTTTTTGGCAATCTGCACTCCGATTCATTTCACTTCAGAAATGACGGCTGCGAGATTCATCTCTGACACATCATGTGTAATGTAGTCAACTACATTTTTTTCTTTTTTCTTATTTGGTAATCTGTACTCCAAAGATTTGTGGCCTACTTTGTCACAGTTGAAGCACTTTCCTTGAAATTTCTTTTAGAAATGCCCATTTTCGGTCCCAGTTTGGTCTCTTTTCCACCGGATGGCCCAACCTTGATTTTGTAGTTCTTACTATTTTGATCATATTCCACAATATTGACTTTAGTGACACTAGGATTGAACAACTTCTTTTTAGAACTCTTGTTGTCTACTTCATTCGAAGTCTAGTTCTTCAACGTTCATTTCCTTTCGTTTGTGTTTCAAGTAATTCTTGAAATCTTTCCACGCGGGGGGCAATTTTTCAATAATTGTAGCCACTTGAAAATTTTCACTCAAAATCATCCATTCGGCATGAATTTCATGAAGAATCACTTGGAGTTCTTGCACTTGACTGATTACTGTTTTGGAGTCCACCATCTTATAATCTAATAATCTGTCGACAATGAACTTTTTAGCACCAGTATCCTCAGTTTTATATTTTCGATCCAAGACTCTCACAACTCCATAGCAGTTTTCATATTATTATACACGTTGTATAACGAGTCTGTTAGGCTATTCATAATATAGTTTCGGCACAGAAAATTCGAATGGTTTCAAGCATTAAGTGCACTGATCGCTTGAACATTTCCCTCACCCTCATTGAGTTATGGAGCACTTTTAGTCAAAAATTTCACAAGATTCAAGGTGGTCAAATAAAATAATATTTTCTGCTGTCACCTCTTGAAATTCAAGCCATTGAATTTCTTCGATTTTTCACCATGATTAATAGAAACAGTAGCCACGAGTTGGCTCACAACATGACTTGACACTTTAGCCACAGTTTGAGCAACAGTTTGAGTAGCCACAGCTTGGGACATATCCATATTGGTGGAATCGGTTGCCATTTCTGAAATGGAAAAACAAAACAAAATATATAAATTTCTGTTTTAATGTGTTCAATATAAGGAAAAAATTTTCCTTCAATCTGTTTTAAGGTTGTTGTAATATTTAAATGGATAAACTACTAGGCTAAAATAAAAACAAGGAAAATGATTTGTTAACTGCAGTAAAATAACAAAATAAGAAATATAAATTGCTACAAGAAAAAATTCTACACACAGTTTCCTTAAAACCGATTCGCTCCCTCACCGTTCGTACTTGAGGTATAGTTTGAGCGTCTGGTTCCCAGGATACAACGGTTAACCAGTAAAATCTGAACATAACATTTTTTACTCCGGGAATTGAGTTAGTGCTCGAACAATATCACCACCAGAAAATCGAAACAATGTTTGGAAGGAAAACAATATGCAAAACAGAAAGAAGCAGAATGCATAACTGGAGTTTCGACACTATGCAGAACATGAGGAAATTTTGCCTGTTTGAACTGGAGGAAAAAGGTTCTCTTATATAGACTTTTAACACTCAAAGTCTCCATAACCCACTTGTAATAACTAAGGGAGTTTCAGACGTTTTTGGAGTTTCAAAAACCCAAAAGTCAATTTTAGAAAAACAAAATAAATTCCAAAACGTAGGCTAGCCTGAGTGGCCAATTTTTAGTCAATCCGGTCTGACATTCGTGTGTGCAGGTTGCTCTCGCATACGAATTTAAGGTCTGAAACCCATTTCGATCCGTGATTTGCACCCCCTGCGCGCGCAAGTGGAGAGAGCCTCTATGCTACACATGATTACACCCTTCCAAAGTGCAATCCTATATAAAGTGGTTTTTGCTTTCCTCATTTTCCTATGTAGAGTATACTTTTAGTTTTCTTACCCACATAAACTCCTTTCACATGGCATATTTTGAGCACCAATTTCTTATTTACCCGAGCATCATTTTTTACAAGTAAATACATGATTTCGATGTACTCACGGAGGATAATACAAATCAACTTCCGTATTTCAAAATGAACAATCGGATCCCACTCAAATTTAGCTCCAAAGTCAGCCACCCAACCATTTTTCCAACATGAGAATCATGGAATCTCTCGATAGAACAATTTTCCTTGAAAGAAGTGACTATTTGAAGTGACATTTACTTGTATAAAGTTTGCTTCGTCCAAGAGTCCTATTATGAAGGGAAAGTACAATAGGTATAACACCCTAAATTTTTATAAAAATGTTATATTTGTGAATTTTAAAAGTTTTGAAGCTCTTTTAGTGATTTTGAAATTTGTACGGATAATTGAAGTAAAAGGAAACTATTATTTTCCCTTTTACTTGACAGAAATAATTAAATATTTATATAGCAGGATTTTCCATATCAATATTGGGCCATTGTGTAGATCAGGGGCAGATCCAGCATCGACGAGCCCCTGCGGTCGCACGTGCTGGATTCGCCGGGAGCTCTGATGCCGCTGGGTAAGATTGCAGAGCCGGAACTAGAAGGGAGAAAATATCGGAGAAGATAACCGTGAAGAAGAAGCACTGAAACGGGTTGTTGTTTTTTTTTATTTGGCCAGTTGGGTTGGGCACTTGGGCTGATTATTGTGTAAAAAAACTTGGCCCAATAATAGAGGAAATGATCCAATTCCAAACCCCAAAAGGCAAAATCGGCAAAGTGAACCCTTATTTCTCAATTCCTAATTCGTCATTTCCAATTAGAAGAAGAAGTTGCGATTGGGCGAAGACGAAGCGAATGCGTGCGACTCCGACTCCCATTAATCTGTAACAGAATTAAGGTTAGTTTATGTGTGTATTTGATATTGATTTTGGCATTTTGCTATGTAGATTTGATTATGTATTTTACATTTTTACTAATTGTATTAATTTACGGTAGCTATAAGCCTATAATAAATTGGTTGATGAAAAATGAGAAAGCTGTAATAAAGATTCAACTTTTATCTATATGAAAGATAAAATGAAAAGTTTCAATATTGTTTGATTGATTGGGTTTTGAGGTCCGTTTTTGCAAATTGATTCTTTTACCCTTTTTTTGTGAGCACTTGTTTTTATTCAATTGCTTATGCAAATAGATATGATAATTGATAATTACCAAATACCAATTAATATGTTGCTAAATGCTAAATACTTTACTGCCTTTTGGTCCTTTTTTAAATTGTGTTTGCATTTTGATTTCTTTTGCTATTTTTTTGGGTGCTTTCTATTCAAGAAGCTAGTCTCATGTCCTGTTCATGTAAAAGCTCCTTTATATTGAGAAAAAAAAAAAAAGAAGAATGGATTTGAGTGTTGTGTGAAATCAATGAGGTTTATGTCTTTTGTGTTATTACTTATTAGGTATTATATTACTTATTATTTATTAATAAGTGAATCAATGTTCAATTCATATGAAAAAAGAAATTAGGATGACAATTTGGTGGTCTCCATTGTTGACCTATGATTTAATATAACTCAACTTTTTTGATTATAACAAACAATACACTTTTGTTTCTAATAATTTTTTTTTTTTAGTTTTTCATGAATATTTCTTCTTAAGCATTCAAAGAGCCAAAACGTCGTCCATCGAAGAACAAGCAATCAAATGAGACTCAAAGAGAACAAGAACAATGTAACGGCTCGGGTCCCACTTAACGGGCTGTCCCGACCGTTAGATCGACATTTACTGTCCACACTGTACCAACATGGGTCTTTTCAGCATATTTTATCCTCACTCGCACGCTCCTCGAGAAAACTTCCCAGGGGGTCACCCATCATAGAATTGCTCCAAGCCAAACACGCTTAATTGTGGAGTTTCTAACTATGGATTTTCGGAAAAGAAGGTGCACCTTGTTGGTATGAGTAGTACTTATTAAATCTTTTAAACTTTTCTAATCTGGGTATTTCAATCACCCCCCATTAGACTTGCGACGTCCTCGTCGCGCTTGATCCATCTGAGAATCCGTTGCCATGCGTTGGGATTCTAGAGGTGGCTCCTACAGCTTCAAGATGTGGCTCCCGTCCTATGGCATAACACTTAGTTCTCGATTTTCGACTAGCAATCGAACACTGATACCATTTGTAACGGCTCGGGTCCCACTTAACTAGCTGTCCCGGCCGTTAAATCAATGACATATTGTCCCCACTGTACCACATGGGTATTTTCAGCATATTTTGTCCTCATTCGTACGCTCCCCGAGAAAACTTCTCAGGGGGTCACCCATCATAGAATTGTTCCTAGTTAAACACGCTTAACTGTTGAATTTCTAACTATGGACTTCCAAAAAAGAATGTGCACTTTGTTGGTATGAGTAGTACCTATTAAATCTTTTAAGCTTTTCTAATCTGGGTATTACAAACAAGAACTTTGAAGATTAACGTTTGGAAATAGTTTATTAGAATTTAAATGTAAATGTATTAACATTTCGATTATTAGTAAATGCATAAAGCTCAAATTATTTTTATAATTCATCACTTGCATAAAAATGATTTTCACTCATAGTATGAAATAGATTTTGAAAATGAAATTAAAAAAAAAAGGTCAACTTTCGGTTAATCGAAATTGTTGACTTTTGGTCAACCGAAATTGTTTTAAGAATTTAGGGCAACCGAAATTATTTTAAAAATTTAGGTCAACCAAAATTTCTATTTACAATGGTCTTATTTTTTCAACGGCTTAATTTCAATTTCGGTTAACCGAAAGAGCTCAGCCGAAATTGCCTGCAGCTTCCTATTTTGTTCTATAAATAGTCATCTCTTTTACATTCATTTTTCAACCAACAAACGAGAGATTTTTAAGAGCTTAGTTATTGAGATTACTTGTTGCTAAATTCTATTTCATTTATTACAACAAAGTTTCTTGATTGATTCAACTTATTTCATTCATCTTATCAAAAAATCTTTTTATCAAAGAACTTTTCATAAACTTCATCTATTTTTCATTCTTGATAAAAGTTTTTTTCCAACACTTTGATTTAAAGTGTAAATCTCTCTTCATATTTAACTTGTATTATTTGTTAAGTGAGATTATTGGTTTGAAAACATTGATACAAAAACTTAAACTACTTTATTATCAATTAATTCATCAAAGTTTTCTTCATAAACACTTGAACTTTATTGCTTGCTATTTATTGAAGCGTTATCCTAATTATCTAAATACTTGACTTAATTATATCATTTATTAAGAGAGTTCTTTCAATTGTAAAATTATCATTTATACTTTGACGATTTCGAGAGCCTTGTGAAAACTCAATTGTGTTAAGGATAAGTACTCATTGTTGTAAATCATATAAAGATAAGTGCTCCTTGTTGTAAGTCATTTAAGGATCGGTACTCTTTGTTTGTAAGTTACCATTACAGTGCATTTGACATTGTTCATGACAGAGAGTTTGGTAACGGGGACGTAGAACACATTGTGTATCGAACCCCATTAAATTGGTTTGTTATCTTTACATTATCACACTTTACTTTACATTACAATTTATATTGTGCAACATTCTTACTTGAATTAAGTTATCAACCTTGCATATTTAATTCTAGAATTATACTTTGCATTCACATCTTGTGTATCGAGACTAAGTGTCGAAAAAATTTCAAAAATCAATTCACCACCCTTTTGGTTAGTTATTATTGGGTTATCATCCATGGATCTTTTTACAAAAATTGAGAATGGGGCAATATTGCAACGTTTTCAAAATATGAGACTCCGTAGAATGCAGTTGTCTAAGTTTACAGTTATAGAGTAAGGTATTGTATATTTTTTTAAAAATTTCGGGTTTATTGAATTATATTTTCATACATATATAATTTTTACGTTTTAGTGTATTTACATATATATTGAATAATTTTTAATATTATTTAATCAAATTTTAATAAACGATCGGGCTATTACGATCGTTGATTGTCGACGGTCAATGGTCAAAGTCTCCGTCCTAGCTGAACTGAAATGCTGGATTCGTCCCTGGTGTAGACCGATAAAATTGTGGGTTTTGATATTTAGAAAAAGTTGTTTTGGAGAAAAGAGAACCATATTTTGGAGATTTAAAGAAAACCCTTATAATTAATGATTAAAGAGGATAATATTTGGTTTGGTGAATTAGTCATAGCCAATTAAGTTTGATTTGATAAAAATTTGAATGTTATTATCATCGTGGATTATGTTGTTCATGTGCTATGAAAAAAATAATCTCGGATTTTGATATACTACGATAACATAGTTTCTAATTAGTTCACTAGTCATCTGTTGTAATGGATCACAATAGTTAATCTTCATTTGATTAGATCACACTCTATGATGTTATCTTGATTTGTGAAACATCTTTAACACTTGGAGAAATTTCCAAAATATGAAAACAGAAAAATTTAGGAAATGGTGTTTGATTCTTCAAAATGATGAACATACCCAAACCGATGTTGTGGTGACCGTCCTCCATTGAGGGGGTGTTTGATATATATTATTGTGGAAATAATGTATTTTAAATAGTGATATGATGGAAAATATGTGGTTAAAAAGTAAGAAAAAATTATTAATATGATGAAAAATATTATTTTATTGAAAAATGTGTGGTTGAAAATAAGTTTTGAAAGAATGTATTTTAAAAGAATGTGTATCAAATATGGGCTGATTTTTTTGAAATAGTTATTGAAATGGAGATGTAATTAATGCATGTGAATGTGTGCTCTTGTTTATATTTTAGTTACAAAAGGTAGTAATTATAGTAAATCGTCTTTATTATGATATTTTATGTATTATACAGTATTTTAAATATACTAGTAGTAAGCACATGTATTGCACGTTTTATGTATATAATGAATGATATGGGTAATATTTTTGAAGTATTGATATAGTTTTTGAAAGTAGAGGTAATTGATGTTGTTAAAGAAAAAATTAAAATTGTTGAAAATAATATATATGAATAATTTTTTTATTATAAAATTATATATATAATGTGAAAATGTTGAATAAACTAAAATTTAATATTACAATAACTCTTCTTTGTACACTATTTTTTGTCAAGTCTCACGACTTTTCTTCTTTTTATTTTGCTTTTATCAAGATTTTTGTTATTTGCATTGAAATTCCACGAGAAAGTTCGACATATATGTCCACGAGAGAATACATGTTCAGGAAAGTATATTCTAGTAGGCACCGTTTGTCCTTGAACCTTGTTAACGGTCATTACAAAGTATAGCCCGTTTGATGCACATTAAAATGAGAAAATGCATTTTTTGGAAGTGATGTGATGAGAAATATGTGGTTGAAAAAGAAAGAAAAATTATTGATATAATGAAAAATATTATTTTATTGAAGAATGTGTGGTTGAAATGAGTAGAAGAATGACAATGAAAAAAATAATTTGACTCAAACAGGGTTGAATATTATTTCCTCTTGAATTTTTATTTTTATTTCATATATTATAAACTCAATTTATTATTTGTTTTAATTTTACTTTTGTAGCAAGAAAAAATATTGTAAGATTCACCAATTTTAAAATATGTATATTACTTATCCCCCATTTGGCCCCCATCATCAAAAAAAATTATTTTTTTCTCTTTTATTTTCAACCTTACAATCTTCCATAAAAACATGTTACGCTTAAATCGAAAACATTTCATTCCTTTTCAATCACACATTCTCCAAAAAAAAATTAATCCAAAAATTATAGTTTTAAAATGAATAATTCTACTTTTACATGCTTTTAACCCTAAAGAAAAATGCTAAGTGTACATAAGAGTGTACATAACCCTCACATGGGATGTGGTCCACAAAAATGTGGGCTCCACCCCATATGAGGGTTATGAACACCCCTCTGTACAATAATTAGGTACACAAAGCGAAGTTCAGCACTAAATTCTCTCTCTCTCTCTCTCTCTCTCTCTTAAAATAATGGTATTTTTCAGTAATGCATTACGCAGTTAGTTCATATAATATGAATTTCAATAATTACAACATTTTTTTGTTTTATTATTTTCAACATAAAATACGGGAAGAAAAAAATTTAAAAATATATTTTCATCGATTCATTAGTCAACCTCAAATTCTAATAATAATGGAAGGATGAATTGGAAATTATACAAAATTAACGAGGATATTATTGTTTTTCAAAAGTTTCTTCTCAATCCCCACTTTTTAAATATTGCAGAAGATAGATAAACCAATTTGTAGTATATATGAAGAAATGTTATTTTTAAATGAAAAAGAACTTTTGTATCAGAATTGATCTTCTAGCCCAACATAAGAAACTGAATATATACTGGTGGTGAAGGCCCATTTTCATTACATAAAATAAAGGGAAGATTACATATTCAAGAGAATAAGTTTAGCCTATTTCAAAAATAAGAAAACAAGTTTGAAATTTTCAAAATCAGATTTTTATTAAACATTTTTAAATTTTTATTTATGAAATAAAATAATTTATTATTAAATATTTAATTCTAATATAATATAATTAACACATCCCATCTTCACCACCCCTACCACTCCGACGACCGTTCCGATCTCCTATCTACTCCGGCGAACTTTCCGACGACCGTTCCGGTAACCTTCCGGCGACTGTTCGGCAAACTTTTCCGGTGACTTCCCGACAACTGTTCCGGCGGCCGTTCCGACAACTGCTCTGATTCTGATGACTCGGGTCACAAGTCATAGCTCAACTCACAACTCAAGTCACAGTTCAATTCCCAAGTCACAACTATGGTCACAACTCAGGTCACAAGTCACAACTCAGGTCACAAGTCACAATTCAAGTCAAAACTTAGGATTTTGTTCGTAATCACAGGTTATTTTCAAATGATCACAACATAGGTTACAAAATATTTTTGTACATAGCTCAGATTAATATTTAGTCACAAATTGTCGAGTTTTAATGTCACAATTAATCCATTATACGGTCCTAGTTGGTCATGAAACACAACACAGATTCAAACAACTGTCGCCCGCACAACCACAACCACCGAACCATCGCCTGCATCGCAACAAAAAAGCCTGCACCACACACTAACCACAATCACCAATGTCGCCAACACAGCCAGCAACGTCGCCACAAATCAACACCACCGCCAACAACGAACAAAAATCACCCAAATCTGGCGTGGCCGCCATCTTCAGGCCCAAAATCATCTCAACACCATGGCAGTACAACCACTGCACCGCAACCCACCACGACACCGCAACCCACCATCAACTCCAATCAACCACACACCACCTCCATCTGCAACTCCAACCAATCACCCACGGAAACCACCCAACCACCGTACGAAAAATCCCCAAACCACCGCACCACAACCCAAAGAAGGAGATGCGGAAGCGGGAAAAAATAGAAAAATGATCACCGTGAAGAGACGAGCACATTCAACGCAAGGCACAGAACATTACAATCTTCGCTATTTCATGCGTGCGAAGCCCGATTGACGCTAGCTGTGCGGCGAAAATTTTCTTCCACAGCGGTGTCGTTGACACTCAGCAGCCCTCGACAGCGACGGTGGAGAGGACGCCATCGCTTCTCGCAGCGGCGAGCTAAACTATAGTCTCTGGTGACGGCGGATGTACGATAGAGGACGACGACTGGTGAGAGATGGAGATGGTAGAGAGAGAGAGATGGAGGAATTAGATCTGATCTGATTTTATTTTTTAATATAATTATTAATATTAAAATTTTTAATTATAATTTGATTTTGAAAATATTAAACTTCCAATCTGATTTTAGAAGTTTTAATACTTAAAGTATGGTTTTGTGTAATTACCACTAAAATAAAAGGGTGGTGTTTGCCAATAATTCCTTTTTCTTCTATTAAAACTCATGGCATGTTTTATTCTAATCCGATTAAATTCAAATGCCTATACTGAGTTGGCCAAATATATGTACCAAAAAGGATTCGGAATCTGATGATTTTGAAGATAAAAAAAAAAAAGAAAAAACACAATTATAAAACTAGAATAAAATCCTAATTGTTGTTAAGTGGCATATGGACACACGTGTGTTATTTCGTACACCACAAAAGATATTCATATCTTCACAAAAAAAAAAAAAAAAAAAACAGCACAAGTCAAAAACAAATCCATGGTTCCGTGTCAGGTCAAGTTTGATATTACCCTAAAATTTAGTTAATTTTTGTCACATGCGATTCTTTTAATTGAAATACAATATTGTTTTGCATGGGATACGATCCTGTTTGGTTTATCTAAAAAATATTTTTATTTTTATTTTTTTATCTTATGATTCTAAAAAAGAATCCCCAAAAGTAATTTTTTTATTGGATTGGGATGAATGAAAAAATATTCAAGTGTCCCATATTGAATCTGGAATTTTGATTTTTAATAAGGAAATGAAAGCAATTAATTTTAACCACACATTTTATGAGAACCTACAATTATTATCCATTTTTCAACAATACATGTCATCAATTTTTATCAAATATACTAAAAATCTAAGAAAATTACTTTATTTATCATTTTGTAATTTTTTAGACGTGAAGAATTGTTTCGTATGCAACCCTTTTCATTAAATGTCTGTTTGATTGCAAGAATGGAATTTGGATGGAAAGAAAAAGAATTTGAGGGAATTGAATTGCTCAGAACTTGTTTTTATTGAAAATTGTTAATTAATTGTGTTTAATTGGTATAATTTTTCACCTGGAAAATATTGAAATTTTGGATTTTTGATGTTCGTTTGGCTTTATTTTTCATGAAAATTGTCCATTAAAGAGATATAATTTGTTACAATTGGAGATAAAATTTGTTTCCATTACCAAAAAATAAAATAAAAAGGGAAAAGTTGCCTAGAAAAAACTTTTTCCACAAACTCAAAAACCAAGAAAAATGACCAAAAAGGGAGTTGTGTGAAAAACCATTTGCCAAGACAATTTTGCCTATTAAACAAGCAAAAATGTGGAAAATGAAAAATCAATTCATAGTTCCATGGAGAAGAAATACTATCAAACACGGTCCAAGTGTCTAGGCCCTCTACGTGGAAAATTTATGTTGCATTCCAAGTCATGAATTCAGCCCTTCTCCGAGGTGCGTGATTCGAGTTACTTAGATGATTCAAGTCAATCCTTGGAGGCTCTTGAGATGTAGAATATAACATGGACTTGGGCTTGAATTTTTTTGTTGCTAGATCGATCTTAATGACATTGAAGTGACATAAAAGCCAAACTAACGACGCATGTATTGTATTTATGAAACAATATTAGCACATTTGATTAATAACTAAATAAATAATGATGCCTTTAACCACATTCTTCCACGCCAATCTCCAAAAAGTTCAAAAAATGTCAGTATATATTAGCCGAAAGCACACAAGTCAAAAGTAGCACAACAAAGCTAATTCCTCCATTAACATTTTTCTTTTCTGTTGGTAATTGGGCATACCATCCTCTGTGGATTCTGAAGAATGTTCGTATAAAGCTTCAACGAAAGTTTCTTGTGTTTGTTGTTGCCAGACACACATCACTTGTATACTCGTAGTAAGAATTTCATTTTTGCAATATTATTAAAATACTCACTGTGTACTTGTACTATCATAGTATCATAAGAAATGGAGGACGTTACTGTCCACGTATTGATCATGAGATGGACAAACATCTAAGTCGAAAACGATTTATAGTTCAATTCAAGTTAAACATTAATTTTAATTATGCATTTGTAATTACTATTCATTATTATTAACACACATTACACCTCTTCTAACAGGGTTTCAAAACTCTCTACGTGGCAGTTACCCGACAAGCGAACTTGGGCTCGCACTCAACGCCATTCTGCGCAATAGGCAGTTAGGCAGAATTCTCGTGAAGAGGCCGACCCTTTATGGTGAGTCAAACCCGTTAGTTGGAGTCGGCTCCATAGGGTGACCAGAACCCTCATGGACGAGGTGAGGTTGTAAGGGGCTCGACAGGAGATCTTCTATGCAATTGATATGCCAATTAACTGCTGTTGCCATCCTATTCAGCCAAACAGGTCAAGTCTATGTACTAAGTCTTTTGGACAACAAAATGATATTAGCATTAAATGCTTATAATTGAGTGATATCTTTGACAGGATGCCTCAGTCGCATGAATAAGGCCACATATGCTTTCATTCTATAGTCAGTATCCTTCATTTTCTATTATAAAAGCTAACATAATGTGGCATTCTAAAGGTAATACAAGTTTATAATTTTAAACTATAATTTTGTTAAAGCACGACTAAAGTACATTACACCCAAATACTTTTGACTTCAATTGATTTGATCGTCAGAGTACTAGTAACCAACTTCACCACCACTGAAGGAAGCCACGTGTAGTTGATGGTTTGTCCTAATGTGCAGACGTGAAACCTTGAGATCTATTAACCACGTTGGATACAAAAATCGAGGTCAACAACACATTCAAATATATGTTTCATCACAAATGTAAATTGCATTTCAAATTAATATATATGCCAAGATAAAAAAAATATATATATATTGAAAAAGGACATTAAAACCCTTAGGGCCTGTTTGATTGTAAGAGTGAAATTTGGGAGGAAATAAAATGAATTTCAGGGAATTGAATTGCTTAGAACTTGTTCTCGAGAGAATTGTCAATTAGTTGTGTTTGACTGGTATAATTTTTCACCTGAAAAATATTGAAAATTTGGATCTTTTGGTATTCGTTTGGTTTTATTTTTCATGAAAATTGTCCATTAAAAGGATATAATTTGTTACAATTTCACTAAAAATTTGTTTTCATTGCAAAAAAAAAAAAAAAAAAGAAAAACCGAAAAACCATTTTCCCACCTAAGTGGTGAGAAAATGAATTCAAGGAAATCCAAGAATTTGTGATCGCGTGGGAGGAAGTGGGAATTCCAATTACGAAGAAAAAATCCAATCAAACAATCAAAAAGTGGAAAAAATGGAAAACATCCCTGGAATTGTCACCCTATAAAACAAGGCCCTACAGTAACTATATACGTTGACTTATAAATAATGTGAAGTGTTTAAATAATAAAGCTCGAGATGAAATAATATTATTGGATTATCATTAGTATTTTTGTTTCAATTGGATATCGTAAATAGTCTAATAATTTTGACTTAGCACTTGTTTGAGCTCCATTTTAAAGGAAAAATGCATTTTGAAATAATGATTTTTGGAGAATGTATAATTAAAAAAATGAGAGAGAGCTGTCGATTTACGTATACTATTATTTTATTGAAAAATGTGTAATTGAATAAATTTCGAAAAAAATGAATTTTTGTAAGAATGAGACCCAAACAAGGGTTAATATATAGCCTATATTTGGTTCCTAGTTTTCAAGAATTTATTTTTTCAAAATTCATTTTCAATCAAACATTTTTCAATAAAATAATTTTATACATAAATCGAAAACTTTTCTGTAATTTTTAATCATATATTTTTCAAAAATCCTATTCAAAAATACATTTTTCCGAGACTCAAACATTAAGCCTATAATGTTTTGTCTTTCACATTTTACTTCTTTTATTTTGGATTCACTAACTCTTAAATAAATCCTTTATTCTACTTATTTTTCTATTTAGAGAAGTACATACTCATATAGTCTAATCATAATTAACTTAATGTAGCAACGGCAAACTTGTCAGTTGTCATCGTTAATCATCATTTAAAATCATTGGAGAAAGATTTCAAAGTACTAATTATGTAAGAAAATATAAGGGGTATTTTTTTACAATTACTTTAATCATGGCACGATTGAAGCACTAAATGTCCCTTCCGGCGGACGCAACCCCACTTCCAAACCTACTCATTATCCAGTGAAAATTCTAGCTATTTTCGATAATATTTTCAAGATTAAATAGAAAAATAAGAAATAAAAATATTTATTTAGGTCCAGTGGCCTGTCAAAAAATCACTGTTCTAAAATGCATAATGGGTGACAATAGGTTTCGATCGAGTGTCAAACCTTACAAAAATATGCGTGATTATACGAAGCATACGAGTAATTATACATTTTAAAATTTTTAATATTATTTTTAATATTCTAAAATATTAAATAAATAAAATAATGCAACTTTTAAATTTTATACATATTCTTCAAAAATTTCAAAAATATTGCTCAAAATCATAAATGTTACAATTACTTGAACTTTATATATATTCTTCAAAATTTTAACAAAAACATAATGCTCAAAATCATAAATACTACAATTACTTAGTAATCAATTCTTACAATTAGATTAAACACGAATATCTACTTAAAAAATCCTAAATATTATCTAACTCTTTAACGAATTCAAATTCAAACTCCTCTTCATCTAAGTCATTTTTCGTGTCATCCGATGTAAAATCATCTTCATCGGATTTCTTTATTTCAAATCGATAATTTCTATTATCTCTTATAAACGATAGGATATCATTATTAATATTCTCATCATCCTCATTATCACAACTATCAACAATTCAAGATTGTTTGTTGCTAGCCTCACTTGCTAGTATAACTAGAGAAAGATCGAAGAAGGATGAGGCTCAAGTTCGGCGTAGATAGTTTGCAACCCTACGAAAAATGTGTGTTGATTTTTGATTTTTTTAAAAGTCAAAAAGCCTACATGAGTTTGAGTGATTTGGGTTAATTTGATATTTGTTGGGCTTAATTTGCATTTTTTTTAAGTTATAAAAATGGATTGAACTTTATTATGCTAATTTTGATATAAATTTTAACATATATGAGTGTGCATTTTGACGTTTAAAGATGCATATACGATCAACCAAATAACTAAATGGGTTGATCGTATTATCATGCGCATACCTCATAAGCGAGACGTTTCGAAAACACATCCAACATATGCGCGTTGGACACTACAGAAAATACTAGATAGGTCAAATTCCATTTACTATCTGTGGCAACAAATTTAGACCCCACATGCAATTATGTCACTAGACTTGCCACACTGAACTCCAATTTCACAAAATAGGGTCACTTAGTGCAAAAAAAGGATGAACCGCATTCTTGGCGGCCCCCACCTGTCCTACCCTGGACCTTGGTGAAAGAGGTAAATCGCAGATTATGCCTCCAAGGGTATAAGGTAGAAGACTATTTGTACAGTTACACTTACCTAATGGTCAAATCCATATTTTAGGATTCGAACCCTTGACGCGGCAGTATCAAGTAAAGTTCGAGTTTTTTCACCTTCCCCTTTTACCATTTGGAGATATGCTCTGGGGGCCACTTAGTGCAACATTAAAGAACACAATACAACTTGCTAATGTGGCATTATGCCTTCCACATGAATTTAATCATGACGTCATCACCGACTAAAAAAGCTACAATACCTAATGGCTAATACTATACTCTATAGGCCCTTTGTTATCGATAGCTTAATCTAATTTTAAGTTAGTGATGATATGGTGATCAAGTCCACAAGACGTTGACATAAATCTCAGTAAGTCCCAATTCTAACAAAATGATCTAATTGTTGTTAGATTGAAGTGCAGTAATGCAATTTCTGTCGATTGTAGTTGGGGTCAAAGTTTGATGACTGATTGTACCCTCGTTTTATACATCTAAACGGAATTGAGTCAATTCATTCTAAATAAATTAGACATGATCTCGTTTTACGCTTCGATACTATACACATTAGTCTTATCTTTTGTTTTGTGTTGGGACAAAGAAACAAAGTGAAGAATTTTGTTGTCGAGGACTTTTGTATGTTAATTCTTGGCATTTTTTTGAATAACCATATGCTATTTACATTTGCATGTCCATTTCCTTTGAGACAGAAAATGGTGATTCTATTGCTGGAGAAAATAAAATTGACCAATTAAATAATGTTTTCTGGATGTATCTTGTCCATGACTATGATTTTAGAAAAAAAAAAGTGCAGGTACAGGATTCTTGGTCAGAAAAAAATACGTCAGCACCCTATTCGCCTGTTTGTCTTTTTCTTTTTTTCTTCCAATGAAACATGCCAAGTGTATTTTTAGTTGATTTGTTGTACATTTTTTCTATACTCATAGACTGGTTCATGATTTTAATTTCCTGTTGGCTAGTAATCAAAGTTTAGTTTTATCTTGTTTCTCTATATGTTTTCACGGACAAATAAACTTATATCTCGGTGTATTTTATTTTATTAAAAAAGGAAAATAAATATCAAGCAGAAACAATACAATACTTATTACACTTTTGTCGAGTTAATTAACTCAATCATCACTAAACTTTGATTAAAGTTTCAACCGGGAATCATTGAACTTTGGAATTTGTAATCCCATCCATCACCGACATTTCCACGTCAATAGCAACTATATTACTAGGCATCACCACTTACAAAAACGTGCCACGTAAATTATTCTGTTAGCCATATCAGCAGTTTGTCAATTTTTCTAACAACCGCTCAATTGATGATGAATGGGATTGCAAATTCCAAAGTTCAGTAATTAATGACGTAATTTTTAAAGTACAGTGACCCAATAGAAACTTTAAGCAATGTTCAGTGATGATTGAGATAATTAACCTGCATTTGTCATGCTTTAAAGAATCATACCTTTGCACACGTTGAAGACAACAATAAATGTGTGTCATGTTTAATAGTTTAAATTTTCAGATGAGACGGTGAACACAAAACAATTCAACGATTCTAAGAGACTTTCAAATCCATATGTAATAATTTTAAACGTCAAAATGTCTGGATGGAACAACCCAACTCCGCCTTAAACGTTGTATAATGTTTGTTGTTGGATTGAAGCTCCAAAGAAACATCAAGAAATGATATGAATTTTGACGACAACAATGATCTCTCTTGGTGGAAGTCAATCCATGTTCCATAGAGTCAAAGCAAAAATGATAACATTTAAAACACAATCAATAGTTGACAACAAGAATGAATTTAATGATGAGAATGGTAATGGTGGTTTGAATGCTTATTATGTTAGCCTGCAGTGGCATGCGCATATAGCAGGCCTTTAATTATGATTCTTCAACGCATGAAAGATTGAGAGCTGAATGAAGAATTCAAGCATTCTTAAAATAAACCGTATAAGAAATATAGAATAGAGGCTTCGGCGGGAAAAAAAGAGGCACTAAACACGGCACCAAAAGTAAAAGCAACCACCCCACTCTATATATACAAACAGACAAATATATTTCTAGTATTGAACATAGGAGCAACACAAAAGTGAAAAGGTGAAATATACAGAGAAAATCTCTCTTCTTGAATGCAGTTTGTCTTTGTTATCAATAAAGTAAGAACGAACGAGGGAGCCCTTTTTCAAGGAGACTAGTATTTTCTTGGATTCATCTGGATCTATGTTCTTCTTCTTCTTCTGATCAGGTAATTCTGTTATGATCTGTAATGTAATTTCGTCCATTTGAGTTATGAAACTTCTGGATATTCTTTCTTCAAAATTACTCTTTATCTTTTTTTCTTGATGGAAACTAAATATATAATTTGTTTTTGTGTAGATACGTGTAGAATTTTATTTAATGGTACGAATTTGCGGTGTGTACATAATAATATGATTCATAGATGAAGGATTAAAGTTGAGCCAAAAGGGCTGCGTGGAATGCAACTTTGATAAATAAAGAAAAAAAGGTGAAAAAGTATTAGATACATACTGTGCAAGTAACTGATATATTGGTGTGTTAGGTAGATGAATACAACACGCTTCCAAAAAGAGCCGTTTACTTGAAGAATTTCTAATCGCATAGTTGTTGAGTAATTCCAAAAGAAATTGTTTCTTCAAGAATGGATTTTCAGAAAAATGCTTCTAAGCTCACATTAATCGACGATGTGCGGATATAACGGCCGAAACATCTGAAGAAATTGTCTAACTTTTGGGCTTATTGCTAAACATTTAACATTGTGTTTGCATAGGTGAAGAGGAATTAGGAACTTGAATACCAATTGTTCTGTGCTCCATAAAAAAAAAATCGGTCATGCCGAATACAGAAGCAGCAATGGGGAGCACAACCAACAGCACCAAGACTATGTATGCCAGGATCATAAATGGTTCTTGGTTTGATCAATTTCGCAATGGCTCGAATCCTTGGATGGCTAGATATGCCTACAGCTTGATGTTTCTCATTACAAATTTTCTTGCGTGGGCTGTTCGCGATTATGGACATAGTGCCTTGACAGAAATGAAAGGTAAGACTTTTTCATGTTCAAAAATTTTGTATATATTTGTCTTAAAACAGCTTAAATGAAAGACACATACTTCGTATGTAAATTTTGCACCATATACTGCGATGACTGTATGATCCAGCTACAGAACATGAAGCATTCTTAACGTGTTGTGTGTGCAGGACTAAATGGAAGCAAATGGGTCAAAGACTGCTTGGGTGCAGAAGGAGTTCTGAGAGTTAGCTTGGGATGCTTTGTATCCTTATAATACCATACAACAATACAACATATTTTTTCTTGACAATAATAGGCAAAAGCCAGAGTTTTTCATGTAAAGTTATGTGAGAACTGTGGAGATCCAAAATATTTGAATTCTCTACAAGAAAAGGTTTTTAAATTATATTTACTTGGTTAAACTTCTGTTGAAGAAATTACACTAACATAGGAAAGGTTTGTTCCTTGCTCCATTTCCTCAGTCAGAAATAGCGGGGCGGGAAAGTTTCGCTTTCTATTAATCCTAGTCTACATGGGAAATTCAATACATGCAATACAAAAATTTGGACTTCAACTCAAACTTGAAACACTCCTAAACAAGATGCCAAATGAAGATATAGGCAGTTACACTTTCTTTCTCTTTTTCCTTTCTAAATAACAAGGTTCACCTTTCTAAATAACAAGGTTCACCAAACATTCAAAAGACGTGATCTTTCATGTTTATGAGGTAAATTGAAGTAAGCCTTGACATTATATACACAGACATTCTATTTTGCAATGTTTCTTTCAACAGTTGGCACTTCAAAGCTAGATGATCGTAGAGAATGTTGGCACTCTGGGTGGTGGTCTGCCAAGATTGTGATGAAGGTCGCACTGATCATATTATCATTTCTTCTTCCTCCAGAGTTCATTTCACTATATGGTTTGTTTACATCTACTAACAGCTCAATTTTAATTTTTGTTGTAGCAAATTTAGTTTTGAATTGTAAATCATGAGCCTAATGCATTATAATCTGGCAGGGCAGCTTGCGCATTTTGGTGCCGGGTATGACTAATTCTTCTGATATCTATTCATCCACAATCGAGAATTGAATTATTTTTCTCTGTATTTTTTGTTACTTTTAACACTTTTCTGTACGTTTTTCTTCAAAAAATAAAAAGTTGGCTTAATCTTCTGTAATTTGAATATGTCGTCTTTTAAATTTATTTTATTTTTGTAACTCTTTGGCAGGGTATTTTTAGTAATTCAACTAATAAGCATCATCAGTTTCATTACATGGTTGAATGATTGTTGCCAGTCCGAGAAATATGCTGACAGATGGTACGTGCCTCACTCGAAGAATTCATTAACAATCTCTTCTGCTTATCGGAGCCACAAAATACAATGAAAGATTGTGTAAAACACATTAAATTATCATTAATCTGTGTTTTGTTGCTTTTAATACAAATATGATTAGAATGAATACTGCATTTATGCGGAAATATTTCCTATAGATAGGAGCCCCCTAGCTTGTTATGTGGATTCGTCCCAGGCCTCGAGATAGAAATTGACTAACTTGTGATGAGGCTTTGGGATCAGACTCTCACTAGTTGGATTTTGGTTTGAGTACTTCATAATCTTTTGTATAATCCCTTACTATGTACTTTATGGGGAGTTCGGAATTTAGTACATGGTACTCTTTTGTTTTCTCGCCTACTGTTACTGAAGTTCTTCTACCCGTGGACATAAATCAAGTGCTGAACCATGTGAATGCCTAGTGTTTATTCTCTATTGCTTACTCAATCTCAGGACTTCTATACAACAATAAATTACCCTCGTGATTGTACAATGATGTCGAGTTGTGTCATTCTTCTGTCATTTTTTTCCCCATCACTCAGTGATTAATGGTGAGATTATGGTGCAGCCACATTCATGTGATGCTACTTGCAACAGCAGCTTATGTTGTATGCATACTTGGGATAATTCTTATGTACATTTGGTACACGCCGCAGCCCTCTTGCCTTCTCAACATTTTTTTCATCTCTTGGACTATAGTACTTCTCCAACTCATGACCAGTGTATCTCTTCACCCAAAAGTAAGTTAATTTTGTGCTCTCTCTGTCAGTTCATTTTTGCTCAATATTTTAATACCTAAAACTATTACATACTTTCAAAACAGGTGAACGCTGGCTTTGTGACTCCAGGATTTATGGGGCTTTATCTGGTGTTCCTCTGCTGGTCTGCCATCAGAAGGTATGCTTTATAATTTGTGATCTTTTAATGCCTTCAATTAATAGTATGCTTCTCAGTCTCAAACTCACTGTGGTACACTATTGAAACGAAAGTGTGTTAGTAAATCAGTTTCAACTCCTGTATCTAAAAAATATAGTTTCAAACACCATGTACAAATATGAGTACACAGTCTCGTATACATGTAATCCCATATCCAAAGAAATGCAAAGCTATTTCTATATGGTTCTTCCAAAGAGAGGACAATTCACATTTCTTGTCGGATTCATGAGGATAGGAGTAAGGCCTTTTTATGCAAAATGAACAATATTAAAAGAAGGTAGTGCAATAAAATTCTGTTACAGCCATATTTCCTTGCTAATGGTGGTGTCCTCATTTCCCTCTTTTCTCGGACTCTGTCTTACTTTTGTGTTTGCAGTGAACCACCTGAAGGGAAATGCATTCAAAGAGCAGGAACTGCAGCAAAAAGAGACTGGCTAACCATCATAGTAATTCTCAGACATTATTTCTCCAAACAAATACACGATAAAAAATTACAGAAATTCTTTTATTTTCTATTTAATTCAATAGTTGGAGACATAACAAAGAGATTATTGCAAAATCAGTCTAGTCTACAAATATTTTCACTTGCTCCATAACTAATGCAATTTTGTTTGATCTTGTTAGAGTTTTGTTGTTGCGGTTCTTGCAATGGTTATTGCGACATTTTCAACTGGCATCGATTCTCAATGCTTTCAGGTTTTACCAGTGCTACATTCTTTTTGCATTCAATTTTACCGGGTCGTTTTCAAAATTTTCACATGACAACACACTTTGCAGTTCAGGAAGAAGGAGATACAGGAAGATGATGATGTTCCTTATGGTTATGGATTCTTTCATTTTGTTTTTGCCACTGGAGCCATGTACTTTGCAATGCTCTTAATTGGTTGGAATACTCATCATACTATGAAAAAGTAATTATTTTTGCAATGCCATTCTTGTTTCACTTTAAATAGCAAAAATCTCTCCAAAAAGACAATCATTTTTAATTATATGCAATGCATGTCGACTCAACGCAGGTGGACAATTGACGTTGGCTGGACCAGTACTTGGGTGAAGATAGTGAATGAGTGGCTAGCAGCCTGCATTTACAGTAAGTAGTTAAAACTTTCTTCCCATCCCAGCTTGTTTATATTATGAACAAACTCATAGGGCCTTGTTTGGCCCTCACCTCACTTCCAACCACTGTTCTATAAACAAAGACTTCTGATAATGCAGTATGGATGCTAGTGGCTCCAATCATTTGGAAAAGCAGGCAAGCAGCTGAAGCTGAATTAGCAACACCTTAACTGTTAAGCTCAATGAATTGTTTTTCTAGCATTTGCTCCATACAAATTCGGTGGCTCGCTCTTGCTCCGGCAATGAAAATATCCTATTGGATTTGGACTCGAGATCGAACACGACTAGCCAGCATTTTGTAGTGCTTATAATTTGAAGGAAAAAAGAAAAGAAAATCAGAAAGTCTTGATGCATGTGAATAATGCAGTCAAGATATGGCAGTGCATTCTTTTAATAGTAGAAGCTCTTAACTTTCTTAAAATATATGATTCATATGAGAAAAGAAAGTGAGTTTTTGAAAATTATCTGGCTCGCTCAACTTACTCATATAAGCATAAATGACATTTTTTTTTTGTAATACCCAAAAAATACATGCAATATATTATGAGGCATAAAAGCAAGTTTTGAGATTTTAGGGTAAGTTAACAACTTTACCATTTTTAGGGACCTTGCGTTAATATTCCTAATAATTGGATATATACGAGTTTTACTTTTACTCGAAATTACATTTTAATATTATTTTGCATATCTATTAAATTATTATCGAATTATCTAATATAAAAGTATATAGATAAACTTTGAAATTTGCACATATCCAAACTAAAATCTTATCATTTATATAGTTAGAATTTTTTAAATTCAAATTTCATGATAAGTTTATTTGTTGAAAGATCCATCTAAATTTGAATTAAGAGTACTATAAGAATTCTAATTAGGTAACTATTCTTATCAAATCACACCTACAAAATACCTTGTTATTGCACTTTAATTCACGCAAATTTAGAAAGAAAAAGATCAGAGAAAGAGAGAAAAAGAAGGGGGAGAGAAAAGATAAGGAAGAGAGACGTGAGGAAGAGGGGAAAAAAAGGAAAGGAGAGAGAAGAAAGAAAAGGAAAAGAAAATAAAAGAGAGTTTTTTTAGCGTGTTCGAGATCTGTTCGCAAGAATTTTTAGTTTTAAGTAACTCAAGTATACAAGCAATTTAACGAAAAAAGGTATGGATTTCTATATGTGACAATTAGTTTTGTGTTTTCACTTTTTAATGTTTTGAGTTAAGTAATTTATGTGCTATTATGTGATCCAATTTAAAGAGTGATTTTGTGAATAATACCATGAGGTATTATTATGTAGATCTACACGAAAATCAACCATAAGGCTAATTATCCTAAGTGGAGATTGAGAATGGGTATGAACTAAGGGTCCGTTTGATTGCAAAGTTGGAAAATGGGTGGAAAGAAAATGTTTTACAGGGAATTGATTTTCCTAGAAAATGTTTTACTGGGAATGGTAATTAATTGTGTTTGATTGGTAAAATTTTCTATGGAAAATGTAGAAAGTTTTGTGTCTTTTTGACTTCATTTTTTATGGAATTTGTCCATTAAAGTGATAATTTTTTCTACCATTGGGTCTAAAATTTGTTCCAATTGTAAAAAAAAATTTGAAAAAAAAAATTGAAAAAAAAAAAAATTTATCATACCGAATATCATTCGTTTGACTTTGTTTTGCATGGAAGTTGTCAATAAAAGTGAAATTTTTTTTTACCATTGTATCTAGAATTTGTTCACATTGCAACAATGTTATGTTCGTAATTTACTTGCTTTTTATATTAAACTGCGAAAATATTGGCATGGAATCTGTATTGAGTGCATTCATATGGACATTCCATATTCTAAATTATTTTTACAAATACTTGATGGATCGGAGTTGGAGGTTGAAACTGCTGACATGGTCCGTGTCACTAAATCAAGAATTTAAAAATTTTCATTCAGTAATTATTAGTTTAAAATAATTTTGCAAATCAGAATTTTATTTTCAACTCGATATTGAAAATAAGTACTAGATTTATGTTTCAGTAGTGGATTAAATTAATTGACATTTTATAAGATAATAAAATCATTTATCTTATTCCACATATTTTTTAAAATTTTGTATTACACTATTGAATCAATTCAATTTATTTTATGGATAAACGAACGTTTGAGGACATAATTTTTAGGGTGTTACCCTTTTTTTTTTTTAATGTAAATCTAATTATGTCGTGTTGACGAATCTTTATCTGTATAATCGATAATGAAAATTTAGCATTAGGTTTCTGTTAGGAACCAATTTCCCAGATTAATGGGATGCAAATAAATTATCTAAGCTGATATATATGAAAGACACAAAAATAAGTACCAAATACGAGACACAAGGAGGATTTAACATGATTCGGCAATTGTGCTATGTCCACTTCCTCACACCAATATATTTCACTGTATCAGTTAAAGAAAAGAAGATCACAAAATACACTCGTCCTTTTGCTTATGCAGTGGTTCCACTCTAGTTTCTCTCGAAACTCTCTGCACAATATTGAAGTTTAATTTTTTGCTTCACACTGTTCTTCACACTTTCATCTTTATGCAAATTAGGTACTTTACTACATTTTTCATACAATTTATTGAAGATTGAGTCTGCAATTTTCCTGTACAATGCAATGTGAAAAGAATAAAGCGTATTGTACATTAATTGGTTGACATGGAGTTTGACACCCCATGTATTTTCAAATGCAAATGAGCAGGAAAATGTATTTTATTTTAAAACTGTCCACTTATCCCACGACATGTGACACAATGTCAAACTTGATGTCAAATTAAGTGTACATGTAGCATGATTGATGTGAAAAATTTAGCAAGAATTGTGCAAATCCTAGATGTGAGCTCCAATATTAATGAATAGTGGCTACTATTCACATTTAATTAAAATGTGAAATATTTTACACAACCATGAATTTTTTGACAATTTACCATGCACAAGAATTTGTCATGTGAATCTCGACATCATCACATCCCTATTCATCAATAGCATTCACTGATCAACAATCTCACATTTGAAGATGATTTCACCCAGAAATATCTTTGGACTCCTTGTAGCAGCAGTTCATTTGAAAGGAAAAAAGTATAATGTCACATTATAGGACGCAGACTTCTTGAGCAGGGGGGCACAATCAAACTTTCAAAAAAAGACGAAAAAATAGATATTTTATTACAACTGTTGTCTACGTGTTCGCATATTTTGATAACGTTTTATAATTACATCATTTCCAATCTTGTCAAATACATCTTTCTCAATATATGCAATTAAACTATCATTCAACCATTGATCTCCGATACGATTGCGCAAACGATTTTTGACACAAGTCATCGTAGAAAAGATCTCTCGACTGTAGCAGTAGCCACGAGAAGAACTCATGCTAATGTCACAAGCTTGTAGAGTAATGATACACTTCATGTTTATTCTTTGCAACCAACTTCTGTGTAAGATCACTAATACCTTGTAATCCTTCAAAATCTTCAGATGTGCGCATGTCAAGAATGTATGTATCTAACTGATCATCAAGTTTTGAGATATCTGTTGCGTCAAAATCAAACGGATAATACTGACATAGTCGAATCACTTTATTTTTGTCAAAAGCATCAAATGAGTTATTTGGAGACAAGCATGCAACACAAAGTAGCAAGTCACTATTTATCTCAAAAAAACGATCATTCAGCTCCTGAAGTTGCATATCAATGATAGCATAAAACATTTCAATACGATAATGATGCAAATTTGTCACTGTCTCACGCCGTGAACGACGTAGAGTTATGAACATATCATCCATATTAGGAACATTGATCTCATGAGCTTCACAAAACGAACAAACAACCCCAAAGAAAGAATCCCATCCATCATCTCTCATCATTTGGAGCCATGTTTTACATAATTGCACCAATCTCATGGCATTGACAATATCTTGATCCTTTCGTTGTAATGCTTTTGACAATTCATTTGAAATCCCCAAAATCTTTTTCATAAGATGTAGATTAAATGCAAATTCAAATTTGTACATCAACTCAAATGAAATACAAGCATCACCTCTTGTTCCGGTACTTGTAGTGTCGTAGCAATCATCTCAACAACGTCAACTATGGTTGAAAACACGACAATCAAATTTGTTAAACAACTGTAATGAGACCCCCAACGTGTATCACCAGGACGTTGAAGGCTAGTTTCTTGATTGAGACATCGTCCACTTGATAATTCACCGACACTGATTGCTTCAAGAACTTTCAACCTTTGATTCTCTCAAATAACATCACTCCTTTTCGCCGATCCACCGACAACATTCACCAATCTGTGTACAGCAGTGAAGAAAGTTTCAGTCTTCGGATGTTTCTGTGCCACAGCTACAAGAGCTAACTGAAGTTAATGAGCAAAACAATGAATATAATATGCACTTGGATTTTCTTTCAAAATAAGTGCTTTCAGGCCATTATACTCACCTCGCATATTACTAGCTCCATCATATCCTTGACCTCTCAAATTAGATATACTTAAGCTATACTCCGAGAATAATTGATCAATTGTAGCCTTAAGTGATATAGCTGTGGTACTCGAAACATGACGAACACCAACAAAATGTTCCAACACATGCCCATTCTTCACATAACGAATAACAACCGACATTTGCTCCTTCACTGAAATGTCTCGAGATTCATCAACTAAAATTGAAAAGAAACTACCACGAACATCTTTCATAATCACATTTAGACATTCAGAAGCAATAGAACTCACAATATCTTTTTGCACTCGTGGTGATGTTAATTTGAAATTCTCAGGTGCATTAGTCAAACCAACGACCTTAATCTCAGCATTATGATCACACAATCAATGCAATAGTTTAAGAAAGTTTCCTTGGTTGTTTGAATCTTCAGATTCATCATGTCCACGAAAAGCCATACCTTGTCGTGGAAGAAATCGAACACAATCAATTAACGCATTCAATCGAATTCTATAATTTGTTCGAGCTTGATTTGATTGCTTAACGAGACATGATTGAATGCTTTGCTCTTAATTCTTGAACGATTCATAGTTGACTCAAGCCTGATTGTGCACACTACTTGAAGTGCCAACATGTTTTTTAAGGCATTCTTTCTTTTTCCAATTTGAGAATCCATTATTAACAAATGAACCACTATTCGAACTAAAAAGATAGCAGTAAAAACAAAAAATTGCATCTTTCGCTACACTATATTCCAACCAGGTAGGGTGCTCATCATACCACGAAATACAAAATCTCCTATCTTTGTTACCCATTCTTGTGGGTGGAAAAACATGACTGCGAGGCTGACAAGGACCCCTTTGCACATATGCTCTTCGAATCACATCTCGATAATTAATATCATAATTCTGTATTGGAATTCTCAATCCAGGATCGGCGATAAGATGTGCAACATCAATATCCCCGACTCCAATGCCAACATCAACACCAACACCAACACCAACACCAACACCAACACCAACACCAATATCAACATCAACACCAATACCAACTTCAACATGATGTTTATCACTCGTCTCGAACACTCCTTTCATCGGCATTTTGCTCATCACAGGAAAGCATAGATTTACGTTTAAAGTATTTTTCCATAACTGAAACAAATAAAAAATCAATCATATTAGAAGTCCCTAAATCAATTTCTTCATCTCATAAGTCATATCAAGTTACCAACCAAATTTCAAACATGTTCATTAGCAAATCCCTAAATTCCATGAAACAGGTTTCTACCAAAATCCCTAACTCCCCGAATCAAATTTCATCAAAATCCCCAAATCAATAAGCTCAATCACTAAATTCAGTCCCTAACTATCCTGTCTATCCATCCCTAAATTCGGTTCAAAAGAATCAAAACATTACATTAACACTTAACAATCAATATCATAACATTCAACACAAAAAGAGAAATAAGCAGTCAGAGGCCTGCTGAGGCGGACCTGGAGCCTGGAGGAGATGGGCTGCAGCTTCGAAGTCGGAGCCTGGAGGAGTTGGGGCTGCTGCGGAGTCGGAGAAGAAGGGCAGTGGAGTTGGATCTTCGAGTGGAGAAGTCGATTCAATGGACTGGAGTCTATGGTCTATGGGTTGTGTCTGTGGTGGACCGGTGGTGTTGTGGTCCTGTGGTGACTGTTTGGTGAGTGAGATTTGTTGGGGGGGGAGAGTTGGAGACGGCCAGACGGGGAGAAAGTCGGAGACGGGGAATGGGGGCTTTGGGAGAGAGGGTTGGAGACGGGGAGTGGGGGGAGAGAAATTAAGGTAATTATTCAATTTTTTTTCTTTATATTATATATATATTTAAAAAAATCAAATTTTGGGGGGTGGGGGCACTTGCCCGCCCAGGCCACCCCCTAGGTCCGCCCCCCAGAGAGGGTTGGAGACGGAGAATGGGGGGAGAGAAATTAGGGTAATTATTCAATTATTTTTCCTTATATTATATATATATATATTAAAAAAAAAATCAAAATCTGGGGGGGGGGGGCAAGTCACCCCCAGGTCCGCCCCTGATAATGTGGATCATCTTTTTCGTCTTCACTCTAGAAGACCAACTGAAGCTAAGCTTAGTTCCAATTTCCCTGTTATTAATGTCTTGCTATCCTGGATCTTCTAAATTTTTAATACCCTATCCTCCAAAAATGATCTAATAAAGTAATAACGAAGTCTTATATGTTTCGTCCTTGAATGAAATGTTGAATTCTTTGCCAGGTGTATGACTGTCACACTGGAAAACATTCTTCTCATGTCTAGAACCTCATTTTGACAACAAACCTTGTAACAAGATCATCTATTTGATAGCCTTGGTTACTCTTATGTACTCAAAAATCTTTTGTATTTGTGAGATCCAACTGATTGCGATGGTACCAACTGTGAAAACATAATTGAAAAAGCCCAAACCACACAATATTAAATCAAGATCTACAAGAATCAATCTCAAAACAGAAAATAAAAAGTTGCAGAAATTAAAAATGAACACAAAATATGTTTTGGCCTAAGCCCTGGAGGTTCGACGACCGGATCTAACGCCTACATCCCCTGTTGAGTATCTAAATAATGGATATTGCTCAGTTGCACTAAATAGCCAAAATATGGCAACAAACAGTTACAATCAGTTCAAGAATACAGGACAAAAGGCCACAGAGACTTATCTTTACATAAGCCTTTGGATCGAACACCCTTAAGACACAAAATAGGCCAGATCACAAAATTTTACCTAACACCTCACAAACTGCTCGAATCACAAAAGATTCAGCACCCAAATCACTCAAAGAATCCTAACTTCACAACAATCAGAAGTAGATCTAAGAGAATATACAGTTTACACGATTCAATCCCTCAAGAATGTAAACCCTAGGTAAGAATGAGGTTATTCTCTCTAAAGGAAAGAGAGCAGATGCGAGAGCAAAAGTCAAAAGAGTGAAACGAATGAATCCCCAAAAGGCGTCTCATGGAAGATAAAGAATAGAAGCCTCTAGAATCACATCCAACGGTGAGTGCAATGCCAAGTGTGAGCAATCCAGCCTTAGTCCAACTAGTAAAAGTGTCAATGCCAGAGACACGACTTTAATAGAAAATTGTTGGAAGCACATTTAATAGGCAGGTTCAACAATCTCCACCTTCCTTTCAACAATTTGGTTTAGTGCAGCCAAGAGCAACGTCACGGATTACTTTTCATTTGCTCCAAGTACCTGTAAACATTACATAGTATCAATAGATAACAACTTCAAATAGTTAAGAAACTTATTTAAAGGTAGTATCTTTGTTCCCATATCTGAAGGATTAACCTGAGTATGAATTTTACCAATTTTCATAATTCCTTTTGATATGATATCTCTAATAAAATGATATTTAATGTTTATATGCTTAGTTCTATCATTAAACATGAGATTTTTACTCAAGTGTATTGCACTTTGATGATTAGAATACAGAATTGCATTTTCATCAACAAAACCAAGTTCATTTAATAGTCAACTAAGCCATATTCCTACTTTAACAGCATTTGAAGCAGCTATATACTCTGCTTCAGTAGAAGATAGAGCAACAACCTTTTGCAGTTGGGATTTCCAACTTATGGCAGTATCACACAAAGTAAAGAAATAAGCAGAAGTGGACTTTCTATTGTCCCTATCCTCAACAAAGTCAGAATCTGTAAACCCCTTTAACATAATTCCTCTTATCAAATTTAAACAAAAGTCCTAAATTTAATGTTCCTTTGAGGTGTCTTAAAAGCCATTTCAAAGCATTCCAGTGTTCTTCAACAGGATTACCCATAAACCTACTAAATATGCTAATACCGTATGCTAGGTCAGGTCTGGTACAAACCATAAGATACATCACTGAACCAATAATATTTGCATATGGTACTTTTGACATTCTATCAAATTTTTCATTAGTTTTAGGACAGAAATCATATGATAGTTCAAAATGATTAGAAAGAGGCAGTGTTACATGTTTACAATCAAACATGTTAAATCTTTTCAGAAGTTTAACCACATAATCATGTTGATGCAAAAATAACATGTCCTTATCTCTATTTCTCAAGATTTACATGCCAAAGATCTTTTTAGCTTGACCAAGATCCTTCATATCAAATTCAGACTTTAAAATACATTTGATATCATCAATTTCAGTTTTATTGCAGCTAGGAAGCAGTATGTCATCAACATATAGTACTAAATACAGAGAATTCTTACCTCCATTACTTTTATAGCACATACATACATCATAATTGATTATTTGAAAACCATGTTTCAAAACAAAGGTGTCAAACCTTTTATACCACTATCTTGGGGTTTGTTTAAGTCCATAAAGAGATTTCTTTAACAAGCAAACAACCATTTCAGGATTACCATTAACAAAACCAACATGCGGTCTTATGTATATCTTTTCATCTAAATCACCATAGCGAAAAGTAGTTTTAACATCTAATTGATCAAGTTTCCATCTAAATTGAACAACAATAGTAAGTATGCATCTAATGGTGGTATATTTAACAACAAGAGAAAATATTTTAGTGTAATCAACACCTTCTTTCTATGTAAAACCTTTTGCTACTAATCTAGCTTTATACCTTACACTGTTATTCCCCCCATTTACCTTCTTTTACTTTGAAAATCCACTTACAGTCAATTAGCTTTTGGCCTTTAGGTCTTTTAACCAATTCTAAGGTTTTATTTTTAAGAAGAGAATTTATTTCATCATCTATAGCAGCCTTCCAACACATAGAATCTTTACAATTTATAGCATCATCATAGGAGTCAGGTTCATTTTCAAATTTATCTTGATAAGTAAATAATGAAACAAACTCATCATTATCAAACCTAACAGGTGGTCTAATCTGTATCCTTTCTCTATCTCTTGTTAGTTGATAGTCATCAAGAGGTAGGTCAGGTAAATCAAATTGTTCTTCAGATTCAGAAATATTGTCAATTTCAACAGGCAGATTATTATCATCAAGATCAGAAACATCAACAGAAGGTGTAGGTGGTGCAGGTGTTCCATTATCATCTAAGGGAGACTCCACCTCAATTTGAACATCATTTTCATGCAAGTTATTTTCATTTCCTTTTAAACATGGCATAATAGATTAATTGAAAATAAGATCTCTTCTAATAATCACCCTATAACCTTTTTCATTTTTAACCCACAGTCTATAACCCTTAACATTTTCTCCATAACCCAAGAAAACACATTTAAGTGGTCTATGTTCTAATTTTCCAATATTTTGATGAGCATATGCAGCACAACCAAATATTTTTAAATGAGAATAATCAATAGGATTTTTAGACCACACAGTTTCAGGTGCATCAAAATTTAAAGCACTAGCAGGTGTTCTATTCACAAGATATGTAGCAGTTTTTATAGCCTCACAGTTTAGGTAAACCAGAACTCAAAAGCATGCACCTTACTTTATTTAATAGAGTCATATTCATTCTTTCAGCTATGCCATTTTGCCGTGGAGTATAAACAACTGTTTTATGTCTCAAAATGCCATATTCTTTACAGAAATTATCAAACTTATAATTACAAAATTCCAAATCATTATCTGTTGTAAGAGTTTTTATTTTATTATCAATTTGGTTTTCTACTTGTGTTTTTCAATTCTTGAAAACAGAAAAAGTCCCATCTTTTGATTTTAATAAGAAACCCAGATTTTTCTAGAAAAATCATCAATGATCAACAGATAATATCTAAAACCAGTTAAGGTAGATACATAGGCAGGACCCCATAAATCAACATGCAGATATTCAAGTATTTGTTTGGATTTATGAGTTTCAGATAAGAAAAGTAATTTAACTTGCTTTCCAATAACACACTGTTCACATGAACCAAAATCACAAAGATTTTGTTTTCCAAAAACTACTTTATTTTGTAAAGATTTTAAACATTTCTTGCCAATGTGGCCAAGTCTTTCATGCCACAGTTTGGCTAAAATAAAATTGTCAGATAAGGCATCAGCAGTTAAACCAAGTAAAGGCTTTGCATTCAAGAAATAAAGACCGTGTCGCTTAGGGGTGATTATGATTAAATCAGAACCCCTAAGAATTTCAATATGTCATTGACCCAATTTTATGTTAAACTCCATGTCATCCAACATTCCTAGAGACACCAGGTTTCTCTCCAATTCAGGCACATATTTGGTCCCTTTTAAGAAGAGTACATTTCCAATTTCAAGAAGCAGTTTAATAGTTCCTATTCCTTTCACTTTACAAGTCATATTATTTCCCATTATAGCCTGCCCCCCAGAAGTGGCTTCAAAATCAAGAAAATAATTTTTATTGGGACACATATGAAAGGAACAGCCAGAGTCCAGAATCCACTCTTCACTCAGCTTCTTCTCATTATAAACAAGGACTAAACCATCTCCATAATCAATCTTATTATAGGCTAAGGCAACATTCTCATCAGTGAAGCCTTTATCTTTTGCTTCATTCTTTTTCTTGCAACAATCTTTAATAAAATAACCCATTTTATCACGATGAAAACATTTCTTACCTTTTGCCTTATTCTTGGATTTATTCTTGTGATTCCATTTGGTCCTGTTTTCATTCAAAGTCTTAGTGTGAAAATTAGGTCTACTAAACCCTTTACCTTTAGCAAGCAAATGTTCTCCATTATGACTCATATTCTCAGACTTGATCTCAAGGGCCTTATTTCTTAAAACACTAATAATATCATCAGTAGTGATCTCAGCCCTACCATATTCAAGAGCAACCTTGATGTCTCTATATTTGTCACTAATGGAGTTTAACAAAACTACAGCCAACTGATCTTTTGAAAGTTTTTCATCACAGTTGGCTAAGTTAATGATCAGTTTAGTAAACCTGTTCAAGTTTTCATCCAAGTCAACAGAGGTATCCATTTTAAAAGAAAAGAGTCGTTTCAACAGAAAACATTTATTAGGGATAGTCTTAGCCACATATTTGGATTGAAGTTTAGCCCACAGTTCAGAAGCAGTTTTGGTTTCACCAATTTCTCATACAACATTATCAAATAAGTACAAAAAAATAGTACTTCATGCAACCTCTTCAAGTTCAATTTTCTTAGCAGGTAGTAAGTCTGCAAGCCAACTATTATCAAGAGCTCTAACTACTCTTATTTGCCTTAAGATAGCTTTCATCTTTTGGCACCATATATTAAAATCACATTTACCATCAAATTGTGGAACTTCAAACTTAGCAGAAGCCATATTTGAAAACAAGTATGATGCTCAAGTAGGGATTCAAGATAATAGAAAACAATTAGAGACTTACAACAATTTCAGCAACTCAAACAGTATCACATGTGGTAATACAAGATATCAAATATCAATCAAAGAGATTACTAAAACATACAGAACAAGCTCAATTAAAGAACACAACAGAGATCACATTCTATGTTTCACAAATCACTCCAGCAAGATTCCCCAGAAAACACACCCAAACTTGATTTATCTCAGATTCCAGGAGCTTCGCAGGAGCTACTGGACAAAGATTAGTTTCAAGGGGATTTCAACGGTGTCTTGGTAAATCAAGGGTATGATCAAGAAACCCTAAAAAGATTTTAAAACTTTTATAGAAATAGAAGGAAGGATCTCACCTAGCGAGTTAACAAAAACTCAAATTCTTTAACTTGCTTTTCAGCAGTTCCAAAATTGTTTGATCTACAATAGATCGAACATTTTCTCGAAGATCCAGGTATCTTGTTCTTTCAGTTTCAGGCTCTGATACCACTGAAAAGGCCAAAACCACATGATATTAAAATAAGATCTACAAGAATCAATCTCATAACAGAAAGTAAAAAGTTGCAGAAATTAAAAATGAACAAAGAATATGTTTTGGTCTAAGCTCCGAAGGTTTGGTGACCGGATCTAACGCATGCTTCCCCCGTTGAGCATCCAAATAATGAATATTGCTCGGTTATACTAAATAGCCAAAATATGGCAACCAATAGTTACAATCAGTTCAAGAATACAAGACAAAAGGCCATAGAGACTTATCTTTATACAAGCCTTTGGATCGAACACCCTTAAGACACAAAATAGGCCAGATCACAAAGATTTGCCTAACATCTCACAAACTGCTCGAATCACAAAAGATTCAGCACCCAAATCACTCAAAGAATCCTAACTTCACAACAATCAGAAGTAGATATAAGAGAATATACAGTTTACACGACTCAATCCCTCAAGAATGTAAACTCTAGGTAAGAATGATGTTATTCTCTCTAAAGGAAAGAGAACAAACGTGAGAGCAAAAGTCAGAAAAGTGAAACGAATGAATCCCCTAAAGGCATCTCGTGGAAGATAAATAGTAGAAGCCTCTAGAATCACATCCAACGGTGAGTGCAATGCTAAGTGTCAGCAATCCAACCTTAGTCTCAAATTAGTAAAAGTGTCAATGCCAGAAACACGACTTTAACAGAAAATTGTTGGAAGCACATTTAATAGGCAGGTCATAGGTAACCTTACGCTCCTTTTGAGACCAACCTCGATAGCAAAAACAAAATCTTGTAGTGTTAACTCGCATCTTCTGAAGTATAAACATTTGTCAGTAGCACCCTTTAAATACCCCAATATACATTTTACTGCTTTCCAATGTTGCTTTCCAAGATTTGCCATGAATATTCTCACAATTCCCATTGCATGAGCAAATTTTGCTCCCTTACAGACCATGATATAAATTAAACTTCCAATGACTAAGGCTTATGGAACTTTAGCCGTGAAGTTGCCATCTTCAGTCTTTGGCGACTGATCATTGGATAGACAAAAGTGAGTGTTCAATGGCAACCTCAATAGAATTCGACCAATGTATTTTATCTAAGATAGCCTCAAAATACTCTTTTGGTTGTCCCTACAATTCATATCCCAAGATTTTTTTTTTAGTTGCAGCCAAGTCCTTCCCTTTGAATTCTGCTGATGGATTATCGTTAACTTCTTGATTTCATCCATATTTGAACCTACTACTAACATGTCATCGACTTAAAGTAGCAAAATGATATAATTTAACATGAATCTTTTGAAGTAGCAACAATGAGCATTGAACTTTTATATATTACACTTTTTATGCATAAATCCATCAAACTTCTTATACCATTATCTCTGAGCTTGCTTCAAGCCATACATGCTCTTCAATTTGCACACGAGCTTTTCATTTCCTTTATATGAGAAGCCTTCTAGTTGCTACATATATATCTCCTACTCTTAGTCATCATATAGGAAGGTAATTTTCACATCTCACTGCTCCAAGTGCAATCCCTCTACTGCGATTCGCAAATGTTGAAAAATCATCGTATAGTCAATTCCTTCTTTATGTTGAAACCGTTGACCACCGTTGTTGTCTTGTATCTCTTTGAACCGTCATATTCCTTTTTGACTTAGTAGACCCATTTGTCATGTAGAGCTTTCTTTCATGTAGGCAACTCTACTATCTCACATGTTTGGTTAAAGATAAGGTAATTTTTCTTATCATTTATTGCAAGCTCCCACTTGATTGCATCCTCCACTTGACATGCATCATCATGCCATTCAGATTCACCAGTACCAGTGACTAAAATGTAATTTATGTACCTCATGTTTTGAACATATGGTCAAGAAGACATCCATAGAATAGTAGGAGCTAGAGACTTTGGTACATCAACCTCTATAATACGTTCCACTACTTGAGGACTCTCATATGTCAACCATGGCACTTCGCTTTTTGGAATATTGTCCAACTTGATATATGTTGAATCTTCATGTACCATGTCAGGGGACTAGAGTGTATTTTTCCTTGTATATCACCTTTTACGTCACCCTTTCATGGAATATGACATCCCGTCTTGTAATGACCTTTTTGTTCTAATCATCCCAAAAGCAGTATCAGAATTCATCTCCACCATATCCAATGAAGGTGCACTTGATTTGGATTCAAGCTTACTCGTGGCATGATCACTAATAAGTACATATGTGACACATTCGAAAACTTTCAAATGAGAAAGTTTTACTTCTTTCCTGCTTTATACTTCTTCTCAAATCATGTGCTACAATGGTACCAAGTCCACGGCTAATTAAGGGTGTGTTTGAGCTATATTATTTTGGAAGAATGTATTTTGGAATAGTAGCTTGATTGAAAACGTGTGATTAAAAAAGAAGGAAAAGTTATTGACGTGATGAAAAATATTATTTTATTGAAAAATATGTGGTTGAAAATGAGTAGAAGAATGAGAATGAAAATTTTAATATGGCTTAAACAAGGGCTAAGTATGCTTCTGCATTGGTAGCTTCAGTCCACAACTTTTTAAGGCAACCTGCATGGAACCACATGCTTCAATCTCTCTCTATCAACGTCTAATTCATTCTTTTTGTCATACCATTTATAGCAGTATTCCAGCCAAAAGTCCTTTCTAACTCGTGTCATTCTCATAATAGAATTAAATTCGATATCTCCGTATTCTCTACCATTGTCAAATCTCAACTCTTCACTCGTAATCCTATTTTATTCTCCACCATGGTTTTCAACTTCTCAAATACCTTGAACATTTCAGATTTCTGTCACACGAAGTAATCCCACATGTTTCTGGAAGCATCATCAATGAAAGTCACGAAATTAGACTTTTGGCCGATATATGAAACTGTTGATGGCCCCTAGACATTTGTGTGAACTAACTCTAGCTTCTCTTACTTCGGAATTCTACAACATTTCTTGAAACTCACCCTTTTTAGCTTCCTAAAGATGTAACTCTAGAAATAAGTCTACATCAATTGATTGAAGTAGTGGTAGTTTCCCTATAAAATGCATATATTATCCTTTCTGACTCATCCCACAAGCACTCGTCGTTGTGTGAAGAGTGTTAGCCTTCTTGCCTCCTGTGATGGTCATTGCGCCTCTCGAAACCTTCCAGATATCTCCATTGAAGGTAGTGATATAACCTCCATTTGACAGTTGATCAACAGAGAACATGTTTTTTTTCGAGTTTGGAATGGGTCTCGCGTACTTCAATTTCCATAGAGATCCATTTAACTTAGGATGTATTTGAGCCACATTATTTTGGAAAAATATATTTTGAAATAGTAGATTGATGGAGAATGTGCGGTTGAAAAAGAAGGAAAAGTTATTGATGTGATGAAAAATATTATTTTATTGAAGAATGTGTGGTTGAAAATGAGTAGAAGAATGAGAATTGAAAATTTTAATGTAGCTCAAACAGGGGCTTAATCTATACTCTACGTCCTTCAATTTCCATACAGATCTATATTTTTTTTGAATGGGTAAAATGAATTATATTGATCAAACACTATATACAAATATTCCGGGCATACCCGAGTGAATCAATAATGAAGTTACAATGGAAAAACAACTACTATGGACATACCCAGTAATCAAGCAAAAGAGGATCCAACAAAAGAGAAAATACATCAACACATGGCTAATGACTCAAAACAAATCAAAACATTAGGATACAAAGAGAAAATACATCAACCCATCGCCAATGACTCATAACAAATCAAAACATTATAATACAAAGAGAACATGACCATGTTTTAAACTTAGAGTGTGTTTGATAGTGATTTTTGGAGGAAGAATTGATTTTTGAATAATGATATGATGGGAAATGTGTGGTTGAAAAAGAAGAAAAAAGTATTGATGTGATAGAAAATATTATTTTATTGAAAATGTGTGGTTGAAAATGAGAATTGATTTACTATAGAAAATGAGAATCTGTACCAAACAGGCCCTTAATATATACTTGTCCCTTGCTGACCACATCTCAATGCAGATCATCACCAAGATATACATTTCTGAGATCACCAGGTATACAAGTCAAAAAGAGTTATATGCTTTAGGTGAAGTGAAAAGATGCTCTAGAATCTATTACCAAGGATACTGCCTTTCTCTCCAAAAGAGCATATCAAAGCGTCGTCTGATCCTTCCGCACAACATCAGCCTCGGTCTTTTTCTCCTTTTTCTTTCACAGTTGTTGTACACTGATTTTTTTAGTGTCAAGTCTTACCACAATACCAACATTTAATAGTCTTGAATATTTTGGAGTTCTTTGATTCATGGACCTTGATTTGCCATTCCTGGACTTGGTTCTGCTACGCCCATTTCCTATGTTTAATTTTAGTCTCTGCTCTCCACGTTCGAAGTGGCTTTGAAAGTGAGAACACCATCCGACTGTCTTCAGATTCTCCAATGTGAACATCATACTCTCAATAAAAACAAACTTCAGTTTGAACTTTCTTTCTGGTACAACAACTAATTGTTGTATTTGTGCCACTCCAACTTTCAGGCATCTGTCCAAGAATCAATAAAGCTCAAACATCATCACCAGAAAGTGATTTCGACCATGTTCAGCTGGCTTGTCATTTCATCAAACTGGTTAAGGTAGGGGCAGATGTAGACCTTGAAAGGTAGGGGGCACAATCGAGCTTGCAAAAAAGTTTGGAGAAATTTTACAATCGAAAATTTATGTCCAAAAAAATCATATCCCATGTAATTTTACATTCGAAAATTTACACGATATATGACTTTTTCGAATATAAAATTTCGAAAATTTTGATGTCATATTCCATGTAAAATCTCCTAATAAAATGATGAAAATTACATTGAAAATTTTGTATCGCAAAAATAATAAATGTTAATGAAATAATTGATTTTTTTATAAAAGAAAATGCGAGTTAGACATCTTTTTTTAAGACTCACATTTAACGTATTTTTAACTATTTTCGATATTTGTTTAGACTATTCGATGTGCCTATAATATAGTTCTCGAAATAAGTTTTGAGATGACGTAAGCAATTTATAGATTCGATTAGCAAACAATCGTCGGAGAATTTTTTAAATTAGCATGTTATCGAAATTCAAATTTATTGTGATTTTGCCCCTATTTGGTGAAGATTAAAATCAATTTTTTAGTAAATTTTGATAAAAGTTAAACAATTATGAATTTCATGAAATATGCTATTAAAATTAATTGTTAAATTTAATTTAGATTAAAATTTAGATTTCAATCGATACCAAACACGATTTTATTAAAAAAAAAAAAAATCTCAAAAGTTGGGGGCACTTGCCCCTAGCGGTGGCAACGAGCCGAGCCGAGCCGAGCCGGGCCGAGCCCGAGCCGGGCCAGGCCAAAAAAAATGAGGCTCGGGTTTTTTTTTCTTTCTTTTTTTCTTTTTTTGTAAAAATTCATTACATGGATATTTGCTTATTCAAATGGACAGTGAACGTTGCAATTTGCATTCTTTCCACCATTAGACAATGACCTTTACATAAGAAAGTTATAAACAAAAATCTAATTGGAACGATTCTTTGAAATTTGAACATAATATATAATGAAGTTTTAAAAATCTACATTTAAAAAAAATCTACTTTTTTGGTGGCACCTTATAGCCTAATATCGGAAAACATATTAGATTTATAAATGACTAAATGAGTGACTATCCATTATAACAAAGTGATAAATCTTTTTTAATAACCGATTTGAAATTTTTTACAAATTTTAGTGGCCATTGCGGCATTGCCCATTGGTGAAATTAGCTCAATTTTTAAATGTAATCAAGTAATATAGATCACTAATTATTTCACTTAATAATTAATATAGAAGAATAAACGTGTGTAAATGAAAAAAAATTCTTACTTTAAATATTTAGGCACTTAGATTAATGAAATAGTAATAATGCAATAAATATTAAACAAACAAATATCACACATTTTCCAAAATAATCTAGTTGATAAATTATGAGATAAAATTGTAGTTTATAATTAGTTTATTAGTTTCATGATGAGAAGAATAAGTTGATTAAGTAAATTGTGATCATTTGTCTTAATTTAAGCCATTCATCCCCAATAATTTATGGTGTAAAATAAAGAGTGTTGGGCAAGTTTTTTTTTTTTTTTTTTACGGGCCGGCCCGGGAGCCACACGGGCCGGCCCGGCTCGGGCTGACTCCTCAACATGAGGCTCGGCCCGAGCCTTGGCTCGGTTCCATCGAGCCCGAGCCGGGCCCGGCTCGGGCTTTTTCTGAGCCGAGCCCGAGCCGTCCGAGCCGCCGAGCTTTTTTGCCATCCCTACTTGCCCCCCGGACCCCCCCCCCCCCCCCCCGCCCCCGGTCCGCCCATGGGTTAAAGTGTTCTCCATATCTTCGCCATCTTCATATTAACAACTTTTGATTAAATGAACTTTGTTTGTGCAGTACTGTTCATACATACTGGAGAGAGCCGCCATAGGAGACGCTATTATTTTCTCATTTTTTATGTTGAATGGGACTGACTCTTATAGTGCTCATGTCCTTTGGCTTTCCCCCAGGGGTTTGTACATATCTTTCTGGTACAGGTAGCTCATTTGCATTTTCCAAAATTCATAGTTTTGAATATCTTCTCGTCTAACGCCATTGCACCCACTAAAGCACGAAGTTGGTACAAAAAAAATAAATAAATAAATAACAGTATTTTTGGTGTGGTTACGCAACTATCTTATGGTGTTCAAATACTATTTGTTAGAAATTAGGACGCTACTAATTCTGCCATATCAGTAGGACGCAAATAAATTATTTAAATTGTGAAGAACACGAGATACAAAAATAAGCGCAAATACATGATACGTGGATTTAATGTGATTAGACTCCACTGACCCACACCAATACATTTTCCTATATAAACGAAAAAATGAATCATGCTATTGTTACAGAAGAATTTCATCTGTAAAAACAACAGATAAGACACAATGGGATGGGCCCCATTTTTTATAATAATATTTTATTTACATGTTGCCCACCCCCATGTGGGTATATGTAAAATTTATAGAACAAATAGTTCTGTACAAGGAGTAAAATCCAAAATAAAAAACTACAAACCATACACTGTACTTTATGTGCTTAAGCAAAGCTTCACTCTTTTGACTCTGCACAATTCGGGAACATCTTTTCACATAGTTCGTCGAAGATTGCATCTAACAATTTTTCTTTCCCTCGCAATTTTGCTTGCATGCAATGTGAAAAAACACGTAACCCACAAGGACTGCAAATCTTATATGTGAGCTCCACCATTCATGAACAGTAGCAACTATTTTCTCATTTCATGCAAATGTGAGATCATTCATCGCAACTATGAATTTTGATATTTTACCATTTACAAGAATTCGCCGTGTGAATCCTGCCATCATTATGTCCCTATTATTCGCCATCTTCACTATTCAACATTTTCAATTCAAAGAATTAATCTATTTGTACCAAGTTTGTTGACAAAGATAGTTGACAAAATTAGGTGTACGGTTTGAATGAATTGTAATTGACGGATGAGATTGAATTGTCCATTATCTTATTATTTATTTCTTTATATGTTTTAGTTATTGTCTATTATACCCTTACCTTTATATTTTAATTGTTTTTCCGCATTTTTCCGCATTTTACCCCTATAATTGGTATCAGAGCCTAGTAACGAACCTAAAGAAATTTTTAAAATGAATAGAAAAGATAAAATGATTTTAGAAGAATTACAAAATATTAATATTTTAACTAATACTAATCGAATTAAATTACAAGAATTAGCAACAAATTTAAGTATTAAATATAAATCTCTAAGTGAGGAGATAAAACAAGTAAATAGTCCTCAACAATTAGCAGAAATAAAAAATAAAGGATTACAAATATTAGTAGATGAATTTTCTGAAAATGAAGAAGAAGATATTATTATAAATCAATTTTTGGAACAATATGATAATTTTGCTCAACCTTTAGGAGAAACGGATATTTTAAACCAAGATGTTTTAACTCATATAAAAAATATCGAGTCTAATTTGGAAATTGTTAATGACAATATTAAAATAGGACCAAAAATCCTATATAAACAAATTGAATCTAAATTTAAAGGATCAAAAATTAAGGATTCTTATATATCAATTGAACCACCTTTAGGCATATGTTATAGAAGAATTAGAAACTAAATTCTATGAAGCCACGGGTGAAGAATTAGAAGCTTATAAACGAGTTTAGAACAATTAGCCATTCAAACCGAGAATATTTATATGAATGATCGCCCAAAGAAGAAACCACTTGAAATTAATACTCCACATTTAAATCAACAAGTTAAACCACAAACATTAGTTGGAGAAACAAGTAGAACTAATGATTGGATTCAAGTCGAGTCGATGGTGGAATTTTGAATGGATGAAAGAACATGGAATAACGGAAGAACGAGAAAATTATAATTTTAGAAAAGGAGTCAAAACTACATCGGCCATTAAGCCTATACACCTTAGGGATAATAATCCGATTAAATTATTTGCGAACAAATTCCTACAACGGAATATGGCTAGATGTTGATGATAGCAATAATAAAAGTGAAATTATTGACTCATGGGCAAAAACTACGATTTAGGTTGTTGCTTTTCATAAATGGAATACCACTCAAGCATATAACTTTATAATCCACACCTTTAGAGGAATCACTTAGGATATCGGAGAAGGACTTGAAGAAACTAAAAATCAAATTAAATATGGAGAAAAATCTACAATTACTATTGATAGCAATGAAAGCTTAGATCTTTGAAAATTTTAAGGAAATTTTAAAACGAATGGAAAATTTCTATAGACACTTACTCTTAGGAGAAGTTATACCAGAAACTAAAATAGATATGATCACTCAAGAAGCCTTACAAGCGAGAAGAGAAATGGAATTATTAAAAATGCGTGATATGTGTGAATTAAACGAATATACGAGAAATTCGAAAAGATATATATCAAAGCATCTAAATCCATAAAAGAATGGAATCTATCAGAAGAAGATAAAAAACTACTTAATAGATATTTTCTTAAACTGCCTTGGCCATGGGGTCAGAAATTATTTGAAGATTACCAAACTTATTGGAATAAAATAGAATGGGAAGATCCTAATCATAGAGCTGATACCTTAGGAATGAGAACTTCATTCGCTAAAAGAAAAATATCAGAATGGTGTAGAAAATCTATGTATCAACACTTATTTAGGAAACATGGTAAGAAAGCAAGTTTATGTTGCTATGGAGAGATAACGAGTGTATGATTTGGTTGTCACCAACCACCTAGGAAACCATACTATAAAAGGAAATTTAAGAAATATCTTAAACCTTGGAAGAGAAACAAAGGATTTAAGAGCCATAAGAAGTATTTTAAGAAGAAAAAACCTTGGAAAAAGGAATATAACCAACATAAGAAACCTCAGAAGAAATCTAAGGAAGAATTTTATAAAAAATGTAAATGTTTTACATGTAATGAAATAGGACACATATCTCCCAACTGTCCAAATAGAAATAAAAGAGAAAATGTTAAAGCCATTAGAATAATGGAAGAAATAGAATCTGACTCAAACTATGAAATAATCGAAGATTTAGATGAATTATCTGAAACAGACTCAATCTATGAGCTAGATATAGAAGAAATTGAGGAACCAGAATTTGAACAAATTTATATGAACCAAGAAATTATTGATACTATAGAAACTACCTTAGATAATGAAGAAGGGACTTCACAAACAGTAGTATTTGATGAAGAAAGATATGGAGCAATAAAGGAAAAACAAATATCTTTAAGAGATAGAGACGTTTTTGTAAGACCAATATTACCTTGGTTTAACAGAACCATATATATTGCAAAATATGATGAAGTACCTATTAATATCGAAAATGTTAAAGGCAATACTATTATACCTCTAGTAACTAAAGAATGGGTTAATCGAGAATTAGCCAAAATAAATAGATCCACTAGAGAAAGATTAAAAAATATTGTGATAGGAGGAATCCAAATTATGGTGAAAGGATATTTTAGAGAAGGAATGGATATTCCTATACAAATGTATTTGATGGATAACAGAATACTTCATGATCCTATGGATGCCCTATTAGGAGTAGTCTCTGGAAATCTTGTATATAAGAAAATTATATTTACTATAAGACCTGGATTTGCCATGTCCTTACTAGATGAGAATTTAAGTATGGGATTAAATCTATATCATAGAATTGATAGATTAATTATGCCACCAAGAAGTAAAGCTGTAACCTTACATTGTAAAGCTCTATATGCATTTACTACTACACACCAAAAAGAAATCAATAAAGTTTCAGGAGACTTCATACAAATCCATGAAGATTTTAAAGACTTGGCACAATTTACTCCACCAAGAATGTTGAATAATAATAATATTTCCTTACCACAAGATATATTGCTTGATTTTCATCAGCAATCTAGAAGAATAGATAATAATGTAGGAAATCAAGGATTAGTTACCTTGAATACCTACTGGACAACTTATAGCGAGAATGCCTAGTAGAAGAATAGAAAGAAGTATCGGTACTAGAGAACTCGGCAGCTACAGTAGAGCATCTACAAGTAGAAATTACCCAATAATGCCTAGAAATAGCATTGATATTGATCTTAGAAAGTGTGAGGAAGATAATTTCCTTATCTTAACGAGAATATATCAATAATCAAAATAACTACGAAGAAATTATAATAGCCCTTGTTAATACGGAGCTAGTACTAGTCATATAAGGAGACTTAGTTGATCATTTATTAGAAGAAAACCTACCACAAGGAATAACTCTTACAGACTATCATGGAATTAAATATGAAATTAAAACATTTGTTAATTTAGAACTAAGTTTTACAGATATTGAAGGAGAACAATTTAAATTAAATCTTAAAATTCATAAAGACTATAGAAAAGGAAAGGATCCTAGTCCAATATTACTTGGAATGAACTTTCTTGAGAAAGTCTCGCCATTCCATATACAAAAGAATACTCTACAAATAACTATAGAAGGCAAACAAAAAATGATTCCTAGAATTACTAAAACCAAAGAACCAATTTATATGATACAAGGAATTAGATCAATCAAAACTAGTATACTTAGTCCATATATTGAGATAACTCTCAATTTACCCAGGACTATTGTATGATAAAATTTCATGCCATAATTGATCTTTTGGATCAGGTATTTGCCTATGTAAAAGAAATGTGTTCCCGAACATTATTATAAAAGAGATTATAAGAAAACAACTTATGGTCAAACGACTAGCGATATTGTAGAAATCTATAGAGATTTTGTAGAAAATGTTCCTATAATTATAGGTAATAGAGAATGTTTTATTCCACGAATATATGCAACAGATAAAATTGGATGTGATATCCTTTTAGGAGAAAATTTTATCTATACATATAACCCTTTTACACAATACAAAGATAGTTTTGAATTTACTACACCTTATAATCACAAAATTAAAACACCAAAAATCTATAAAGCAATTGGAATTGCACATCAACCTATTCACCATAGACCTAGATATCAGAGTTACGGTAATCGTGGTGGATGTTATACAGAAATTAATCAAAAACAAAAAATTCCAGTACTAAGAATTGAAAATTTAGAAGAAGAATTAGAAAATATTAAATCAGAACTAAAAGAATGTTATCATGAAAATCCATTAGCCAAATGGGACAAAGATAAACCTATGGCAACCATTGAGTTAAAAGATCCAAATGCTAAGATATCAGGAAAACAATTTCCTTATAGTGAAGAAGATAAGAAAGAATTTGAAATACAAATTAAAGAACTCTTACAATTAGGAGTAATAAGAGAATCGACTAGTCCATATAATAGTCCAGCATTTATGGTTAGAAATCATAGTGAAATTAAAAGAGGAAAAGCTAGAATGGTAATTGATTATAGAGACCTAAATTCTAAAACAATACCAAATAGCTATAAACTACCAATAAAAGATTTGTTAATAAAACAAATACAAGGAAGTAAAATATATTCTAAATTTGATTGTAAATCAGGATATTGGCAAATAAAACTAGATGAAGCTTCAAAGCCTTTAACTAGTTTTACTACCCCTAATCCATTAGGACAATTCGAATGGAATGTTATGCCATTTGGATTAATGAATGCACCTGCAATATTTCAACAAAGAATGGATAAGATTATTAGATCAATAAAGAATTTCTGCATTGTTTATGTAGATGATATTCTTATTCATAGTAAAAATTTAAAAGAACATATTAAACATCTTAAGAAGTTCAACTATATTGCTAATAAGTATGGATTAGCCTTATCAGAAAGAAAAGCAAAAATAGCTAAAACTGAAATTGAATTCTTAGGATATATTTTTACCGAAGAAAAAATACTTCAACAACCTCATATTGGTAAGAAGATTACAGAATTTCCAGAAAAAATTAGAGACAAGAAAGAATTACAAAACTTTATTGGATTATTAAATTATTCCGAAAAATTTATAAAAAATTGTGCTAAATATAAAGTCCACTTTACCAAAAAACTGAAGAAAGGAGTTGTATGGGAATGGACACAGGAAGATGTAGAAATGGTAAACAAAATTAAGAAAATATGTGAAAATCTACCTGAATTAAATATTCCAAATGAAGAAGATTTCTTTATTTTGGAAACTGATGCCTCTTTATTACACTGGGGAGCAATACTTAAAAGAAAAGAAAATCATAAAGAGTTTCTTTGTAATCCATTGTGCAAATGCCCAGAAGAGCTTGTCGCTTATACTTCAGGCACATTCAAAGATGCCGAAACCAGGTATGATATTAATCGTAAAGAATGTTTAGCAGTTAAGAAAGGAGTAGCAAAATTTGAACCATACTTGCTACCTAGAAAATTTCTTATTAGGACGGATAATACTCGGGTAAAACCATTATTAACAAATAAACTTGGAACAAGTGCGGAATTTGAAAGACCACTTATTAGAATGCAAATGTGGTTTGCACCATTTAAATTTGATATTGTCCATATTAAAGGGAAAGACAATTTTATTCAGTTTCTTAACCGGGGAATGGAGCTAATCGGGAAGGAGCTAGAAATATTGAAGTTCGAAATGAACATGAAGATTCTTTGCAATAGAATCCAAGATAACTCTAATGGAGATGGGCTGCTTGTCGAACGTATCGAGAAAGCCAACATGGCTATATTATACGAAGGTCCTAGTACCCGATAAATGCGAAGGCCTCGGTGCCAATATTGAACCGAAGCATTAAAGCTTCATAAACTTTCGATTAGAGAGAGAATACTACTTTGTCTCCCTCGCGAAGAAAATATTTACAAAGGATAGTATCTCCATACGAGCTTAATAGCTCGAATATCATCAAACCCTGTGACACTCATGGTGTTATGGACATCAAAAGTAAAACGATTTTATTTTGGCATATGTATTGTTTAATCTCGCACATGTTCCTGGTTTACCGATATTGGAGGTTGGATGAAAACCTTAACATATGGAACCTATAATAAAGTTAACCTCTATCCGGGAGCTCCAGCTTATTGGGTTCGTGCTCTTTATGAAATGGGAAATATAATTTGTATTTACCCATCGAATCTTTAAAGAAATTTCTTTGTTACCAAAAGAAGTAGTCCAGGAGCTATTGAAAGATATTGTCAAGTTCTTAAACATAAGAACATATATATCGAGTTTTCTCTGCTGTCCCGAATGGGATAATGAAGAAGATAGGCTCGCCGAGTTAGCCATGTCATTAGGATTGCCACTACTTCCAAGCATCTTGACTTTGAGAAGAGTGAAGTCCATGAAACTACACCGAGAAGATGTTATCAAGATGACAACCTTCCGTAGAGCCAAAGGATATAAGGAGCAATTTGAGCATATCCGAGAAAGTTATTGAAGAAAATCAAAATATTTGGGTGTATGAATCACAAGACCACTTGATTCTACGAAAGTTGTGGCACCCACTAAACAAGAAGATTGGCACTATCTCGATATACGGGTGTGATCATATTTTTGGAGGAAACGCTAGTGGAACACGAGAAGACAAAAAATGAAGCTATGTAAACTTGATTTGGCGTTATCCAAACCATAAGTGCGAGTCTTGTAGCAATGAAGAAAATGGTTCACCAATCTCACTTGATCCGGAAGGAATTTCCGGATGAGTGGTTTGAATCTCATATGGAAAAGTAATGGACCCCCTTTATCACTACTTTGTCAAAGTTACTTTGATAAAGAAAAACTGTGGGGTTTTACCTACATTATTTTTCATGTTAAGACAAAAAACTTTAGGCCACAGTAAGATTCTCATTATCTTACACAGTAACACAACAATAATGAAGACCAGCTGGAGAGCTTTTTCGAGTCTATAAAAGGAAGACTAATTCTCAGAAGAAGGTATCCCATCCTTAAGCAAAAAACTATCTTTCTCTCTAGAATTTTCGAGTCTTGTAACCATTTCAGTTTATCTCTTTCATTTGAAGCTTGTAATAAGGTAATCTCTATGGAGTTCTAATCTCTTTAGAGAAAGTACCAAGAGTGTAGCCGAAATATGTATGTATACTCTTATGCAAGAGATATTAGTGTGATGAGTTTATGAAATCAAAGTTGTTTGAAAATCTTTTGTCTATCTAATCTTGTTGTTTTCTCAAAAACTCTTATCTTACTTATACTCCAACGGTGAGAACCTTGAGGGTTGTGCAAGTATCTTGTTGCCGTTTAGCCGTGTGTTGGCGTTTGAGGCGTTTTTAGAGAAAGCCATTAGAACCACCGTTACCTTTCAAGGTGATGTTTTAACAAGGAGTTGAAAGGAAAAGCGTGATTCCGTGTGATCCGTTGTGAGATTTGCAAAAGAGTCGAGAGAAAAATAATAAGAGTACGGAAGTCGTGTTGGACCATAACCCACTTTCTTAAACTCAAATAACATCGATCACTTATATCACGAGTATACAAACATGGGAGCAAGCTCGAGGAAACCTCGTTGATATTGTCTGTCTTTACCATCTGCTTAATACTGTAAGATCTTTCTTATTTATGTTGAATACTTGCATTAATATTTGCACTTATGATATTTATGAAGTTTTAGTTACTATTATTCAATATTTAGAAATTAAACTATGAAAGAAAAAAGAAGAAATTAAATCATTTTATCGTGCTTGATTATTTTACGAAGAATAGTAGAAATATCACGTGCCTTTATATTTTACAGAAAATATAGTTAGAATTAATAAAGAAATTAATAAATTAGAAAATAAAATTAGAATATTAAACGATTGTTTTAATAAAAAATATATTGATAAATACGAGCATAATTGACTTTTCTATTTATTAGGAGAAATACATCAAACTTATCCTATATTGGGAATAGAAAACCTTGATTTAACTGAAGAATAAAAGAAGGACTTTTTAGTCTTTTAATTCCTGTCACCTCACTTTGTAAACCAATTTTGTCAAGCCACTTTGTACAAGTAGCATGATCGCAATTCAAAGCCATTTACATGAATTAAGGGTAGCCTTCTAAAATGCAAAGAGACGTGAGAAAATTCAGGTTTGTCCAACAGAATACTAGGGCATCCACTACAGGTATATATAAACTTGATAGAGCATACTGGAAGAATAAGAGACGAGTATACGAGTATAAAACAAAACTATTTTGTTGAGCAGAATACAACGGAAGTGTCAACACTGGAAGGAACAAAAAAATAAATTGATGAGCTATCATTCTGGTAATGTACGATCATAGTACCTCTTGAGATAAGTTTTCTTGACTGAATAGCTAGGATTCTTCCAGAAAGTTGAAGTGAACACGAAAAAATTCACCAGTATTTGCGTTGTCTACACCTTACGGATAGTGTCACCCAAAAAAAAAAAAAAAAAAAAACAAAAAACAAAGAAAGAAAAGCAAACCTTACGCATCTTTCTATTTGAACAAACTCTGGGAATAAAATCCAATTCCATGCTATGATATTACAAACAGGTTGCTACTCTACAGGATGAATTGTCTCAAAGTGCTTACCACAATGACGACAAGACCAGCAAAACAAATTATTAAAATTTCATGACAGCAACCGGCATAATACACATTACCAATGATACATGCTATAGATGTAGACTTCACAAACTATTTTGGTGGTGCAAATTTCAGTCAACCATTAGCCAATCCTGAGATCTGTAACTGTAGCTTCTTCTCGCCTCACCACTTCACCAAGTAAAAATGAACCTTACCAGATTACAATGTTCAATGTCTGAAACGAAGCATCAAGATGAAGCTCATGCTAAGACATTCCTGTATCCATTTTAGCCAAATGGGTTTCCCCTAGCTGAAGAGAAGTTGTTTGGAGAAGCAGATGCTGGATGTAATCCAGTCAGGTGGTGATTTGGGTATACAAAAGCAGGCCCCTCAAGACCGAAGCCAGGTAACCCTTGTGGTCTGTAAAGGGTCAAATGAATGGGAAATTTAACAAATTATTGTAACAGCTCAAGGAAAAATAATTTTGTGTTTTAAAAGAGAGAACAAAAGCAGATTAAATGTTCAGGAAAAGAAATGCCAGCTGACTAACACCAGAACTTTTGAACTCTTAATACATCTGAATCCATCATGGAATGATGAATTATAAAGTAGACTTATAGAAAGAAAAGATGGGACAAAAACTAGGTTACCTTATTGGCATGTTGCCAGGCACTTGTTGCCCCAGATATGAACCTGAATTAACATAAGGCACATGTTAAGACATGTAAAGATAACAATTAAGCGACTAGAATGAATAAAAAGAGATAAATGTTATACTTGGACGGATAGCTGATGCATAAGATGGTGCCTGAGTAGGAATAGATGATAGATGGGGCGAAGTACCCAGATCTGATGTAGGTGCAATGTTGGGTAATGCGCCTTGTAAGGATGCCATTGAAGGAAACTGCAATACAAGGAAAACAGTTTATTTTTAGCACATATATGAAACTATACTGTAGTCGTTGTTCTAGCTCTGCAGATGCGTCAATGCTTCATTACTGTTAGACAAGATACATGAATCATGTGCATTTAGTAATGAGCAAAAAATTTGAGCATTGATAATAGAAAGCCATTCACTATAATATGAAAAATAAATGTCAATGCCAATCGCACTATGCGACTGCTATCCTTTGACATTGTTTGTAGCGACCGAGAAATTTTAAATAATATAAAATTATTATCTCGAAAAACGTGTCGCTAAACTTTAACCCCAAATTTTAAAGTTAAAGCGTCTTCGTCTAGCCGTTGTAAAATCAATTTAAAACTATTCAAGTCAAGTCCAATCCCGAATAATTTTAAAGTATCCAATCCCTTATCATTTTAAAGTCCAATTATGTTAGTCCAAATCTTGATTTTAGTCCAATCCACTCAAACCCAATTAAGGAAAACCTTGTAGCCCAACTTCTTGGCCCAATTAGTCTCCTAGAAAATTGTGCCCTAAATTCCTATTGTTCATATAACTCTCGTTTTCACTCCTCACAATCCCAAACTTCCCAGCAACCAATTGGTAAGAAATTTCACCTCCCCAAATTTTTCCATCTATGCAGTTTCACATATGGTAATCTGATTGATGCTAGAATCTCGATTTCTAGCACCAACAATATTTCTCTCAAATTGGAAAACTCACGTTGAGGCTGAGAGCCTCAGTTTCCATCACCAAACTCATTTCACACAAAAATTCAGCCAAAACCCACCACCATTCGAACGGTCCAGCAGAACACCCCAGCTGCAGCCGTCCAACCCTCAGTCCATGAACCACCACGCCAACACCACCATCTCCCAACACCAGTACCACAACCGCCACTCCCTCACAAGCAGCCAACTCCTCCAAAATCCAACCAACAAGACCCCAGCCAAAATTGATAGCCTTCATCCACTCGAACAACCACAAAAACCAAGAAAATACAATACCCATAAACTTACCGTAGTCTCCGACCCATTTCCAGTTTGAATGCCACCAAGAAACCCAAAAACCGAACCCTCCAAGCCTCGATTTAGCCTGGGTCCATACACCAAATTTCCCCAGTCGCACACACTCTCGCACGGCGCCACCACGTAACGTTGGCGCTGGCACCGTCGGTCAAATCGAAGGAAGGGGCTTGGCGCCACCACGTAACGTTGGCGCTGGCACCGTCGGTCAAATCGAAGGAAGGGGCAAGCCCCTTCCCGTCGCTGCTCTCTCTCGCCTCTGTTCGAAAATGAGAAAGAGAGTGATATTTTATTTAAATTGATTTTTTAGAAATTGCCCTTAAGCCCCAAGTTTTAAAAGTCGTTTATTTCAATCCCAAGTTTTCAGTTATTAATGATTCAGCCACTAGAGTTCCCATTTTTCCCACAGTCAGTCCACTGATTTGAAAAAGTCTATTTCAGTCATCAAACTTTCAATTTCAGTTTCATAAATTTCCAATTAAGCCCCTGAACTTTATTTTATATCATTTTAAGTTATTATTTCAGTCCTAAAGTTTCAGTAATTAGTGAATTAGTCCATGGAATTCTTGTTTCCCACTATTATCCCCATTATTTTGAAAATCTTATTTTTAGTCCTTAGACTTGTCAAATATCAGTTTTAACCTAAATCTAATTAGGTCCCTAAACTTTATTTTATCACTTTAAAACCTTGAATTTTCGGAATACTAATTCAAAACTTATTTTCTATTTTGACTAGACGAAACGTACGGACGAATAAGAGATTGAGATTACTCTCCACTCCACTTTTTACGTGACTCGAGATAATTTGAGGTGGACTCGCCACCATTAATTAGTTTAAATTATAATTGCATATATTATGTGAATTTACGTGATTTATATGCTTTAATACATAAGATGAGAATATTTCTTATAAGATATATGATGTTATGCTTGTCACAACCTATATGCTTTAATGCATGAGATGAGATGAGTATCTTTTATGAGATAAGATTTTTTTTATTTTTTTTGATAGGTAATCACGCAATTTTATAAATAAAATCTTTTATGAGATAAGATGATACCGTTATGCATAACTTATGTGCATAAATGCATAAGACGAGACTACCCACACCTTATGATTTTAAAGAGCCTACGATCTTTAAGAAAATGAGCCGATGATGATGATGATATCACGGTATATATATTGCATAATTATGTGATCAATTATTCTGTAAATTAATTATCGGCGATGAGTCTACTGAGTATTTCTTCGAAATACTCATTCCGTTATTTTAACGACATTTGTAGATTTTGGAGACGGTCGGGTTTGATGGGCAGTGATGGCAACGATTTAATGAATGAAGCTACTTTTGAAATTACGTATTTGAATACTATTAACGTATTTTGTCATTTCGATTATTTCAAAAACTCGAGATTTAAAGTTAAATCAATTTTCTTAAGTTAATCAAATGAGTTTATTGTCGTTAAAGTTCACAATTATTAAATGTGATGTTTAAAAGTTAGTTATTTCCGCAAAACTTTTTAGTTAAATTAGGGCAAAAGACGATGACATGGCACTCCGGGTTCACGAAACTCGGGGCGTTACATTGTTGATTCTAATCATGCCTTGGATAGCCTCACTACGAACTATGAAAAGTGGCTCATACGAGCATCTCCAATGGTCCTATAAATTAGATTTAAATTTTGATTTAGATCTCAAAGTGGCCGGAAACCTCTCCAGTGGAGATATGCAAAGGAAATGCACATTGCATTTTTAGGACGAAAATGTAAAAAAAAAATATAAGTTTAAATCTTTTTTTAGATCCACAAGAGGCAAAAAACTACCAACCCACTTGCAACCAATTTGTTTGGAGCTTCCTATTGGAGCAGGATTTGGATTTGGATCCACGAGGATATAAATGGGAATCAAAAAGTGGTTTCAGAGATGCCAATTTACACTTAATTTTACACCACTATTGGAGATGCTCTAAAACCATTAGTTTGCTTTATGAATGAATATTGAGAGATTTTGAGTGGTTATTGTAATAATGCATGTTCAGCATTAGTTGTGAATTATATTGGAGTTATAAGCATAGAATCGGAGTCATAACGAGTAATTATCAATCAATCATGACATCCTATTTTATTGGTTTCCATCTGAAATATTATTTAGAAAAAGAACAATTTGTGCATTTCAAGTGACAACCAAGTTATGTCCATCGTCGAATCTCTAATTTAAGAAACCTTAATAGGATGATCTATGTAAAACTTGAGTGATTAATTGAAAGATGCATAAAAAACCAATATAAAAAATGGCTTATCCAAATAGGTAAATCAATCTAATGAGAAATGTAACATACCATTGCAGCTTGAACAGGAGGAGGTTCATTTCGGACATCAAAAGGATTTGTCGGTCTCGATACATGCTGGAACTGCAAACAGAAATACTCACATTATATAAATGATGCACAATGCAGTTAACACGCCAAAAATGAAAAAATAAATCATGTAGAATTTATAAAAATGAAAAAGACAAAACTTAGAACATGATGGTTATCAAGATACCATTGGCATGTTGTATTGCACTGAAAACCCGGTGCCTTGAAAGGGACCAGAATGCCATCCTGGAACTGGAGGTGCAAAAGAAGAATAGTTCGCTGTAAATAAATCGGCAGGCAGTTCTGTTCTTCCACTAGCCTTTACTTCTGAAAATGATTGTGTTGCAACTCCAATAGAGGCTTGCATGGCCGGAGTTGTAACAAGTTGATACATTTGAGGATCAACACCAGGAGGCCGGTGGGCATTTGCAGCAACTAGGGAATTCCATGGCTTCAGATGTCCAGAGGAGAGGTTAAGTACTCGATGTATGAAAGTCAAATATTAGGCAGAAGAAATGCCACAGAACAGGGCATACCTGATTGCTTGAAGGTCCACCAACTGACTGAGAATTAGGCGGGCCAGCAACTCCAGGGATCACCGAAGGTTGTTGAGGTTGTATGACAGGCCACTTCCCTCCAGTGGAAGCATTTTCAAATGAGTTACCTCCACTAGTTGGTAATACCGGTGCTGGCCCTGCAGGGGAGACAATGGCCGAGTTGCTGATTGCTACACCAGGATATGCAGTACCTCCATAGGCTGAACCAAATGATGTGATTTGCAAACTATCGGATGGGAAAGCTGGTACGTTGCCCGTAAGAGTATTGAACATATCATTACCATGACTTCCAGCAGAGGGACCAGAAGCAGACACAGGAATAGACAACTCCGAAAGAACATCTAGCACTGAATTGGTGTTTGAAGCTGCTTGAGCTACTTTCACATCCGGCACGGAATCAAAATTTGCCCAGTTGTCACCACTAGATGTTGGCTGCATGGCAGATGTATCTGTAGCCAATTGCTGTGTTTGTAGCACAGCTGCAGCTACTGGCGGTGCAGGAGCAGAATCAAAATCAATTAATGATGTTTCCATTTTGACTTCAGCTGGATTCTTGTTTGAGGATGCCAAGCTACTAGAGGATGCAATTCTCTGCAAAAGAAATAATATGCCAATCAATTCTATGGTAGGAAGAAGAAGACAAAAAGGCAAAATAAAATAAAGTTCAAGCATTTGATACATTGCAATTATATCCAAGATCATCAGGCTAAGTGACAAGCATTCATCCGGATAAAGGTAAAGTAAATGAAGTATGTAAATCATGCGCGCACATATAAAACTTTAAGCAATCAATAAACAAGAATGACTCAGCAAATAATTAAGAGAATCTGCTTCTTTCATCATGTATATGAACTCAAGAGCTAGTTCACAACTTTTCTGTAGAATATATGACATTGCATAAAAGAAACAAACCATAATTGGTTTTTAAGGGCAAATAGTATGCCATAAATTCATCTATATTAATGCAGATTAAGGTTAGCTACAAAGATAAGAAGTTTAGGATAAAGAAACAAGTGTAGCAATGAAGTTTCACAGAGTATGGATAAGAATGTTACCTGAGTATGGATAGAACCATCAGCTGTCCTGCCACCAGTGGCATTTGGAGGTTCAGCTACCCGAAGTGGTGATACATTCTCTCCCAAAATCTCTCTAATAGGAAGGACCACAGGAGGGCTGGGTGTGTCGAGATCTCTTTGATGATCAGGTGACCTAATGTCAAGCCTAGAGCCTCCATCAGAACTTCTGTCTTCAGATTTTCTTCCATTTCCAAATCTATCCTCTCGTCGCCAGTCATTAACAACTTCAGCTTGAGCAGGACTCTTTTTGGAATCACCACGCTGTCGATTGTCTCGGTCATATCCTGGACTTCTTCCACCAGAACTAGGCCTATCACTGTAATGACGCTCATAAGTATCCTCATAAGGTGGACTTCGAGATCCACCCTGATATGTATCTATCCTCCGATTTTCATTATAGTCCTCAGTTTCACCCTGAAGATACGAATGTATTTCGAGAAGTGAAGACATGATCAAAAAGTTTTAACAGTAATCATGAAGATTGAAAATTTATGGAAAGGGGTAGGTAGCATAGATACCATCTTTGCCCTTGGGGGCTTTTCAAAGCTCCTCTCGCCAGTATATCTTCTATCCACATAGACATGTTTTATAAAATTGCGCAGTCTTTCTATGTTACTGTCAGCCAAAATATAAATCAGACAAGCATTTATTTTGAAAATTAAAAAAGATGGTGCCGAAATAATAAGAACAGCATTTTGTATGAGCAAGCCCATAATATTTGAGAATTAACCTGCCATCAGGGAGAGAATTGCGTTGAGGATCCCATTCCTTCAAATAAATTTCTCTAGCACTCTAAACAAAGAAAATTGTGTTTGACATGAGATTTTGTGTTGACAAAACTGGAAGAAGAAGACGACAAGCAGATCCCCATCGGGGAAAAGAGAGTTGCATGTGTACCGCATTTCCCCCTCCTTGAAGGGCACTAACTTCTTGTGGAGTAAATTTAGCCATAGATACTGACTTCACCCTATGAGTGAACTCTCGGCTGCAAGTATTTACAAATGTATTAAGGTGTTGACAAAACTGGTAAAAGTACCTCTGAGGGAGGATATTTGACATAAACATGAAAGATACGAGCGAAACTCCTTATTACTTACTGTATCCCACTGCAGGTTGTGCAAATAAATGTAGAAAAATTAGGGCACACATATTGAGGACCCTGATAGGCAAAAAGATAAACATCAGTTCAATCAGTCCAAAATATGAAAGAATTAGAGAATGTTTGGGTGGCTTTCTATAAGCATGTGAGAGAGAAAGTATCCCCTCGCTTTTTTTTTTTTTTCTGTCAATCTTATAAGCAACCCCAGACATGCTCTTAGAACAGCGAGCTTCCCAAGGCATGTTCTATGAGAGTACCATACAATGCGAGAATATGAAGTTAAGCATGGATTAAGCAACAGGCTTAGAATGGGAAAAACATCTTTACATACCATTTGATAAAAAAAAAGAGTAATCCTGAAGTTAAGTATTGATAGGAATTAGTTTTGAACTAATATGTATGCACGTTTGTAGCTTTACTAGACATAAAAAAATTCTCAATAGGAAGGATAACTAACAAAACTTCAATGAAATATCAACAAATATTATGCTCATCTTGGTTGAAAATAATGTTTCTAGGATAAAACAAATATATTCATTTAACTTCCAGACTAAAGGTTACAATCCAACAATGACAGCAGAAAATTATCCTCTGATTTCCATTTTTTTTTTTTTTGGCCGGAATCAAAAGATGAAACAGTCAACAGAAACATATGCGATCAAATTTGCCTTAAGACACCAATAAATCATCTTTTTTTCTTTTTTCTGGCAACTGTAGTTACCACTTTGCCAATAATAACTCATTCTTACAGTGCACAACTTTGAGATGATTCATGGTAGACCCATCTCAAATTGCTAAGAGGCCACATTTGGTTCATGCTTATCATCCTGGATAAGTCATGTGCAGATAAGTAAACTGATACTTGGCTGGGTTTTGATATCACATCATCCTATCTTTTGCTCAAATTTAATACAGTTTGAGTAAAGTATTTAATCCTAAGATATGACATAAAAACTGGATAAGATATTTTTTTCAAGTTACAGAAATCTTATCTGGGTAATGCTTCCTCCCTTCATTCACTTCGCGGGAGCCGCACGGCACATAGCTCCGAGGGACTGTAAATCGGAAAGCGCCTTCTAAAGCACCCCATTCATCCAAAAGAGAAGGGAAGGGGCCTATTTATTTGAATGACCTCTGCATATTTAACCCTATCTACACCTGGAGCCACCCCCCTAGAGGTCCTGCCACCACGGTGCAGAACAGGAGCTCTTGTGGAACCTTTTATTTCTAACAAAATATTACGGCCACCTAACATAGGGGCCGGAGGTATGGTAAACTCGACCAAAATATGATACCCAAAGGGCTCATAGTAATGTCTAATATCAACTCTGTAGTGTTGAGGCAGGAACCAAAATCATTAATCAATAGACAAAATTCTGACCAAAGAACAGATGAGTGGATTGAAAAATCAATCAACCCCTTATCCAGCAATACCCCGTTGTCCGAACATGGCTCATTGGAACTGAATAATACCACTTTTATGACTGAATCAGACACCTACTCAATTTAGTTGCCTTGATTGGAATAGCAGGAAACATGAACGAGGCCAACCTTTAACTGGATTCACTCTAGTAATAAGAATGATAACTGATGAACATAAATGTCTGGTGTCTATAATCAAAAATGAGGAAAAATAAATAGCTCCAAGTCACGTTAATCCTAACAAACATGGTATTTGATATCTGATAATCCCAAGAACCAAAAAATATTGCCTAGGCACCTATGCCTGATGCCTCGAGAACAGAATATTGTCTAGCACTTTAAGCTCAATATTGGGAACACAACCCCAGCACTTGATCTGGCACCTTTGACAGCTGGCAAAAACAGTTTGAACAGCCTAAAAAAACCATAGCAAGATTTCTCTTTTCACTCATTCACTACGACAAATTCCTAGACTCCCTCCTTCAAATCTGGCAATGTTCATGCCTATAAATAGGACACATGTATGAAAGATAAGTCTTAATCTTCTTTAATACACAATGACATATACTATATATTTTCTCTCTTCCACAATGATGATACTAACTATGGCATCGGAGGGGCAACTTTCTTCAGGTTATTGGGAGCAGTGCAAGAGCTCATTCCGATGATACCAAATTTTTAGATGTCATCAAAATAAATCTATATTTCAAAATTGAAAATTTATAAGTGACTTTCGTAAAACCAAAATATTTTTTTTTGTTTTGAGGATACAAGAAATTTTAGAAGGTCTAAGTCGATGTCACATATTCTCAGGCATAAATGTCTTATTGTTGAAATGCTTCATGATACAAACATCAACCAAATATAAGCTACTCCAATTTAAGGTATGTCGTTATAATAAAATAGAAAGTGCGATGATGTCAAACTACTTTCTTCTGTAGGGAGCCTAGCACACGTCAGGCAACAGTTTTCTTTATTAGTGACATTTTACATAAAGCTTATCTCTGAATATACTAAGAAGAGATATATTTATATCCAGCAACAACAATTAACCATGTGGGCTTAAGTGGGAAGATGTAGCCTTAAGTTTAACAAATGCCCAACTCCACGAGGGAAACCGAACAAATTCAGAATGTATATTTTGGTTAACAACCTCAAAATGGGAGTGCTATTTATTGTTTAATTGCTCGAGGAAAGTGAACAAAACTGACTGAGAACTGCAAGAAAATCTCCATGTAAACTTGTAATATTCACATGTTTAACAATTATTTATTAAAATATGAACCTAAAAATTAGTTTCTTTCGGCGGGTGGAAGTAAGCTATTAAGTCATGCATCATCTTCTTTTATTTAAATGTGCATCTTGTTTCATGACAACAAAAGAAGCTACACATCATTCAGCAGAATAACTATTGCTTGCACGTTCTCAACTTAAAGATAATATTCCTTAACTACACCTTTCATTCAGTAGATAATTAGTGCCCCATATTTTCAAATTTCCAACACTCAGATCATTTCAGAAACCTTATAACGAAGATTCCAAATGAAAAGTATCCAAATTTTTTATTTCAACATTCCTGGGCAGCCCTACCAAAGACACACAGTATTGCAAAGAGACCTTTATTCTTACTCATAGTTAATCTTCTACCATTAACTATAGGGGCTTGACCATTGTTTGTTCATTAAGAAGTGCAAGAAGTCCATTTATATAAAAGCCATCTCATTGCACACCAAAATTTGTGAGTTCAAAAGGATACTTAACTGCAAAGCTTCATGATATCAGTTATAAGAAAGTAAAGATAAAAATTACAATGAACTTGCAACCAAACCAAAATTTCCATCTCCCCACCTTCATCAATGTAAAAAAATTCCATGAATCAAGATAATCTCTTCTCGGATCAAAACTTATTTTTCTTAAGGGAACACGGAGATATTCAATCAAGTCAGGAAAAAAAAAAAAACAAGAAGGAAAAAGAAACATACCAAACTGTTGCAGTTGATACACCTACGATTCTCCGGAAGCTTGAGCAGATTCCTTATAATTTTTTCATTTTTCTCATCCTCCTTGACTCTACTCGCCATTTCAATACAATTATACAAGCCTCTCTATCTTCAAACAATTCACTAAACCTATCACGAAACAACCATTACAAAGATAAATTTAAGTAAACACAGAATTTCAAAAAGTATAACGGAAAATTCAAACGAACTTCAGATCTGGTAAAACAACAGCCATCAAAGTTTGACCAGAAGCGTGTATAACACAATTTAAAACTGTAAACAAGAAATTTCAAGTGTCCACAATCTTATAACTGACACTCGACATTTTATTAATTCTATAACAGATGAACTGAATCTGTAGAAGTTATTCACCTGATCGGTGGTGATGGAGACAGTAATTTCACGGATCAAATGAATCTTTGGGTTACGAAGCAACGGCGTCCAATCTGTACTTGTTCTTGTACAGCTCCATTTGGGAAAACTAGAGAGAGAGAAAGGCAGCGCGTGTCATATATAGGAATTTTGTATGTATATTAGAGAGAGAGAGTGTGTGTGTTTAACGGAGAGAGTAACTATCGGGTGTACCGAGAATACAGGGATCTACTAGACTGCTGCAAGAGAATTGGTTTATTTGCAAAAATCTCGGTGGCGCCTACTTTGACCTCAATATTTTCAACAGTAAATAACCAATTGATGGCAACTATGCCATTGTTCTTTAACTTAAAAAAAAAAAAAAAAATTTAAAGTAAAATCAATAATTAATTATAATCACATATATTATAGAATTTACAATTTTTTAATCATATATTCCATCTTTTTTTTTTTTTATCAAAATCTATTAAAATTTAATTTTTATCTAAACCGAACAGGGGTGTAACATATATTCTCTTTTTTCGAAAACTCTAAGAAATATTTCTTGATGTTTGTTTCTCGAATAAATTTTCTTTTATATTATTATAAGCATTTTTCATAAATAAAAAGTTTAATATGGATGACACTAGGGTGATCGAACCAGGGGCGGAGGGCAGGGGGTCCGGGGGGAGGGGGGGCCAAGGCCCCCCCAATTTTTTGAAAAAAAAAATTTATTTTTATTTTTATTTTTTGGCTTCAAATTTTTTTTTTTTAATCTTCTAATCCAGCCCATTTAGTTGTTTGTGAAGTTGTATTGTTTATCAATTATGAGTGAGAGTTTCCTCAATTCTCAGGCTCAGTGAAGGAGAAGTATTTCAAAAGATTAGTAGTTTTTTTTATATTTTTCTTGATTTTTTTGTGAAGTTTTCGTACATTAATTTATGTTCGTTTGTTTCATTTCTCTATCACAAAGTACCAACTTTTCTCATTTTAACAATTAATGTTTCAAAAAAAAATTTCGGGGGCAGCCCCGTGAGCCCACGCCCCTTCAACTCCGGACCCCCCTAGTTTGAAAGGTTGGCTCCGCCCCTGGATCGAACAACGTATCTTTGTTGATAATTCTATTGATTAACATTGAGTTTCGATGCGTAGATTTTGCAACTTCTGCATGAGTTTTTTTTGCGAAAAGAGAGCTATAATGATCGCATTTCTAATTTCTAAGGGAACTAGCTTGGGGTCGGAAAAAGTGAAATGGAAACTTTTTAACTTATTTCTCTGTTTTTAAAGGTAAATAAGGTTTTATTTTATTTTTCAAAATAATATTAATGAGGAATTTGTTGGCCGAAATAAAACATAGATTTATCTAAAGTTCTAAAAAAAAAAGAAAAATATGTATGTGATGGTTAGTTCTAAGGTAACTAATATTCAACAGATTAATCTGATGAACATGATCATTTTTTCATTTTTGGATTTATTCTCCCGACTTTCCGTACATGGCCTCAAATTTAAGCCCTAGTTTGTTTTTCAAAATGTATTTTCTCTCTTGTATTTTCAATCACATTCTCCAACAAAATAATATTACGTGCAAATCCAAAATTTTTCCTTATATTTTAACCACACATTCTCCATCAAATCACTATTTCAAAATGCAATTTTGGCTAAATTTGTAATTTTCTTAAATTTCACCTGTCTCAATTCTCCCTCACACAATTTTGCCTACAGCCTCTTAATATTTTAATTTACAGTTTTTAGTTATTTGTTCAGCTTGTTAATTTCCTACTATTCTTGTCTTGTCACGTATTCAAAATATTTTATTTAAAATGCTCTAAATGCTAATGATTTCGATCAAATTGAGCTAAGCAGTGCATCCAACCCAACAGAAGATTATGTTTGGAGATATGGTAGTGGGGCTGATCATTCGAGGCATCACGATGAGAAAGTGCAAGTCATGACAGGTCGACAAACATAAATTTCTATTTAATAGTTCGAATAATGATTGTATTAACTTGGTCAATTTTACTAATCACAAAAAGAAAGAATGGACGTGAGAAGGAAGAGAGTTGTTGAAGTTTCTAAACATTCATCACTATGTCCAATCATGTTATCTATCTCTCTCTAAAAAGTTACCAAAGGCGGATTTCAGGGGTGGCCCCACACACATCCAAAAATAAAAAATAAAAAAAAAATAGAAGGAAAATAATACAATCCTTTTTACCGTGTCAGTTTCGGATTGTAATTCTCAAATGTTAAGAAAGGTTTTTGATACTATTTTGAAGTGCTCGAGATGTACTTCGTAAGATACCTTGATAAGTAAAATCACTAAATGATTAGGTAATAACATTGTTTTAAAAGGCGCCTAGCCGTCGGCGATACCAAAGCGTCAAGCCTAACGGGTTAGCGTCTTATTTGGGGTCAACGACAGTTGTTGACCGTTAATGGTGCGCTTTTTTTTTTTTACAATTCTTTTTAAATTAAAAATTATTAAATGCTAATTTCTTGAGTTTGCCCTAATTTAAAATTAAAACAACAATTTGAACTCAAAAGTCAAGTGAGCAAAGAACCTTATTTACGATAGATAATTTCTTAAGACACCCGAGCAATTAAAAGAAAAATGGTTGTTTAAATTTGAAACTTATATTTTTGTTGGAAACTTTGAAAAAATATATAAAATTCTTATAAATCTGTTTTAAATATTTAGTAAGTATTATTTTTAATTGATTAAAAATTAAAATAATATTAAAAATAAGAAAATGCATTTTTGCGCTTTTTTACGCATATGCCTCACTTAAACTCACCTAAATCTGAGCTTGGCCTCCACGCATCACCACGCATTACGGCCTTTAGAACAATGGGTAATAATGACAAGTAATAAATGTGAAATAAATAAATCTAAATTGTGATTCGACTCATTCTTGAACTATATTTCTTCATCATATTCATCGGGGTTCAAAAAACTCGCAACCAACCGTATTACGCAAATTTAGTGGACTTGAGTTTAATAGTTTTATGTCAAGTTAATGCACTGTATTAAACATGCAAATTTAAAGATACGGCATAACTACCAAGGAAGTTATGTAATTTTACATAATTAAATCGACTCATTAAGATATTGCATAAAGTATTCAATTAAGCAGTAAAATTTGTAAATATTTAATTTTACTTTTGATAAACTACCTAAGAAGTCAGAATTTTATACACGTTGACAAGAGGAAATAACAATGACCAAACAGCAGCAGCCATATCTTACCGGAAAAATCCATTTGTACCATCATTAAGGGATTGTAAAAATTATAACCTCTCACATTAGTGTGGGGCCCGTTAATTAATTAATTTGCGGGCCCCACACTAATGTGAGATGTTGTAAATTTGACAATCTCTTAATAATTGTACACCTAGCATACATCATACCACAGTTTAAAGAACAATAAGAACTGATTTAGTTTTTATATTATAGAATACAATTACAAGCTGCGACCATCTGCAATCAAAAGAGTTTAGCATCTTATAAGCATTCATTTCACATAATACAAACCGACTAACCAACTTACTTATACATGCGCACAAGGGTAAAGTTATTCAAACAGGGTCAGTGACAATGGACGAAAAAACAAGTGTATGTGTCATCACCTGTTTGGGTAATTTTTTTTTTTTAAACTGTCGAATCACTGAATGACACATGGCTCACCTGCTTTTATACTTGTCACTGACCCTATTTTTGTAGCAAAACTCTGCGCATAAAATGATTTGCTTGTAATAACTTGATTTGCCCATTGCGTCATGCCTGCCCCAATTGAATGTCTGATACAACACGAAGAAGTAGTTGACTGCATAGGGAAAACAAAAATGACGAAACTTGGAGCAATAATCCCATAAAAAACACGTACTTCTCTTTATGGAAAGAAAATTATATTTGAAGTCCGTACGTCAGATCCATATAGATGATAGTCCTCCAAGACTACGACCCCCAGAATTTCTTAAGTAGACACTGAAGATCACTTCGGTATCCAACTGATGAGGACATCATCCTGTTCGGCCATCTTATTTTGTTGTATAATGCTCCACGTACAGGAGCCTTTTTTTACAGCGGCTTACAGGCCCCTCACTGTAGAGGGGTCCCCACTGTTTTAAAAAAATGATTAAAAAATATGGACCCCACCTGAATGTGTGTGGCCTGACAGAATCTGTGAAAATCCTGTCATGTACGTGTAGCTCTCTATTTTGTTTTGGACTATTTTACTTTTGCTTTATTAGAGTTGGATTTGTATTATGGGCCGGCCCAACCCCTTAACATGTTTATGTTTTGTTATTTATATGCTTGTATTGAACTTCCGAAGTAGACGATGAATGGAATGGAAATTGATAGGGGAAATTAGGATTTTTACTTCCTTCCCCAAAAAGTTGAAAAATACACCGTAGTTTCAATTTTAGGTTGACAGTTAAGAAATATATTCCATTGCATTAGAAAATAAAGAATTTAGATATATCTTCTCTCTTTAAAAGTATGAGCTTTGGGATCTGTCTTCTCCATCTGACGATTCTATCTAAATTAAAGTAGGGTTTCCTCCTAAAAATTTATGCAATTTGTTATTCTTATTATCCACACACTCCTTAATTGTTCTATCCAATTTTTTTTCCTTCAATTTTGACCTTCTTTCTCTTGTTGCGCCATCATGTTTAACATGTACCAATATTGATTTTCGAAAAACTATGGACTGAAAGAAAATCGAACCCAACAAATTAGTATAAGACTCTAAATATTAGCTAAAAGATTACTATAAGCACGTAGTGAATTCAGTCAAACATTTCTATTAAGAAAAATCACTAGTTTCACAAGCAATAAAGTTTCTTTTTCCATGAAAAGTATTTCATCACACAAAGTGTGTGATCTTTCAATCAAAAAAGTGATGTAGCTTGTCACTGCTTAATGTAGAACCTTAATTCATATCTAACGAACAAAAAAGTGATTCCAATGTTTTAATTAGTATTGTCACTTTTTTAAGTATTCGTCACTTTTAAAAAAAAAAATTATGTCACATTTTTTAATGTTGTCACTTTTTTTGTCACTTTCTTGACAAATATCATTTTTTAATAAAAGTGACATTGTATATCAAATTTTAATAAAAAGTGACAATTTTTTAAAAAAAGTTACACTTACTTTTTATATCAAAAAGTGGCACTTAATTTTACACAGAGCTTGTTTGGGGGGAATTTTTGGGGGAAGAATTGATTTTTGAATAATGATAAGATGGAAAATGTGTGGTTGAAAAAGAAAAAAAAATTATTAATGTGATGGAAAATATTATTTTATTGAAGAATGTGTGGTTGAAAATGAGAATTGATTTACTATAAAATTTGAAAATCTCTCCCAAACACCCCCACAGTATTCGTTATTTCTAAAATATTTTTCATATGATTTTTCGAAACAACCTTAATTTTAAGGGTATTTTTGTAAGTTGTCCAAATTGATATGCTTTCTGTTGTTGATCCAAGTCTTCCATCTTCCTCCCTGACTTTTCCTTCTTCACCATCCCTTGTGCAGTCTGCTTCTTTTTGTAAGTTGCCCAAATTGAAATGCTTGTTGATCAAGTCTTCCCTCTTTCTCCTTGACTTCTCCTTCTTTACCTTCCCTTGTGCCGTCTGCTTCTTCTCCTGCTGTTTTATGCTTCCTCTACTCTTCTTCTTGCTGGAATTCTTCATTTGCTACTACTCTTCTGTTGGTTATTTCTATTGATCCTATATCAAAGTGGTATTAGAGCTAACATGTTTTACTTCATCCACTGTTATACAATTAATCCAACATCTTGGCCATGTCAACAATTAACAGCCGACCATCACCAAACCAAACCGACTTCAACCACTGCCTGCAATCATGCCGCTACACATGAAAAATACAAACAAGCCCAATTAAAAGAGAACCCATTTACTACAAGCAACCACAACCACATATCCACCCCAACACAAAAGGACACAAACCTGTTGGATAAAATAATGGTAAAGTGCAGAAAAAACTTATCAATAGATCGAGTCTCGTGACAGCACGATGTCCTAAAGCGAAATTGCCCGTCGATAACTGCTGCGACCTCTGTGGACAATCACCTCCAGGATACAACGATCAAATAAACCAATTATGCAGCAATCATAAAAGGTTTTCAGAACTCTCAAGTGTACTCCAGAAAATAAAAAAAGACAATTTGAGTATAATATTTTACTGTATATATGAAGAGACAATTTCGTTTTTGTTGTATTTTTCTAATACCCAAAAGTGTGTTTATATAGGCATGAAGAGATGTAACTTCTTCCACCATGATCTAGCATTAAGTTGCAGATGTAATGGCCTATGGTAATGGATATTAAAACTGGGCAGTTAAAACTGTCATATTTTACTGGCTAGTTGACCCATTAAATAATTCCGAAAATAATTAAAAAATAATAATTATTTTATTAGAATCAATAAAGCCCAAGAGCCCAAGGCCCAATCAAAGACTTTTTAATATAGTGCGTGAGGCGTGGCTCGAACACCTGACCTCCCACACAAATTCCACACTTTTCACCAGTTGGGCACTTTGTCTTAATTAATTATTTCTTTCACATATTATATTTATAGTATAAATATATAACAATCCCCCACATGAAAGAAATAAGATAAATAAAAATATTATTCTGGAGTACGGTAGAAATCACGCAGGCTTAGGTGTCTATCGTTTTGAACATCTTGTTTGTTTATTCTATATAGCTTGCTAACTGTTGTGTGAACTATGTCTTGAAATCCATAATTATGATTTGCAAACTGAGACAATAAAACACACACATGATTTCTAAAACAGTCATCGAGTTCTCGCGGTTGTGTTCATTTCGGCCGTGAACTTTCCCGATTTCTTTGAGTGCTCTAGAGAATTAGCCTCAATTCTCATAGGAAGCGGCCCCACTTCCACACTCAAATAGGTGCTTCTATCAAGGATGCACTGTATTTAAACACCCCACTGAATATCAGCTATAGAAAGCATTAAGAGCATTTGCTCATCCTCTAATCAATACTGGTACTACTAAATCATAGGGAGGGGTTTGAAATAAATTCAATGTAGTACCCCCACAGATCACTCCAATAACTTTGTTATCCCATTGAACTTTATCCATGGAATCTCCAATCGCAAGGTTGGGTTTCCATTATAGGTGATCTAATTTATAATAGGCTTTAGCCCCATCCCCCTCGATGTTTTCTGAACTAGCTCTCTAGCTAATCCTTTTGTTAATGGGTCGACAATATTATCACTTGACTTCACATAGTCAATAGCTATAACCCCATCCTTAAGCGGTGACTTACGTATTGTGCCTCCTACGAATATGTCTAGACTTTCCATTGTAGGATGAATTTTGAGCTCTTGCAATAGGCCGCAGTACACAATGGACATAGATATGAAGTGGTCTGACCACAAAGGAACATCCATAAGAAAATTCCTTAACCATTCAGCCTCTTCACCGCCTTATCTAATGCTATGAACTACGATTCCATAGTAGATCTCGCAATCTGAGTTTGCTTAGTGGATTTCAAGATACGGCACCACCCGCTAATGTAAAAACATAGCCACTTGTAGATTTAGTTTCATTGGTATCTCGAAATCCAATTAGCATCACAATATCCCTCAAGTACGAGATATTTAGTATAATGTATTCCCCGCCTATAGTATATTTCAAATATCTCAAGACTCGAATGAGAGCATCCCAATGTTCACTATTAGGATTACTAGTATACTCTGCTAAGTCTACCGACCGGCATATGCTATATCAGTCCTGAGTGCTTCATGAGATACATGAGACTGCCGATCACCCTAGCATATTCTAAAGCAGAAACACTAGGACCTGAATGTTTTCTCAAATGATGACTTGCATCATAAGGTGTTTTAGCAGGAATACAATTATATTGGTTAAATTTCTTAAGGATTTTTTCTACATAATGTGATTGGGTTAAAGTAACTCCTTCAGAATGTGTTACTATTTTAATCCCTAGAATAACATCAGCAACACCCAAATCTTTCATTTCGAAATGCTTTTTCAGAAACTGTTTAGTCTTATTAATCACATCTAAACTAGTTCCCATTATTAGCATATCATCCACATATAAGCAAATTATAACACCACAATCCCCCACAAATTTGCTATATATGCATTTATCTGCTTCATTTATCACATAACCATTAGATGTCAAGGCAGTATCAAATTTCTCATGCCATTGCTTAGGAGCTTGTTTAAGGCCATAAAGAGATTTTTTAAGTCTACACACTTTATCATCAAGGCCTTTTACCACAAATCCCTCAGGTTGATCCATATAAATCTCTTCTTCTAAATCTCCATATAAAAAGGCAGTCTTGACATCCATTTGATGTATAATAAGATTATGCAATGAAGCAATTGCAACTAACATCCTAATAGAGGTAATTCTAGTAACAGGTGAATATGTATCAAAGAAGTCAACTCCTTCTTTTTGTTTATAGCCTTTAGCTACAAGTCTTGCTTTAAATTTATCAATTGAACCATCGAGTTTCAATTTTTCTTAAAAATCCATCTACACCCAATGGTTTTACATCCTCTAGGCAAGTCTACTAATTCCCAAGTGTTATTAGACATGATGGAATCATATTCACTATTAATAGCTTCCTTCCAAAATATAGAATCTGGTGAAGATATAGCTTCATCAAATGTAATAGGATCATCCTCTACTAAATATGTTAGAAAGTCAGGACCAAAAGAAGTAGCAGTCCTAGGTCTTTTGCTTCTCCTAACTTCAGCTTCTTCTAATTCAATAGGCTCTTCTCTAACACTAGGAGGAACACTAAGAGAACTACTTGGTCTTGCAGATTTTTCTTTAAAAGGGAATCTATTTTCAAAAAATTCTGCATCTCTAGTTTCAAAAATTGTGTTCTTTTCAATCAAAATATTTTTAGAGTCAATTACTAAAAATCTGTAGGCATTACTGTGAAAAGCATAACCTATGAATACACAATCAACAGTTTTTGGACCAAGTTTAGTTCTCTTAAGTGCTGGAATAGATGCCTTAGCCAAACACCCCCACACTTTAAGATATTTATATGAAGGTATTCTACCTTTCCACAATTCATAAGGGGATTTATCATCTTTCTTACTGGGAATTCTGTTAAGAATATAACATGCAGTAAGAAGTGCTTCTCCCCACAAGTTAAAAGGTAATCCAGAAGAGTTTAGCATTGAACTGAGCATATCCTTTAGAGTTCTATTTTTCCTTTCAACTACACCATTAGATTGGGGAGAATATGGTGGAGTAGTCTCATGAATAATACCATTATCAGCACAAAATTTATCAAGCTCACCTGAATATTCTCCTCCCCTATCAGATCTTAAAATTTTAATGGTTTTATCTAACTGATTTTCTACTTCAGTTTTATATGAAACAAATTTTGAATAACTTTCATCCTTACTCTTGAGAAGATAAATGTAACAATAACGAGAGTAATCGTCAATGAAAGTTAAAAAATATTTATTTCCACCATGGGTAACATATCCTTTTAAATCACATAAATCAGAATGTATTAAACTTAAAACTGAAGTAGTTCTATCAACATGTGAGAATGGTTTTCTAGCATACTTAGATTCAATACACGTTTCACATTTTGAGTTTGGGAACTTATCAGTTTTAGGAATGTTTCCCAATCTCATTAATTTTTTAATAGAATTCACGTTAACGTGTCCAAGTCTAGCATGCTATAAATCATAAGAGTCCAGCAAGTAAACGAAAGTAGAAGCTTTATTATTGATCACGAAACATTTAATTTAAATAGACCCTCATCTGCACTTACCCTTTCCCAACAAAAGTACCACCCTTAGACATTACAACTTGACCACTCTCAAATACAATTTTAAATCCCTTTTTGACTAAAATAGATCCAGACACTAGATTTTTCCTTATATCAGGTACATAAAGGACATCCTTCAAACTAAGGACATTTCAGTAAATCTAAGTGTCACGCGGTTCCTTTCCCCTCGATTTTGGAGGAAGAAGCATTTCCCATGAACAGGACATTCTCCATCACTATTAGGGTGAATGAAGAAAATGCACCTCTCGTGCGGCAAATGTGTTTGGTAGCTCCTAATCTACCCACCACCTCATGTTGCTCACTAGATTAACTTCGTCACCATAGCGAGAAAATTCCCATCTTCCACTATATGTGCCCTGATGCTTCATGCTTTTTCCTTTCCTATTTCGACAATCCTTTGCAAAGTGATCTGTTTACCACAAACAAAACAATCACCAATAGTTTTATTTTTAAATTGAGGCTTAGACCGATTGTTCTTTCCTATGAATTGTTTCCCCTTGAATCGCCTTCTTTAAAATTCTCGACTTTTAGTATAATTTCCAATGTCTTTCTTACTATCGAACCTCCTTCAATAAGATTGGCCTTTGTACCCAGAAGTCCTGTCTCTCCCTACGTTCATATTCTATTGTCCTCCTCAATCCTAATTCTGATAATCAAATCCTCTAATGACATTTCTTTTTCTTTTATGCTTCAAACTGCTTTATACTCTTTCCAAGTAGGTGGTAGTTTTTCAATTATAGCGACACTTGAAAACCTTCACATATTTTATATCCCTCAAACAATAATTTCGTGAATTATAAATCGCAATTCTTCAACTTGACTTACCACCGTTCTAATATCATCCATTTTAAAATCTAGAAATTTTCCCACAACAAATTTCTTAGTTCCAAAGATCTTAGCATATTTCTTTTCTAATGATTTCCATAATTCTTTAGCGATTTACACGACCGCAAACATCATATAAATCCAACGTCAAGCAATTGAGAATATAATTTACGCATATAATCATTACGTTCCCAATTAGCTAAACTACGATGTTTCCTTATCGAGTAGGCTCATCAAGAATTGCGAAATTGAGGTTTATCGGATTCAATAGCATCTACAACTTTTAAGAGTTGTCAAATAAAATCGCAATTTCATTTGCCATCTCTTAAAATTTTTTCCATCAAATAATTCAGCTTTTCGAATACTTAGGAATGAATATATCTACTCTACGGCCATTAAAAACAAATTTCGCTTTAGATTGTTGGATAAAATAATGGTAAAGTGCAGAAAAAACTTATCAATAGATCGAGTCTCGTGATGACACACGATGTCCTAAAGCGAAATTGCCCGTCGATAAAGCTGCTGCGACCTCTTGTGGACAATCACCTCCGAGGATACAACGATCAAATAAACCAATTATGCAAGAATCATAAAAGGTTTTCGAGAACTCTCAAGTGTACTCGAAAATAAAAAATACAATTTGAGTATAATATTTTATTGTATATATGAAGAGACAATTTCGTTTTTGTTGTATTTTTCTAATACCCAAAAGTGTGTTTATATAGGCATGAAGAGATGTAACTTCTTCCACCATGATCTAGCATTAAGTTGCGATGTAATGGCTCTATGGTAATGGATATTAAAGCGGGCGATTAAAGCGCCATATTTTGGCTAGTTGACCCATTAAATAATTCCGAAAATAATTAAAAAATAATAATTATTTTATTAGAATCAATAAAACCCAAGAGCCCAAGGCCCAATCAAAGACTTTTTAATATAGTGCGTGAGGCGTGGCTCGAACACCTGACCTCCCACACAAATTCCACACTTTTCACCAGTTGGGCACTTTGTCTTAATTAATTATTTCTTTCACAATCCAACATCACAATTGGACCAATACATACAATACCAGGAAAAATTCATAAATAAGGTGTTTAGTTTACACCAATTCAAAAATCATGTTTATAGTTTGAAAATTCAAAAATCAGGTTTTTTTTTTTTTTTTTGAAATGATAAATTATTAAATAATTTATTATTAAATATTTAATTCTAATATAATATAATATAATTAACCCACCCTACATACTCCACCCATACCACTCCGGGAAGTATTCCAACGACGATTCCGACCACCCCTCTTCTCCGGCGATTGTTTCGGCTACCATTCCAGCGATTATTCCGACAATTATTCCGGTCACAGATTTACAATTTACGGTCACAGCTCAAAATTTTTGTAGGTCACAATTAATTCGTTTGTCACATATCAAAATTTATAGGTCACCCAGTCACATATTTCCAAATTAGTTGGTCATAGTTTTTTTTTTAGATCACAGTTTCCAAATTAGTTGGTCACAGATTTTTTTTAGGTCATAAATTATCGAATGGTAGGTCACATATTTTTTTAGTCACAGATTAGAAAATTTTAAGGTCACAGATGGTGTCACACCAAATATTAGGTCACATACAGGGTCACATACACCAAATATTTGGTCACATACTGCCGCCACCGCCACTTGCGACCAAAAAATGGGATACAAAACCCTCCACACCTCACTGCCGTCGTTACCACTTTCCCATCGCCGCCATCCACACCATCATTTTCAACCACCGCAACAACCCACCACCACTATCAATAACAACCGCCGCCACCTTCAGAACACCACCGCCAACCCACCACCACCATCAATAACAGACGCACGACCACCGCCACAAACCTCCCAACAACCACCTGCACCACTAAACAACCCGCACCCAACCATCGTACCCAAACCAACCACCTCCAATCAAAAACCCCACATTCAAAGCACCGCCTGAATCAAACAACCACCTCCAATCGAAAAACCCTCATTCGGATCTGCACCATGGACATCACCTCCACCCACAAACATCCGACACATCCACCCAAATACTCCCAACAGCGTCGACACCACCTCCACCCACACACATCCGACATATCCGCCACACACATCCGACACCACCTCCACCCAAACACATCCGTCGACCCTGCTGTCATTGCTATGCGACACAGCGGCGACACCGCTGTTGTGTCGCACAGCAGCGTGTCGCCACTCTGTTGCGTTGCGCAGCAGATCGGGGGGGGGGGAGAAAGGGAGGAGACGGGAGGGAGAAAGGCGGCGGCGGCGACGGGTGAGAGAGGGAAGGTACAGAGAAATGGAGGAGGAAGAGAGAGTGTGGAGAGAAGAAATGGACGAAAATGAATTAGGGTATGGAATGGATCAGGGTAGATTAATTAATTTTTATATGTATTAATAAATTAATAAAATATCCAATTAATACCTGATTTTTGATTAAATAAACTTGACACATGATTATTGAATTTGAAAGTTTAACTACCTGTTTTTATGTAATTTTCCCTACAATACCCATACATCACTTGGCCGTTTATCTCTAACCACACAACCAACAAATCCAATACAAATATTTAAAGGCCCAACGCGCTATACCCATACTCAATACAAATGTTTAGAGGCCCATTACTATATAGCCAACCCAACATCCCCAAACCCAATGACTAAGCTCATTATCTGCATGGCCTAATTACATCAACCCAATAACCCAAAACCTAAACATCTTCTTCCCTGGTATCCTACAGTGTCGCCGACAACCATAGCCTTTGTTTGGCCCCCATTATTTTGCGTTTTTGATGGTTGAAAATTTTTAAAATAGTGATTAACGAGAGAATGTGTGGTGAAAAAGTAATGAAAAGTTTTAGATTTGTGTGTAATATTTTTTTATTTGATGAATCATGAATATGTAATTGTAATAAAGAGAGAAAAAAATGTAATGTAATGTAATTTAATGGGCAAACGGAGTAGAATCTTGTTTCATCGTTCGCTGGTATCCACCATCTCCTCATCCTCCAAAGACCACAACCGCCATCCGCCTCTCCTAGTGCTAGCGACCCATATCTATTCGCCACCACCTTGTGAATAGCTTCTAACAGTAAAGGCGTCACAGAGGTTTTCTATCTCTACCCACCGACTTTGATGGAAACTTCTAGTCTCTGCCATCACCATAATCATAGCCAATCAAACATCCAACATCCCAATCGACGAATCGAACCAGCTCCGACCACTCATCCACACACGAATCGCAACCCCAGAACCTGAATCTTCCTCTTTCCACCGCCAATCGCTTCCTCCAAACACTACAAAACCTGCCACATAACAACAGCCCTTCGCTAGCTTCGACGGCCATCGCCAGCTACTGCACAACTAACAAACCAACTTCGTTCGACTCCACAACCATCGCAAGACTCATTTTGGTGTCTATGGATTGGCTTTAGCATCTGTTTTTGGTTTCTGTGTGAAATGTGGATATTATGCAGGGGAAATACATGAATTTGGCTCAAATGAAAGGCTATATTTCTAGTAGTGGTGGCAATGGGCCGAGCCGAGTCGGCCCATTGACGAACGAGCTCGGCTCGTGTTCGCACGAGCCGAGCTCGTGGCTCGCCGGCAACGAGCCGAGCCATTTGGGCGAGCTCGGCTCGCGCCCGAGCTCGCCCAAAGCGGGCGGCTCGGCGAGCCGAGCTTAAGCTCGGCTCGCCGGCTCGCCTTATTTTTTTTTTTTATATATAAATAAATAAATAACGTTACTACTACAAGTCTATTTTTTCTATTTTTTTTAAATATATATTTTCCAAAACATTTATCGGGGCTCGTCAAAACATTTATAATTTTTAAAATAGTAAATATACATTTATTTAAAAAAAAAAAAAAAAGATAAACCCTCCTCCTTAATCCGGGTTTGGGACCGGCAAATACAAATTCGTGTAGGCGGAGTTAAAATTGTACACGAAAAACTTTTTACGTGTACAATTTTTTTTAAAAAATTATAAATGTATGAAAATAAAATTTTGTAATGAATGTATTGAAATTAAATATCACTTACTTGATTACATGCAATTTCGGCATATTTATGTTGAATTCGATAATTAGCGTCTTCCCAATCCTTCACGCACATTAACGCTTCCAAAATATCTTCTTTTAGTCGACTTCGAATTTCGTAGAGAACCCTCTTCCACTGCACTAAAAGCACTCCGAAGCTACGGTGCTAACCGGAGGTGTTAGTAGATCTTTTGCAATTGCGTAAACAATTGGCCATCGACGTTCATTATTTCGCCGAATTCGACACATCTTCGAACTTTTCTTAAGCGATTTGTTACTAGGCATAGTATAACGAAAGTAATCAATTAATTCGATGGCAACGCATTTGGACTACTCGAAGTTTGAGTACATGCAGTGGAAGACATACTACTACTACTAGAGGAACCATATGCATATGCAGTTGAATCATATCTAATTGAGTCTATGTTTTCTAATAAATTAATTACTTGACGTCGTCATCGTTTATATTAATGGGAGGAGGAGTAGGTACACGAGTAACTTGTGTACCTATTCTTGAAGCATATAATTCATACATCTCAGTTAACGTTTGTTCCAAATTCCTATAAGTAATAGGCATATTGAAAGTTAAAGCATTTGAAATTTGGTCAATTATAAATTTAGTACCCGATAAATTATATCGGGGGTCCATGAAGCATGCTAAAGGAAATAGCATAGGTAATTCTTCCCAACATTTTCTAATTTTAATTCCATGGAATATATAACCGCATGCAAATCAAAAGTCATTTTGATATCTATTAAAAGCCCTAGTGTTATATAAAGACGTTCAAGAACCATGCAACTAGTTGGATAATAAACACCTGCATAATATATTCGTAGACGTATAAAAACTTTCCAAAAGTTTCTTAATTTTAAATACCGTATTCCAATCGGATTCATTTAAGATATCATCGTCGTCGTCTCTAATATGCCTATTGTTATAAAATTCAAGGTGATAAACGGTTCAAAACCTTCACATGATTTTAATAATAAGTAAGTTGAATTCACCTATGACCTACGTCGGTAATAAAAGTTTTTGTATTAGAATTCCCAGCTTGTTCACAAAATTCTTCAAATGATTGTTTTCTACTAGGTGTAATCGTGATATACGTAAGTGCATTCCTAATTCGACTAATTTCGTCCTTCACATGTTTTAAACCGTCTTGTACAATTAAATTAAAAATATGGCACACACATCGAATATGGAATAAATAACCACCAAAATCGGGTTGAAGTACTCTATGCAATTTATCGATAACTACTTTATTTACAGAAGCATTGTCAAAAGTAAAAGAACGAATTTTACTCTCGCATTTATATTCTTTAATTATTAACATAATTGCATTATATATAGTGTTAGCATTATGAGGATACTCAATTATTTTAAAAGCAATAATTTTTTTATGCATAACCCAAAGTGGGTCTATATAATGTGCGATTTGACTATATAACCTCTCTTATTAATCCCTTCCCATAAATCCGAAGTTAAAGATATGACACCCCCGTATTTTTTCTAAATCCCCAATCAATAATCGCTTTGCATTAAGAAAATATTCAATTGTATTAGAACGAAGAGTATTTCGACTTACCCCAACGTACCTTGGTTGAAGATATTGTTTGACGTAGTTTACGAAATGTTCGTTGTCCACTATTGCTAGTGGCAGCTCCGCCGCGGCAACGAACTTCACCATTCCCTTTCGTGCTTCCTCCTCCGAATACATCCACGTAGAAAGTGGCGGCAAGTAGTAGCACCGTCTCTACTAGTACCAACCGTAGTTGCGTTTGTCCAGCGTTAAAGATGCCCATGTTTGGCCGCACATGCTTTGTAATGACGGTTGAGGTGAGTGGTTCCAATTTTTTTTGCCATGCCAGTCGTTGTTGACAGTATTTACATACTGCTTTATTTTCTGGAACTCCATCGATCACACGACCAGTGTTAACCAATTTGAAATGGTCCCAACATTTTGCACTCGCTTCTTCCTTTCTCTTCCCTCTTCGTCATCGGGAATATTTAGTGATGGTTCTTCATCTTGTTCCAAATCAATAGGAACACTGGAATCAACATCAACGTCATCCAAATCAATCGGATCGGCATCGCCTTCACGAACGTCGAAATCGTCAATGTCTTCTAGAATTGGTAGTTGGTTGAGACCGGCAAATTCATTCCCAAATTGATTTTGGCGGGTGTTTCACCTTCCATACCGAACAAGTTTTCAACAAATGCTCGTGGATCCATTTGTGAATTGTTGAAATAGAATGTAGAAATGTAGAAATGTGAATTTGTAAAATGAAGATAATATTAATGTAAAAAAATGTAGAAGAGAATTATAGAATTGTTGATAATGATTTGTAAATTGTAAATTGTAGAGTAGAGAGTATAGAATGAAAGTTTGGTGGGAAAAAAATGTTGTAATGGGTTGGGTATTTATAGGAGAAGAATTGGAGAAAAGTAGAAAAAAAAAAAAATTTTTTTTTAATAAACGACCAAACGGTTATCCAACCGACTGCTTGGTCACTTGTGTGACGTAACGGTCGGCGGTTCGATGACCGTTACGGTCACTTTAATTTTTAATTTTTTACTTGGGTGACGAGCCCACGAGCCCGCTCGTGGGCTCGTCTCACGAGCGGCTCGGCGAGCCGCTCGCCGAGCCGCTCGTGAACAGTGACGAGCCGAGCGGGCTCGGCTCGTCTAGCCCATGAGCCCGCTCGGCTCGTGCTCGGGCTCGGGCTCGTTTTTTTACGAGCCCGAGCGACTCGTGGGCGTGAACAGTACGAGCCGAGCGGGCGAGCCGACGAGCCGCTCGGCTCATTTGCCACCACTAATTTCTAGTTTATCCTTTTGACCATTTTAAATATTAGGAATTACCTAAAATTCCCCAAACATAAAAAATTACAACCATGCCATCTTAATATAAAAAGATTTCAATTAAGCCCTCAAAATGTTTTGTTCTTAATTGCGCCCCTTTTTATTGGTATCAGGCCTAGTAACGAAACTGAAGAAAATCTTTAGAAGTTAAACAAATATATTCAAAAACGAATAGAAAAGATAAAATGATTTTAAAAGAATTACAAAATGTTGACATATGGTTGACTTCTCCTTTTGATTATCATAAACAAATTATATTTATTGCTAACAAATTGATTTAAGTGTCCATTGTGATTATTGCACGTAAGTATATTCGATGACACAAAGTTCAAGATCAAGATATTTGCACACAATGGCCAACGTAGAAACATGATCAAACAATCGAGGCCATGAAAAATGATTTTACAAATCCCGCAAAAAGTTGCCTGAAAGAAAATCCAGACACAAGTCGAAGTACTGTCAAGCAATGCGCGTCAAATGTTCAAACTAAGTACTTAGACGTTTCACGATTATATGTAAAGGTAAAACCCATTAATTCTTGGTAATGTATCGTGACAACCTCAAAGTTTTGATTTTATAAAATTCATGACAAAAATGTTTTACTTGAAAATTATGTTTTTCAAAAGTAAAAAATCGTAACACATATTTTTAAATATGACAAAAATTTTGAAAAAATCTTAAACGTCCCTCCAACATTTACATTTGACAAGATTTAAAAATGAGGATGTTTCGAGCATTATTGGCTGTACCAGACATCCGATATAATCAAAATTGCTCCAACGGCCATTTCTTCAACCGTCCAATTTTTCTGACAAAAAAAAATAAAAATTAACGGTTAGTTGACCATCCTGTATTTTACTGGACGTTCGGTACGGTAGAGTTTTTGACCGTTTGTATACTATAAATACCTCACTATTCCTTCCCTTGCATTAACAATTCTTGAGCATTAAGTGAGTTTTTTTTATTGTTCACAACTACTTTATTATCCATCTTTAAGAAGTTCAAAAGTATCAAACGTTTGGAAAACTTTTGAGTGATTTAATTTTGTGAAAATCTTTAATTTTTCAAGAAGCTTTTCATCTCAACACTTTGAGCTAAACCCTTTACCATCTATTGAAATGTTTGCCTCTTCTCTTCTTGTTATCAATCTTGTTTCTATCATTCGATAAGAAGAGAAGATTTCACTTGTAAATTCATTTTGAATTGTGGGTCGTGTTGATATCCCGAAAAAGCTCAACATTGTAAAAAGATTGTTGCTCCTTGATTGTAAATTACCGGAAGCGTTGTAAAGGAGGGTTAGATTGCACCACAAGTCAATCAACACAGTGAAAAATGCATTGCTTGTGACGGAGAGCTTGGTAACAGGGAAGTAGATCGTTAGGTTGGATCGAACCTCCATAACATATTGTTTGCATTCTCTAACTCTCTACTTAACGTTTTACTTTGTGCAAGCATATATCATACCATCTACGTGGTTATTTTTATTTGGTTTATTTTTTTTATCATCTGTGTTATAATTTGTTTAAAATTTCGTAGTAGTTAACGAAAAAGTTTTAAAAATCAATTCGCCCCCCTCGTGGTTAGCGTATCTTGGGCTTTACACAAAATATTGGTATATTAACTAGCTAATCGAATTAAATTGAAAGAATTAGCAACAAATTTAAACCTTTAAGTGAAAACATAAAACAAATAAATAATTCTCAACAATTAATTGAAATAAAAAATAAAGTACTACAAATTTTGGTAGATGAATCTCTCGAATATGACGAAAAAAATATTATAATAAATCAATTTTTAGAACAATACGATAATTATGCTTAACCTTTAAGAAAAACGGATATTATAAATCAAAATGTTATAACTCATATAAAAAATATTGAATCTAATTTAGAGATTGTTAATGACAATATTAAAATATGGCAAAAAATCTTATATAAATGTATTGAATCATAATTTAAAGAAGCAGAATATAAAAAAGATTATTATATACCTATTGAACCACCTTTAACGGCATATGTTATAGAAGAATTAGAAACAAAATTTTTTGAAGACTCTAGAGAAGAATTATAAGCTTATAAACAAAGTTTAGAACAATTAGCAATCCAAACTGAGAATATATATATATATATATATATATATATATATATATATATATATATATATATATATATATATATATATATATATATATGAATGAATGATCCTCCACCCAAAGAAGAAACTACTGAAATTAATACTCCATCTTTCAATCAACAAGTTGAAAATCAACCGCTAGTTCGAGAAACTAGTAGAACTAATATTAATATAGATTGTACCCAAGTCGAACCTGATGACCGAAATTTTGAATGGATAAAAGAACATGGAATAATGAAGAAAATTCTAGAAAAAGACTTAAAATTATGTCAACCAAGCCTATACACCTTAAGGATAATAATCCATTAAAACTATTTACTGAACCAATTCCTACAACATGGATATGTCTAGATGTTGATGATAGCAATAATAAAAGTGAAATTATTGACTCATGGGCAAAAGTTACTAATTTAGCTGTTGTTTTTCATAAATGGAATACTACTCAAGCATATAACTTTATAATCCACACCTTTAGAGGAATTACTTCAGATATCTGGAGAGAACATTTGAAAAAACTGAAAATCAAATCAAATATGGAGAAAAATCTATGACTACTATTGATAGTAATGAAAGTTTAGATGCTGACAACTTTAAGGAAGTTTTAAAACGAATGAAAAATTTCTTTAGACACTTACTCTTAGGAAAAGTTATACCAGAAACTAAAATAGACATGATTACTCAAGAAGCCTTACAAGCAGAAAGAAAAACGAAATTATTAAAAATTTGTGATATGTGTGAATTAAATGAATATACGAAGAAATTCGAAAAGATATATATCAAAACATCTAAATCTATAAAAGAATGGAATCTATCAGAAGAAGATAAAAAATTACTAAATAGATATTTTCTTAAATTACCCTGACCATGGGGTCAGAAATTATTTGAGGATTACGAAATTTATTGGAAGAAAATAGATTGGGAAGATCCTAACCACAAAGCTGATACATTAGGAATGAGAACTTCATCCGCTAAAAGAAAAATATCTAAGTGGTGCAGAAAATGTATGTACCAACACCTATTTAAAAAAATGGTAAAAAAGCAAGTTTATATTGTTATGGAGAAATAGCAGCAATACCACAATTTGGTTGTCACCAACCAACTAAGAAAACATATTATAAAAAGAAATTTAAGAAATATCTTAAACGTTGGAAGAGAAATAAAGGATTTAAGAGCCACAAGAAATATTTTAAGAAGAAAAAACCTTGGAAAAAGGAATATAACCAACATAAGAAATCTCAAAAGAAATTTAAAGAAGAATTTTATTAAAAATGCAAATGTTTTACATGTAATGAAATATGACATATATCTCCCAACTGGCCTAACAAAAATAAAAAAGAAAATGTTAAAGTCATTAGATTAATGGAAGAAATAGAATTCGACTTAGACTATGAGATAATCGAAGACTTAGACGAATTATTTGAAACATATTCAATCTATAAGCTAGATATAAAAGAAATTGAAGAACTAGAATTTGAACAAATTTACATGAATCAAGAAATTATGGACACCTTTGAGACTACCTTAGATAATGAAGAAAAAACTTTACAAACAGTTGTGTTTGATGAAAAAAGATATGGAGCCATAAAAGAAAAACAAATATCTTTAAAAAATAAAGATGTTTTTGTAAGACCAAAAATACATTGGTTTAACAAAACAATATACATTGCCAAATATAATGAAGTACCTATTAACATCGAAAATGTTAAAGACAACATTACTATATCTCTAATAACCAGAGAATGGGATAATAGAGAATTAACAAATATAAAAAGATCCAGTAGATAAAGATTAAAGAATATAGTGATCGGAGGTATCCAAATAATGGTTAAATGATATTTTAGAGAACGAATTGATATTCCTATACAAATGTATTTGATGGATAACAGAATACTTCATGACCCTATGGATGTTCTATTAGGAGTCGTTTCTGGAAATCTTGTATATAAGAAAATTATATTTACCATGAGACTTGGATTTTTCATGTCCTTATTAGATGAAAACTTAAGTCTGTGATTAAATTTATATCACAAAATTGATAGATTAATTATGCCATCAAGAAGTAAAGTCGTAACTTTACATTGTAAAACTTTATATGCCTTCACTACTACGCACCAAAAATAGATCAATAAGAACTCAGGAGACTTCATACAAATTCATGAAGCCTTTAGAGACCTAGCACAATTTACATCACCAAGAATGATAAGTAATTATAACATTTCCTTACCACAAGATATATTGCTTGATTTTCATCAGCAATCTAGAAGAATAGACAATAATGTAGGAAATCAAGGATTAGTCACCTTGAATACCACATGAAAACTTGTAGTTAGAATGCCTAGTAGAAGAATAGAAAGAAATATCAACACTAGAAAACTCTCAAGTTGTAGTAGAACATCTACAAGTAGAAACTACCCAACAATACCTAGAAATAGCATTGATATTAACCTTAGAAAATGTGAGGAAGAAAATTTCCTTATCTTAACAGAATATATAAATAATCAAAGTAACTAAAAAGAAATCATGGCCCTTATTAATACAGGAGCTAGTACCAGTCATATAAGAACAGACTTAGTTGACCATTTATTAGAAGAAGATTTACCACAAGGAATAACTATTAAGATTATCATGGAATTAAATATAAAATTAGAACATTTGTTAATCTTGAACTAAGTTTTACAGACATAGAAGGAGAACAATTTAAACTAAGTATTAAAATCCATAAAGATTATAAAAAAGGAAATGATACTAGTCCAATATTACTTGGAATGAACTTTTTTGAAAGAGTCTCACCATTTTATATCTAGACGAATAATATCCAAATAATTATAGAAGGAAAACAAAAGGTGCTTTTTAGAATTAATAAAAACAAGGAATCAATTTATATGATACAAGGAATCACATCAATCAAAACTAGTATACTTAGTCCATATATTGAAATAACTCTAAATTTACCAAACTAGTGTATGATAAAATTTCATGCTACACTTGATACTGGATTAGGAATTTGCCTATGTAAAAGAAATGTGTTCCCAGAACACTATTATAAAAGAGATTATAAAAAAATAAATTATGGTCAAACATCCAGTGATATTGTAGAAATCTATAAAGATTTTGTAGAAAATGTTCCTATCATTATAAGAAATAGAGAATGTTTTATTCCATGTATATATGCAACAGATAAAATTGAATGTGAGTTCCTTTTAGGAGAAAATTTTACCTATACATATAGCTCATTTACACAATATAAAGATAGTTTTGAATTTACTACACCTTGTAATCACAAAATTAAAACACTAAAAATTTATAAAGCCATTGGAATTGCAAATAAACCAATTCACCATAAATCTAGACATTAGAGTTCTGCAGGCAATCGTGGTGGATGTTATACAGAAATTAATCAAAAACAAAAAAATTCAAGTACTAAGAATTATCAATTTAAAAGAAGAATTAAAAGATATTGAATTAGAACTAAAAGAATGTTATCATGAGCATCCCTTAACCTAATGGGACAAAGATAAATCTATTGAACTAAAAAGCCCAGATGCTAAGATATCAGGAAAACAATTTCCTTATAGCGAAAAAGATAAAAAAGAGTTTGAAATCCAAATTAAAGAACTCTTACATTTAGGAGTAATAAGAGAATCAACCAATCCATATAATATTCCATCATTTATGATCAGAAACCATAGTGAAATTAAAAGAGGAAAAACTAGAATGATAATTGATTATAGAGACCTAAATTCTAAAAGAATACCAAATAGCTATAAATTACCAATAAAATATTTATTAATAAAACAAATACAAGGAAGTAAAATATATTCTAAATTTGATTGTAAATTAGGATATTGACAAATAAAACTAGACGAAACATCAAAATCTTTAACTAATTTTATTGCCCTTAATCCATTAGGACAATCCAGATGTTATGCCATTTGGATTAATGAATGCACCATCAATTTTTCAACAAAGAATAGATAAGATTATCAGACCAATAATTTTTTTTTTTTGCATTGTTTATGTAGACGATATCCTTATTCATAGTAAAAATTTAGAAGAACATATTGAACACCTTAAAAAAATTCAACTACATGGCCAAGGGGTGGGCGTAGGTCGATTCAGTTCGGTTCGGTTCCAGAAATTTTCGGGTATTTAGTAAATGGAATCGTCGGTTCCACATATAATTTTGGAACCGTTCGGGTTCGGTTCGGTTCGGTTCTGTTCGGTTCCATACTATAATTAAATTTTTTAACATTTAGAATAATACTATATAAATACACCTGAAAGTAGATACTAATATTAATAACAAAAAGTAGATACAAATACCAAGTTCAATCTTAACTTTTACAAATTAACGTAATCTAATTTAATAACATATAAATAATAAGTTGTCAAATACAAATACCAAAAAGTAAATATTACTAGTAAAATTTCGATGATTCATATCAATAATTCATTTGTTTCAAACCTTCGAGTCTACATAAAAATGAAATATAAATTAGAAGTCATAAAGATAAAATATTTTAAAGTATTGATAATACTTATCAACTATTTAATGTAATAATCAGTTGCTTGACTTTGCATACTAACTAATAAAAAACTATACAAGAAAAAATTGAAAAAATCACAATTAAAAAACATAAATAAACTCTAAATTGTTCAACTAATAAGATTTAATAAGAAAAAATTATTAATTTGTTTAGAAAAAATAAAAGAAATTGATTTATCAAATATAAAAAAAAATTTGGTTCTTGGTCTAGAACCGAGGACCAAACCAAACCATTCAATTCTCGATTCGGATACCCGTTCGGGTATTTCTTTTAAGAAAAACCACTCGATTCGATTCGGTTCGGACATTTTGCCCAACCCTAATATTGCCAAAAAATATGGATTAGCCCTATCAGAAAGAAAAATTGAAATAACTAAAACTGAAATTGAATTCTTATGATATATTTTTACAGAATAAAAAATACTTCAACAACCTCATATTGGAAAAAAAGATTATCTTATTTCCAAAAGTAAATAGAGATAGGAAAGAACTACAGAGCTTTATCGGGTTATTAAATTATTCTGAAAAATTTATCAAAAATTGTGCAAAGTACAAAGTGCACTTTACCAAAAAGTTTAAAAAAATGAGTTGTATGGAAATAGACACAAGAAGATATAAAAATAATGAACAAAATAAAGAAAATATATAAAAATCTACCTGAATTAAATATTCCAAATGATGATGATTTTTATCTTCCAATTCTTATTTTAAATTGCTAAATCTTAATACTGGAATTTTTTGTTTTTGATTAATTTCTGTATAACATCACGACGATTACCTGCAAAACTCTGATGTCTAGATTTATGGTAAATTGGTTTATGTACAATTCCAATGGCTTTATAAATTTTGGTGTTTTAATTTTGTTATTACAAGGTGTAGTAAATTCAAAACTATCTTTATATTGTGTAAATATGACTATATGTATAGATGAAATTTTCTGCTAAAAGGATATCACATCCAATTTTATTTGTTACATATATACGTGGAATAAAACATGCTCTATTTCCTATAATGATAGGAACATTTTCTATAAAATCTCTATAGATTTCTACAATATCACTAGATGTTTGACCATAAGTTGTTTTCTTATAATCTCTTTTATAATAGTGTTCTGGGAACGCATTTATTTTACATAGGGCAAATTCCTGATCCAGTATCAAGTATAGCATGAAATTTTATCATACAGTAATCTAGTAAATTTAGAGTTATTTTATATATGGACTAAGTATACTAGTTTTGATTGATCTGATTCCTTGTATCATATAAATTGATTCCTTATTTTTATTAATTCTAAAAAGCACATTTTGTTTTCCTTCTATAGTTATTTGCATATTATTCGTCTGGATATAAAATGGTGAGACTCTTTCAAGAAAGTTCACTCCAAGTAATATTGGACTAGTATCATTTCCTTTTCTATAATCTTTATGGATTTTAATACTTAGTTTAAATTGTTCTCCTTCTATATCTGTAAAACTTAGTTCAAAATTAACAAATGTTCTAATTTTATATTAATTCCATGATAATCTTAATAGTTATTTCTTGTGGTAAATCTTCTTCTAATAAATGGTCAACTAAGTCTGTTCTTATATGACTGGTACTAGCTCCTGTATTAACAAGGGCCATGGTTTCTTCATAGTTATTTTGATTATTTATATATTCTGTTAAGATAAGGAAATTTTCTTCCTCAAATTTTCTAAGGTCAATATCAATGCTATGTTTAGGTATTGTTGGATAGTTTCTAATTGTAGATGTTCTTCTAGAACTTGAGAGTTCTCTAGTGTTGATATTTCTTTCTATTCTTCTACTAGGCGTTCTAACTACAAGTTGTCATGTGGTATTTAAGGTGACTAATCCTTAATTTCCTACATTATTGTCTATTCTTCTAGATTGTTGATGAAAATCAAGCAATATATCTTGTAGTAAGCAAATGTTATGAGTACTTAACATTCTTGGTGGTGTAAATTGTGCTAGGTTTCTAAAGTCTTCATGAATTTGTATGAAGTCTCCTAAGATCTTATTGATCTCTTTTTGGTGCGTAGTAGTGAAGGTATATAAAGCTTTACAATGTAAAGTTACGGCTTTACTTCTTGGTGGCATAATTAATCTATCAATTTTGTGATATAAATTTAATCCTAAACTTAAATTTTCATCTAATAAGGATATAGCAAATCCAGGTCTTATTTCCAAAGACTACTTCTAATAGAGCATCCATAGGGTCATAAAGCATTCTGTTATCCATCAAATACATTTACATAGGAATATCCATTCCTTCTCTAAAATATCTTTTGACCATTATTTGGATTCCTCCGATTACTATATTCTTTAATCTTTCTCTAGTAGATCTTTTTATATTTGATAATTTTCTATTAATTCATTCTCTGGTTATTAGAGGTATAGTAGTGTTGCCTTTAACATTTTTTTTGTATTTTTGTTAGGACAGTTGGGAGATATATATTCTATTTCATTACATGTAAAACATTTGTATTTTTTTTATTAAAATTCTTCTTTAGATTTCTTCTGAGGTTTCGTATGTTGGTTATATTCAATTTTCCAAGGTTTTTTCTTCTTAAAATATTTCTTGTGGTTCTTAAATTCTTTATTTCTCTTTCAAGGTTTAAAATATTTCTTAAATTTCTTTTAATAATATGGTTTCTTAGATGGTTGGTGACAACCAAATCGTGGTACTACTGCTATTTCTCCATAAAAACATAAACTTGTTTTTTACCATGTTTTCTAATTAGGTGTTGATACATAGACTTTCTGCACTATTCAAATATTTTTTTCTTTTAGCGAATGAAGTTCTCATTCCTAATGTATCAACTTTGTGGTTATGATCTTCCCAATCTATTTTCTTCCAATAAATTTGGTAATCTTCAAATACTTTCTGACCCCATGGCCAGGGTAGTTTAAGAAAATATCTATATATTAATTTTTTATCTTATTCTGATAGATTCCATTTTTTATGGATTTATATGCTTTGATATATATTTTTTAATATTCTTAATATATTTTTTCGTTTAATTCACACATATCACAGATATTTAATAGTTTCATTTCTCTTTTTGCTTGTAATGCTTTTTGAGTAATCATGTCCATTTTAGTTTCTGGTATAAATTCTCCTAAGAGTAAGTGTCTAAAGAAATTTTCCATTCATTTTAAAACTTAAAGTTTTCAGTATCTAAACTTTCATTGCTATCAATTGTAGTCGTGGATTTTTCTCCATATTTGATTTGATTTTTAGTTTCTTCAAATGTTCTTCTCCAAATATCTGAAGTAATTCTTCTAAAGGTGTGGATTATAAAGTTATTTGAGTAGTATTCCATTTATAAAAAGCAACAGCTAAATCAGTAGTTTTTATCCATGAGTCAATAATTTCACTTTTATTATTACTATCATCAACATCTAACCATATTCCTAATATAGGAATTGGTTCATTAAATAGTTTTACTGGATTATTATCCCTGAGGTGTATAAGCTTGGCTGACATAGTTTTAAGTCCTTTTCTAGAATTGTATTTTTCTCTTTCTTCTGTTATTCTATGTTCTTTCATCCATTCAAAATTTCAATCATTAGTTTCGACTTGGGTCCAATCTGTATGACTATTAGTTCTACTAGTTTCTCCAACTAACAGTTGATTTTCAACTTGTTGATTTAAAGATGGAGTATTAATTTCAGCAGTTTCTTCTTTGGGTAGAAGATCATTATATATATATATATATTCTCAGTTTGGATTGCTAATTGTTCTAACCTTTGTTTATAAACTTCTAATTCTTCTCTAGAGACTTCAAAGAATCTTGTTTCTAATTCTTCTATAACATATGCCGATAAAGGTGGTTCAATATGTATATAATAATCTTTTTTATATTCTGTTTCTTTAATTTTGATTCAATATGTTTGTATAAGATTTTTGGTCTTATTTTAATATTGTTATTAACAATCTCTAAATTAGATTCAATATTTTTTATATGAGTTATAACATCTTGATTTATAATATCCATTTTTCTTAAAGGTTAAGCATAATTATTGTATTGTTCTAAAAATTGATTTATTATAATATCTTCTTTTGTCATATTCGGGAGATTCATCTACCAAAATTTGTAATACTTTATTTTTTATTTCAATTAATTGTTGAGAATTATTTATTTGTTTTATCTTTTGGCTTAGATTTTTAAATTTGATACTTAAATTTGTTGCTAATTCTTGCAATTTAATTCGATTAGTATTAGTTAATATACCGATATTTTGTACTTCTCCTAAAATCATTTTATCTTTTCTATTCATTCTAGAATATATTTGTTTTAACTTCTAAAGATTTTCTTCAGTTTCATTACTAGACTCTGATACCAATAAAAGAGGGAGCAATTAAGAGCTTAATTGAAATCTTTTTATATTAAGATAAGATGTCATGGTTGTAATTTTTATGTTTGGGGTATTTTAGGTAATTCCTAATATTTAAAATGGTCAAACGCTAAAGTGGAAATATGGCCTTTCATTTGAGCCAAATTCATGTATTTCCCCAACAAAACAAATATGTTTGCCAACAAGCATATAATAGCACATATTTATGCAAAGAAATAGATACATCACAAATATATTAAATTTCAGTACTATCAGCAAATAAAAAGAAACGCTAACAGATATTATTAACCTTCATGAAGAAGCACTCCAGCCCTCACAGTCTGGAGCCTCGTCGAAATTCTTGGAAGGATACTTGGCAGAGAGCATGCCAACCTCAAAGACCAAATCCTGACCATTTGATCTGATGCCGGTGATGCCCCACCATTTGAAGAATGCTCTGACACTGATCCCATCAATTTTCGCGATGTGACTCTCGATGATTTTACCAGTAATTTTCTTGGAATATGTGGCCAGGTAGTTATCGGAAGGCAGCGTCATGCGACATGTGTCCCCTAACATGACCGAGAAGCGCCCTGAGGTGCGATTAAGATTGTACGTCTATACGTCGGTCGGAAGGAGTCCTATGGGAATCCATACTTAATAAGCTCCTGATGGGCCTCCTCGATCCTATATTTTAATTGGATTTTAGGGTTTGAGATTGAAGTTGACGATGAGATGGAAAGCGAGACGAGAGATAGCCAGAGAAGACACAAGAATTGAGGTTTTGCCATGATATTCACAATTTCCTGTCTCTTCTTCCCCAAATGTTTTTCTGGATTTGTTTTGAGTTAGGAGAGGTTAATTAAGAATGATGTGGTTGATGGTACCAATATTTTTCATGAGAAGTGCGTTTCTTCCACCTAATTTTTTTTTATTTTTGTACTGATTTATTGATATTTCTTTTGACAAAATTTTTTTCTACTTATTATCGCGTGATCATATTTTCGTTGAAATAAGGAAAATATTTTTTTAGAGTGAGATGATTTTTATTTTTCAGGTAATTCACTCCCTCTTTCTCTCTCATCTATCCCTTATCTCTCATCTGCTCACCAATAAAAAAATGTACAAGTATAATATTTTTTAAATTTAAAACTAAATCAATCAAATACATTTAATTAATAATTTTTATACAAATAAGTTCTAGGTAATAAATTGTCTAGAATTTATTTTCTTTCCATGCAAATTTCATGCTCGCAAGCAAAAGGATCATAATTGAAAAGGAAATTATCCCTAGTCTCCCTAGTTGGGATTAAAATTTTGATAAAAGTTGATAAAACATATGTCCTCGTATGAAAGAGATTTTTACGAGATTTTAAGTGATTTTTTGACGTTGACAACTTAAAAATGGATCCTATTGTAATCATTTTTTGACTTCCTTTTCAATAAATTATCACCTAACTAGTCATTTACAAATATGTCCTTTACAAATTGTCAAATATGAGTAAGAAAATGGATAATATAGATTTTTTGCGATAATTTAAACACGATAACAGTGGATAAAAAAGGACAGCAATGGGGGCCTTGTACATTGTCAACGATCATAAAGGAAAAATTCCATATCTAAAAGATTATGTATGACCCATTTTAAAATTAAAAAAACAAGGTTTAAAAACTCAAAACTCAAATATTAATTAAATTTTATTTTATGAAATAATTAATTAAAAAATATATTATTAATTAAATATATTAATGTCACAATTCTATACAATTTGAACACAAATTATTTTTCGATCACAGTAAAAATTTTTATAAATCACAAATTATTTCTCAATCACAAATCAAAACTTTTATAGGTCACAATTTATTCATCGGTCACATAAAAATTTTTGTAAATCACAAATCACAAAGTTTATAGGTCACAACTTATTTAATGATCATAAATTATCAAATTAATTGGTTACAAGTAATTTCTCGGTCACAACTTAATAAATTGTGAGTCTCAATCATATTTTTTAGGTTACAAGTAATTACCCGGTCACAACTTTATAAATTGTGAGTCTCAATCATATTTTTTACGTCACATATTATTTATTGATCACAAATTAATCATAACCAATTAATCAAATAATGGTCACAAACACCCCTATCCCTACCTTACCTTACCACATTTCATCTCATCTCATCTCATCCCACGACCACACCCAAATAGTTGGTTACAAACAATTTCACCCGACCACCGACACTAATCCAACGTTGAGCCACCGCAACCACTTACACCTCCACATGTACTACCACCACTTATACAACACCAACAACAAACAATAAAATCACCCCAAAACACTAGCTAAACAGCCGATCGAAGAAGAAGAAACCAACCCTAAACCACAGACAATCTGTTTATCAAAACTACACCAACAAAGAACCATTTAATGCATCGCCAAATACCACACTAATAAAGACCCATTGAACACACACTAACACCACACCATTGCTTCGTGCATAACGGCGTCCCCATTCCCCACCGCAATTTGTGTGAAATGGGGAATAGCACTATAGTTCTTGTGTAGGGACGTCTCTCATCTTCGCTGCTTCATGCAAAATGGTGCCCCATTATATGTGTACGAACTATAGTGACATTAGGGGCCGCCTTCGCACTTGTCTCGAGGTGTAAGTGTCACGCGTTTTCTATAACGTGAATTTATGCCGCAAGTGTACGGTGTCAAGTTTTGTAATATAATATGAAAGTTAGGATGTCGAACCCACAGGGATTGTAATTTAATTCCACTAAATACTATAATTATGCAACTTCTATTTTATCTAGACAATTGATGAATGATTGGTTGATTGTTTTAAACTAAAGTAATGAAATTGGTTGAGACAAAATTGAGGAATATAAATTGTCAAAATGAAGAAGCCTAGGGAATGATTTCACCAACTTTCAATTATGACTCAATGATATCAAATTATCCAATTAATTTTCCAATATTTAAAAGCAAGAATCCAATTGTATTTCTCTCCCCTCTCTCGAGTGCCGGCTAGAAATTAATCCTACAATTCAATCCCAATATCTCTATTCCGAATTAAAGTCTAGAATTTATGAAAGTCCCGATTCTTTTGTGAAGTAAGCTTCATAGATTTTACACTTTCTCTCGAAACCCATAAAACCTACGTTGCGTCAATCCTATGATCACGCCTAAATTCCCCTCTCTCGAGTGCCGGAATTGACTAGCATCTATTCATTCAATTATTGATCAGGTAATTGAAAGCATTAAATTCATGACACAATTAAATACACGTGGGAAATCCAAAGGAAGCAATTATAAATTCATCAAATCATAATCTCAAGTGGCTACATCAAACCCTAGATAAATTATTTAGTTCATGAAGAAATTCATAAAATCTAAACAATCTACAATGAAAAACATAAAGGAGGAGGTAAGAAAAACTCTTTTTGGAGTGTTGATCGAAGTCCCCTTTGATGTTTCCACCCTTTCTTCACTTGATTTCTTCAAATCCTTCTTCTTATTGTCCTTGAAGATTTAGCCGTTTTGTATCTTTTTCCTCCTACTCCAACCTCTAAAATTAGGTCTTTATGATGGTATTTATAGTGTCCACAAGTTGCAAGACGAAATAGGGTTGGACCGGGCCGAAAATCTTTTAAAATTTCCATTTTTTCTCTTTCTCGGTATCGGGCGCCCGAGCGATCAGATTGGGCGCCTGGCGCCGCGTAGTCTGCTGATTTTCAGCATTGTGGGCGCCAAGGCGCCCGGTTCGCTGAAATTCAGTTTACGCTTCCTTCAATATTTTTAACATAACTCTTTCTCCTGATATCCGATTGAGATGATTCAAGTTGCGTTGGAAAGCTAACTCAAAGGCCTACAACTTTGCTTCAGACATCATTCTCCAATTCAATCGTTCACTATGTCAAAAATGAGTCTCAATATGAGACTAAAAATCTGGAGCAAAACTTTTCGGTTGTAAATTGATTTGTGATCATATTTTGACTAAATTTGATCCCTTTGACATCTTTCTTCATCCAATTGGCTCCGATCACTCTCAAATCTTCATCGTGAGGTTCGGTATAACTTTTCAATATTTGCACTTTAGTCCCCGAACTTTAGATCTCTTACAATTTAGCCATTTCCTTTCCAACTTTTGTTTATTTTCTTCAATCTCATCAACCTACATCACAACATCAAAACACACATAAAAACACTCTAAAACTCTCTCAAGAATGATAAAATAACGAATTAAGTGACATAAATATCATGAGTGTAGAACACTCATCAGTAAGGGCATTGCTACTTGTCGTGTAGAGTCGTCGGAGAATGAGTGGGTGAAGATGAGGCAGGAAGTGAATTATGTAAAGAGAGATTCGTGAAAATGAATTAAGGTTTTCGGGGTAGGTGGAGTGGATGTGGTAGATTAATTATTATTATTATTGTTTGAATTAATATTTGATTTTTGTATAAATAAACTTTATTTTTTAAGTTGGATATCAAAAAATTCGGTTGGGTATAATTTCTACGATCATAAATTCACTTAAAATCTTGGCTTGAATCCCTCCTAGACAAAGGCATGATTGAGAAGTTGTAGGACTTAAAATTAATTGTTGATTTTAATTTAAATTAAAATCTAAATTTTGATTCCTACCAAATATGTCATATTAAAAAGTTGGAATTGAGGTTTCTATTTTTACATTTTAAACTTTAGACCAAATATTGTGATAGGATGAAAACACGGCCATTCGAAAAATTGAATTTGTAATCGAAGATGTTACGCCTCACCATCGAGGCTCCTATTGGAGACCACGTTGTAGTCCTGTGGAGACACGAGTCAGATCTGACAAAGTCAACAAAGACCCAATTGGTTAAAATAAAGAAGTCAAAGAAGAAGTTGATGCTATCTGTTCTGAAACTCCATTTGGACGAAACCCTCGCTCCATCCGAAAGTTCCATTTGGTTGAAACCCTTTATGTCTTTTAGAGGATTTGCGGGCAATCATTAGGAATGATTGATATAACGTTTATAATAATGAATGTTAGGATTGTCAACTTAAGGTAGAGGATGACTAACCCGCTGTCAATGTATTAAATGCATACCAGATTGAATTATATGAGGCTTCGGCCTAAGAGATGAAGCGACATAGTTCTTATCCAATGGCTACCACTTTTGCTAAAAATCTATTTATAAAAAGATCTCGTAACATTTGTTTCTAATGCAACTCTTTACACTTGAAACCACACTCAATTTCCTCTCTTGCTTATTCCATTATTGTTTGCTTGAGTTTAGTTTTTTTTCTTTGGTTGAGTTGTTTTGATTGTTTGCTTATATGCAGTCATCTTTGATTATATTGTCAGTGATCGAACATTTTTGTCTCACGTCGTAAAGTATTTTCCACGTCCATAAATGACATCTTTTTTCGATCGAATCTCCGGCCAAAACATGTTGAAATTTGCTTGCGTGAATGCAGTAGGACTGACATCTGATGTCTACGTAACCATTACAAAAAAGGGTCAACAGATTGGTGCCATCTGTGGAAAACCACACATTCAATCACGAAGGACCCGTGGAAAAAGCTGTTAATGACATTTACTTTAGGGTAGGTTTATTGCCTTTGAAGAAAAGAGATTGTTCTTAAAGAATGAACCACAAAATATTTCAAGAAGAACCACTTTTCAGATATATTCCTTGAAAATGGAATATCATTTGCATATAAAAAACAAGTTGCTTTTGGGAAAAAGACATTACCATGAGTTCTGGCAATGAAGAGACAGCACTTCGGAGAGTTGGGGAACACCCTAAAGAAGGGGAACCTTCACATGTAGCTCTGCAACTCGCCATTGATTTCATCAGCAACATCGGTGAGGTGGATCAGGAGGTGGGTCCAGAATAGTTGCTAGACTTACCAGTGAGGTGGCTACCATGGCTACAAACATGAGAGATATTACAAAATATTACCATGTATGAGCTGCATAGGAATATGTAGAACCAGGAAGGATACCCAATCCCATGATCCTTTTCTAGTTCTACAAGGGAATTACTATCATAGCAAAGATGAGGTCTAAAATCAAATGTCTTATTTTCATCATTAGTTCAGGGAAGAAGCCCCTCAAGAGAGGGAAGTTGAGGTTGATACATCTACCAACTATACCACTAGCCGACCAGTAAGGTTCCATTCAACATTCCTCTAAATTACGAACCAGATGACATGCCTCAGAGATCCATAAATGCTTTCGACATATAAAACCATGGGAGGCTTAAAAATAGGCGGATCAACCTCCATTTGAACCTAGAAATAGGCAATGGGGACCACCTTCATTTGAATACAATGAACCTATTTATGGAAATCTATCTCAGAATCCCTCACGTAGGAATAGGTGCCAAAAGAGGGCAAAATAGGACAAGAATCAAGTAGGACCATCCCAACCACCTAGAGGATCTCAAGTTAGAGAGGATGAAGATTCTGATGAACCACAAAGGTCTTGCAACCTTGACGAAGATGATGACAATTTGTCGTTCTCCTACAGAATTAGGAAGCCCCTATCCCAAGCCAATTTGTACTTTCTAAAATTCCCAAGTATAATGGAAGAGGTGTTCTTGTGAAGTACCTTAACAAATTTAAAACCCACATAAGCCTAAGGGGTTTAACTCTTGCTGCGAAATGTAGAGCCTTCCACTTGACACTAAGTAGGGCAACTGAAGTGTGGTACATTAGGCTACCAAAGGGAGAATCAAAAGTTGACAGATTTCAAAAAAAACTTTCCTTTAGCGCTTCGCAACAATCAAGGAGGACGAATGGCCATTACAACGCCTCCAAGACATAAGGTAACAACAAAGTGAATTATTGAAAAGCTTTCTATCTCATTCTACTGATGAAATTACCAACTGCGTGCAAGTTACTGATAAAGAGGCACCTAGACATGAATTTTCTTTTTTGGAGAGACGTACAAAATAAGATCCTACTAGTTAGATGCCCTACTGGAAATGATAAGTCGCGAGTTCATCAATAAAGAATAGAAAGATCATTGCAATAAGGCCAACCGTGGACTTCCACTTCCTTAGAGACAACGAGGAAGAGGTTTCACATCTCATTAGATGGAACATAGGTTCCATATCCCATTTGATGGAACACTAGGTTGGGCAGTCAACCACTCTTAACCCAGAGCAAGAACTGGCTGCTATAAACTTGAATGAAGTACCAGCTTTCGCTTATAAGGAAGCCAACCCTACTATCGAGGCACGCCAAGAAAAGTCCAACAAACAGTTTCTCCAAAGAGGAAGGGTAGATGATGTAGTTCTAAACCTAGGAATAGGGATGAAATACCCCTCTATTGTACTTATCATCACTCTTAGAGCCATAATATAGCTAATTGTAGGGACATTGTCTTACACCACAATCTAGTAATTAAAGAAGGAATAGACACCCATGACAAGAAGTATCTCCTAGGCAAAATTGACAACGTATGAGGGTTGAGGCCAGGCATCCCATTCGAAATGATGCTCTTCGGAAGGGAAAAAGTGATGGGGAGAGGCCTAGAGAAGGTCAAAGGCAGAAGAGAAGCCCTCTAGCTAACACTTGTCGCGAACCTATTCGAGAGATTAACACAATATTTGGAGGTCCATATGTTGGGAGGAAAACTAGAAATTCGTAAAAAAAAACTATTCAAAGAAAGCCAGGAATCTCCTAAGGCAAGCTTCATAGTCAACAACAATATACCCTCAGTTGGGAAATGAGTTTAACCTATTATTTTCACACAAGATGAAGTAGTTGCCTTACATTATCCACATTGTGACGTCTTAGTGGATAATGCGAGTTCGGTCAATATCATATTTGGAACAACCTTTGAAAAAATAGAAGTGGACCATGCGCTCCCCCCCTGTATGGCTTCACTGGTGATAGCACCATGTCAAGGAGAAAAATCACTCTAACAATAGAGATGGGACGGCCCCGTTGACTGCTCATCATTTTATGACAATTTTGGTAGTAGACAACTACTCTTCCTGCCATTGAGTACTGGGAAGACCAGTGTTAAAGGAGTTATGGGTTGTTACGTCCATTTAGAAAATGAAATCGCCGTTGTTAGAGACGACCAAATGAGTGCCAGAGAGTACTATTTGAACTCCTCCAGGAAGGCAAAACCTAGGGATGTCAATATAATTTTAATGGACATTGACATAAATGGTGTTCCTGAATAAGGGAAAGACGCCGAAATGGTAGACGCTTCTGAAGAGAAGTCTGTCTTTTGAGTAATAACAGCCCCTAAAAAATGGAGAACTGCTGAAGAAGTGGCTAAATTTGATGTACTAGATCCTCGCATCATTAATGGCAAACCTCAAATAGCACCAATGGAAGAGTTTAAGAGTTTTCTAGTAGATTCTAAGGATCCCTCCAAATCCTTACAGGTTGGAAATGATTCGTCAATGGAAGTTAAGGAGAAATTGAAACGTTTCTTTTGTGAAAACTTAGATATCTTTGCTTGAAGACATGAAGGCATGGTTGAAATTGACTCAAAGGTTAGTTGTTACTACTTAAAGATTGATCTTAAAGCTATCCTTCATCGGCAAAAATGATGGCCTTAAACTCAGAAAGGTATGAGGCCCTGAAGGATAGAAGTGAAAAAGTTGATTGACAATCATTTCATTTGAGAATCAACTTATCCAAAGTTGGTATCAAACCCTGTCCTTGTTAAAAAAATATAATGGCAAGTGGAGGGTATGAGTAGGTTTTTCCAATCTTAACTAAGCTTGCCCGAAAGACAGTTTTCCACTTCCAGAAATAAATCAACTCGTTGATTCTACTGCCAAGCACGAACTAAAGAGCTTTATTTATGCTTATTCAGGCTATAATCAAATCTCAATGTACCAAACTAATGAAAAGCACATGTTTTTTATAATGGATAGAGGTTTCTATTGCTATAAGGTGATGCCCTTTGGGTTGAAGAACGTCGAGGCCACGTATCAGAGTCTTGTTAATAAGATGTTCACAGACCTCATTGCAAAGATAATGGATGTATATGTGGATGATATGTTGGTGAAAAACTTGAAAGTAAAGGATCATGTGGAGCACCTCAACGAAGCCTTTCGAATATTGCGAAAGTACAGGATGAGGTTGAAACCCTCAAGTGTGCATTCAGAGTCGTCTCAGAGAAATTCTTGGGATATATGGTTAACTAAAGTGGAATAGAGGCCAATCCTGAAAATATTAAAGCCCTTGATCAAAATGAGGTCGCCCCAAAAGCCTAAAGAGGTACAAAGCCTTACTGGGCGTGTAGCAGCCTTGAGCCACTTCGTCTCAAAGGCAACTGATAAGTGTCTCACCTTTTTTAAGGTTCTCAAGGGATGAAAGAAGTTTTGGTGGATGGAGGAGTGTGGAGTAGCCTTGCAAGAGATGAAAAAGCAATTGGGACATGATTCTCTTCTTTCCAAGTCTAAGATTGATGACTCTCTACAACTATACTTGGTGATCACCAGTGATGCTATCAGTTCGGTATTTGTGAGGGAGGAAGGTGATCACCAACCGCCTGTTTATTATGTAAGTAAATTACTTTTGGCAGTAAACCATCTATCTAGACATGGAGAAGCTGGCCTTCTTTTTGGTGATCGCCTCCCGAAAATTTAGGCCATACTTCCAGGACCACACTATAGAAGTGTCAGCCAACTTCCAACTCAAGCAAGTGCTCCAAAAGCCCGACGTTTCAAGAAGAATGATGAAATGAGGTGTTGAACTTAGTAAGTTTGAAATTGTGTTTAAGACGAGCTGTCATCAAAAGGAGGCGCAATGGCTCAAAAGACGAGCTGCACATTTTATTTTTCAGGATGATGTGTTGTGTAAGCGAGTTTTCTCCTTATCCCTCCTCTAATGCATACGTGGTGAGCAGGCTACCTATGTGCTCCAAGAATTTCATGAAGGGATTTGTGGTAATCATACAGGAGGATGGGCTCTAGTACAGAATGTATTAAGACAAGGATACTATTGGCATACATTGAAAAAGGATGCACAACAGTTTGTGAAAATGTGTGAAAAATGTGAGCCCTTCTCAACAATACAAAGACAACCCTCTCAAGAACTAAGTGTTGTCTCCAGCCCTTGGCCTTTTGCCAAGTATCTGATAGGACCTCTACCTAAAGGAAGGGATAGTGCTAGCTTCCCAATCGTCGCCATTGACTATTTTACTAAGTGGGTGAAAGTCAAACCTCTGGCCAAAATTACATAAGCTAACACTTCTAAGTGCTTATGGAAGAACATTATTTACAGGTGTGGAATCCCCTGCTCAATTATATCTGACAATGGTCGAGAGTTTGACAACAAAAAGAAAAGAGACTTATGAAGAAACTAGGAATCAAGAACACTTTACCCCCTACCATTCTCAGGCTAATGGGCAGTTTGAAGCTATCAATAAAACTATCAAGTATACCCTCAAAAGAAAGTTGGATATTTCCAAATGGACTTGGGTGAATGAGCTATCTCAGGTCCTATGGCTATCTGAACCACTAGTAGGAGAGCTATAAGAGAAATCCCTTTCTTTATGGCCTATGGAGCAGATGCTATGAGCTCTGTTGAAGTAGGTATACCATCTCTTCATTGCTTATAGTACAATAAAATATTTAATGACGAGTTGAGGAAGTGCGAACTTGATTTCCTTGAAGAAAGGAGGAATGAATCCCAAGTAAAGTTAGCTACCTACCAACGAAGATAACCCGGTACTACAATTCTAAGGTCAAGAAGAAGTCCTTTCGTGTAAATAATCTTGTATTGCGAAGAGTATTCTTATCCTCTAAAGAGCCAGGAGTGGGGACTCTTGGTCCCAATTGGGAGGGTCCTTATTGCATCAGAAAAGAGGTTCAAGCTAGACCCTATAGGATCAAAAGTTTGGATGGTAAGGTACAACCTCATTCTTGGAATGTGGAACACCTAAAATGGTATTATTAGTAAAAGTGTAAATACTCAGTTCGTGTACGATTTGTTTGATTAACAAAAGTAGCCACTTTAAAAATTTTTAAAGAGAAGAAAAGTACCTCCTAGCGACAAAGGTCCTGGTAGAAGCCTCTGCCCAATGAGCCATCTACTAGGAACGAAATCATGGATACCTCGACAGAGATATGGATCCCAAACGGGTCCACCTCATTATTCGCCGAGCTGGATAACACACGCCCCCAATGACAAAAGTCATGGAGGAAGCCTCAACATAGTTGAAACATTCAACCCCATGCTCAGGAAAGATAAAATAGAAAAGACAAAAAGCATATGAACTTTTAACATTTGTACAACTTTTTAACAGAACAAGTCTCAGTAAAGGATGAAGCGCATCAAAAAACATTAACATATGCAAAATTCAGTAGACATTCAAAAAATTAACACAACTACAACAAAAGAAATTTCATTTATTGAAGTTTGTTACATTGGGGGCCGAAGCCAATTATAATGGAGAAATTTTAAAAAAAATTACAAAAACTTAAGCTAAATAGGTGGGGGAGGGGGATTGGTGCCATAAAAAGAAATAATGGCTTTGGGGCCAATGCTTCAGAAGTCACATTGTCATCCCCTGCCTCATTATCTTCTAATTCAATTACGTGGGTGCTATCCATTGGAGTTTGAGGCTCCATTTCATCTAAAAACTCTGAGCTCAACTCCGAGTTGTTGAACGCTTGGAAGTGTACCTCAATCTATTCCACAACTTTGGTGTATGCATATCTTCGCCAATATTTTGTAAAGCACTGATACTCCTCTGTTAAATTGAAGTTGGAAATGTACTGCTTCACAACATGATCACCAGTAGACTAGGCTTTCACCCTTCCCGTCTCTACCTCTTCCGTAGAGCTAGAGACTTTGAAGCCAAGCTACACCACCTGTTGTTTTAAGGCATCATTCTATTGGACCTTTTCAAGGCCTCAACAATTATTTTCTAATGGACGTCGGAGGTTTCCACTCGCTTGGTAAGAGAAGCCACTTCACTTTGAGATAAGTGGACTTTTTTCTTCAAATTATCAATTTTGGCAAATGAAGAAGCAAGCTTCGTGGCCTCCTTAACTTCAGACTTGGCTTTGTTGGCCTCCTCCTCTGCCTGGGATGCCTTATTCGAAAATTCTTTATTCTTTTTTCTGAAGGTTTTTAAAGAGAATTTCAGCCTTTATGGAGACCCAAAAACTCTCCCTGCCTAGTTTACCATGGTGTCAAACATGTCCATCAAGTCACTGGTTTCCATAAAGGGTTACCACCCATCCGTCTAATACTTGTAAAATATAGCAGTTGCAGTTTGAATTTTTGGAAGAAGCATGGACAAAGCCTCCAGAGCCAATTTGTCACTCTTCTTAGACATGGAGAGCTTGATGCGAAAAGCTGCATCGGAGGTAGTTGTTGAGTGGCTCGAGGTCCTCACCTTCTTTGATGGTTTTTGCCTTAAAGACTCTACTACTAGCTGCATCGATGGAGGCTGTTATCAATGTTTCCACTACTGGGACTTTAGATCAAGGTGGTGGGCTTACCATTGACCATCCCTGGCACGAACCGCCCCGAATCACCCTAATGGACCCGACACGTGCTAGGCGTCGATGGTAGATACCAACTAAGTGTCGGACCCACCATCAAGGTAACTATGACCTGCTTTGGTTGTGACATAACCTATAAAATTTTTGACAAAGTTCCCCTTGTAATATGAACTAAAACTACCTGAAATATAATAAATTACCTCAAATATGTACACATCACTTAAAACATGGTACACCAGTCCTTTAAATCTAAAATTATTCCAAATACAATAATGGTAAATCAACCTTTACTATACTTACCATCAAAGTCCCCAAATGTACTCAAAATACCTAATATACAACGAGCACATGATATAGATACACCAATTAACTTTTATGATGAAACATACGTGTATCCCAAAAAAATATGAACTAAATAAACTAACAAATGAATGATACAGCTAATGACAATGAGCGGCTCAATTCGATGGATAGACAGTCTCCAATGCTACTCAACTCAGCCACTATTTGATAATGAAAAATGTGACAAAATATATGAGCTTGTAACTCAGTGAGTGGATAGTTTACAAATACATATTTTATTTCCATTTATACATATCTACCGAAAAATCTAATTTATTTTCTTACAGTTTTAAGAAATTCTGAATTTTGATCATTTCTTTTAAAATTGAAACATGCTAAAATCATAAAATTCTTACTCTTTATTCTGAATAACCAAACGTAAAATATGTCGAGTATAGCTAATCTGGTGTAAAAAAAAAATCTGCGTAAAGTTGTCATTTCTGTAAGTTAAAATCGTATATCTATACTTAATAAGCTGAATTATATATTCTGAAATGAACTATTATCTGATATTTGAAAATATATGAATCTAGAGCTGAATAAATATAATATGATATATTAAAGAGTCACACCAACAAATACCCAATGAATAGCTCACTCATGTATAGAGTAATCTCGATGTACAAGGCAAAGTCATTCAAATCTAATATTCTGATAATATGGTCATACGTTCGCAGAGCTATCTCAAGGCTAATCACCCCAATACACGACCTAAAGCCTATGTGTACGAGAGTGGATCCCAAAGATCTCTAACTAAAATTTGTATCATAACATCGTATAAAATCATAATATTGGCGCTAAATCACAAATTAGACTCAAGCTGATATCTAAAATGATAATAATTGATATAACAAGAAAAGTAAGCACATTAGTTGAATTCAGTAAATTAAAACCATAATGTGAAATCAATGAGATGAACTGTAAGCTGGAAAATGTAAGCTGAAAGCTAATAATTCATTATATACTGGATAATCACATCAAAATATACCTCATGTAATCATCTGATAATGATCGAAAAGTTATAAAGTCATGCTCATAAACTGTCTGATCAACACTTCTGTACACGGTCGTAGCCCCTCAGTGCACAAAGTGGAAATAACATAATCATCCTTATACACGGCTGTAGCCCTTCAGTGCATAATAGGTGCCCTTACACACAATCGTAGCCCCTCAATGGATAAGAGTTACCTTTATACACAGCTGTAGCCCCTTCAATGCATAATAGGCACCTTTACACATGACTGTAGCCCCTAAGTGGATAACAGTTATTTTTATACACAACTGTAGCCCCTCAGTGTATATGAGTGAATTACACGACTCTAGTACACTGCTGTAGCCCCTCAATGCACTAGAGTAAGATGACTACATCGAGTATTTTCTGATGGTTTCAAAATAATAATGCTCATTTACAAATTTCTCGAAACGAAGACATTTCATGTAACTAATATGCTTATCTAAAAATTGGGAATAATTTCAACGTTCATATTAAATAAACATGATTATAAGTTTATAAGTTAAAAATCTATTTTTTTTTTTTTTGGAAAGTAAGATCTCCTCTCACACAAAACAAGCTACAGTCGATGATAATCGGTAATCTTTTCCGATCTCTTCGTCACCACATGAAATACCATACAAGATAACCAATTTAACCATTATCTAATCAAGAAACCTTTAATATCTAATGTCATAATACTTGAACTAAATCTTTCGATACTTGAATAGATTTCCCAAATTTTCCTTTTATCAATTGGAGCTAATTTTACTTTCTAATCCCTTTACTAGTGACGAATTCATCAACATAACCTTTATCCAAAACATAAGAATAATTATCCCATCTCAATCTAGTGAAAACTAGCTACCAATACTATAACCAATTTAATTTGCATCTTGTTCCATAAAATCATTATATCAAGTGAGTATTTCATCATCACAATTATTTCCACCAAATCTATACTTGAGAATCCAAATAAAAATTCTAGGGTTTGCCAAAAATAAAATTCCTTACCTTGATTCAAATGGAAACTAATCAATCAAGAAGCTTGAACTAGAAATCATAATCCTTTCCCTAAAATTGAAATTTCGAACCAAGTTAAAACTCTAGAAATTTAACATAATATATCTCCACCTCTTGAAGAAAATAAAGAGAATGAAAAATGAAATTCAAGGTTAAAGTACCTCATTCCCCCCCTTTTTTCTTCTAATCTTCTTTTCCTTTTTCTTCGTTTCTTCCTCTATCTTTCTCCTTTTTCCTTTCTTTTTCCTCTTTTTGGGTCTCTGCCCCATTCTCTGATTCTGTGTGCGTGTTGGAATGGAAATAAATGGGTTTCAATTGATAAATTAGTGGGCTTTTGCAAAGGAAGTCCCTTCACTTCCAATGATGTATAAGTAAATCCTCAACTTCAACTCTAATTCATCTTAAACCCTCATATATTATCAATTGCAAAATAAACCCCAAGAAAATAATTTACTTCATTTACGACCTATTTAACTTTGACTTTGACCAGTCAACGTTTGACTTTGGACTTAAAAAATTGAGTTGTAACAATTTTACCTCCTTAAAAGAATTTCGTTCTCGATTCAACTGACAACTGACTAGGTAATGAATAGATGAGGATATTGAGCACGCATCTAATTCTCATTTACCTCATAACGCCTCCTCTTAAATGATTTATCAAATAGACTTTTAATAGATTCATAGCTCATTCCTACCTATCTTGCATCTTCTTTGGTTTCTTCTAAGTTGAGCTCTCCTTAACACGTACGGTAATCTTCAAACATAAGTTAAAACCGATAGCTACTCACTAAACCTTAGCAATAGGCAATACATTTCTTAAATACCAGGTAAAACCATTGTAAACTCAATCATTGAACAATTGGACTCAAGTTTTAAATTGCATCTCAAAAACCAATATATGAAATTCTCAACTTTTCGTTATACCAAATCTTAGAAAAATTCGACTATTTCGCAATTTGAAGTTCAAGATACTACCTTTCATAGTCATAAATTTCATCTTATATCATGATTTGAACTATTTTTTGATCAAATATATAACAATGGTTACATATTAAGACCGAATAACTTTCTTATGACAAAACTTTGATATCTATATACCCTCCAATATCGTCACCTATCTCTAGTTCTTATATGTCAACTCCGTGAAAATAAATGATTATCCAAGGCTTCTCTAATTATCAAACCATAGGTGATAATCTCTCTTCTGAATTTATCTTCACATTGTCTGATATTCTACTAAAGGAAGCTACACAATGCAATCTAGTTATATAACACCCTACAACTAAGCCAAAAATAGATTCTCAAACTCCACCATGTAAATGACAATCTAGTCTAAATATGATTTTATAACTCTATCTCATGAACTGACTATATCATCTGAAATGAATCATGTAACCTTTGTCGATCGGTTAACAATTATCCAAATACCATTTGTATCCATTATGTATACTTGGAACCCCATATGAAAATATTTCAAGGTAATTCCTCCATTCTAAATTAACATATGCAAAAATTCAATTGTTAATGATTTTCTAAATTTCTAGCTATCCCCAACAACAATTGGAATAAGTCAATATGATGTTCTTCTCCTTTAATTCTACATCACCAATGATAGCATGTATACACAACTTCATTTTCCACCATTTCGAATAAAAATGTACCTTAAACTTTGGTGATAACTAAGTATCAATCTTCCTCGCAATGTGATAACACCATAATTCCTACATTCAACCCCAATATAACCAACTCTAAATCATACTTTAATCTCGCCTCTTCAACAATCTACAATACAATCCATAATTTACTAGGTTACTTCAAAACACTTTCTAAATGCTAAAATAATTCATTATTATAAATCAAACCCTCGTTAGGTTTAGATACAAGAGTAAATATTTCCTCAAAATATAATTTGATAGCAAAACTTCTTACACTTCTAAGCCTGCACAATATTGATGCTCTCACTTTCTATGAAGAAACAATAACAACATTTAATCCTTGATAATTCTATACTCTTATTCCATAAAGAGTCTATTGTCCTCTACCAATGCATAAGCCTTCTTGTATAATACATACTAACATTTAATTAAGATAATGTAACCAAAGGACACCATTCCACAATTGGTTAAGTTTACATTTGATGATCACTTTTGATTTTAAACTATCAAACACATCATCCATATACTCAATAGATCTCGATAAGAATATAATACTTATTCATGAGATCAAAAAATACCATCGAGAATAATCTAAAAATTAAATCATTGAAAATTCATTGAATTCTCTTTAACTTCAAAATTTAGCTCGACGCTTTTAAATTGTATATAATATAACCCAATAATCTAACAAATAACCTTGACAAAATTAATTACCTTAATATTCCAAATATATCATCACATTGTTTTGCTATAAAACAACCATAACATTCATTTACTTGCTATTCGCCATATCATATTGTAATCATATAATTTCATTGCATACTTATGGCCATATCATATGCTCTCTAACATTTAATCATATAAGTTTTCTTAAAGTCACAATTAATAGTCATCATATTTATCACGTGGACCTGTCACACATCAATATGCCACTAATATCTCATATTATGATTTTTCAATCTCCATAAATTCCAACTCTACTACTCTTTACTCTTTTCTTCTTCTATTATTCTATAATATACTTAGCCTCATTTCATTCCTCAAACCATACTTGCATATGTGTGGAAAATAATATGCTAATCAGTCTCTCAATTTTCCTTACCTCAATGCATATTCCTTTTACTGTAGTTCCAGAATGAAAATCAATGAGTTTCTTCAACTCACTGCATTCATATCTTTTTACCCAATTTACATAAATATACTTATCCAATAATTCTCTTCCTTAAACTACATTGTATCCCACTATATGTAATCCTTGTGAAATCTATCCATGCCTTTCTCACTTCCCATATAATCAATAACCCATAAATAATCAAGATGATCGAAGTCATGAATGCTAATTTCCTCAATGCATAACATACATAATAACACATTGTTATTTTTCAATCATCAAATCATCATTTGTCTTTCACAATTTCTCATCATATAACATAAGTATATACCATCAAGATTTCTATCATCATCTCATATAAGTGTCTTCAAATTACCGCAAAGTGATATCTTTATTTAACTACTATTACCGCCTTGTGTATCTACATTGATATCCTTTACTAAAATGACAAAATCATCTACTCTAACTAAGGCTTACACTTGTAGATCATCTTCGATTTTAAGATGCACTAACATATAATCAATGAGTTCCATAAAAAATTATCGTATTAGAAGTACTCTAGTCATAAGATCCCAAAAATAATCGAACTAAAGAAACAATCGATCAAATTGACACACCTAAAAAAAATGCATCTCTACATAATATTCTGGAATGTGACCACAACATCCTCTTGTCTCTTGTTTTCTTAATATACTCCATTTGGAATATATTTACTTGATCTAATATTCTTAGATATTATAGCCAGCTTTACTGCCCTCACTTTTCTACTCCCCAAAGAATGGATTAAACCAGTCAATCATATACATAATATGATCATTGCTACAAATATTGATTACATCAATGCATGTACATCATCCTCCCATACTCTACCAAGTAGTAATTTTCTCAAGAATACTAATAACAATCAACATCTAATTCTTTAAGATAATCAAGATATAACAGTTGTCAATACCAATCATATAAAACATATACAACAGTCTTCCTTGGAAATACCCATAAAACAATTTTATAATCACACACTAGTGATCATAACCCCACTTAATTCGAATACTTATGAATAAACAATCTATAAAATCATCAGAACTCTTACTCCAGATTGGTGCTCTATGTAAAATTGTACTCAAATTATGCATACACCATAATATCAATCCAACTACTAATAACATCTCCAACCATTAGATAATTTCAACTACCATACTTACATTCTTCTATCATTTAGGTTCCATACATCCTAGTAGTAAAACTTGGCAGCCTATGATTTCTGCCACCACAACATGTGACCATATACACTGAATATGCATGATATGTCAATGCATAAACTATGAAAACTTCCCAAACGTTATAAACCATGTTCTGATACCAATTGACACGACCCATCTAAAATCACCCTAATGCACTCGACACCTGCCGTGCGCTGATGGTAGATACCAGCTAAGTGTCAGACCCACCATCAAGACGATTATGACCTGCTTTGACTGTGACATAACTTATAAACATTTTGACAAAGTTCCCTTTGTAATATGGACTAAAACTACCTGCAATATAATAAATTACCTCAAATATGTACACATCACTTAAAACATGGTACACCAGTTTCTTAAAACTAAAATTATTCCAAATACAATACATGTAAATCAACCTTTACTATACTTACCATCAAAGTCCCCAAATGTACTCAAAATACCCAATATATAGCGATCACATGATATGGATACACCACATGTATCCCAAAAAAATATGAACTAAATAAACTAACAAAATGAATCATACGTCTAATGACAATGCGCGGCTCAACTCGACGAATCGACAATCTCCAATACTGCTCAACTCTGATCTGTTAAGAAAAAATGTGACAAAATATATGAGCTTGTAACTCAGTGAGTGGATAATTTACAAATACATATATTATTTCCATTTATACATATCTACCGAAAAACCTAATTTATTTTCTTACAGTTTTAAGAAATTCTAAATTCTGATCATTTCTTTTAGAACTAAAACATGCTAAAATCATAAAATTCTTACTCTTTATTCTGAATAACCAACCGTAAAATATGTCGAGTATAGCTAATCTGGTATCAACAAAATTTGTGTAAAGTTGCCATTTCTGTAAGTTAAAATCGTATATTTGTACTTAATAAGCTAAATTCTATATTCTGAAATGAACTATTATATGATATTGGAAAACCTATGAATCTACAACTGAATAAACATAATATGATATACTAAAGAGTCACACCAATAAATACCCAATTAATAGCCTTACTCATGTATAGAGTAATCTCGATGTACGAGACAAATTCATTCAAATATAATAATTTGATAATCTGGTCATACGTTCACAGAGTTACCCCAAAGGCTAATCACCCTATTACACGATCCAAAGCCTGTGTGTACGAGAGTGGCTCCCAAAGACCTCTAACTAAAATCTGTAGCATAACATCATATAAAATCATAATGATGGCGCTAAATCACAAATTAGACTCAAGTTGTTATCTAAAAATTATAATAATTAATATAACAAGATAAGCAAGTACATTAGTCGAATTTAGTAAACTAAAACCATAATCTGAAATCAATAAGCTGAACTGTAAGCTGAAAGCTAATAATCCATTATATACTGGATAATCATGTCAAAATATACCTCATGTAATCATCTGATAATGATCCAAAAGTTATAAAGTCATGTTCATATGTCTGATAAACACTTCTTTACACAGTTGTAGCCCCTCAGAGCAAAAAGTGGAAATAACATAATCATCATTATACACGGCTATAGTCCCTCAGTGCATAATAAGTACCTTTACACACGGCCATAGCTCCTCAATGGATAAGAGTTACATTTATACACGGCTGTAGCCCCTCAGTGCATAAAGTGGAAATAACATAATCATCCTTATACACGGCTGTAGCCCCTTAGTGCATAATTGGTAACCTTACACATGACCATAGCCTCTCAGCGGATAAGAGTTACATTTATACACGACTGTATCCCCTTAGTGGATAAGAGTTACCTTTATACATGATTGTAGCCCCTCAGTGTATAGAGTTAATAGCACGGCTCTAGTACATGGCTGTAGCCCCTCAGTGCACTAGAGTAAGATGACTGCATCAGGTATTTTCTGATGGTTTGAAAATAATCATGCTCATTTACTAATTTCTCGAAAATAAGACATTTCATGTAACTAATATGATTCTCTAAAAATTGAAAATCATTTCAATGTTCATATTAAATAACCATGATTATAAGTTTATAAGTCAAAAATCTATTTTTGTTTTTTTTTTGGAAACTAAGATCTCCACTCACACAAAACAGCTACAGTCGATGAAGAATGGTAAGTTTTTCCAATCTCTTCATCACCACCTGAAATACCACACAAGATAACCAATTTAACTACTATCCAATCAAGAAACCTTTAATATCTAATGCCATAATACTTGAACTAAATTTCTCGATACTTAAATAGATTTCCCAAATTTTCCTTTAATCAATTGGAGCTAATTTTACTTTCTAGTCCCTTTATTAGTGACAAATTCATCAACATAACCTTTATCTCAAACATAAGAATAATTATCCCATCTCAATCTAGTAAAAACTAGCAACCAATACTACAACCAATTTAATTTGCATCTTGTTCCATAAAATCATTAGTTCAAGTGAGTATTTCATCATCACAATTATTTCCACCAAATATCCCTATTGAAGAATCCAAATAAAATTCTAGGGTTTGCCAAAAATAAAATTCCTTACCTTGATTCAAATGGAAATTAATCAATCAAGAAGCTTGAACGAGAAATCATAATCCTTTCCCTAAAATTGAAATTTCGAACAAAGTTAAAACTCTAGAAATTTAACATAATACATCTCCTCCTCTTGAAGAAAATAAAGAGAAGAAAAATGAAATTCAAGATTAAAGTACCCCTTTGTTTTTCCCTCTTTCGTTCTCATTTTTCCTCGTTTTCAGTCTCTGTCCCGTTCTCTGATTCTCTGTGTGTGTTGGATTGGAAAGAAATGGGTTTCAATTGATAAATTAGTGGGCTTTTACAAATGAAGTCCCTTCACTTCCATTGATACATAAGTAAATCCTCAACTTCAACTCTAATCCATCTTAAACCCTCGTATAATATCCATTACAAAATAAACCTTAAGAAAATAATTTGCTTCATTTAAGTCCTATTTAACTATGACTTTGACCAATCAACATTTAACTTTTGACTTAAAAAATTGAGTTATAACAATCCCTCCCCGGTAGAGGAGAATGTATACTTTTTCTTGGGGACCTCTTCCACTTTATTTTTTGTCATTACTTTGACAGGAGGTCGCTTTTCTCCTTCACGACCAATAGCCTCTTTGTTGATCTTTTCTACTTGGTCCTTCACCCATTTTGTTGCTACAGATGAGGGTTGAACCCCTTTCTCCAGACAGTGGAGGTGGCAGCAATGATAGAGGCCATGTTAGGGATATGATACCTCATCTTCTCGAAATTTTTTACAAAAGAAATAGACGGTCAGTACAAACTACCCACCAACAGTTTAAGAAATTTCACACTAAGAAGATACCACTCCAAGCCATTAAGCATAACTTCTCAAAAAACTACTTCGAGTTAATCAAACGGTCAAACTCCCGCGAAGATAGATGACGAACGTAGATGTCCTCTATAATACCCAATTCTGCTTAAATTAATTCGAAATGATCAACCGATCTTTCAATAATGTGAAAAGGTCAGGATTGATTCAAAGTTAGGAAACATAAGTCTGAAGAAACAAACAGTTACTAGCTTCGGAATAACTAGTTGACACTATAAGGGACTTTGTCATACTCATATGTCTGCCATTGTCTCCTTACCCAGAACCAAGTTTCTTTCTATCCTTTGAGAGAAGAGGGAAGGCCTATGACGAATGGGAAGTAAGCTACCCATGGACATAAGAGTACCAATCCTTGAAATTTCCTTTGCCTAGTACCCTAGGTTGGAAGATGGATTGAAAGCTCCAAGTGAGGTCTCCTTCCATAAAAAATAAGTCCCCACTAGTTGGGCTCATGCGTTGGGGACAAGTTGTGTAGGTGCTAGCCTGTACGACTTAAGTACGGCTCTAAAGAAAGGTAGAAGGGGCAAACAAAGTCCCCCTTCAGAAGGAACTCACTAACAGCAACACACCCCTACCTAGGAAAGCAGACTCGCTCATCAGGAGATGAGGTTATGAGTTCAATATTATAGGGAATGCAATATTTTTTTCCTAATGTCGGCAAGCTCGGCTGCAGTTATAGCTAAAAGAAACTTTAGTTGACTCCAACCCGTATCATAATCTATCCATCTTTCATTTGGGGGCAAAGAACTCTGACTAGCCATAATAACTTGGACAAGGTCAGCAGTATTAATTATTGTAACCTACATCTCAGAAGCTACAGTACTAATGTCTAAGTTCCCCCATCAGAAAGCGAATAAGCCATGAATTCAAAATCAAAGAAGTTGAAAATACTTACAAAGTTGAATAACAAAATCAATAAAGAAAATTGGCCGAAGTTCGTGAAAGTGACCGGAAGAATTTCAATAAAGTTGAAGAACATGAGAGTTTTTTGGAGTTTAACTGTTTTTGTTTGGGAAAGAAAAGTGATTTTCACCCAAAATCGTTGCCCTTTATTGGCAGAGGTCATCAACCTTATCCGTTGGATCCGGATCCTAACCATCCAACCGTTCATTTGAGATTCAATCTGAGCCATTCGTAAAGGCTATCGCTTCATATTTTACGATCTAGATTAGGGCGTCTAAAACACCTGCGCTACTGCATTTGTCTCCCATAAAACACGTTTGTAGCAGTCATCATTGCTCATTAATATGGTGATGGTTGCGTGTATGAAAAGTTGAACCATTTCAGCTTTTTCTTCTTTAAAACATATAAGACGACAAATAATTTGGGCGCAATAATAAAGGGTGCCTCGTGTTCCTAACGTTTCAGAAAACACGTCTCTTCAAAATTAATTCATTACCATTCAACAAATAACAGATGTACACTACTTCAGATTCGACACGAATAGCTTCAACATGGCTTCAGATATACAAAGTCATTTATGATCAAACAGTTCGGATAAAAGAACCTCAGCTGATGCTCTCCAATGTTTTCCAAAAAAATTAGAAACTTCAAAGTACACAGTTCGGACAACATACTCGATTTGTACCTCGAGCAATTCATAATAGTTCTACTTTCAAAATCTAATTATAATATAAATATTTATATTTAAAATTGGGGGACTATTGTGGTATTGTAAAAATAATCATCCCAACAAAAATTTCGTTTATATAAAAGAAGTCCATGCATTATATGAATAATCATGCATCAACTTGGGGGGACTATTGTTACGTCTCACCACCGAGGCTCCTAATGGAGACCACGTCATAGTCCGTGGAGATATGAGTTAAATCTGATAAAGTCAACAAAGACCCAATTGGTCAAAATAAATAAATCAAAGAAGAAGATAATGCTTTTTGTTCCAAATCTCCCTTTGGCCAAAGGTCTTGCACCATCCGAAGCTCCCTTTGCCCGAAGTCCCCATTCTATTCGAAAACTCCATTTGGCTAAAGCTTGCTGTCTTTTAGAGGATCTTAGGGCAATCTTTAGGAATGATTAATGTAATGTTTATAATAATGAATGTCAAAAATATAAGCCAACGGTGTAGGGTAGCTAACCTGTTGTCAATGTATTACATGCATAGCAGACTGAGTGATGTCAGACGTTGACCTGGAAGATGATGTCATGTAGTTCTTATCTAACGGCTACCACTTTGGCCTGAACTCTATAGCTGAACTCTATAAATAAACAACTCTTGTAACATTTGTTTCTAATGCAACTCGTTACACTTGAAACCACACTCGATTTTCTCTCTTATTTATTCCATATTTATTTATTTGAGTTTAATTTGTTTTTACTTTGATTGAGTTGTTTATGATTGTTTGCTGATATGCAATCATTTTTTATCATATTTCTGATACTCGAACATTCTTGTCTCGCATCGTAAAGCATCCCTTACGTCCATAAATACCATCCTTTTCTATCCGAATCTCCAATTAAAACATGTTGAAATTTGCTTGCGCGGACGCGAGTGAGACCGGCACCTATTGTTCACGTAACCATTGCAAAAAAAGGGTCAACATAAGCCACACCCCTAGAAGGTAAAACCTCTAGAATATTGTTAATCTATTCTTTGATCAAAATTGTACAAAAGTTTTCTCTGTACAAACTGTTAAGAGCATGTTTTACCACCAAAATACATAAATAATTGTTACTTATTCCCTAAAATTCAGCAATTTTACTTTATTTTGGTGGGCTGACATAATAGTTGGGAAATTGTTGTTTTCAACTCTTTTCTTTTGATTTTTAAAGACACTCTCAAGGGACATCTCAAATTTTTATGTTAAATCTTTAAAAAATAAGTTATAATATTTTTGAAATCAGTCAAAACTTGTTATGAGTCGCAAAACCAAAAAAAGATCAACAAATAATTTAAATTAATCTAATATGATATGCATTAAGTAATTATGTAACGATTTTGTAAGTATGCAATGACACACAAAATATTTTGACATTGTAAAAATATTGACTAACTCGCCTTAGTCTTGTTTAAACTGAAAAAGGATCAATTTTCCGGTCGAGAATTGAGATGAGAACTAAATACATAATTTCAATTAGATTCTTATTTTTTATTTTTTTATACTTGTAAAATTAACTTTATCTAAAAAAATAAAAATAAGCAAATGAGACAATAAATGCCAATATTTTAACCTTGTTTAACCTTATTTTGTGAAGGATTGTTAGTGTGGACGATTTAGAAGATATAATCTGAGGACATGTACGGTTAGGTTCCATTTGTATACATGGTGGAATCTGGCATATCTTAACCAAAGGAAGTTTCGAGCTCATATTGGTCATGGGTTGAGAATGAAAATTGAACTCTATGAGATCTTGTCCTTCATCCAAGTTTAGAAACTAAAAAAAAAAAAGTTTTCGCGGGTGAATATTTACTCTTTCAATCTCTATTTCATTTGTAGGGCTCTCGGCCATATGGATAGTTCAATGTGCTCATCGGGCATCTTTACTTTGTTTGTTGGATCTCTAGGAATTCCTTGCAATCAAGAATTGGATACCTTTCATTATGTGGTGACAGTGAGATTGTACCATTCGAGCCGTTTTATTTATTTTCAATCATGCAATTTTTTTTTGAAATTCACAACTTTAATCAATTTTTAAATTATATTATATTTTATTTTTATTAAAATTTACTAATTTTTTACTTTTAATTAAATGAAAATTTTATTTCCATCAAGTACGGCTTCTAAAAAATGTAGGATGGAAAGGGCTCGTGTCTCACCATCCCATGCCCCAATTTCTTCAAAGACTTGAAACAACAAATGTCATAACCACTAGAGGCTGTTGTTTCAGAGACGTCGATCAAGTCAAAGCATTGATTGCAGCTCAGTTATCCTTACTTGCGGCAGTTGAACCGTTGGCTCAATTGAATCGAAGCTCGCCAATATGGACTTGAGATCTATTGGTGGAAAATACTTGCCCGAACCTACTATTTTGCGCGAAGCCTCTCATCTACAGGGCCCTAAGGTCATTCAGGTACACATATTTTGGTAGCAGTATAAAATTTTCCTTCAAAAATGCACATTTAGTATGAATATTGTATTGGAAAATGGCTTTGTTGAGCTTACTTTTGGCACAATTTTTGGTAGGACTCGTTGATTCAATTTGGAACGTCAAAGTTGATCTCTGTTCTTCTCCGTGAGAACAGCGAAATCATATATTTAGTTGCCAAAAATAATAAATAGATGAATAAGAAATTGGAGTTTAAAGTGAACCATTGAAAAATGGTTTATGTTGGAGAGAACTATATTTAAGTTTATCCCACATAGGAAGTTGATGAAAGTAAGAACCACTTTATATATAGTTACATTTTGTAAGGGTGTAATCATGTGTAGTATAGAGGCTCTCTCCACATACGCGTAGGGGATACAAATCAATGATCAAATATTGTACATCAAGCCTTGAACTTGTGTGAGCAAGAGACCTGCGTATACGAATGTTGGACCGAACGGAGAAAAAATTGGCCCCTTAGAAGTGTCTACGTTTTACTAATTTTTGTTTTCTCCTACTGACTTTTTGGCTTCTGAAACTATTGAAATTCCAATGGTTATTGCCATTATAGTATTGAGTTAATGGACATATTTACTCACTATTCATGGGGGCCAATTTTATAACTAGGCTTGTTTTTCTATTATTCAACACCAGAAAATTACACTCTTCTGCATAATTTCTAGCCTTTAGAAAATTGTCAATTTCGTCTATGCCTTGATAAGTGCATTTTGCGCATTTATTTAGGCCACAAAATATGGAAAATTGTTGATGTATATGTTGAAATATGACTTAATTCAATATAATTTGTAATTGTAGGATTACATTGATGGATGGAATGAATAGTATGCAAAAACGAACGAAAAAGGACCAAATTGGAAGAAAATGAAACTTTTGGGACCAAAATGAAATTATTCAGAAGATGACCTCGAATGGCAAATCAAGCATGGAATTGAGCTAAGTAACACATTGTGATGTCATGGAATGTTAGAACATAAGGAGAATGAAGTAAAGCTAAAAGTTAAATGAAATAAAATTTGGGGACCAAAGTGAACCAAATGGAAAAATACATTCTACCATACAGTCGCATGGTAGAAACGTCATACGGTCGCCCAAGCACTAACAGGAGATGAACAGTGCCAAATTTTTATAATCATGCTGTTGCATGGGATATAACCATGCAGTCGCATGGTTCAATTCCGGCGCGAATTTTCTGATTTCTTTGTTCGAACTAATCTCTTATGAAAATATATTTTGACGCCCTATGTAACCCTAATCTCATCCAGAATAAGGGTTTACGCATTATTTGAGAGAAAAAAAGGCATTGAATAGTAAGGAAGAAAGCAAAAACGAGGGATTTCACTCCAAAATTCAAGATTGCAAGATTTAAATTCCAGAATTGGGTGATGTCTTCTCTTAAATATTTTTATTATTTTTTTATTTTATCCATACTAGGCTAGATTTTTTATGTACTAGGTGAACGATGAACCTCGCAATATAATCTTTTAATTCTTTATTTTGCAATTTGATATTCAAACATGATTGATGGATGTTGAATGATTTATATACACTTTCTTGCCTCCATGGTTAAATGCATGTGGTTACGTAAGTTTGGGTGATATATTTTATGCATTATAAATCATCATAGAATCCGATAGGGGATAGAAATATACCACTATGTTTTACATGAATCTCTAAGTGTTTATAAAATGTCATGCATTCTTGTATATTGTATTTGTCATAGAAATATAGTCAAATGGTATGCGAGAATATGTTTAATTCTACTCTAATTGTGAAATAGAGGTTAAAAGTGAGCTTGTTTGGTGATTCGGGATCCTATTGCGCTTTTCATTCATTAATTTCATCACACTTTTGCATTCAACATAATTTTGCATTCATTTAATCGCATTAGCTTAAATTGTATTTTAGTTATAGTTTAGTCATAAAATCCAAATAACCAACCATCTTGAGTTTAATAGATTCGGTTAAGGTCTTGATAATAGAAATCCAATCAAATCAATCCTCGTGGAACGATACTCGAAATTTTACAATTTTCACTTTATTACTTGTTAACTAACTGTGCACTTGCGGTAATTTACAAAACAAACATATTTTTGTGAACAAGTTTTTGGCGCCGTTGCCGGGAATTGAGTTTTAATTTGATTTTTGTTATTTAGACACTAATTCGAATTTGTTTTTCTTTATTTTAGTTTATATTTTATTTTCTATTAAGTTTATTCACTTAGGCTGAGCTAAGTGCTACCATTTTTCGCTTCTTCGAATATTGCATATGAACATCAATCAGCTGCGAATTACTTCAAGCTGATTTGGAAATTGAACGAACCTTTCATCGCAGATAGAGGGAGGCAAGAGTAGTATAGCAGAAAGATCAAGAACAACTACAAATGAGTGATCAACTTTTGGACCCTTCAGCTCCAGCCAATGCAGAAGCACAATATGATGGGAATGCTCTTCTTAGGTATTTTTTGTCACTATTCATTGCTCAAAGTCAATCCAGCATTGTCTACCCAGCATTCAAACAACCAAACTTTCAGCTGAAGACGAATGTTATTCAACTATTCCGAAAAGGACATCAATTCTACGGGGATGGCCAATGAGAATCCGCATACACATGTATCTCACTTCTTGGATATGTGTCAACACTTTAGATACCAAGGGATATCAGAGGATGCAATTCGACCGAGGTTATTTCCACACTCTGCGAGATAAAGCACTTCAGTGGTTAGATTCACTCTCTGTGACTAGTATCACTACTTGGAGCTATTTGGCTTATAAATTCTGCACGAAGTTCTTCTCACCAACCAAGGTTGCAAGATTGAGGCACGAAATATCAATATTCAGTCAGAATGAGTCCGAATCATTTGATGAGGCATGGAACAGATTCAAGAATATGTTGAGAAAATGTCCACAATATGGGTTTGACAAACCATCACAAATCAGATTTTTTCTCTACAGGTCTGCTTCCAACTTTCAGGAGCATGGTGGACTCGTCATCAAATGGGTTCCTAACCACTAGAACGATTGATGGAGATTGGGAATTGCTCGAGAGAATGGCTAATACTTCAGCCATGTGGTCTTCAGATCGAGGAGGTCCAAAGAAAATAGTTGGAGTCTACGAGGTAGATACATACTCATCTTTATCTGCAAAGATTGACTTCCTATTTTACAAAATGGAGAGCATAATGCAAACGGTGAACTCCGCACAAGTAAATAAGTCAAATTGCAAAGAATGTGGAGCAGAACATAGCACAGCTGAATGTCACATCCTTACAGAAGGAAAGGAACATGTGGATTACGTCCAATGGGGTCAACGTCAGCCAAACAACCCCCATTCTGACACATATAATTCGGGATGGAGAAATTATCTAAATTTCTCTTAGGGTGGAAATCAGAATCAAAATCACAACCGAGCTCAAGGACAGTTCTAACAAGAGAAGAAACCCCTGTTGGAAGATATGTTTGCAAAGTTCATGGAAACCACAAATCAGTTCATCAAAAAGACTGAAACAAACTTCCAAAATCAGGGTGCAGAGATTAAGAACCTGGAAACACAAATGAGACAGTTGGCTTTATCTATGACAGGAAGAGTGCCGGGTGCATTACCAAGCAATACAAAAGTGAATCTTGGTGAGCATGTTCAATCCATTACTACATGAAGTGGAATTCAGCTACCTGAGATATATGTCAAGAGACCGGGTGCAAATAAAGAACAAGTGGAGTCTTCTGAAGAAAAGAATGAGAAGCAGGTTGACAATACCAAGAAGATATCGGTAAGAAAAAGTTTAGAAAAATCACAACAAGTGCCAGATAATTCGGTGAACCCTTATGAGCCACCTATTCCATTCCCACAACGGTTGAAAAAGTACAAAATGGAGCAGCAATACAAGAAATTCCTCAAAATCTTCACGAAACTCCACATAAATATCCCATTTGCGGAAGCACTATTCAAAATGCATGGATACGCCAAATTCTTGAAAGACATTATATCCAAGAAACAAAAGGTAGAGGACCATGAGACAGTGATGCTAACAGAGGAGTGCAGTACCATAATTCAGAAAAAGCTCCCACCAAAACTGAAAGACCCAGGGAGTTTTACTATACCTTACACTATTGGTAAATACTACTTTGATAAAACTCTTTGTGATCTTGGTGCAAGTATTAATCTAATGTCTCTATTTGTTTTCAGAAAACTCGAACTAGGTGAAGCCAAAGCAACCATGGTGACACTACAATTAGCTGATCGATCATTGGTACATCCGAGGGGGATAATTGAAGATGTGCTAATCAATGTGGACAAAATCATTTTCCTACCCGATTTCCTCATTCTGGATATAGAGGAAGATAATAATATCCTACTTATCTTGGGTAGACCATTCCTAGCTACCAGCAGAGCTCTAATAGATGTTCAAAATGGGAGCAGTTAAATTTGAAATTGGGCGAGGAACAGATCACTTTCAACGTTTTCAATGCTATGGACTATCATGTCGAGCCAGATAGTTGCTATTAAATTGATATGGTAGAGGAGGTGGTGCAAGATAAAATTGTGTTTCAAAACTTTTCAAACACTACTGATGACAATAATGTGTATTTTCAACCTAAACAAAATCGTGAGAAGCAAGAAGTCTACATTGTTGAGTTTAAGGCAGTTGATGAGGGAAAAGCAGATGACACGGACAAAAATAAGGCTAAAGTTTGGAGGAACGCTGCAATAAAAAAGAAAATGTCGTTGAAAAAGCTAATCAGGACCTCCAATGCTATACTCAACGTACCTTAACAGACTAACACGATATAGTCGAGCTATAGACTATAAACTAGCGCTGGATTAGAGGCAACTCATCATTTTTACCATTTTATTCATTTTGCCTTATGCATTCGATTGGTAATTTTTTCTTCAAATTTTTTATATAATTTTTAATAAGATTATTTTTTTATCTTATCTACAGGTAATAAAAGAGCCTATGCATGGTCCACACTTCTTTTTCCTCCACTATCTTCACCTTCACATCCCCATCGATCGGGGAAGTATTTCCCACCCTTTGTTCTTTATCTTCTGTGAATTTGTCCTTAATTTTATGTGTTGCTAAGTTTGCATTTTATTATTTTTTAAATATTGAGGACAATGTTCTGTATACGTCTGGGAGTGGGAATATGTCAATATGTCATTCATCATGATTCTGCAGTTTTTGTTTTTGTGTGATTGTGTGAAAAAAAAAATTAGTTTGTTGTTTTGCTGAGTTATTCTTAATTTTACGCATTCTTAGTAATAGTTTGGGATTTTGTGTGCTTGTGTGGATTTGACAATTCTGTCGACCGTGATGTTTAATATTGGACTATGTATGGACCATGAATGGTGAAAACTGTGCTTCATTAGATTGATCAATACATGTTTGTGTGAAACTTGATTTTCTTTGCGCACGACACTCATGTTTGCATACCTAAGCAATGAGCTAACACATTGCTTAGGAATAGGAGAACTTAGAAAATCCCGAAAAAACTTTCTTGTTATAAACCATGACCAATTTTTAGAATAGTTTGGAGGTAATTGAACTGTTGCAAGGAAACACTGAGATGAGTAGGGGTTCCATGCATGATATTATGTGTGGATTGTCTAAAACCAATGAGATGAAAACGAAGTGAAAGTTTCAAGTTAGAGTGTAGTGTTAGAAACTGGGTGTCTAAAAGAAAATGGGTATGGCACTAATCATTGAATAAACAAAGAATCTGTTTGAGCATGTATAACTTGAGTGATTAAGCCTGCAAGAGTTTAAAACCCGGTGCCCTATGATCATCTGACTTGGGAGTCATCGGCCTAAAGCTGGCTACATGAGTTATATAACAAGCAAATGAAAAATGTTATATAAAAGAAAAGAAAATAAAATAAAATGGTATCTATTGATGAATTACATATGTACTCTTGTGTATGAAATGAATTGATTAGCCCCAAACACTCGGTTGATAAGACTATATCTCTAATGCGAGGCAACTAGCTCAGTTTAATCTCAAGGGTTGAAGAAATAAAAAATAGGAGAACATCTGCTTATTAAAGTATGAAATTGTTATAATATGATTAATCCGAACTGAGAGAGGAAAATTGATGGATATAAATGAGTTCAGTCTTAGAATACACCCCGAGATAATTGAGTGAAAAGAATAAGTTTGGGGGAATGTGTATCTTTCGAGCGATGAGAGCGAAAATTTTGACTACGTTGGGTCGGGTATGAGTCATCCATCATTGTGATATGCTGGTATGAGTTTTCACACATACACACGCCGAGTTTTGCATATAACACGTGGAGATTGATGCGATTTTGCACGGCAATAGTTGTTCATATGATCTCTTACTAAGTTCAAATCCTGAGACACGGCATATTGTTAAGCTATGTTTTGTGTAGATTAAGCTACATCTTGTTTGAGGAAAAACAATAGTTCAAGTTTGGAGGATTTGATAAGTGCATTTTACGCATTTATTTAGGTAGCAAAATATGGAAAATTGTTGATGTATATGTTGAAATATGACTTAATTCGATATAATTTGTATTTGTAGGATTACATTGATGTATGGAATGAAGAGTATGCGAAAACAAACGAAAAAGGACCAAATTGGAAGAAAATGAAACTTTGGGGACCAAAATGAAATTATTCAGAAGATGACCCGAATGTCGAATCAAGTATGGAATTGAGCTAAGTAACATATTGTGATGTCATGGAATGTTAGAACAGAAGGAGAAGGAAGTAAAGCAAAAAGGTAAATGAAATAAATTTTGGGGACCAAAGTGAACCAAATGGAAAAATACATTCTACCATGCAGTCGCATGATAGAAATGTCATACAGTCGCCTAAGCACCAACAGGAGATGAACAATGCCAAATTTTTATAACCATGCTGTCGCATGGGATATAACCATGCAGTCGCATGGTTCAATTCCAGCGCGAATTTTCTGGTTTCTTTGTTCGAACTAATCTCTTATGCAAATATATTTTGACGCCCTTTGTAACCCTAATCTCGTCTAGAATAAGGGTTTACACATTATTTGAGAGAAAAAAGGCATTGAAAAGCAAAAATGAAGGCAAAAACGAGGGATTTCACTCCAAGATTGAAGATTGCAAGATTTAAATTCAAAAATTGGGTGATATCTTCTCCTAAATATTTTTATTGTTCTTTTATTTTGTCCATACTAGGCTAGACTTTTTATGTACTATGTGAACGATGAACCTCGCAATATGATCTTTTAATTCTCTATTTTGCAATTTGATATTTAAACATGATTTATGGATGTTGAATGATTTATATACACTTTCTTGCGTCAATAGTTAAATGCATGTGATTATGTGAGTTTGAGTTATCTATTTTATGTATTCGAAAGAAGAAAAATAAATTCTACAAGGTATAAATCATTGTAGGGTCCGATAGAAGATAGAAATATATAGCTATACTTTACATGAATCTCTAAGTGTTTATAAAACGTCATGCATTATTGTATATTGCATTTGTCGTAGAAATGTAGTCAAATGGTATGCGAGAATATGTTCAATTTTACTTGAAAGAGATTATTGGATAAGTTAGAAACATTGATTCTTCAACCAATTTATCGTGTTATCGAATTGTGAAATAGAAGTTAAAAGTGAGCTTGCTAGGTGATTTGGGATTCTTGTGCACTTTTCATTCATTAATTTCATCAAACTTTTGCATTCAACATAATTTTGCATTCATTTAATCACATAAGCTTAAATTGTATTTTAGTCATAGTTTAGTCATAAAATCCAAATAACCAACCATCTTGGGTTTGATAGATTCGGTTAAGGTCTTGATAATAGAAATCAAATCAAATCAATCCTCGTGGGACGATACTTGAAATTTTACAATTTTCACTTTATTACTTGTTAACGAACCGTGCACTTGCAGTGATTTACAAAGCGAACATATTTTTGTGAACAAACCTAATTGTAAAAACTTAATTGAACACTGTGGGGGATGTTGCCTCATGTCCATTCATATGATGCAACAGTGATATCCGTAAGGATGAAGGATAAACAATAAACCTTTAATGAATCATATGTGTCGAAAATCGAGTGAAGTAATATGGGTTACTTGCAATAAGAAATCACATATGTGAGAGAGAAGTTGGGCCGCTTCTAAGCTAATTGTGTGGAGCTCAATTTTTAGGAAATCTCGTAGAACCAGGCATATGTTCATAGCAAAAAACGAACATAATAATGAAAACTGAATTGTGTGAAGAAGAATCTTGTGTGGAGTATATTATCGTTTATGTAAACTACAAAACAGTTTAAAGACAACACGTCTACTAGTTAGCTAGTAAAGTAAATATACTTTCACGAGGAAATGTTCAAAGGATAATACTTACCTATAGTGTTCTAAAAAGCGCGCCTAGGAGGGTCCTAGGCGGGAAGCGCGATGAAAACGCTTCGCCTTGAGCCTAAGCGGGAATTAAGCGGTCGACGACAATGTTGACCGCTTAATGCTCGCCTAGGCGTGCTTAGTTATTAGAGACGCCTAAGCGCGTTTCCGCCTCAGGCCAAGATTTTAAGGGGGCCAAATTTTTATTTTTTTAAAAAATAAAACCCATAGCCTAATCTTGACACTACGAGGATGAACGATCCTGTTTATGTCCAATTTAATACAAGGTTGATGAACAAGAAAAAGAGGAAGGCCAAAATGGAGAATTTACTACCAAGTGATGCTATTAATGCACAGTCTTGAATTGTAGAGGGTTGTAATGATAAGGGTGAGAAGAATGATATCTTATAACCTACAAGGGGTACAAGAAATGATCAAAATGAAATAATGGAGCCTGAGAATGATGATTTTGTATTAGACGATACAAATGACGAATTAGATAAAGAAGAAGATATTGAATTGGAGTCCGATAAAGAGTTAGATTAGATGAGATTTAAGCTACAAGTTATCTACGTTATGCAATTATGATTTTAAAACTTATCTTTATGCAGAAATAATTAAATAAATACTGTATTTTATAATTTTGGATGTTTGGTATGTATTATTTGAATTATTTAATTTTTTTACAATGATTAAAAATTTAAAATAAAAAACTTTTTTGTATCACTACAACAAAAATAGCATACGGCAACGTTCAAAAAACGTTGCCGTAGACCTTTTGCAACGTTTGGACGTGTGTTGCAAATCAAGGTGTTGCCGTAGAGTAGGACCCCTACGGCAACGTTTAAAGTTTAAAAAATGTTGCCGTAGGGGGTCTACGGCAACGTTTTTTAAAACGTTGCCGTAGGGGGAAAACGTTGCCGTAGACCCCCTACGGCAACGTTTTTTAAACGTTGCCGTAAGTTTTTTTTTTTTTTTTAATACTCAAATTGATTGACAAAATTGAAAATGAATATGAACAAATTTTGAAATTGTATAAAAATTGATAATTTTATTACAAATTTTTGAATCCATACACTTGAATATTAGAATGTGATATAAAAACACCTAAATAAAAATGAGTTTCAAAATGGTAATACATCAATTGATAGTAAGCACTTCCATCCAGTGTGATAATCACCCAACAAATAAATTTACTCTAAGCAACCCTATCATTCTAAAATAGCCCAAGACTTCAAAACATTACTTCCACCACTACTAGTAGAATCTTCATCTGTGCTTGATGGCTTGTACAAGACCTTCATTCTCCTGCTTTAGAATTTGAATTATTGTAGATTTCTCCTTAAGTGCCTGCAAAAAATTGAGGACACCAAAAACATTCCAAGCTTGTAAAACAAAAATATGCCCATGTACAATTCAATCTTCAAATGATTAATTGTATAAAAAATATATATATGAATGATGTAACTAAGTAAACCACAACTACTAGTAGAATCAACTTCCTTCCATATAATTTGACAATAATGAACCTGTACTTACACCTGTACATCCCTTCCTGCCCCAATAATGAACATAAAACATCATATAAAAAATCCTATGCTTTATAATACCTAATTAATAAACAATGATACAACAATTCCTTTACTTTGAAATGCCTAATTAATGATGAACGTATAAAATTAACTTTCCCACACTCGGACATCTATAGGAATAGTTTTCATAGCTTAAGCAGAAAAGCAAGGCTCACATTTCATCAAACCAAAATGTATATCAAATATAACAAACTTCACACATGTATAAAAAAACTCAAAGTTGCAACTATTATAATTAAATTTCAGCAAATATCATGAGATCTGAGAAGGCTTTTGCAATAGTTGTTCGCTGAGCTACCCATGCAACATATGACTCATTTTCTTCAAATTCTTCAGGTGCAGAGTCTTCCCAACATTGAGCTACCAATGCTAATGTCGAAAAGCCCCTTTCAACCATCTAATAGATGCGGTTTATGTTAAACCATAAATATCCACACACATCTACATGTATGCATGTATTATTGAGTAAATTAGGAGAGTTAATTCATCTACATGCTAGAAATAAGCCAGTTTTAATTCAAATTCTGCTCTTGCCATGCCCAAGCACCGTTGGGAGTTTCTCAATCTACAATCTAGAAATAGGAAAATCTCATTCAACCTCCATTTTAAACACCCCACCCCCCAAGCCTGACAAATCATTAATTCGCAAAAAACCCAAAAGGGCATACTGGAGTTGCATATAAACTAATTAAATTGCAAGTTAACCTGTTAAGAGAAAAGAAAAATTGGTCTTAAGCCTTAACTTCCAATAAAAATGGATAGTGAGGATAAATTGCTAACTAGATCACAATTTGACATATTAGTGGATCTTTTGTTATGTCCTAGACATTAAAAGCTACCTATAACTTCAACATCGATGTTGGTTCCAATGCCATGATTTAAACATCCACCATTCTCACCTCCCAACAATGGAATAATATCAGGGATATAAGGAGCATCATTTTCACTCCCAATCTCCATTAATGTACCAAGAAGCTGTAAATAAACTGAAGTCTTTTCTTCATCATGGCTAATCCTACCAACTACCATTTGAAGCAGAGGTAACCATTCAGGTGGCATGTAGTCATTTTGCCAATCCAAAAGTAGGAGATCATACTTAATTGACTTTACTTCAAGAAAAATGATACCAAGTTAGAACATTCTTATTTCAACAAGTTTTGCAATTGCACTAGTAGATGATATCCGGATAGGGAAACATGAAAATTTGTATGTCGAGCATTGTCGGCACTTTCACGAGTTCATTTGACAATCTGAAAGATCCTCATTTGATTATCGGAGCAATTTAAATTGTATTATCTTTTTCCTACACTAGTTTCGAGTCTTAGACTAAAAACTTACATGCTACCATATTTTGAACAACTCAATGCTTAATCACATATCCCTCCGGTGAAAAATAAAGCTACGGCATAATAGCTTTAATCAATCAGGGTTAAGCTCTTTATAAATGGGCAAGTAATTCAAACAATAAAAAAGCTAAATGATTATCAATCCCAGCTTAATTGTGCGAGAAGGGTATGCATAGTGATGTACCATTTTTAAGCTCCAATTCATTCTCGAGTTTGTTACATTAAAATCTTCATACGTGGATCCGGCTACTAATCTTCCCTTTAAAACTTATATTGTGAGCGACAGCAACGCAAATTGAGAATCGGGAATCACAAAACCATAGCCAATCGCCTTCTCTGCCACTCCCACCACATCCCTCGTGATCTCGTCGGCGGCGAGTCACGACCTCGTAAAATAACGGGAACACATCTCGAGATAAATAACGATACATCACAAAAATACAATTATACAAGGCCAATTTTAACAAGTAAAAGTGATTTTGGGCGTGATTTGAAGTCTTGCAATTTGAGGCCTTTATCCCTATATATTAAGGAGATTAGAAAATTGAATTTGCGGCAAAAACAAACCAAGAAAAGAAACCATAGTCGACTTCAAAATTTACCAGTAAAGATAAAAATTATCGGTTCATGGCCGAAGAGTTGAACACTGAAATTGAAAAAAGCGGGGGAGACGCTTAGTAGTCTTTGAAGGGCCGAGCGGTGGCGGTGGTTGGGAATTAGGTTACGGTGTACCCCTGCAAAGCGGCGCCGCTCTCCATCTCTCGCTGTTTTGATTTTTGACTAGTGTCTCCCAATTATGAAGCGAATATTAGGGCCTCGGAGTTTTATTTTGACCGATTTTATTTGCCGCACCATTGATGAGGTTGGATGAATCGGTCTTTGGTGCAAGTCAAATACTAGGGCCTCGACAGCTGCGACACGAAACCCGTCAAACCGAGGACCCGGCTCGTGTCTGGATTCACGACCCCAGCGGTGGTGGCCGGCCTTAATGAGTCGGCCATGCCTCGACCGGCCTTCCATCTGCACAATGAGAAGCTCCCACCACCGGCAAGCACTCAAGGTTTAGGGTTTTTTTTAGAGAGGAGGCGGAGGAAGTGTTTTCACAGAGAGAGAGAAGGGGGTCTTAGCCTGTGTTAGAACTTGTCACCATGGCTTCTAAATTGGAGGGTTTGGTTTGGTTTGGGTTGGGTTGGATTGGGTTGGGTGGGAATTGGGTTGACCCTGGGTTTCTAAATTGGGCTAGGATAAGTGGGCTAGGATAAATAGGCTAGGATAAGTGGGCTACTGGATTAAAATACCTTTCGCAACGTTTACCAAACGTTGCGAAAGGTAGGACCTTCCGCAACGTTTCCCAAACGTTGCGGAAGGTAGAGCTTCCGCAACGTTTGGTAAACGTTGCGAAAGGTAACACATTCCGCAACACTCGTTAAACGTTGCGAAAAGTGGTCTACCGCAACATTTTTTAAAAAAACGTTGCTAAAACTCATTTATATTAACCTATGGCAACATTCACTTACGAAAATGTTGCCAAAAGACCATTTTGGCAACATTTATTGATAAATGTTGCCTTTTAAATGTTGCTAATGGCTATTTTTGTTGTAGTGTATGCCTAAGCTTCGTCTAGGCTCGTAAAACTTGAAACTTAGCCTCCACGCTTTACGCTTTTTAGAACATTGCCTATCTATTCTATGCAGATTTCAACCATGGAACTATATCACTAAGTCTTTATGTCTCACATTTCTGTGTGCTCCTAATTTTTATTTGTGTGGTTTATTGTTAGAAAAATGACTTTATTGAGCTTACTTTTGGCACAATTTTATGTGGGATCCCTTGGTTCAATTTGGAAGATCAAATTTGATCTGTGTTCTCCTTCGTGAGAATATCAAAATCATATATTTACTTGTAAAAAATGATAAACGAGTGAATGAGAAATTGGAGTTCAAAGTGAATCATTGGAAGATGATTTATGTTGGAGGAAAAACTATATTTAAGTTTCATTTGAAGGTTAGAGACAAATGGAAAATTAAACAATTATTCTTTCACCAAAAAAATTAGATGTCTTTTACGGTAGTTTGAATATGTCAAAAATAATATCCTTTGTAAAATTTATGCATAAGAGAATTTGTACTTGTGAGTTGTGATTTGCTTGGGGGGCCGAATAGAAAATAATTCTATATTTTGGTAAGTTGGATCACCAGAATTCTAGCTATAATCCAAAATTAAAATTAAAATTCATTTTTCTCTCTTTTTATCAATTACATATTCTATAATAAAATAATATTACAAATAATCCCTCCCAAAAAATTTCTTTTCTAACTACATATTTTTCAAAAAAATGTTATTCCAGCCATTAAAATTTCAAATAATGAAGACCAAACAAGAGCTTAGATTCTTTGAAATGGACGTGCATTTGAAATATTTAATCCTCGAAAAAATCTTTGATGTCAACTTTGGTGTCTAAAATAGTCGAATAAAGATAAGATTTAGAACCCGTTTGAGTTTCATTTTTTGTCAAAAATGTATTTTGGAATAATAATTTGATTGAAAATATATAATTAAAAAATAAGGAAAATTTTAAATTTAAGTATAATATTATTTTACAAAAAAAAATATGATTAAAAATAAAAGAAAAAAATATATTTAAAAAAAAAATGGCTTAAATTCGAAGTCTAAGTAGCATTGTGCCATTGTATCAAGAAGTTTGTCTCTCTGCATTCTTCCTGTAAGTTAAAAAAAAAAAAACCCCGGGGCACATTCGAGATGGCAAAGACAGTGCAAGGCTGGACTTGCAACCCCAGTGTGGGGAGTTCGAATCACGGACATAGCAGCCAAGTGTTGTAATACCCAAACCATGTGGTGGAGCAGCTTGGTGATGTAAAAGCCGGCACAGGAGAGCTCCCTTGTGGCCAGGAGTATAAAGCTTGCATGGACACTGACTTGATTGGGCATAACTCGCGATTTACCTAGTCTGATGAAAGTTGGGATACTTGGGTATTAAAAAATAATAATAATAATAATAATAAAAAAGAATTGAAGTGATGTGCATTGCCGTCCTTGGATTATGTACGAACTACTTGAAAAAACATTGACATGCCTCACCTGACAAATCATCACAAGTCAGTCAATAGCTTTACAGTGTTCAAATAATTTTAATTTTCTTTTGCTTAATTGTGTTTAATTAAGAGTGCGTTTGATGTACAAAATAGAAAGAATGCATTTTTTTTTTGTGATGTGATGTGATGGTGAATATGTGGTTAAAAAAGAGAAAAGTTATAGATGTGATGAAAAATATTATTTTATTTAAAAATGAGCGGTTGAAAATGAGTAGAAAAATGATAATGTGGCTCCAACATGGGCTAAATGTAATTCAAAATTTATATCCATGATTAGAATGTTGTTGGTTGAAGAATTTTATTTTGTAGCTTCTCTTTAAAATCCTTTTAACTTGTATCACTTAATTTTTAGTGACATTTCAATTGAATCACTGAACTTCAATTTAGTTTTAAATTGCAACAACTGTATCATATTTCCTCACTTATAATCTTCAAACTATTAGAAATTGGTTAGTTGATAGTCATACTATAGTTGATTATTATTACGTGGCACCCTAGAAACTAAAATGATAAAAAGAGAGTTATGACAATGCATTTAGATTGAAATGTTAAAACTTAAAATGCGTGTTTTTTAATACTTTTATGTTGTGGCATTACATTGAAGATTCAATTATAGTGCAATTGTTTTTATCAATTTGGGAGACAAAATATGACGAAGTAGCAAGTTTTGAACCACATGCACATAGTAGCAACTTGAGAGCTTATTTGAGAGAAATTTTTGGAGGAAAAATTGATTTTGAATAGTGATATGATAGGAAATGTGTGGTTGAAAAAGAATAAAAAATTATTGATGTGATGGAAAATATTATTTTATTGAAAAATGTGTGGTTGAAAATGAAAATTGATTTACTGTAGAAAAATCTAATCCCTCCCAAACAGGGCCTGAATAAGTTAGGTGTAGTTAGGTCATATCCATACATGAAATAAAATGTAAAATTATAAATCATGACCAAAGTCTAAAGAACAATTAAGATCCCGATATAGCCACCTTCATGTAATCAATGGCAGATTTAGTATGGGAGCAGTGGGGTCAATTGCCCTCACACTAAATTTTAAATTCAAGATTTTGAGAAAAAATTTCAAAAAATTCTTTATAGTTTTCAATTTTGCCCTCATAATTAAAATTTTGTGAAATTTTCCTCACATTCTACGACCATAACTCCGCCCCTACGTGTAATCCTATCATATGCGAGATGTGAGGATGCTTGAGCAATTACGACTATAGATATGATTTAAATTTTTCCTTATCTTAAAAGTTCTTAGAGCGTACAATCAAAACAAAACTTTACTATGAAGAAAAATAAAATAAAAGGGATACCAACAATTATAAGTAAAGGGTGCGCAACAACAATTATTAGGAAAGAGGAGAGGGGCGTCGGTCCACCTAACGCTAATCAAGGATGGAGGAGTGCATTATAAAATAGGGGTTCTTTTATGTCTAAAGAGATGAAACTTTACACAAGCCATGTGTTCATAACAATAATAAAATTGGTTTACCATAAAATGTTGTGCTAGAAATTGGATGAGGTTATGCGGCACGATATGACATATTGATCACAACAACATGAACACAAAGATAAGAATTTAATTTGACATATACATTGAAGATTTATTTAACAACTATAATGGAGAGAAAATACAATGTGTTCATACACAATGAATCTAGCTTTTAATAATACAAAACTTGTAAAGAAGAGCCTACTATTTATAAGAGTGCATGCCAAACCTTAGAAATAGCCCTAAAGATGGAAACTAGATCAATAAATCGCGCGAAGAAAAGAAATATGAAAAATTTTGGATTAACCAGTGCTCGAGTGCTATTTTCACGCTAGGCTAGCGCCAGGCGAGTGAAACGCTCGCTACTCCAAATCATGCCCTACTACTCAAGCAATAGGCAAGCGTTATTCTGGCGCCATCGAAACCATTTTTTTTTTTTCATTTTGGACTCTAATTTGACGTCTTCAAATCCAATACTCTAAATCACACGTGTCCTAATTGGATTTGGGGTCACAAAACCCAACATGTTGAACAAATCGTATATCAAAATTTTAGCTAAAATTGATTAGCTACACTATGACAATTATTTCTTCATTGGGTCACCTAACAAATGAATTATTGTTTATGTGTCTCTCTCTAGCAACGTAAAATTAAGTTTTGTTTTAGGCAATGTTGAATTGACTACTGAAATTATAGGGTGTGTTTGAATCTAATTTTGAGGAGAATAGAAATTTTGGAATAGTGATTGATGTGAGAATGTGTGGTGGAAAAGTGATGAAAAGTTTTTGATTTGTGTGTAATATTATTTTATTTGAAGAATGTGTGGTTGAAATGAAGAATGAGAATGAAAATGAAAATGAGAATGAGAAATTAATGGGTGCCAAACGGATATGTTCTCAGTCTATTAGATTTAATATCGAAAGATATAAAACAACAAGATCTTTAATATCCCTGCGCATAATATGTATTTTTTTGAGTCGAAGTTGAAATTGAAAATTGGTGGATTTGAATTCGACCATAGAGTGTTACGGCAAAGTTTGGTATTAGATAATAGAAACATACAATCTCAAATGATCCCTCACTTGCAAAAGAATCATGTACCAAGTTTTCTCAAAAAGATTGTTTGCTTGTAATGTTTTGAAATCGTGTCCATCATTTCTGTAGTAAAATCTCGATGTAAGTTGAGTACAAGCTAACGCTATTCTGCATGGCCATAATTTTGCTCAACCACCACAAATTAGATTACGAAATAATTGAAACAGGTGAAGGACATTATTGAAAAGCTAAACTCGACAGTTATGTTGAATGAAAAACGGGTGTTACTTTCTGCTGTAAGTAAGATTGATTAATAGCCTTATCAACTAGGTGGAGGAGCACCTTAACTACCAATCGGTATCCACTTGAACAAAAAGCTTCCCTGCTAAATTTAGTGTGAAAAGAAAATTCTACTTTTTGTAGAAAGTATGTGATTAATATTTCTAAAATCATATATTATTGTTTGCCCCACGAAAGAAAAGAAAGCAAAACCATGCTCATGAAACTTTGCTTGCAATCTGCCTTTCCTCATTTGAGATGGGCAATAGTGATGTTTGCAGCAAAAGGAGAAGTGAACGTCTCTCGTTACTTAGATTTTTAAAGGATGCCATATTCGACGAACTTTGTGTCAAGTTGATCGTTGTACTAGTCCTTATTGAATTGAGCACCTCAATATTCTTGGTTGGTTGTACGTGGAATCAACTGCAACTCGATCTCTTTATGATTTTGAAGAACGGGAAACAAAATATCATTTGTGTTAGGTAAAAGGACCTTGCTTGGTGTACATAATTTTTGTACATGAGGGTATCATTTTCCTCGTATAGGGTGGGACCCACATGTACACCTTTTATGTACACAAGCATAATTTTAGGTAATGACAAAAGTTTCAAAATATTGAGTCACCATTTCTTTGTAACTAATATTTGGTAATGCAAGGTACACATTTGGTGTGGTAAGTACGAATAAAAAGTTCAACCACTTCCGAAATTTTTTGTTCATCCTTGTACAGAAGGATTTTGCAACCACCACCATCCTTGATAAATTTTCCGTAGGAAGTAAAATAAATTTGCGAGTGTATATTTCAAATTCGTACTCGCCTCAAGAGTAATGTTACAAGGACTAGATTAAGGGGTCGTTTTAGCAGGATTTCTGTTTTTATTTCATTTAGAAGATTCTTCAAAATGTTACATTAAAGGCCTGTTTGTTTCTGATTCTCAAATCAATTCTCATTTTCAACCACACATTCTTCAATAAAATAATATTTTCCATCACATCAATACTTTTTTCTTCTTTTTCAACCACACATTTTCCATCATATCACTATTCAAAATCAATTCTTCCCCCAAAAATCCCTACCAAACAGGCTCTAAATAAGTCAGCTTTCTCTAAAAAAATTTTCAGAGATAATACTTCAAGAAAATTATCTAAATATATTCACAAGCACCTTTTGACTTTTCAACAATTTTGTCCAACGGGTCCCAAGCCAGGGAGTTTGACAGAAATTGTCTTTTTTTTTTTTTTTTGAAGGTTCGATTCATCATTCATCTTTGAAAAGGAATATATATATATATATATATATATATATATATATATATATTTATTTATTTATTTATTTATTTATTTATTATTATTATTTTTTTAAAAGTTGGATTCATCATACATCTTTATTTGTATATCTATATTTTTTTACTCAAAAAATGCTCGCTTCATGGCTGTCTCATTTTCAAAGCTGCATCTAAATGAAATAATTGTCAAATTCAAGATGCAAACAAATCTCAGCTTATTATAAAAATTCCAATCAGTACTTGAAAATTTTCAACCCTGAAAAACAATTTGAATTTGCAGATATCACCTTCGACTGAAAATTATTGCACAATCAAACAAGATAATTAGAAACCCCCTTCCAAAGAATACAAGATTTATCGAAAGATCCAGCCATTCTGCACCTTCAAATTCCGTCCTCCCAACCTGTGCGAAAAGTGCAGTTAAGCAGTTTAAATAATGCACTTCTGAGATATGCAGTCCATTCTTAAGGATTCAAATGTACTTTATACTTGACAATACACTAAGGTGTGATTTCGCGGGGAGAGCTCCTGGACTCACGGGGTGGCGTTTGGCTGTCGGATCCTTTGAGATGATCATCTGACGAATTTTGCATCCCATCATCAGTGCCCCCCCTTTTCATATCCTCGATCATTCTCACGACTTCATGCATTGCTGGCCTTTGATCCGGAACAGATGCAACACAAGCCATTCCAATCTGAAGAAGTTGCACCATCTCTTCTTCCACATTCTGATACCTCATTAGCTCAATATCAAACACCTCGGCTGTCCATTCCTCCCGCACTACACTCTGTACCCATCTAGGCAAATCTATCCCTTCTTCACCTAATGAAACTTGATTTGGTGATTTGCCAGTTAAGAGCTCTAATAATAATACTCCAAAGCTGTAGACATCGGATTTAAATGTGACTTTATGGGTTTCGAGCACCTCAGGAGCACGATAGCCCATAAAGCGATGATTGGGTGGGGTTGAGCTCGAGAAGAACTGGTTGAGCCCAAAATCTGATACACAAGCATCGCGGTTTTCTAGCCTGAGGAGGATGTTAGATGACTTGATGTTGCCATGGACTACTTTACCAGATACATGCAAGTACGCGAGGCATCTTGCTGTACTCAATGCTATTCTCATTCTGTTGTCCCAGTCTAGTGGGGTGTGCCCCGAGCCTCGACTACCTATCGAACAATAGAAAAACTCTTACCTTCACTAGTACCATTGACAAATGATAAATGGACAAAAACCCGTGCATGTGTTATCTTGTAAAAAATGAAAGGGCAATTCTTTGGCCGAAAAGATTGAATCAAGCAAGACAATGCAAACATTTACTAAACATACGAATAAGAGGATGCTACATTTTTGTGTGTTGTGAATTCTTAGCTGTGAAACTATTCACTGTTCAATCCAATTGATTTAAACATTATTTTTTATTTTTTAAGGTTAGACAAACATTGGATTTTTTATTTGTTCATCAATAAAGAGGAGAAAAAAGCATGTCGGTAGAGAATAATTGGAATCTGTTGAAATATATATTCTCATCATTTAATTATTCAGATTTCAATATTTAATATCAAAATTTGAATAAATTATCAAGTTCATGGTTTTGAGGAGAAAATTATTCAGCTCTCTCTCTGTTAACTTCACATGAATGTTAAGCCAATACAAGATTGATTTCTGTAAATTCAATAGCTTTATTTAGCATTAAAACAGAGGGAGGAGAAGCGGATAACACAGAATTCATTGTGAAAGGGCAAATTAAATAAAAGAAATTGAATATACAGAAAGAAATTATCAAGAAAACAGAGAGAAAATGAAAAAATCAGGAAAGAAGAAGAATAAGAGTACCATACCATGAAGAAGAGCAGATAAGCTACCAGCAGGCATATAGTCAAAGACCAACAATTTTTCATCTTTAGAATAGTAAAAAGCTGTTATTGCCAACACATTTTCATGCTTAATCTTCCCCAAAACTTCCATTTGCTGTTCGAATTCATTCTTTGTAGCCACCACATCTTTTAGCCTCTTCACCACAACAATGCTGCCTTCTTCTAACACCGCCTTATAACTAGTACCAACACTCCCTTTTCCTAATACCTCTGCTGAAGCCCTCAACAAATCCTCCAGATCGAAACTATAAGCCCCCGCATTCAAGAATACGAGTTTATTCCTCTCAACTTCTGCTGAACCACCAGCTATGTCGTCTTTGGACGACGATGTATCGGCTTCTCCTGCTGCTGCCGCGGCTGCTGGTGGTGGTTTCTGCACTTTGGTTGAGTCTCTTTGTCTTTGCCTTCTACCAAGGCAAATGCAGAGGAGGACTACAAGTACAAGTAGTAATCCCAGTGCTGCACCTATTGATATTCCTATAATTGCAGCAGTAGAAAGCTTTTTGGATTTCTTGTGGGGTGGCGCTGAAGGAGCCGGAGAAGGTGGAGAGAAAAATGGGTTGCACGGTCGCAATGGTCCACCGCATAAATCAATGTTACCGGCGAAAGCCGATGAAGGGAATTTTGACAGTGCACGAGGAATTGAACCATTCAAGCGATTGTTCGAGACATTGAAATTCACCAGGCCTGGTGGATTAATGCTCGGAAGCGTACCGTTGAAGCCATTGTTCTCGAGGAAAATGCCTGTCAACTGGGTTAGATTGTTAACGGCGATAGGGATTGGGCCAGTGAAGTTGTTTGAAGAGAGGTCCAGCCGGGTCAGCCGAGACAACGTGGTTACACTCTCCGGAAACTCGCCGGAGAACTGGTTGTTCTGGAGATAGATGCTCCGTAGGTGCTCGAGTTTGGAAAAATCCGGAGGAATTGATCCAGTTAGTCCGTTTGAACGAAGACTCAGAACTCGTAGCTGAGTCAAACGACCCAGTGTGTCCGCCGGAATGTCACCGACGAGTCCCGCACCGGGAAGCCTCAAGTAATAAACAGACGAATTTGTGGGGTCACATTGCACGCCAACCCAGTCGCATGCGGAATCAGATTGGTTCCACAGGAGACGACTTTTGTGTGGAATTTGCGAGAAGAAAGCAAGGAGTGCTTGCTTATCCTGAGTGGGCTCCGAGTTTACTCCGTGATACCCCTGTATAAACACTACGAACACAGCAGAAAATAAACACCCAGATTGTAGAACCCACCCCATTTTTCCTTCCTTGTTGCAGTCAGTATAAAAGACAACCAGATCTTAATAATGAGATTGAAACGGCCGCTTGTGGCAGCGATTTGTAACAGACAAAAAGTTGATTCTCCGTGGAGAACCCATGCGATAAATACTGAGCTTACGTATATTTGAAGAGAAATAGATAAGACTCATAAGAGACAGAGGGAAGATTTCGAAGAATGACGAGTTGGTATCCTAAAGAAAAAAAAAAAAAAACTATTTTTCCATTCACCAAATTTTGACTGCTTGGTGCGAATGCATTTAAGTAATTGAAATGACAAATACTGATAAATTGAATTAAAATGAAATTACAACTAGATTATAATTCTTGAAAAGAACATCGGCAATGAGAAACATGGAAAAGCAAGTTTGTGAAGGACAGTCATCTGTCTCGTGTTGTTTGACTCTTTGGATAATGCTGTATATATCAATGGACCATGTTTTTTATACATTAAAGAGTAAATAAGGATGTATGTAATAGACACTCGGCATCATTTCATTGGAGGGAGTGCCGGTCCCACAGGCACTCCCTCCAATAGAAAGGTATCGGATGTCCATTATGGACACCCTTATGGGACCGGCACTCCCTCCAATAGGAAGGTGTCGGATATTCATTATGGACACCCTTATGTACACTTTGATGTACATCTATCATTATCTATATATCAATAGTGTTAGAGCACCAATTCATGAATCGTTATGTGATAAATTTAATTAAAAAAGAAATTATATGATTCATTTAATTTAGACTGTAATTTATCACTAATTCTATTGCATGTACTAGTGTTAAATATGAGCTTGTTTGTTAAAGATTAAAATTGGATTAAAATTAAAAAATTAGCCGTTATTATTAACTTTTATTAAAAGAGTAAAACTTAATAACAAATATATTTTCAATTTTAATTAGATTAAAATCTCTCGTAAACAAGTTCTAAAATCCAAATTTTAATTTGATTCGCCTCTAAGAATGAGAAGTATAGGAAAAGAAAGAAAAAGTGATTGCATGGAGAGAATGATGACACATGTCTGATGCTTGCTGTCAACATTAGCTGGAAAGCAAAAGGACAGAAGCTCAATACATTACACACACTGCCTTTTCTTCTAATTCATCTTCAAGTCCAATCCTCAAATCCTAATGTTTCCTACATAACCCACAACATTATGTCACCGTTAACCTTGTATATTTTCAAACCTAGTATAGGCTAACTTATTTATTTTGAGTAATGTTATTTATAATCAACGATTATATTAATTATTTTGTGTGATAATTTGTTATTTAGAGACAACAGAATTGCAAGAAATTAATGTTTCGATTAACATGTAGATACGTAAAATAATTATTGTAGTCGTTGATTATAAATAGCTAAATACTTTCAAATTTCAATGTTTGTGGTGTCCAATTTCACTTACAAAACATACTGTCTATTAAAAACTAAAAATACGAACGATCTCTGGACCTAACTTCGCTTTCCAAATTCATTCCCTCCCATTATTTTACTACATAGTAAACGAAATATTAACTTAACGTTAAAAATTCCGAAGGTTTGATACTTAAAAAAATAAAAATTTATGTTCCCCACAATGATTCATGGATGATGGAACGCTAGAAGTTAAATAAAGCCAATTTTTTGAATAATTTGGGGGTTATTAACAATCTAAGGCCCTGTTTAATTTGCCTTTTTTTTCTTGGAAGTTGGAAACAAAATTTCATTTTCTTGCTTTTGACATGTTTGATAGGAAGTATTTTATAGGTTAAACAATTTCCAACCCCACACCCCCCCCCCCAACCCACGCGCCCAAGTTCCTTTTTTTGAGGGCTTTTTTTTTTTTTTTTTTTTTTTTTTGCAATGAAAATTCATAACCAATTATAAAAAAAAAAAATCACTTAATGGACAATTTTCATTTAAAACAAAGTTACACGAACATTAAATTTTGATGAAAAAAATGATTTTTTAGGAAAAAAATTTCGTTGTTTTTTACTTTTTGGCAATGGAAACAAATTTTATAACTAATTGTGGAAAAAATTATCACTTTAACGGACAATTTTCATATAAAACAAAACCAAACGAACACAAAATTTAAAAAAATCTCGGGTGGAAAATTATACCGATCAAACACACTTAATTAACAGTTCCCTGCAAAACATTTTTTAAACAATTATTTTCCCTGAAATTCATTTTTTCCACCATTGCAATCAAATGGACCCTAAGGGCTTTTAATTGTGTAATAGGAAATGAAAACGTGTTTATGATGAAAAGTATAAATTTAGGCTTGCAGCTTGATGAAATATCAATTCTTTAACCACGTACTATGCTCATTTGCCTCATAACCAGATCTATTACTTAAATCTAATGGGAGTGGACATGAGGATTAACGGCGAGCATTAATCAAAGTTTTGAGTGTTGACTTGGAACAATTTTTAATCGGTGGATGGATTTGGAACACATAGTCAAGTTCAAGGGCAGTTGATATTTTCAATATACAGAGAGAATTAGTCAAGTCAACTTATCTCGTTAAAAATATTCACACGATCGATCAAATCATTGAATGACCTCAATCGAGGATCGAAATCAAAATAATCTTCTGAAATTGAGCATGTCCACCTAAAAAAAGATTGACATAAATAGAAGACGGTTAAATTAGATCTCACTAATCGAACAAGTCTTTATAGAAGTAGGATACAACGAAATGATGGTAATGAGATGGCAAACTTTTGGGTGTTTCTACCACATTTTAACTGTTGACCGATGGCTTAAAGTCTAATACAAAATAGAAAAAGGGGGTTGTGTTTATGACTTTATTGTAAGCCCACACCTTTAGCTCATAAAAAAATGAGCTATGTTTCTTTTTCTTTTTTTCTCTGCTAACAGTTTGGCTGCCTTTATTTTTGTCGTTGATTTATGTCTTCTTTATCCAAAAAAGGGGAGAAAGGGGGAGGGGGGGGGGGGGGGGGGGGGGGGGGTGAAAACGTAAAAGAAAAAGAGCAGAAGTTGAGAGGCATACGATACCGATATTGACTCAAATTTTAACTAGTAGTAATGTGCTACTTCTCAATTTTTAGTAGTTTACTTCGTGTACGATCATTTATTGGTGAACAAGAATAAATGAACTCTGGATTTGTAAGCGTTGGGATTGATCCTCAACAGTGATAGGATAAAACTCTTATTATTGATATTTTGTGATTTTAGTTAAATAAATAATTATTATTTATTTATATTTTGTTTTGAATCAATTCTTATTATGAGTGTGGGCCTCAAAAAATTACAATTGCTTTTAAAATTATCAATCGTTTTTTCCTTCAAATTTCATCAAGGTTTTCTCTCATTTGGAGATGTTACGTCTGTTTTGGAAGCCAACTTTTGTAGTGAAGAGAAAGAGTGTGATTTCGACATTTTTTTGACCGGAAAACGTTTCTCAATTTGAGATAGCATTTCGATTTTCGAAATCCAACCAAATATGTGTTTCAATTCGAGGCGGTTATTTAAAGAGTAACGTTTGTATGCCTTTTTAAAGCCCTTTTTACATTGTGCAATGATTTTATTTATTGACATTTAAGGGTATTTTAGTCATATCCTTATGTTGAAAGTTATAATTAGGTTTCATTTTCAAGGCTTGCTGAGGTTTGTACTTGTACGCTAATCCGATGTTTGCATGCATGGGTTTAGTGCACTGAAACTTAAGTTGATCTTTTTTAAACTTCGCACTAATATTTGTGTCCGTGTTCGAGGCCATTTGATGCCTCCAACCACATTTCTAGCCAAGTATTAGGGCTACACATGTCGTTGCTTAATGAAACCTTGATTGTCGAGACATTTTTTGCTTAACTACACCTCAATTGTCGAGGCTTAAATGTTCAAGAACACATATTATCCACATGGGAGGGTCTTATCCACATCCACAACCATGCTCGTCATAGACTCCATTGAATCAACTTGTTGAAATGCAGTTCAAGCGGTGAGTAATCCGTCATTTCATGCAAAGGAAGGTGCCATATTAATCTTGAATTTTTTTAACATGCAATGTCTATTTTCTTTCTTTAGGTGTTTCATTTGTATGGTGCGAGGTAAACTGTGTCGCTACGTCCTAGTAAATTTTGCCTTTTCACGCTCGCACATTACATTATGGTCTGCGACGTCTCCAAGCTTTATTGTATAATTTGTAGGGCTTAATATATATTTGATTCGCATAAAACCGGATTTCAAATATGTTTAGGATTCGTTTGACATGTCTTTTGAAAAATCAAAAGGAGTTTTTGATATTCAAAAGTTGCTTTTGGACCTGTTAAACTAATTTTGATTTATTCTCAAACTGGTTTAATTATTATCCAAACATATGCACTCGTTTGTAGATTTGAGATTGATGATAAGAAGTTAGTTAATGATACCTAAAAATATGTTTCTGTTTTGAGGATTACAATTAGTGGAAGTGTTCTCCTGCCCACGGTGGGCACAATAAAACTGCCCACCTGCTGATGTGGCAGGAGAACTCAACGTTGGGTTCTTTCCGAGTGAGCATAATAAGACTTTCCATTGTGGGCAAGAGAACATGCCTGTTACAATTAGTACAATTCTCACAATTATGACAGAAAAATGTAAATTTCGTTTCGAAAATTCAATTATTTTCTACTATCCTATCTACTAACTTTTCCATAATTGCGACCATGGTGACAAAAAATTTGGTCACAAAGTCTAGCGAGGTGCCAAACTAATTTGACTTTTCCATAATCGTGACCATGGTGAAAACATGTCACTTCTAATGACAAACCAATGTATTTCCACACAATAATGACTTCTATTGGGATAAATATATCACTTAAGCATTATGAATCACGAGGAACAATTTTTTTTCCCCTTAACTTAAGCAGTTTTCCAAAGGAATATGACTTAAAATCTTGATGAAATTTGTCAAAAGTAAATTATGTTGAGAAAGTAGTTAGTTTGTAGAACCTCATGTGCTAGTATTTTCAGACTTGACAAAACACATAATCTAGAGACTAGAACTTAATTTTTTTCACAAGATGCTTGAGGATTTTCTACACTGAGGGGTTAATTGACAAACCTTTTGACAAAAAAAAAAAAAAAAAAATTAGCGAGTTTTGACAAAAGTTGATGATGATGATAATGTGCGATTAAAAATCAAAAAAAGTTGTGAATTATGAGAAAAATGTTGGTTAAAAATTAAAGTAGTTGAACCAGTAGAAAAGTTGATACATTTTTTTTAAAAAGCAAGCACTAAATGGCCAATTCGTGCTCTATTCGTTCAAATTAAGTATATGCCTTTGTTTGGTAAAGATTAAAATAATGTTTTATCATATTTTGGTAAGGTTGATAAGTTGTGAGTCTCATAAATATGTGGTTAAAATTAATGTTAATTTTGACTTAAATTTTAAGTTGATTTTAGTCCCCACGAAATATGTAATATCTTCTGTCCTATTAGAAGACTCCTAACTAGGGGACCATTCCCCCCACGAGACACGAAATATGTAATATCTTCTGTCCTATTAGAAGACTCCTAACTAGTAGACCATTCCCCCCATGAGACACGAAATAGGTAATATCTTCTTGTCCTATTAGACATTTCTCACCAGAATTCAACTGAACTCGAACCATCAGTGGCTACAATTTCAAGATTTTTTTACTAAAGAATGGTTAATTAGCAGAAACGGTCTATATCGTTTATATTCATTGCTAAAATAGTCCCTATCATTTTAAATTTGATATTTATACCCTTATTTCAAACCTTTGTTGCGGAATTGATCCTTTCCATCCACTTCCGTTAAATCCTCCGTTAAATGAGGCAAAATAATTTTGAATTTTTCTTATTTTTGTCTCAATTTTGAGGGATTATTATGGGATGTCAAACGAAGTCGAAATATTCCATTTTTAATACTATTTTGAAGTACTCAGTGCCTAGTTTTCTCACCCATAACGGCATATGAAATGGCCAATTGTAACAAAAGTTATCATTCGTCGAAGTAGACCATTCCAAACTATATAAACGAGTCTTTTTGTTTTTATCTCAATTTTTGCGGGATTATTAAAGGATGTCATATGATGTCGAAATACTGCATTCTTAATACCATTTCGAACTACTCACGACCTAATTTCCCGCATTCCTAACGGCGTGCGAAACGGTCAACCGTAGCGAAAGTGCCACTCGTCGAAGTAAGCCGTTCCAAAATATATAAACGATTTTTCTTATTTTTGTCTCAATTTTGTGAGATTATTATGGGATATTAAACGAAGTAGAAATGCTACATTCTTAATACCATTTCGAAGTGCTCACGACCTAATTTCTACCATTCATAACAGCGTGCGAAACAACCAATCGTCACGAAAGTTACCACTCGTCGAAGTAGGCCATTTTGCACCCCGTCAGGGATGGGAGAAATTAGGTCGTGAGCACTTCGAAATGGTAATAAGAATGCAATATTTCGATTTCGTTTGACATCCTGAAATAATCCCACAAAATCTAGACAAAAATAAGAAAAATTTTAAACCATTTTGCCTCATTTAATGGAAGTGGACGAAAAGGAGCAATTCTGTAACAAAGGTTTGAAATAAGGGATAAATATCATATTTAAAACGATAGGGACTATTTTAGCAATGAATGTAAATGATAGGGACCATTTCTGCTAATTACCCCTAAAGATTGTAGGTTGCAGCAATGTAACGCTCTTCAGAAGCTAAACTGTGGTCTTTCCGCACAACTTTCAAGAGTACGTGTAGTTTTTTAAATATCCTACTCAATCTCTTCCAGCAGAATAGTGTGTTCAATCTCTTCAAGTAGGATTTAACTTTTGATCTTGTGTAGGATGAATTCACTCTAGAAAATAGTGTGTTCAATCTCGAAAATCGAAATTAGGTCTGGCTGAAAAATCAATCGCTTGAGCGAGAAGGACGTTTCGTTCGAACGAAGGGTCTATCGCTTGAGCGACATTGGGACGAAGGTCGAGCTAAGATGTTCCCACTTCATCCGCTCAAGCATGACTCCGACAAGAAGCTAGCGAAAAATCGGCGTGAATCATTTTTGTTCCAAACATGAAACCCCAAATCCTAAACTAACCTACCAACTATGAAACTTTACAATTTAGTCCCTGAACTTTTATAATCGTTCAAGTTGGTCATTTTGTTCACAGAATCGCCAATATAATATATAAACCTAGTAAGAATGAATGAAAAAACTACAAACATTAGTCCATTGTTGACTGTCTTTATTTGTCTTTCTTCTTTGACCATTTTCTCATGTTACTATCCCAACATTGCTTGCCTATTTATACATTTTGTTATGGAGATTTTTTTATCCTTTTTGCTGCTAGTTTTAATACAAAGTACTGGTTTAGCTCGTAAAAATATCTTTGAAACCTTTATCTTACTTCAATGTTGATCCTATTCTTAGACATTGCTTTTGTCCCTCATAATTGATGATGAATGGAATATCTCAAAATACTTTATTTCTTTTACATTTTCAATGATTCATTTTGGGTATGGCAATCACAACTGTTTACGACTATGATTAGGAGGTCAAGAGTTTATTGCAAGGCAACAACCTCTGGAGATATTACCAACAATACTTGTAAAATGAGACAGGACGAGAGAATAATTGAAACATTGGCAACTTTCGTTCCTATGTGGGTATGTTCATGCATTGTAAAAGTAAAATTTCGTTCTGTTTCTTTTTTTCCCTCTATGTCGTCCTCAGAAGAAGTTATATCATTTAAAAATTCACATTTCAGTTCTACTGACTCTCTGCAGGTCATATTAGGTACCATTTGGCATTTACAAGCGTACTGCAGTAAGTTTTTGCATTTGCATCTGCTGAAATTAATAATTGTCAATTAGTTGAATCTCGGAGTCTTGTAGGTTACTTGTGTTGGGGATTGAGCCAAAATATCAAACAAGCATTGAAAACAATTAATCCAACCCATTAATGCACAAGAATTAAAATGGCAACTATAATAGGCAAATCCAACAAACTCACACACACTAGTAGGAATGTAAATTGAACACCAAGATTTGTTAACGAGGAAAACCCTGCGAACGAAAAAATCCCGGGACCTAGTCCAGTAAAAAAGCCATCCACTATAAAGATAATGGGATACACAGTAATCTTCTCTAGAGCTAACTCCAAAGGCTACCAATACATCAAGAACACATATAGTTCTTGGACATCAACACTAACAACATAATAAAGATAAATGCACACTATAACAAGAAAAATCTCACAGATAAGTGTGCAAAGCCCATACAAACGAAGAGGAATCTGGATTATCAGCTCCGGTTAAAATGTAGTCCTCTTTGCTAGGAACAACATACTGAAATATGACTTTAATTAGACCACAAATGAAGTTCGATCATTGACAAAGAAGAACCGGAACCATGCCTTTCTCTCACTCTCACGTTCTCTGTCTGTATATTGTATGTGTATATTATGTGAATGGTATGGTCTGTTCCTTCTTATTATATTAGTCTTTGGGCCTAAGATAAAAGAAGCCCATTTACCAATTACAATGGGCTCTGACTAGGAGGGAAGCCCAACAAATCTTCCCCTTCCGACTACGTGAGGGACTCTACCAAGCCTGCTTTCCTTCTACATACTTGCACCTTCTCCATAGGCAATGACTTTGTCTTCATATCTGAACCATTCTCATCAGTATGGATTTTGTCAAGCTGTAACTTCTTCATCTCCAAAGCATCTCGAATCCAATGATACTTTACTTCAATATGTTTGGATCTTGAGTGAAATGTTGGATTCTTACTGAGATGGATAGCACTCTGACAGTCACTGTATAGTAGATACTTCTCTTGCTCTAAGCCAAGTTCTTGTAAGAACTTCTTCATCTATAGCAATTCCTTGCTAGCTTCAGTGATGGCTATGTACTCAGCCTCTGTGGTAGATAGAGCAATACATTTCTGTAGTCTTGATTGCCATGAAATTGCTCCCCCGAAAAAGTGATTAGGTACCCAAAAGTAGACTTTCTAGAGTCAACATCACCAGCCATATTTGCATCTGTGAACCCAATAAGCTCAGGTTTGCTGGTGCCAAAAGATAAACATATCTTAGAAGTCCCTCTGAGATACCTGAGTATCCACTTCATTGCTGCCCAGTGTTCTTTTCCAGGTTTAGAAAAAAATCTACTAACAACTCCAACAGAATGAGCAATATCTAGCCTTGTGTAAACCATAGCATACATCAAGCTACGAACAGCTGATGCATAAGGCACACCCTCCATTTCTTCCTTTTCTTTCTCACTTGAAGGATTTTCTTTGAACTTAGTTTCAAATTACTTGCAAGTGGAGAGTTTACTGGTGTTGCCTTATCCATGTTGAACCTGTGTAATACCTTCTCAATATAACTTTCCTGTGATAGTCGTAATTTTCCATTCTTCCTATCACCAGAAATTTTCATATCGAGAATTTGGTTTGCAGGTCCTAAGTCCTTCATCTCAAAGGACTTACTCAACTTTTTCAGCTTCTTAATTTTCTCAGTGTCACGACCAACAATCAACATATCGTCCACATAGAGCAACAGAATGATAAATTTCCCATCAAAGAATTTCTTTATAGACACACAATGATCAGAAGTTGTTCTGGTGTACCCATGTTCAACCATGAAGAAATCAAATTTTTTATACCATTGTCTTGGAGCCTGCTTGAGACCATACAAGCTTTTCTTCAACCTATACACCAGATTTTCTTTACCTTTAGCTGTAAATCCTTCTGGCTGCTTCATGTATATTTCCTCCTCAAGGTCACCATGTAGAAAAGTTGTCTTCAATTCAAGTTGTTCAACCTCCATGTTCATACTAGCTGACAAGCCTAATACAACCCGAATTGAAGACATTTTAACCACGAGTGAGAAAATTTCTTCAAAATCAATGCCTTTCTTTTGACCAAACCCTTTCACAACTAATCTTGCCTTGTACCTTTGCTGCGAGCTATTTGGTTCAGCCTTTAATCTGAACACTCATTTGTTCTTCAGTGCTCTCTTGCCCTTAGGCAAATCGACCAGATCATAAGTGCGGTTCTTATGCAAGGATTTAATTTCTTCTTGTATAGCTTTCAACCACTCCATTTTCTGCTCATATTGTAGAACCTCCTGACAACAATCCGGTTCTCCCCCATCAGAAAGTAACATATACTCATTACTAGAATACCTCATGGAGGTTGACGCTTTCTAGTAGATCTTCTCAACTCTTCTTCAGTTGGTACCTCAAGAGGAACATTCTCTTGATTTTGATTTAGTTCTGCAAATTTTCTCTGTGATCATCATGTACCACAGGATCTGGTACATGTGAAGGTGGACTGATTTGTTCTTCATTGATTGTGTTTAGCTTCTTAATCTGATCCAAATCTTCAATGGTTTCATCTTCAAAGAAGACAACATCTCTGCTCCTGATAATCTTCTTATTCACTGGATCCCACAATCTATACCCAAATTCTGCATGTCCATAACCCAAGAAGATACACTGCTTTGCGTTGCTATCAAGCTTGGACCTTTCATCTTTAGGAACATGAATAGATACTCTACAACCAAAGACTCTCAAGTGATCAAGATATATATCTTTCTCTGTCTAAAAACCCTCTGGAACTTAACCATTCAAAGGAACTGATGGAAAAAGATTAATCAGGTCCATTGCTGTCCTCATTGCCTCAACCCAAAAATGCTTAGGCAGTTTTGCATGAGAAAGCATACATCTGTTTTTCTCACAAATAGTCATGTTCATTTTCTCTGCTACCCTATTTATTGTGGGGTCTTTAGAACGGTTTTCGTAAGCATGATGCCATATTTTCTGCAGTACTCTTCAAATGGCCCTCTGTATTTACCACCATTATCTACTTTGACACATTTCAACTGCCTTCCCATTTTTCTTTCAACTTTCAAATGAAAGTCTTTAAAAACTTCCAGCACCTGGTCTTTAGATTTCACAAAATATGCAAACACCTTTCTAGAGTGATCTTCAATACATGTAACATAGTACAACACACCACCTAGAGATTTATTTAGAATTGTACAGACATCAGTGTAAACTAAATCAAGAATATGAGTCCTTCTAGATGTAGGGAATCTACGAAATGCAACTCTACTTTGCTTTCCAACTAAACAATGAGTACAAGGTGTAAGTGATGTACCTTGCACATTGTGTAGGATCTTCTTTCTAGCAAGAACTTAAAGTCCCTTTTCACTCATATGACCAAACCGCTTATGCCATAGCTCAGTAGAGACTTCATTGTCAGCAATATTCACCTCTCCATGAATAATTTTTGCTTCTATTCTGTAGAGACCATTAGTCTTCTTCCCTCTGGCTAAAACAAGAGAACTCCTTTTTAGTTTCCAACAGCCATCTCTAAGGTGATTATGATAGCCTTCTTCATCAAGCTTTCCAACTGAAATCAAGCTGCAGCATATATCAGGAACACGTTTGACACCTCTGAGAAGTAACATGTTACCACTGCTAGTTTCCAATTGCATATCCCCCATGCCAACCGTTTTAGCTTTAGCTTCAGCTTCATTTCCCATCCTGATCCAACCAAAATCACCACTGGTGTAGGATGAAAAGAAATCCCTACGTAGAGTAATATGAACAGACGCTGTTGTATCAACTATCCATGTAGTATCCGGGCATGAAAGACCAGCAAATGCTTCATCATAAGCAATAAGCTCCTCTGCCTCAGATGCTACTGCATTAGTCTCCTTTTGTTCCTTATGTTCTTCTCCTTTCCATTTTGACTGTTTCCTTTTCCATTTTCTGTACTCCTTTTGAAGGTGCCCTAGCTTTCCATTATGATAACATTTTATCCCATTTCTTAACTTCGATTTTCCTCTGGACTCGTCACGACTATCATTAACACGAGGTTTTCTACTTTGGTTTCTCCCCTTTCTTTCTGTAATGAGTGATTCAGAATTAGAAGAAGCACCCTGCTCCTTTCTCCTAGCTTTATCATTAAACATACTATCTTTTACCATCTTGACAGTAATCACACCATTTGGAGCCAAATTACTAAGAGAGACAACTAAAGTTTCCCAACTATTTGGTAATGAACTCAATAGAAGTAAAGCATTCACCTCATCATCTAATGTAAGTTTCATGGTAGATAACTCATTCAATAGCTCTTAAAAACTGTTCAAGTGCTCTGCAATACTATTACCATCCCTATACTTCAAATTTACAAGCCTTCTGATGACAAATGCCTTGTTCTGTGCAGTATTTCTTTCATAAAGACCTTCCAATTTCTGCCAAAGACTATAAGCATCAACTTCTTTGGCTATATGATGGAAGACACTCTGATCAATCCACTGCTTAATATGTCCAACAGCATTTCTGTTCAACTTATTCCAATCCTCATCAGTTTTAGAATGGTTTATTGCCATTCAATTCAATAGGTTCAAACAAGTCTTTGCAATACAAGATATCCTCGTTCTCATCTTCCAAATGGAATAATTGAAAGATGTGAGTTTAACCATGCCACTAGCCAAATCCTCCATTTTAATTCTCAACACAATCATAGAGACACGACCAAATAGCTTTGATCCCACTTTATTGGAGATTGAGCCAAAATATCAAACAAACAGTGGAAACAATTAATCCAACCCTTCAATGTATAAGAATTAAAATGACAACTATAGTAGGCAAATCCAACAAACTCACACACACTAGCAGGAATGTAAATTGAACACCAAAATTTGTTAACGAGGAAAACCCTGTGAAGGGAAAAACCTTGGGACCTAGTCTAGTAAAAGAGTCATCCACTATAAAGATAATAGGATACACAGTAATTTTCTCTAGAGCTAACTCCAAAGGCTACCAATACATCAAGAACACATATAGTTCTTGGATATCAACACCAACAACATCATAAAGATAAATGCACACTATAATAAGAAAAATCTTACACATAAGTGTGCAAAGCCCAAACAAACGAAGAGGAATCTGGATTATCAACTCCGGTTAAAATGTAGCCCTCTTTGCCAAGAACAACATACTGAAATATGACTTTAATCGGACCACAAATGAGGCTTGATCATTGACAAAGAGGAACCGAAACCATGCCTTCCTCTCACTCTCTCGTTCTCTGTCTGCCTTTGTATGTGTATATTGTGTGAATGGTATGGTCTCTTTCTTGCTATTATATTGGTCTTTGGGCCCAAGATAAAAGAAGCCCACTTACCAATTACAATGGGCTCTCACTAGGAGGGAAGCCCAACAACTTGGTCAGAAACAAACCAATTTACTGTTAGTTTGGGTTTCCTCATGCTTTCAATGGGATTGACACTTACATTTGAGGACTTCAGATGATGTTTGCGCAACCCATGTACTGTAAGTAGTAACTTATATGTAACGCAGAAGAAATTCTAATATTGAGGAGATGAATACTTCTGTTGATCAATTTGAGAGAAATTGTTGGTTGTGGTTTTAGGTGGGTGTAGGGTTTTTGGCACAATACATCATCAAGCCTATGTTGGGCTTCTTCACTGTAATGGTAAATCTTCATCCTTTACTTGTTGACAAATTGCATATAGTAATCAAAGATGATGCATGAGCTCATAGGATTATGGCTGAACATTCTTTTATTCGTCTCTATTTGTTTAGAGGATGTTTCAGTCTCACTTTCCACCTGTCATGATATTGATGAGATGTCTAAAAAGTCCTAGGAATTTTTAAAGCTTCATAGAAGTGGAAATAGTTGAATGGATGCCTCCCACTTTATTATGCAAAAGCTAATACAGTTAGCATCTTGTATGTAAAATATGTCCTTGCCAATTGTCCTCTAGAGTAACTTAATGTTTGCGGTAAGCCTTGTTATCTGTGGATTTATTCAGCAGGTTTTCTAAAGCAGTTGTTTTAGAGATGCTAACCTATATATGCTATTTATTCCTTCTGATGGCAGAAGTTTTTGTATTTTTTTATCTAACTTGCCTATTGGTCTGTAATGCTCAAGTGTGTTTCTTAATTCTTCTATAGTAACCACTATGCTTTTCTTTTCTCTTAAGTTGTCTGACAATATGTCAAGTCATAACTATTCATTTTCAATTTTGGTTTTCAAGATGTCATCCTCCAAATATTGCTAAATGTTTCTGCATTGATCTACAGACACTAAAATTGTCAGCTCCTTTAGCAATTGGTCTTATTTTGGTTTCATGCTGTCCTAGAGGCCAGACATCAAATGTTGCTACATATATCATGACAACGTAAGTTTGCTTAAATCCATTTCTCATTGCCTCATTGGAACACGATATATCTGTATAGCCTCTTAATTTTACATTATGTATAATTATGTATATTTATCATAAAGATCCTAGACAATTATCATGAGGGAAAATCGAATCCACAAGGATATACCCAGGGTTAAGGCACTAAATAGATATAAGGTAAGGTGAAAAAATGCCTTGGATTTTCTGCATTCAGTCAGTGTCACGTTTAATGCAATGAGTAAACCATCAGTCTGATTGTAAGTGGTTACAGTTTCAGTCTTCGAGACCTATGGAGAGGCTAGTTAGAGAGAAGGTCTACTCTATATCACTACACTGGCCGGTTCAATTTTTATCCACAATATAATTATATCTCATTATTTCATGGAAAAGAAAGAGAATAATATGAAGGGAATGAACTGACTTTGTTTCAAAATTTAACAGCTCACTAGATCTTCCCTTTTCTTGAATTATGGACTTCAATAACAAACATGAGCTAATTATTAAAACCACACAAACCAGGAGCACATTGAAGCTGTTGATTTATGCATCTATGAGTAAATTTCAACCATTGTAGATTTTCATAGAGAGACCGATGCACTGCTGACAGAGTCGATGGTTTGGAATGGTCTTGATGGCACTGGAATGTAGATTATGAGGAAAGCTGTCTATCTAATTGTTTTTATAGTGCCATGATAAATTATCTACGACAGTGTACAAGATTAGGGCCTTGGTGGTGATAGCTGTTATGATGCTAATCGAGACCTATATTTGCTTGTTTTAGACATGATTTTCACAAGAGAACGGCTTGAATGATGTGATGAACACAAGAAATAGCAAATTTTATTGCGTGTTCCCACATAAGAGTTTTTATATATGTATCCATGCTTATAATTTATGAATGCGCTTATGTGTATTTTAAAGAGGATGTATGAGATACACAATCTATGCTCTAACATTCTGTATCCTTATTACAAACCCAAAGTCACAAAGCTTGTTACATCACTACCTTCAAACCAAAGTGTACATTACCTGCCCTTCATACAAATCCAATTTAATGTACTTACGGCTTACCTAGGGAATACATTATCCTCCTCCAATTTATAAGAATACAGTATATATAAACTCCCAAAATCAAAATCAGTAGCCAAAATGCTAATGTAACAGTCTAAGATCCAACTATTTCCCATTTACTATGATGCATGGAAACTCCTACTGAGGGGGGAGGAGGGCATGTTTGTGATGTTTGTGCTATATATCCGGACACTACATGACATGGATTTGACAAGCCACATGCCATATGCTATTTTTTTGAATTTCTAACCGTTGAGGGATACTTTGGGGAGATTCCTGTTAAACAATCCAAAGAAAACAAAGAAAAGGAAAAGGAGGCTAGAGTTTCATTAATTATGCATAATGCAATTGAATACAAAAGAATGAATTAACCTAGAAACCAAGATACTATATATAAACTAAAAAAAGAAAATTGAAAAGACTATTATACCCTTAATAAATAACAAAATAAAATAGCCATATATTTAACCCAATATTTCTTAAAATCTCCCCTCAAACTCACGATACGGCAGCTACAAGTGTTGAGAGTTTGCCAATTAGAGAACGAAAACTGGAAATAGAATACGACTTGGTAAAGAAATCGACAAGCTACAAAGAAGAAGAAACAAAGGGCAAAGTAATTGTGCCATGCTTGAGATGATGACGAGTAAGGTAACAATCGATCTCAATGTGCTTAATTCGTTCATGAAAAATTGAGTTGTGAACAATTTGAATAGAACTCTGATTATCACAATACATAGGAGTGGGATGAGAAGAAGAAACTCTCATATCTACAAGTAACTAACGTAACCAAACAATCATTTTGGTAGTAGATGCTATAACACGATATTTTGCTTCGGTTGAAGATTAGGAAAAAATAGATTGTTTCTTGCTCTTCCAAGTAATAAGAGAATCACCCAAAAAGATACAAAAATCAGTAACAGACTTGTGATTTGTGGGATCACTGCCATGATCAGCATCAGCGTATGCACGTAGCTCCAAGGAAGATGCAGATGGAATTAAAAGACTCTAAAAGACTGTACCCCGAAGATACCGCAACATACGAAGAACAGCTGCCCAATAAACTGTAGTAGGAGAAGTAACAAACTGACTAACAAAATAAACAGTATCTGGACAAGTAATAGTGAGATATACCAAGTTCCCAACAATAGTAGGATATAACGTAGGTTCTGATAAAGGTAAACCATCAGAATAAGAATACTTTGCGTTAACATCAATGGAAGTATCAATCGTCTTATTATCAATAAGTCGAGCCCGCTCAAGAATATCTATAACATATTTCGACTGAGAAAGAAGATAACCTCTAGGTGAGCAGGCTACCTCAATACCCAAGAAATATCGTAGAGAACCCAAATCCTTCATTTCAAACTTTCTATCCAACTCTGTCTTCAAAATTGAAATACCATCAATATTATCACCAGTAATAATCTTGTCATCAACATATAAAGATAGAATGATACGACCTGCATCAGTGCACTTAATAAAAAGAGCAGAATCATGACTACTAGAAGCAAATCTAAGGGAAGAGATCACAACAGAAAATTTCTTGAACCAAGCACGAGGTATTTGTTTGAGACCATAGAACGCTTTATTGAGCTTGGAAACATACCCAGAATCATGTGGAACACCAGGAGAGGGAGCCATATAAACTTCTTCTTGTAGATCTCCATTCAAGAAGGTATTTTTAACATCAAGTTGAGAGATACGCCACTAATGAACCGAATCTACTGCAATAAGAGTACGAATAGTAATCTTTTTTGCAATAGGAGCAAATGTCTCCTCGTAATCCATACCATATTGTTGAGAGTACACTTTTGGAACCAACATAGCTTTGTATCGCTCAACTGATCCATCATAATTAGTCTTGATCTTATACACCCAACGACAACCAACAACACTCTTACCAGGAGGTAGAGGAACCAAATCCCAAGTACCAGTCTTATGCAAAGCAAAAAGTTCATCATCCACAGTTTGCTGCCAAAGAGGATAAAAAATTACCTCTTTATAGGAATATGGCTCAGAGAGACAATGAAAAGAAGCCAAAAAGGAAGTAAAAGATTAAGAATAACAAGAATAACCAAAATCTGGTAACTTTGTAGACTTATGAATGCATTTAGATAGAAGTAGGGGTGGATCCACAGTCTCAGACGGAGCTTGAGGAACCATAGGAGAAGAGGGAGCTTCAGGTGTGCCGGAGAGTAAAGTGTCAGCACATGCAGAATGATCAGTATTTGAAGTGCTAGGAACTTGAGATTACAAACTATTAGAATTGTTAGAAAAATGATCTATGCGAATAAGATCAGATCTAAACAAACTATGAGTAGTTGATAGAATAGAAAATAAAGGTATATGCTCGAGAAAGACAACATAACGAGACACAAAATTTCTGAGTTATTGGATCAAAACAAAGATACCCCTTTTTACCTTCACCATAACTAAGAAGGACACAAATAGCAGATCTAGATAACAATTTGATGCGTTCTACATGAGGACGAAGAATGAAACAAGTACAACCAAAAACTTTAAAGAAAGAATAATCAGGGACATACTCATACAACCTTTCAAAATGAGAAAAACCTGAAATATGAGACGATGGAATTATATTAATCAAGCCTATAGCAGTAAGAACAGTTTTGCCCCAAAACACACTAGGAATAGAAGCAGACAACAAAAGAGAGCGAGAAGTTTCAACAATGTGCCTCTATTTTCTTTCAGCAACATCATTTTGTTTAGGAGTATCTGTACACGAAGTTTGATGAATAGTTCTATCTAAGGCAAACAACTCACAAAATTTATTAGAAGTGTATTGCCCACCCAAATCACATCTAAAACATTTGATAACAGCAGAATGTTGAGTTTTGACAAGAGCACGAAAGGCTGTGTATATCTCAAAAAATTCAGAACGATATTTCACTAAATAAACCCAACAATAACGAGTATGATCATCAATAAAATAAACAAAATATCGAGACCCTCCTTTTGTGGCAACAGGAGAAGGCCCCCATACGTCAAAATGAATTAAATCAAATGGAGAGAAAGAAACATAAATACTTCGATTAAAAGGTAAAGCTGAAAATTTTGCCAATTTACATCCATTACAATCTAAAATATCACAAGGTTACAAGTTTTTTAATGCCCATGTAGAAGTCAAAAATCTTAAATGAGAAGAGAAACATGACCTAGGCGAGAATGCCATAAATAAAAACTAGAAGAAGAAGGACTCAAATGAAAAGAAGACAAATCAACACTCAGCAGCAGCAACTGGCACCTTTAACTTATCCAAAATATATAGTCCCCCCCTTCTTACGGTCTGTTTCAATCAGCTTCCAAGACTGCAGATCCTGCACATAACAAGAAGAAGAGAAAAATGTGACTAAATTACCAGAATCACATAATTGACCAACAGAAGCAAGATTAAGTGTGAGTTTCGAAATATGATAAACATTAGGGATATAAAAGTGAGGTGTGACAACAGAACCAATACCTGCTAAAGGCATAGGAGTGCCATCAGCAGTCATGACGGGAAAAGACGACGAAGGAGAAACAGAAGCAAAAGATGAAGAATCTGGAGACATATGATGTGAAGCACCAGAATTCAAGGCCCACACAGAATGTGACATACCTGAAGAACTATGAGGCAACTGACCTACGAAGGAAAAAATAGACATAACTTGTGACTGTAAGGAGAGAAACTTCTGAAATTGCTCAGCCAGAGTACTAGGATCAGTGAAAGGACCTGATGAAGCTATCGCTGCAGTATTGGGTTGTGGTGGTCTAAAATCCTAAGGTGGTCTATGAGCATTCGATTGTGACTGACTTCCAGGCTTCGAAGCTTGAGATTACTGCACGGTTTGATTTTGCTGTCTCAACTTAGGACGCTAAGCCTTCCAATGACCTTTCTGATTACAGAAACTTGCACTCGTCGGGGACAGCCGTTACGTAAAACATATTCTGATTAGTAGAGAGTGACTTAGAAAGTACTGCCAATACAGAAGAATCAGAAATAGAAAGAATTCACTTTTCAGGATAAGACTTAAGACGTATTTCTTCAGCCAATAACTCACTGACAACTGAGTCAACAGAAGGAAGTGGAGAACGACGTAAAATCGAACCTCTAAGTCCTTCAAAATCACTGCGAAGTACCTTAGGAACTGTACCAATCGTTGCTGTTCTCTATGAACAATATAGGAATTACATGCTTTTAATTCTGCCGATTCTGTAAGAGCTAATTGATCCCAAAGATCTGTTATAGCAGAATAAAATTCCTGAATACTCATATTCTTCTGCTGAAGAGCTCGTATGTCATTCTCCAATTGATACTGTTTTGAAAAATTTGACTGAGTGAATAACCTTTGTAGATGATCCCTAACCTCCTTTGTTGTCTCATACTTTGCCAACTCTCTACCTATAGAATGCTCAACAAAATTGTTAATCCAAGTAATAATTTTTTAATTGTTTGCTTCCTAAGTATCTATCGAAGTAGCATAACCCTCATAAGTATCCTTAGGTATTATAGAAGTTTCACTAACATATCCCCACATCGCTTTACCCTTAAGGAAATTTCTCATCACATAACTCCAATACGAATAATTCCTTCCATCCAGACTCACACTCACAGATTGAAGTGGATCGTCTCTTTCAGCAGTCTTAGATAAGGAAAACCAAATCGCAAAAGAAAGGAAAACGAAATACCATATTATAGATAATTAATAAAAACCCTCTCGAAATCGTCTCTTTTCAAAAAAAAAAAAAAAATTAAGCGAAACCTTTGTTTGAAATTAAGCTTTGTCCCTTGAAGTTTGGCTCTGATACCATGTTACATAATCCAAAGAAAATAAAGAAAAAGAAAAGGAGGCTAGAGTTTTATTAATTATGCAAAATGCAATTGAATACAAAAGAATGAATTAACCTTGAAACCAAGATACTATATATAGGCTAAATAAAGGAAATTGAAAAAATTATTCTACCCTTAATAAACAATAAAATAAAATAGCTATATATTTAACCATATATTTCTTAACGATTCTTTGGGCAAATATTCAACATGACATGTATCATATCCTATATTAAAAAGTGGTAAAAATAAAGATATCACATATAATTAAAATTTAAAATAATTTAAATCCATGTGTCCCCAACATGTCCTTGTCCTATATTTTTAAAAAATCATGGATCGAGTCCGTGTTTGGCAACTCAGCCCTTGTATTTTTCAAGAAAACAGATACATAATTCAATTGGTATACATAATGTAATACATGTGCTCTAGGGGCAGTAGTACTATTCGAGAGATAGTTATTATTTTTTTTTTCCAATATTTTTCTCATACTTGGTGTTTGTTTGGATAAAATTATTCTCATAATTTTTGTGGATTAAAATTAAATTTTTAGTAAATTTTGATAAAAGTTGATGAAATGTGTACCTTAAAAGTTGTGGGTCCCTTGAAATATGTAGTTAAAATTAATAGTTGACTTTGACTTGGAATTTTAGTAGATTAATCTACACCAAACACGGGCTATAAGTTGTTAATATTATAATGTGATAGAAATGAGTGATAAATCTGTAATAGTTGTAGTTCTGTAAAATGTGGTTAGAATTAACATTTAACTTTGACCATTAAATTATAAGGAAATTTCTCAAACAAGCACTTATTGTAAAGAGAACGGTTCATTCTTAGGTGCAGAGATTAACCTGCTCACAGCACTGTGTTAAACTCATGTCTAAAATAAGAAAAAACTAAACGGGTCAAAAAGGAATTCACCCACACATATATTCAAGATGTAACATTAGAAGTGGTAATCCCAACATCTAAATGGAAGGGTCTAATATTTAAGCATCATTCGCAAGAAAAAGTTGACAATATACAGGTGGAATATGACTATGTTTCTGTTGTTTTTGTAGTCGTTCAACCATTGGTGCTATTGTGATGACACTGCTCCTCACTAAGCTTCTTGCGGGCCAACTTGTGCAAGTTGATGCAACTCTAAGATTGCAGATATTGATTTTCCACAAAAAACATAATTGTCAATTCGGCATACAACTTGCTTGGATCCTAGAGATAGCTATAGCAGAATGATTCATTTGTGCATGTATGTTGGGTTTTTTGATACCCAATAAATTCGGGCGATGATTTAAAACAATTGTCGGATTATATAGCGACACCATAGACTTTGCTCGACTCGGAAATGACCTATATTTTTGGAAGGCCTTAGATGGAGATGGATTGGTGGTTTTGATTAGTATGGGGCTTATTGGTTAGGCCCATTTACCTATTATTAAGTTGGCCCATCCTTTTGGCACAATTATGAAATCTAATATACATCCATCTCTAGTGTGCATGTGGCGAGTATATTGGTGCAAGAGAGGAGAGTGAGAAAAGAGGGGACATCCGAGAGAAAGAGAGAGGCAGTCGGGGTTTTGGGAGGTTTTTCTTGGTGAGACTCTACCATTGTTACCCTCTTCTTCTTCCTTCCTATGTGGACTTGCTAACCACCACCATGATCCTTTGTAGATGAAATCTTGGAACAACAAAGTGGAGGAAGGTTTTGGGTCGAGCTTAAAGCCATGTGGTGCTCGTTTGTGTTTTTCTGAGCCCGAATTAGTGGTATATTGGAGCCCCCAAATCTTACAAATGGTATCAGAGCAAGTTGGAGTGGATTTTAGGCCATGAAATTGACCAGAAAATGCAGGAGAAAATCGGCAGAAATTGAAGCAAAATGTACACAGATTTTTCCAAAAAAAGGGACCTACAACCTCGATTTCTGGCCAATCTAATAGGCTTTTGGTAAAACGGAGTCCAGAATTAGGACATGCAGGTGGAGAAGTATCTAGAGGCCGACGATGGTGCGTGAGGCCCATGTGCAAGCCCGATGGGGGCGCATGAGAGAACGTGGGCAAAAATTTGGGAGAGACTTCTTCAGACGGAATGTTCCTGGAGATGATACAGACCTTGCAATGTTGTCGGATTTCAGTTTCGGGCAATACGATAAAAGTTGGATGATTTTGCCCTTGGATACTCGAGTTGCGGGTGTCGTTTCGTGTTGCTGTGATTGCTGGAGACTTTAGGACGAATGGTGACGGTGTCCTAAATCGGTGAATTCACATTTCTCGATATTTACGGACCTTCAGACATGGTCCGCTCAGTATCGTGTTCTTTACCTTTTATTATTGCAGTTAAAATTATTGTACAAGATAATTTATTTTTTACATTATAAGTCATCGTGTAGGGTAATGTTAGGTTTGGAATTATTGTGAAGGGGTAATCATTGCCTATTGCTAGACTTAGAAATTACTTGTTAATTATTTGCCTTGAATTCTATGTGAATTAGTTGCTAATTAAATTTTTTCATTATCAGAATTGCACGTGACCTTAGGAAAGTTTTCTTGACTATTCTGTGTGAACTGTGTCGATACTTTACTTGTGATCGTTGTTGGTTGCATTTTGTGGTCTGTGCATTTTTGGATAAAATGACGACACGTTACGAGTTGCGCATGTTTTAATGGAAATTGTAGTTTTTTAATTTGGCAAAACGAAAATATTTTTCATAAAACCTTTTGATGGCAAATGTCGTCTAAAGCAAGTGCAAAATTAAGATGTGTTTTAACTGTGATAATTTGGACATGGTTGAAATAGACTGTCCTCTGAATGATAATAAAAAGGAAGATTAGGAAGTTGTGAGGCGAATTCTGTCATTGGGTCGAGCGATGACCCTAGTGAGGTTTATTGAGTGTAAACCTTATTACTGCACGAGCATCTATGTGTTATTCTGCATGTGTGTGATTACTCAATTCGGTTGCAAGACATTTTTCAATGTGTTTGATATGTGCATTTGCATGAATTGGAGTGATCTTATTACTTAGTGTAATTGTTTGCATGTATTGTGGGTTGAGATCTATGGTGTACTCTGTTTTGCTCTGTGAGTGGTGTGATAGAGTGTGGTAGTGAGAAGTTAAAGGGCAACCATTTTTTCCTTCATCTTTGTGAGCATGTGTGGTTTGTGAGATTATGTGAGGCAGCCTGTGAGGGTTATCTTCACTCTCTGTGTGAGCCTCTTTTGAGAGTGCAGTGAAGTAATCAACTCTTTCTTCTATTCCCTTTATGAGTGCCACCTTCGCCTTTTCCTTTGTGGGATAAAGTCTTTGTGGATTTGTAAGAGCATTGGTGCTGAAGTAACCTTGTGGTGCGTGGGTCAATTTAAATTTGAGCCCTAACCTTTGTGGTCGCCAAAAGGTGTTGATTTGCCATAGTGGATTTGAGATGCATTAGCAGTGTGTGTATGTCTTTTGGAAAGGTGGAGTATAGATGTTTAGGGGTACATTGTGGTTTGTATCGTAGGATGTGGAGTGTGATATTTGGATTATGGTGGAGATGTGATCAAATGTCTGGAATCCTTTATCTGTAAGAGACCCTGATCAGGTAAAGTGTAAGAGATGCACTTCTATTACTTCTATTAGGTGGAGACCCATTATCCACTTAGGTTGGAGGAGTGATGTGGTGATAGAAGATTATTTTGAGAACTTAGGATCTATAGAGATTTACCAGTTAGATATGTGTTTGAGTAATTAGTCTAGTGAGCATGGTGGGTGATGAGGTGAGATTTGTGTTCTCGAGGTGCGAGCAACACGGAATGGGATAGAATAAGTGTGGTGAGATCTTCTTCGTAAGGTCATTTATGCATTTGTTGCGTATGTTTGATTATTTGCTTCTACTTGGATGTTCTTGATCTTAGCCCTGGTGAGTACATGAAGCATGTATGGTATGTGTTTCGGGTGCGAAACACAAGGTAAGGTATGTGATATCAATTTTATTGGTTACCTTGATTATGCAAGTATGAACTCTGTGTTTTGTATGCTTGCAAATTTATTGGGAATCAAAGTCGAGATTTGTTGGGTTTTTTATACTCAATAAATTTGGGCGATGATTTAAAATAGTTGTCAGATTATTTAGCGACACCATAGACTTAGCTCGGCTAGGAAATGACCTATACTTTTGGAAGGCCCAAGATGGAGATGGATTGGTGGTTTTGATTAGTATGGGGTTTATTGGTTATACCCATTTACCTATTATTAAGTTGGCCCATCCTTTCGGCCCAATTATGTAACCTAATATACATCTATCTCTAGTGTGCATGTGGTGAGTGTGTTGGTGCAAGAGAGAAGTGTGAGAGAGAGGGGACAGCCGAGAGAAAGAGAGAGGCAGTCGGGGTTTTGGGAGGCTTTTCTTGGTGAGACTCTACCATTGTTACCCTCTTCTTCTTCCTTCCTATGTGGACTTACTAACCACCACCACCATGATCCTTTGTGGATGAAATCTTGGAGAAACCAAGTGAATCGAGCTTGAAGCTGTGTGGTGTTCGTTTGTGTTTGTCTAAGCCCGGATTAGTGGTATATTGGAGCCCCCAAATCTTACGATGTATACACAAGGCAGGATGATAGAATAAAATTGTATGCTGTGACTAAATCCCTTGTGGTGTACAAGCCATCAAAGAATTCTGGTAGCAAGAATCTTAAGGACACCATGCATATTTGAGTAACCTCATGTCTTCTAATTTGATGGACTAAAGATTTTCTTTCATATAACAATTCAACTCTTATGTACTTTTTATTTTAATACAGGGTCTAGCGATAACCACTTTTTAGGTTGTGTTAGTGCCTACAATTATTGGCGGTAAGATGAGAAATTTTAGTTTCTGTTCTATTATTCATAGACAAGAATATCTCCATTTGCTATTGAAAAAACTTTGCTTTTTCATTTACTAGGTCTATCAAGTGACACATTTACTTGGCTTGGCAGTGTTAGCAAACGAGTACTTTCCCAAGTTCACATCTAAAATAATTACGGTTACCCCTTTAATTGGAGTCATTCTAACCACCCTTCTATGTGCGAATATGTCTCCTTTTTGCACATAGAACTTGTACTTTGCCGTATTAGATTGGGCAACTACAGGATCAATTTAGTTCTAATAGGTAGTAGTGGTGTTCTCTGCCCCCTTTTGCACATGTTGACATAGAACTTGTGTTAAGGGATATATATCTCATATCGATAAATAATGTTGACACAGGCCAATTAATAAAAATATTGACATACTCCACTTAACAAGGTTGACCTTTTAAGATGGAACCCCAGTTCTTAACTCAAAGCTCATTATACTCCAATGAGCGATTCGATCCCGTTAAGACTCTAAAATGAGCATGTGGATTTCAAGATTGGTATGCTCAAACGAGCCACCATCTTGTAGGGGTGTGTTAAGGAATGTATATCCCACATTGATAAATGATGTTCACACGGACCAATTAATAAAGATATTGAGTTACTCCTCTTAACAAGGTTGATCTTTTAACACGTGGATTTCAATATTGGTATGCTCAAACGAGCCACCATCTTGCAGGGGGGAGTTAAGGGATATATATCTCACATCGATAAATGATGTTGACACATACCAATTAATAAAGATATTGAGCTACTCCTCTTAACAAGGTTGACCTTTTAAGATGGAACCCCAATTCTTAACAACTTATACTTTGCCGTATCAGGTAGGCATCAAATAGCTTTGCATCTAGTTTGCAAAACTCATCTTCATTAATACAAGTAGCATAGCTAGATAGACGATCTTTCTAATGTACGAGAAACCCGTGATAACCACCATCTTTAGAAGCAACAACTTGATCCTCGAGCGCATCATCAACAATATCTGAAGGGAAAAATGTGGCAGCTGGAGCCCAAGGGGATGGGTGAGAAGGTTGACTTGCAAAAATAGAATATGACAACACTAGAGGCTTAAACGTACCTAGATGAGGATATAAATTTGCTATAAACGTACCTAGATGATGATATAAATATGCTATATCAAAAAATCAACTAATATTTAAGCCTCGAGTTGGCAACTAATTTATAAATAGTTCATAAATTCAGTGAAAGTCAAACATTTCAACCACATATTCATAACTATTACTCATATATTATCCACAGACCACATTAATATTCCCATCTATAAAAGTTTTATAAATTTTTCAAATGAAAGATAAGTGTGCCAGCAAATCAAGCAGATATAAATTAGTTCAAAGTCTTCTACTAAAAGGGGACCAAATTGCATTATGTTTTGGAAAACATACGAGAACAAGTTTAATAATGACATAATCCCAAGACCCCAACATTAAATTCTTTATGCTTACGATGCAAATCAGCTGTATATTATTAGTGCTCATTACCTAAAGTAATTTTACTTTTAATCTCTTCATGTAATTTATGAATGAGAGAAGCAAAAACCTGAGTAGAAATAGTTGGGATGAAAATAAGTTGTGAAGGGAAGAGATCAAGTGGTTGGTGTGGTAAGAAATTCGGGACTACCTCGAACGGGTGAATCAAACATTGAGAGAAATTGATTATTTTTTTGATATCAAAATTTTAAGTCGGATAGGACTGATGGATGGGTCTATCTTTTATTCTTATATATCACTAAAAAAATATGTGTTTATTAAGTATCGTAGCAAGAAGCCCCAAATATTTGGCAAGTAAAGACTATACCGTGCTTCATTGATTGAAATCGATTCTTTTTAGATATCAAAATCTAATTCGGATATAATATATTGATGGATCTATATTTCTTTGTCTACATTTAGCTGCAAAACACAAGATCCCTAATATTCGGTTTATCTTTAACTAAGCAATGAAATAAGTTATTCAAACTAAGGTTAGAGTCTTCAGTTTGACTATCAGTCTCAGGGTGGGAAGAGGTAGAAAATTAAGTATGTAATAAACAATTTTAAAAGTATCTTCCAAAAATAACTTGCAAACTTAACATTACGATTATGACAAATAGTGACTAGGAGCCCATGTAGGTGGACAATTTCTTTGAAAACCAACTTAGCAACATGATATGTGTTAGGAAAATTGGAACATGGAACAAAATATGCCATCTTTGAGGACCTATGTAAGATAACTAAAATAGAATAATGACATATAGCAATCTTAGGCCTAGAACGAAATTCATACTAAGGTTATGTCAAAGAGTACGAGGATTGGGAAGAAGAGTGTACATGCCAGTAATCTATCGTGGTGATTTGCCTAATTGATGAGTATGATACTGAGAAACAATGCAAGTGACATCCCTTTGGGAAGGGAGCAAGGCGACAACTTTAGCCGTTATCCAACCAAAATGACCAGCTAAACCCCAAGCATGTAATTCCCATACGAGAAAGTCCCGAAGTGAGGTATGAGAATACAAATTGGTTTCCTTGAAAAGATGTCATCTTTAAGTAAGAAACCAAAATGATCATGAGAGGGATTGTCTAGAAATCCTGAAAGATAATGTCAAACTTGAGACAACTGGGATAGTAATCTTTCAGGCTCTCAAAACCTACTATGGTATTGCTTATAGAATGAAGCACGATAGTAAGATAATTAAAGAGCATCAGGAGTTTCTGAAGGATAATGAAGCTTTTATAGTTTCTTAATCTCATTTTGACCATCATTCCTTCAACAATAGGATGCGTGGTAGTTGGTAGTTTGTCATTTCATTTCAAGTCAAGTTGCATTAGTTTATAATTTATCTTTGTACTAGTTGATTGGATAGAACACTGCAAGAGGTATGATTTGTAACCTATATCATTACCCTCACTTTGCTCAATCAATGCATATGGTTCCTCCTAGTTTCTTCTTCTTCTTTGCTCCAACAATTGGTATCAGAGCTATAGAAAAAAATCAATATCTGTTCAAAACAAAAAAAAAAAAAAAAAAAAAAAAGAGAAAGAAAGAAGAAGCAAAAACTGGTAAACAAAATGTCTGGTTCAAGCTTTTCATCTTTGCCTCTACTTGCTGCTTTCAATGGCGAGAACTATGATTTCTGCTCAGTTAAAATGAATTTTTCTTGATGGATCATGACTTATGGGAAGTGATTGAGCAAGGCTATGACAAACCAGAGGAAGATGTAAACTACACAACTGCTCAACTGAAACAGCAGAAGGATCAGTCCATGAAGAATATGAAAGCTTTGTCTTTCCTATTTTCAGCCGTCTCAGAAGAGATATTTCCCAGAATAGTAGTTGCAACAATAGCCAAAGAAGCTTGAGAGAAGCTTGAGGAAGATTTTAAAAGCTCAGAAAAAATCAGGGCTATGAGACTCCAATCCTTGGTTAGAGAGTTCGAAAACCTGATTATGAAAGAAACAGAGAAAGTCAAGGATTACACCTCAAGAGTGGTTGATATTGTGAATCAAATGAAGCTAAATGGTGATAAGATTACAGATAAGAGAGTAATTCATAAAGTTCTGATTACTTTGCCTGAAAAATATGATAATGTTACTACAACCATTGAACATACTAAAGATCTGTCAAGCTTTACCTTGACTGAGCTTACAGGTGCTTTACTGGCGTTTGAACAAAGGCTGGCATCAACGAATGAAAAGTCAGTGGAAGGAGCATTTGTAGCCAAGTATAGAGAACAATATCCCAGGAGAAATGTTGATAGGAGGCAGTTTGATTCAAGGAAAAAAAGAGAAAGAAATAGCAGCAATAGGGGATAAGTAAAGATCGAGATTCACATCCTCAATGTGGCGTTTGTGGCAAAACAAATCACCTGAAAAAGTATTGTTAGAAAGCATATAAGTCTAAAGTGTGCAATAAGATTGGACATCCTGAAAAGTACTATCATGATAATCGCCAAAATAACAATCCAACTCATCATCAACGTAGACACCAGAATCAGCAAGCTACATTGGCTTCTGAGAAGAAGGCTGAAGATCATTTATTCTTGGCGTTTCATATGACAAATGAGAAGGATGAAGACTCTTGGTTCATTAACAGTGCCTGCACCAACCATATGACTAGCAAAGAGGAGCTTTTCTGCAGCCTGAATTGAAATTGTAAAGCATCAATTAAAATGGGAAATGTGAAGTAGTGTCTGCCAAAGGAATTGGAACCATTGCAGTTCAAACAAAGAAGGGAATGAGGTACATTGACAATGTTTTACTTATACCTAATTTAAGTTCCAATTTGCTAAGTGTTGGACAAATGGTTCAAAATGGATATTCATTGATTTTTAAAGACCATTTATACATGATAAATGATTTAAATAATACCAAAATTGCTTGTATGCCAATGAAGAATAAGAGTTTCAGCATCTATTGGCAAAATGTGATTGCAAATGCTGCTGAAGTTAAACTTGATGAATCAGATTTATGGCATAAAAGATATGGTCATCATAATTTTAAGTCCTTAGCCAACCTTCATACTCAAGGCTTGGTAAGAGATCTTCTTGTAATTCAAGAGCCAGGAGGAGTTTGTGAAGCCTGCAGTTATGGAAAGATGCACATGGAAGCATTTCCAACTGATGGAGTTTGGAGAGCAACTCAAAAACTGCAGTTAGTACACACTGATATCTGTGGCCCTATGAGAACATCATCATTAAGTGAAAATCGATATTTTGCACTCTTTATTGATGATTTTACAAGAATGTGCTGGGTATACTTCATGAAAAACAAGTCTGATGTGTTCTACATCTTCAAAAAATTTAAGGCATTTGTTAAAAGTCAATTAGGTCGTAAGATTCAGGTCGTAAGTTTTGATAATGGCAAGGAATATATTTCCAAAATGTTTGATGAGTTTTGTAAAGAAAATGGTGTCCATCACCAGCTGACAGTGCCATATACGCTACAGTAAAATGGAGTGGCAGAGAGGAAAAATAGATTAGTGATGGAAATGGCAAGAAGCATGATGGCTGAGAAGGATTTGCTAAAGAAGTTCTGGGCTGAAGCTGTGTATACATCGGTGTATTTACAGAATAGATTATCAAATAAAGCTGTGAAAGGTAAGACTCCAGTTGAGGCGTGGAATGGTGTGAAACCAACAGCAAAACATCTCAAGGTGTTTGGATCTTTATGCTACATTCATGTTCCAGAACAGAGAAGGAGCAAATGGATAACAAGGTTGTGAAAGGGATTTTCCTAGGCTATAGCTCTCAGGCAAAAGGTTATAGAATATATAATCTGGAAACTGAAAAGATTATAGTGTCGAGAGATATCAAAGTTGATGAAAATGCTAGGTGGAATTGGGATGAAACTGAATCACAACCATAGCAACCATCAGTTTCTCTACCTGTGGAGCAGCAGAATGTTTATGTGATTTAACTAGAGGTTCAGTCACAACCAACAGAGTCGGTGCTTCAAATGATGGTCCAACTGAGTCAACCACTAGTTCTGGTCCACCTCCTAGATGAACTAGACCACTGAATGAAGTGTATGAAAGATGCAATATGGCTATTGTTGAGCCAAACAACTATGAAGAGGCTACTAAGTATCTTGAATGGATTAAGGCCATGGAAGAAGAGACGAGAATGATTCAGAAAAATGAGATGTGGATGCTGGTGCGAAGACCAACTGATAAGAAGGTAATTGGAGTAAAGTGGATTTACAAAGCTAAAGTAAATCCTGATGGCTCTATCTGCAAGCACAAGGCCAGACTGGTAGCCAAAGGTTTTACTCAAGAGTATAGAGCAGACTACTTCGAAATCTTTGCTTCAGTTGCAAGACATGACACAATCAGGTTGCTGATTGCATTGACAGCACAGAAAAATTGAAAAATACGTCAACTAGATATCAAATCAGCATTCCTCAATGGTGAACTGGAAGAAGATGTCTTTGTGGAACAACCAGATGTCTTCATCGCAAGGGTAGTTCCTGATCATGTATGCAAGTTAAGGAAGGCTTTGTAGGGATTGAAACAAGCCACAAGAACTTGGTACAGCAGAATTGATAGCTACTTGTCTAAAAATGGATTTCAAAGAAGTGAAAGTGAGAATACACTTTATGTGAAATCAGATCCTCATTTAAATGTGTTGATCATCTCTTTATATGTGGATGACTTAATGATTACTGAAAACAATATGGAGCAAATTCATCCATTCACAACTGAACTTGAGAAGGAGTTTGAGATGACAAACTTGGGTGAAATGAAGTATTTTCTATGAATTGAAATTGATCAGAGATCTGATGGAATCTTTGTCTCACAAAACAAGTATACAACTGATATATTGAAGAGGTTTAAAATGATGGATTGCAAGTTGGTTGACATGCCTAGAGCAGTGAATATTAAGTTATCAAAGGAGGATGGTGATCGGCCAGCAAATGAAAAAAGCTATAGAAGTTTGGTGGGAAGCTTGCTGTACTTAACATCAACAAGACCTAATCTCATGTCTACTACAAGTATGCTATCTAGATTCATGACAAATCCATTACAAGCTCATTTATCAACTACCAAGAGAGTCCCCAGATACATCAGAGGAACACTAAAGTATGGAATTTATTTTGAAGGAGGAGTTGATTCAGATTTGATAGGATATTCAGACAATGATTGGGCCGGTTCAATTGATAACATGAAAAGTACTTCTGGTTATCTATTTACTCTAAGATCTGGTGCATTCAGTTGGAACTTAAAAAATCAAGATATTATGGCCCAATCTACAGCAGAGGCAGAGTATGTAGCAGTAGCATCAGCAACAAATCGAGCAATATGGTTGAGGAAAATTATGAATGATTTTCATCAATTTCAATCAAATTCTACTACAATTCTAGTGGACAATCAATCAGCTGTTGCTTTGGCCAAGAATTCGGTTAACCATGGAAGAACAAAGCATATCAAAGTGAAGGTCCATGCAATCAGACAGGCTGAGAAAGAAGGAGAGGTTCACTTGCAATATTGTTCTTCACAGGATCAGCTAGCAGATTTGTTCACTAAGCCACTTGCCAAGAATCGTTTTGTGGAGCTGATTCATCAAATTGGAGTCCAAGATAAAAGCTTCAAGGAGGAGATTGAAGGATAATGAAGCTTTTATAGTTTCTTAATCTCATTTTGACTATCATTCCTTCAACAATAGGATGAGTGGTAGTTGGTAGTTTATCATTTCATTTCAAGTCAAGTTGCATTAGTTTATAATTTATCCTTGTACTAGTTGATTGGATAGAACACTATGCAAGAGGTATGGTTTGTAACCTATATCATTAGCCTTACTTTGCTCAATCAATGCATGTGGTTCCTCCTTGTTTCTTCTTCTTCTTTGCTCCAAAGTTTCTTTCTCAACTAGTGCACGATGGTGAAGGACAAATGTGTATTGTGGAAGGAATTTGACCATTCGACCCATTTAATATGTTGTGCACTCAAATTATGTTGGGATTTGAAATAATGAAATCGTAGTGATCATAATGAGTTGAGGTTGACGAAGGTAGTGGATTCATGTACTGGTTTTGAGGTGGCTTTAGCAACTATTATTCTTTCAAACATAATAAATGCTTGGAAAAAAATTTAGTCGGAGAAGAGCGCCAAACTCCAACACCAGATTGACATAGGAAGCTTGCAAATGAAGATTTGCAATAAACAGTTTATGAAAATTAAGGAGAGAGGAGAAATTAGAGAGAAAAATAGTAATTGTATTTTATAATCAATGAGTAATAAAGACAAAGTGTTAACCCTCTCTATTTATTGGGGGTTAAACACAACTCCAAAATCTAATCTAAGGGTGTATTTGATGGATATTATTGAGAAAAAAAAAATATTTAAAATAGTGATATGATGAGAAATATTTAGTTAAAAAGTAAGAAAAATTATTAATATGATGGAAAATATTATTTTATTGAAGAATGTGTGGTTGAAAATGAGTTTTAAAATACTTTATTTTGAAAGATTTTGCGTTAAACAGGGGCTAAGCAGGAGACTTAGAAAATAATCCTAATCTAATACAAATGAGAATTAAAGAAACCTTAATTAATTAAATTAATTTCTCGCCTTGACCATACTTTTTGCCTTTGTTTGACCATCATTATCCAAAAACTCTTTTTTCTACACTCTCATTTTCAACATCACACGATAAAATATTCTGCACGAAATCAAAAAAATTTCCTTACACAATCTCCAAAAATTCACTATTCAAACTTTGTTATTGCCAAATAATTGCCATTAGCAATTAATAGCACGAAATAAGAAAAACAAAAGCAAGAATGACACGCGATATAACTTGCTTCACTCTCCATGGAAGAGCTACTGCACTAAATGCTGTGTCATATTAAACTATATCGAATGAGAGAATTATAATGTATTTTAGACTCACGTCTCTATCTCTTTTCAACATACTATGATACACAGAATGGAGGCTCATCTTATATCCTTTATATACTGTTGAGGCTCGAACCCTGGATCCATTATGTGTGCTCCCAAAATTGACAAAAACGTGTTTAACTAAAAGGTGTTTCTTTTAGTGTTTAACTTCTATCCTGATGATGACACGTGGTCTCTTGCTAGCCTTTGGATATGTGGTTTGTTGGTGTGTGATATAAATACCAAACTCGAGATTTTTTCTCTCATTCGGTCCTTGGCTTTTCTTCTTCCGCCGTTCTTCTAGGTTCTTCTGAGAGTTTATCTTTTACTGTAAACTAGGGTTGAAATTTCGTGATCTTCATCCCTTATGATGAACCTTGTAAACTGAGATCTTTAGTGGGTTAGCCTCTATAATATGTTATCTGAGTGATAGTCACAAGAATAAGGGGTTTCTTGCGGTCTTGTAATTTCAGTAGGCTATACAAGGTTATCTTTTGTGATTCCTTCGCTTGATCTGCAGTTTGGTGTTAGAGATAAGTGCTTTTGTGCATTTCTCTTGTATTTTGAAGAATGATCTGTAACGTATCTTGCCATTTTGGGCTTATTAGTGCAACTGAGCATTTATCCATTTAATGGATGCTCAAAGGAAAATGTAGGCATTAGATCCAGTCGCCGAACCTCCGCGACTGAGGTCAAAACATATCTTGTGTTCATTTTAATTTCTACAACATTTACTTTCTATTGTGATCGATTCTTTTGTATCTTGTTTTAATATTGTGTGGTTTGGGCCTTTTCATATACGAGGAAAAATATTAAATGGTCTTGACTAGGCAATATATTGATCCTTGTAGCTTGTGAAATGTAGAATAATTAGTCGAGCTTGATACAATTTGCATGGCATTTAGCTCATGTTTAGTCCCTATTTTTTCGCAAATTTATTTTCAACCATACATTTCTTGAGACACAATTTTTATCAAATTTTCAATTACACATTTCTTGAGATTTGCAACTTTTATTAATTTTTTAACTACACATTTAACAATTTTTATCAAAATCTTCAAAAATCTGATTTTTAGTTAAACTAGACAGGGGACTTAGAAAATAGTATGTAAACTATCTTTGACGTGACGTTTGAGAAAATAGTGTGTTACGGATTGAACGAATAACCCTTATCACTAGAGCAATTAATAGCGTGAAATAAGAAAAACGAAAGAAGGAATAACACGCGATATAACTTGATTCACTCTCAATGGGAGAGCTACTACACTAGATGCTGTGTAGTATTGCACTATATCGAATAAGAGAATAACAATGTATTTCAGACTCAAGTCTCTATCTCTTTTCAACATACTATGATCCACAGACTAAAGACTTGTCTTAATATCCTTTATATATGAGGAAAAATATTAAATGGTCTTGACTATGCAATATATTGATCCTTGTAGCTTGTGATGTGTAGAATAATTAGTAGAGCTTGATACAATTTGCATGGGATTGAGCTCCTCTTTGGTTCCATTTTTTAAAATTTATTTTTTCTCAAATTCATTTGGAATCATATATTTCTTGAGATTCACAACTTTTATCAAAATTTCAATTACTCATGTCTTGAGACCCTCAACTTTTATTAATTTTTTAATTACACATTTAATTAAATTTTTATCAAAATTTTTAAAAATCTGATTTTTAGCTAAACCAAACGGGGACTTAGAAAATAGTGTTAAATAATTATCTTTGACGTGACATTTGACTTGAATCTAATTTGTTTCCAGACTTGGTTGCTGGAGCATGGATGTACTAGAATTACTTCAGTAGAAAATTTAGGGGGAGTGACTGCTCCACAAAATTGTGTATTAACTACTTATTCACTGGCCCAAAAACATTTCACAAATCCTGTTGTGGCCATATGTTCCGCCGTAAGCATTGTCTGCATGGCGATGAGTAACGTTCTGCTTTCAAGAATATATTTGCATGACTTGAGCATAGCTGGTATAGTGGTATAGTCTTCATATGCGCTTATATACACGAACATTTTCATGTAATTTGCCAGCTAAGTAGGAGTGCTCTTGCTGTTTTCTGGAGGAACAAGCCAATCCACATCGATGACAAAGATGACTTCGAGGAATAAGACTCGTATGCTTCTTATTAAAGTTAGTACTGATGTGTTTTACTTTTCTTTATGTATTTTTTGGGATATATTTTCTTGTAATTTTGTTCTCCTCCTAGCTATGCTTTCAAGAAGGGCCAAGTTTTGGCTTGAACGATGGTTATTTATCTGGAAGCATTCTATTTGAATTGGTGATGTGAAGTAAAACCACCAATTGCACCAAGGAATACCATGTTCAGTATGCTCAATCGACACCATGATATGAAAACCCAAACCCAAATCAATCCAAAGCCCCTCGATCGGTTGCTCAAGAGATCTGCCCACGAATAGGGACTAAGAATGGATGTTATAATAGCCACCTAAAACAGCCACTAAAGCTGTAAGAAAGTGAGAAGCAATAGCACAGTGAAAGTACGAAGCAAGAGACAGAGAGCACGAAGCAAGAGCCAAGAGACCGCCGCTATTTTCTTCTCAAATAAAGGCTAAATTATATTCTCACAAAAGCACAATAATGGGCACGGTAGATATAGGGTAGAATTAGGTATGGGCTAGGTCACAAAGATTAGGGCCCAATAGGGAATAAGTTAGTGGGCTATCAAACCGAAAGAGCCATCCATGTCTTGGATTGGGCCATGAGCAGCACTAGTTTAATTAGGTTGCTTCAAATGACCCAAGTGATTATGTGGCTGGTTTACCAAATTGTGGTGCCGATGTTCGTTCAGTCATTTGGTCGATGCTGATTGAAATACACAATACTTACATCATTGCCCAGAGAGGTCATTTGATAACAATTTGCCTAACAAACCTCTACCTTAGTGTTAAAGGACCTGCAAAGAAGAAACTACTAAGCGTTAGTAATAATCCATAAAAGGAGAACCAATAAAATTGGAAATCATTTACCTCCATCGATGTTTAGAAGATCTTTGCAACTTCTAAACTTTACCAACGGTAGCACCTTAGTACCTTTGTCTGAGAGATTATATTGTGTGTGTATTTTCTCTTAAGTCTTACAACTTCTTGTCACACAATATCTCTAATAAAATGTAATCGAACATCGATGTGTTTGGTGCATTCGTGAAAAAAGGATACTTGCATAGATGTATAGATGACTGACTATCAGAATATACTACCACATAATCATTTAGAACACATAGTTCATGTAAAAGGCCTCTAAGCCACAAAGCTTCTTTAATAACTTCAGTAGTAGCAATGTATTTAGATTTTGTCGTGGATAGTGCAAATATATGTTGTAGCTGTGATTTTCAACTAACACAGGAGTTAGATAAAGTAAGCACATAAGCAGAAGTAGATTTTCTGTTATCCATATCCCCAGCATAGTCAGCATCAACAAATCCCTTCAGTTTAACACCCTCGTTATTAACACCAAACTTTAGACCTATATTACATATACCCTTTAAATACGTCAACATCCATTTTAAGGCTTCCCAGTGCTCAGGACCAGGATTAGACATATATTTACTAAGTGTGCTCACAGTGAAAGCTAAATCATGCCTAGTGCAAACTATCAAGTACATAACAAAACCAATCACATTTAAATATAGAATTCCACTCATGTATTCTACTTCCTTTTCATTACATGGTGTTTGATCTTTAGATAATACAAAATGATTAGCTAAAAGTAATGTAACAGATTTGCAATCATGCATGCCAAATTTCTTTAACATTTTTGAAACATACAAGGATTGATGTAAAAAAAAAAGATAGAATTTAACCTATTTCTTTCAATTTCTATACCTAGGATTCTTTTAGCCTTTCCTAGATCTTTCATGTCAAATTCACCATTCAAACTTGTTTTTATATCACTTATCCATTTAGGTGATGAACCAACTAAGAACATATTATCCACATAAAGTAATAAGAACAAATAATCATTATTAGCATCATTATGTTGAAAGTAAAGGCAATGATCAAACTTACTACAATGAAACCCTATAGATAGCACAAAAGAATCAAATCTTTTATGACACTGTATAGGTGATTGTTTTAGGCCATATAACGATCTTTTCAAGAAGCACACATAATCAGGTTTTAATTTGTCTTCAAAACCTCTTGGTTGATTCATAAAAATTTGCTCATCAAGTTCACCATGTAAAAAAGCAGTTTTTACATCAAGTTGTTTAAGTTCCCAGTCAAAATGTGCAACCAATGTAAGTTTGACCCTAATAGTAGTGTACTTAACAACAGGTGAAAAAATCTCATTGTAATCAACCCCCTCTTTCTGAGTGTATCCTTTGGTCACTAACCTAGTCTTAAACCTTAAGGGTTCAGATGCACTAGTACCCTCTTTAACCTTAAATACCCACTTACAGTAAACAATAGATTTATTCTTAGGTTTAGGTACTAACTCCCAAGTTTGGTTCTTCTCTAATGAACTCATCTCATCTTTCCTTGCCTTGAACCACTCTTCATATTGTTCACTCTTCATTGCCTCCTCAAAGGTCTTGGCTCCCTATCAGCTAACTCCTCATAATTCACATGAGAAAAAGTTAGCTCAGATTCGTAACTAAATCTCAAGGGTGCTCTAGTCTATCATGTGTTTCAGCCCTCATCTTCATCTCCTTACTTCTAAGGGAGTCAACGACAATTTCAGGCATCAAGGTGTCCATACCATACTTAATAGCATTTTTCACTTCATAATAAGTATCAGGTATAGCATTCAACAAGATAATAGCCTTGTCAATTTCAGACACCGACTCTCCACAATTAACAATATCTTGAACAAATTTGTTGAACACGTCTAAATTGTCATCAAAATCTTTTGAAGAATCCATTTTGAAACTGAAAAAACGCTCAAGTAAGTAAAGTTTGTTTGGAGTAGATTTAAGCAAATACAAATCTTCCAATTTTTTTCCGAACTTCTTCAGTAATTTTCAGTTTACACATTTTTCTCAAAACTGCGTCAACCAAGTGTAAAATGATAGAGGTATAAGCAAGCTCATCAGCCTCTTCTTTCTGTTCTTTTGAAAAATCAGCGGAAAAATTGCCATCAATGGCTTTCGAAACTTTTTGTTGGACCAAAATACCTCTCATTTTTTGTTGCCAAATAGAAAAATCACATTTCCATTAAAAATGCCCAAATCAAAATTGCGTGTTGTCATTTTCAAAACAAGAAATACAAAATCACAATTAAGCCACACAAAGCAGACGGTTCGCAAATATACACCGTTTTAAATTTTCAGGGTTTCGTAAGATTCACGATCTTATATCAAAGGAATTTTCAAACGGGTAAGATCTAGGTATTCTAGCAACTTATCAATGCAACCAGAGATATAACAACAAAACAGTTTCACTCACAATATATCACAAATGATAATATGCTACAATTAATCAAAAGAGCAAATTTCAATCACATAGCAAAAGAAGAGCAATTAATTCACATTTCTAGCACAAGTAATGGTTACCCTACACGGTAACCCCAATCCTATTGTCACCACATACGATGACACGCTAGTGCTGAAATTAAAAGAGAATCAGCCAATTTAACAGAGCGGACTTGTCTGAGTTCGTAATTTTCGAGAGTTGCGAGTTTACTGATTTAGGCCGTAATTTATGGCCTAAAGTAATTTAGTAAATGTGTTGTGCAGTTATAACCTTGAATCTTTATCAATCACCAAATGGCATAATCGTCCAATATTTTTTGCAAAACCTGAAACACTAAAGTAACAATATCAATGCGTTGAGGTGGATAAAATAAACAAACTGCTTAAAAAATTCTGGCCGGAATGGCCTACCATGCGCTGCCCACGCGCCGAAGGACAAGAACACCACTACCGGTGTCCCTTGGTCTGCACAAAGTGGGTCTGTGGTCGGATTTTCCAGCAGGCCAAGGGTTTGGCCGGAATCAGAGAAAATAGCATCGATTTTCTCGAAGGAATCGCTAGCGCCCCTCCATCTTCTCCGTCGATTTTGCCTGGATTTACACCAAACCATGCTCTGATACTAGATGTGAAGTAAAACCACCAATTGCACCAAGGAATACCAGGCTCAATATGCTCAATCGACACTACAATATGAAAACCCAAACCCAAATTAATCCAAAGCCCCTTGACCGGTTACTCAAGAGATCTGCCCACGAACAGGGACTAAGAATGGAGGTTATAATAGCCACCTAAAACAGCCACTAAAGTTGTAGGAAAGTAAGAAGCAATAGCATAGTGAAAGCACGAAGCAAGAGACAGAAAGCACGAAGCAAGAGCCAAGAGACCGCCGCTATTTTTTTCTCAAATGAATGCTAAATTATATACTCACAAAAGCACAGTAATGGTCACGGTAGATATAGGGTAGAATTAGGTATGGGCTAGATCATAAAGATTAGGGCCCAATAGGGAATAGATTAGTGGGCTATCAAACCGAAAGAGCCATCCATGTCTTGGGATCCTGGCGATGATTTAAAATAGTTGACGGATAATTTATCGACACCATAGACTTGGCTAGACCCGAATACTACCGATACTTTTGGAAGGCCCAAGATGGAGATGGATTGGTGGTTTTGATTAGTATAGGGTTTATTGGTTAGGTCCATTGACCTATTATTAAGTTGGTCCATCCTTTTTGGCCCAATTATGTAACCTAATATACATCCATCTCTCTTGTGTAATCTAGTGTGTGTGTGTGTTGGTGCAAGTAAAGAGTGAGGGAGAGAGGCAACCATAGGTTGGGAGTTTTCTTGGTGAGACTCTACCATTGTTACCCTCTTCTTCTTCCTTCCTATGTGGACTTGCTAACCACCACCACCATGATCCTTTGTGGATCAAATCTTGGAGTAACCAAGTGGAGAAAGTTTTTAGGTCGAGCTTGAAGCAGTGTGGTGTTCGATTGGTTTTTCTGAGCCCGAAAATTTGGTTGTTGGATCCCCAATATCTAACCAATGGTATCAGAGCCCAATGCCCAAAACTTAGCCAGAGAAACGCAACGGAAAGCGTGGTGGAGGTCCCCCCCAATTAACTTTGCGTCTGGCTATAAATCATCCGCGTTTGAGGTGTCTTGTATTGAAAGTCTTCTTGACATAAAAATATGGTGGTCAGGCGGCAGGACTCGTTTGATCGAGGGCGACGACGATAACAGCGATACAAGATGATTGGCTGATAGATTATCGTTTGAGGGGAGGCCACAATGATGTGGTCCTCCGTTTGAGGGGAGGATTGTCGGGGAGTAAAAAGAAGTCCCACATCGGCCAGACATAGGAAATATGATGGGTTTATAAGTGTAGGACAATACTCCATTAGCATGAGGCCTTTTGAGTATTATCCAAAAACAAATTCGTGAGGGCCCGGCCCAAAGCGAACAATATCATACCAATGTGGAGTTTGGCTGATCCTAACAGGTGAGAAAGTAATAAAGATACGAATGACGAGAGAATTCCACCACATCAACTGGTAATGCAGTATGAGATTCAGATGGAACATGCTAATTGGAACACTATATTAGAGACCTTGAGTACTATATGAAGAAAATATGCATGCATTTATTACATTAACGTCAAATATATTTGTTTCGATGACTGAAATTTGTATATATAGGAATCCATCTCATCCTGACCACTAAAAAGTACGTTTATTCTAACGATCATGGTTCAAAATCAACTACAACACTTAAATAAATTTTTTATCTACAATTTTATTATGAACATAAGTTTACTAATTGAAGAGGTAAAAATTGGACGAATGTAGATTCTTCTTAAGAATCTTAAATCGAGGGCTAGAGCCAAAATCTTAAATGCTTCAACAAATTGTCATCTCTTCGTCTTCAAATATTATGTCAAAAATGATTTTATACCCCAGGTGGGTAGGGGTTATCTTGCTCACAGTTGACGTGGGCTACAATTTTTTGACGATTCAACATTAAATTGTCAAACATAGGCTTGAACACAGACGTTTGGGAGGTCATTTTCCGAGTGGAAAAACTAGTAATTCCTACTAAGCAAAGACGGTGCCGCAGAGCCAACTGCCAAGGGGGTGGTGGGGGTGGGGAGTAGGGGGATTTGGATTTCTAACAATACTCTTTGAAGAAGTAAAAATGGGACGGATGTGGATTCTCGTGACTCCTAGACATCTGGAAATTTGGCCTTGGAAAATGCAATTGCATTTCTTAAAGCATATTATACATTTATCTTTCATTTCTGCATTGGGTTATCATCTTCATTGTTGAGGCAAACAAGTCCCACATCGATTGTGGAAAGAAAATAAATCCACCATATAACCCAAGTGGGCTACTCTACCCATTGCCAATTGGTTTTGGGATGGAACCTCACTTGGGCCTTGGGTAATTGCTCTCAATAATTCCCTAACAGGCCTTGGATAATTGTTCATAATAATTCCCAACAGTGGTATCAGAGCAATCTGGAGGGAGTTCTTGACTGTGTTGGGCTCGATCTTGAAACTGATACCGCAAACTTGAGCTGCTCTGCAATTTCTTAAAATCCTAATTAAAGGGCTTTGGCGAGATTGTTCTGTTTTTTGAATTATTCGCGTGTAAAATCAAGCTGTAAATTGTGTTTGAGAACTCTGACTATTTTGGGTGTTCTGAATCAATTGGGTTATTGCCTTATGTGGACATTGACCTGGTTTCTTGGATACTGCCCTGTTCTGGTTACGGTAGTTGGTTGAGTTTATTTCATTGATTGGGTTTTCTGCCTAGGTTGAATTCTCTGACTGTATAGATTACCTGACTTGTGTTTTTTTTTTTTTGAAAACCTGATTCTTGGCTCCTTTTAATTCCTTTGTCCAGAAACCAAGAGTTGTCTGGAATCTGAGGGTTACTTGGATCAAAGTCAAGATTCTTGATAATCTTGATTTCTGAAAATCATTTTTACAGTATTGTATAAGTTTGATTGAAGTTCTGTATACAATTTTTGCCTATGTACAATTGTGTTTGTATTGAGTTAGTTAAATTGTGTACAGTGTGATTCAATTCTGAATGAGCCTGCTCTCTGTACTTGCAATCTAAATACTCTGTTGTGTCCCTTGTGTGGTGATATTTGTCTGATCTGCATTGCAAGTTATTGGTTTGGTGTCTGACTGATCTGCATACATCTATTTCAATCATATTTTTCAAAAACAATGGCAAAATTGGAAATGGAAGTTTTTAATGGCAAAGGAGACTTTAGTCTCTAGCGCCAAAAAATGAAAGCTCTTTTACTTCAACAAAAATGCGCTAAAGCTATTGATGAGTCATGGCCTACTGATCTTGAATCTAGTAAAGTGACTGAACAAGATGAAACTGCATGGAGTAATGTTTTCTTACATTTATCTGACAATGTGATTAGAGAAATTGGTGAGACTCAGACTGCTGCTGAATTGCAGAAGAAATTGGAGAAAACTTATTTGAATAAAGCTATGCCAAATAAAGTTTATCTCCTAAAACAGTTTTTTGGTTTTAAACTTGATCCTTCTCTTAACCTTGAGTCTAATATTGATAGATTCAACAGATTAACCTGTGACCTAGCCAATTGTGACGAGAAACTCTCAAGTGGGCAGTTGGCTGTAGTTTTATTGAATTCAATTGGTGACAAGTATAAAGATGTTAAAAGTGCTATTGAATATGGGAGGGACACTCTAACGGTTGATGTAATCATTAGTGCTTTAAGGTCTAAAGAGCTAGAGTTAAAATCTGATAGGAACGAATCTGTTAATGACATTAATTTGATGATGGAATCCCAATTTAATTCCAAAAATGGTAATTTTAACAAGAAGCCTGGACATAAGAATAAAGGCAACTTTAAGGACAAAAATAAAATGATGACAAAAGGAAAAAATTGTTTCTATTGTCTAGAAGAAGGTCATTTTATTAGAGACTGTCCTAAAAGGCTTTATAACTCTGAAAATAAGTCTAAAAATGATGGTGGGGCTGCTTTAGCTTATGGTGATTCTATTATTGATGAAGTTTATGTGGCTATTAGTTGTCCACCTTGTTAAGAGTGGATTTTTTGACTCTGGTTGCACCTAGTATATGTGTCCTAATAAGGAATGAAACCTTTGGGCGTCTTCCATTATTAAGAGCTATGGTTCTTTCTATATTTTACAGCTTCAATAGTGTTTGTTTATGCAGTTTACTTTAGTGTTCTTGTTTCAGTTTCTTATCCACTATATATTTGTTGAAACTTCTTGTAAATCTGATGTTAGTTTAGCCCGTGTTCTTCTCTTGAGTGAGTCGTAGTGCAATTCTTGAGTGAATTGTAATGAGGCTATTATGTATCCTTTTGTGGATTCCATTGTGGATTCGAGAGGGCTTCGATGTTTTGTGATAGTATAAGATACTGTGCAATTCTTGAGTGAATTGTAGTGAGTTGATTTTGTATATTCTTGAGTGGATTTCTTTGTGTGATGCAAGAGAGTTCATAGATGATTCTTGTGTGACTCTTCTTTAAGTGCCTGTTTTTAAGTCTGAACAGCAACCCGTAGACCTGTTTGAGACCTCTAAACTGTCTGAAAATGTGAGAAAGAGGGTTGAGTTTGAGGTGGAGCAACCTGGGGGTGGTTCTAACCTATCTGCAAATGTGCAATTCATTTTAGTAGAAATCCTGTTTTGATAAATAGATCTAAGCATGTTGATGTTAGATTTCATTATTTTTTTTGGAGGTGTAAACGTTCACAAGGTGTTGTGAAACTTGAAAAGGTGTCTACTAATGTTAACCTTGCTGATGTAGGTACTGAGGTACTACCCTTAAACAAGTTCCTGGACTGCTTAACCTTGCTAAATGTTCAATTGCTGCTGATCTGTGGATGCTGCAGTTCTGTGCTGATGATATCTGTGTTTTGAGTAACCACTGATGTTTGAATCATTGTACCAAGGTGGAATATGAAGGGAAAATGGCACAATCATGCTAATACCCAATGGGCTAAATGAGTCAGCCCGGTTGGAAATCTTTGGAGGCCCAGTTACTTGTTTATTCTGTTTGGTGCTAGAAAACGTGTACTTTGAAGATAAAATCGCGTTTCTCACTTACCTGATGAAATGAACGCCTATGGAGTCACCACGTGTCGCCTCCAACGCCGTTGGATTGGCGACTATTGTGTGAACCATTTAAAAGGGCTACCAGGGTTTGAGTTCGTGATCTGCTTCTTCGAGAGTCTTCTATTTTTCTCTCTTATAGTTGAATCGTTCTCTCATGTTTTCTCTTCTTCTCTGCAGAAATCAAATCTTCTCATTTGATTTCTTAATCTCTCTCAATGGTGTGTAATCTTTAGTGATTTTCCTTGAGTAAAATCTGTTCTTGTGTGAACTATAGTGTACGGTTGAAGAGAGAACTTGAATTTGTGATATATTGGGTTTATCTGAGTGCTCAATCCCATTTGTAATCTACCTTGGGGGCTGATTTGTATAATAACTGTGGTTATTACTCTAGTTTGAGGCACTGATTTGAGAATCTTGACCTGTGGGCAATCTCCGTTCATTTGTTTGAATAAAAGCTAAGATTTCTTTCTCTTATACAGTTTACTTTTGTGTTTTACATTTAGTTCCTATTGTTCTTAGTTTTCAGTCATTTGGAATGGTTTATTAAAGATTTATTTCAGTTTCCTTAAGTTCAGATTTCGGTCTACTGAAGTTTTTCCATTTCAGTTCTTGTGTTTATATGTTCAGTTCGATCTCTTGTTTTTGCACACTTATTATTGTTGATTTAGTGAGCTAATGTTGTGAACTCCTCCCAACAGTGGTATCAGAGCCCAGGTTGTGTGGCTAGATAAATCGAGGTGGTGGAAAATTCTTATGAGATGGTAGATCCATGGTAACGTAGTGGGTGTAAGCTACGATGAATTATCTCGATAAGTGGTGATTTACTTTGCGAGCCTTGTTTAAGGGAGGGATTGTTGAGGCAAACAAGTCCCACATCGGTTGTGGAAAGATAATAAATCCACGATATAACCCAAGTAGGCTACTCCACCCATTGCCAATTGGTTTTGGGATGGAACCTCACTTGGGCCTGGTAGAGTGGGCTTGGACCTTGGGTAATTGCTCTTAATAATTCCCTAACAGGCCTCGGATAATTGCTCATAATAATTCCTAACATTCATAAAATGTTGCTTCAATTTTCTAACTCATTGTCTGTTTATTCAATATTACTTGTCAATGTTAGATAGCACTAAATTCTAGGTGACAATGGAATCTACCTAACAATGAATAAAAATTATAAGGAGCTGAAATTATATCAAACTTGCTACATGTACAGCATTTTTGTACAACATACCTTACAACCCTCCATATGGAGGGTGGGACCCACATTATGTGAGAGAGCGGTACATTGTAAATTAAGCTAAATGAACATAATGCTTGACATAGGAGTTGACCGACCACTCACATTGTATGTGGGTCCCGACTTGAATTAAATAATGCCGACCTGCCCATGTATGTGCGTTGTGTCATCTCCTTTGTCAAGTATTATGTTTGTATAGCAAAACTTATACATTGTACATCATTTAAAAGCTATACAAAAGCTTTGTTGAAATTATATTTCTCTAAATCATTATTGATATATCATTTCTATCTGCTATTGCACGAATTTCTAACCTGCAGGGAACCATTGAATGATTATTAATGTTGCAGTATGGGAAGACAATAAATACCTCAAGCAACAAACTATGAGTGTGTTTGGTAGGAATTTTTGGGAGAAAAATTGATTTTTGAATAGTGATATGATGGGAAATGTGTGGTTGAAAAAGAAGAAAAAAGTATTAATGTGATGGAAAATATTATTTTATTGAAGAATGTGTGGTTGAAAATGAGAATTGATTTACTATAGAAAATGAGAATCTGTACCAAACAGGTACTATATATATACACACCTCAAACAAAGCTCTTCCCAATAAGCAACCTCAAGCGATTTAATAGCTTCCAAAGAGCAGAAAAAAATGAAGAAACAACAAATGGACAGAAGGAAGAATCTGTTTATGATCACTTGCATTTTAGTGGGCACAATGGCAACGGTAGCAATGGCTACAATGGAAGACGATGAAAAAGATTGCGCAGAACAACTCACAAATCTTGCCGCATGCATACCGTTTGTGAGTGGCACAGCAAAGAAGCCTACTCCAGAGTGCTGCCAAGACGCCGATAAAGTTAGGACTGCAAAACCTAAATGCTTGTGTGTTCTCATCAAAGAGAGCACTGATCCCTCAATGGGACTTCCTATTAATACCACTTTAGCTCTTTGTTCACGAAAATGTGTTTCGAATTTAAATCACCGCAAGTGTACGGTTCGTTGACAAGTAATAAAGTGAAAATTGTAAAATTTCGAGTATCGTTCCCACGAGGATTAATCTAATCTAATTTCTATTATTGTAACCTTAACTGAAACTATAAAACTCAAATTGGTAGTTTTTGTGATTTTAATATGAAATTGTAAATAGCATGCAAATTAAACTCGAATTGCGATGTAATTGTAAAACAATGATTGAATGCAAAGTTTGAGAAAATTAATATATGGAAAAGCGCACTAGGATCCCGAATCACCAAGCAAGTTCACTCTTAAACCCTACCTCACAATTTGACAACACAATGAATCGTTTGAAGAATCAATGTTTCTAACCTATCCAACAATCTCTTTCGAGTAGAATTGAACCTATCCTAGTATACCATTTGACTATATTTCTATGACAAATGCAATATATAAGGATGCATGTAGTTTTGTAAACACTTAGAGATTCACGTAATGCATATCGGTATATTTCTATCCTCTATGAACAAAACGACGATTTACACCTTGTTGAATTTATTTCCCTTCTTTCGAATGCATGAAATAAATCACCTAAACTCACATAATTATCGTCGACTATAATCACGGAGACAATAAGCGTATATAAATCATTCAAAACCATCAAAGTGTTCAATTATCAAATTGCAAAATAGAATTAAAGAGTTCACAATGCGAGGTTCATTGTTCACCTAGTACATAAAAAGTCTAGCCTAACATAATGAAATTAAAACAACAATAAAAATGATAGAAAGAAGACATCACCAAAAAGTAGAAGTTTAGAGCTTGAATCTTGAATCTTGATTTGAAACCCTAGCTCAAACTCTTTTCCTTGCTCTTGAAATTCGACTTTTTCTCCCTAAAAATGCATAAACCCTAATTCTGGACGAGTTTTAGTTTAAATAGTGTGCTAAGATATCATTCCATAAGTGTTTGATTCGGAAAAGGAAACTAAAATTCTCGCGCAGAAAACCTTCCTTGCGATCGCAAGGAAGGATCCCTTGCGATCGCAAGGCACGAACTTTTTCCTCTTCTGGACACACTTATCACTCTTCAAATGCCAGCTGCATGCAACATAGATGCCAAAGTCTCAGATTGTCCATGTAAGAATATATACTTGTACTAGATATTTGGATTAGACAGTACTCGATACTCGATTAAATGAATTATAATAATTTGTATTGTGATTGCAGCTATACTGAAACTCCCGGCAGATTCACCCGATGCGAAGATATTTCAAGTAGCAGGAGGAGATTCAAGTACATCAATCTCTTCCCCAGCTTCTGCTTCTACGCCGTCTTCTTCCTCGACAGGATCAAGTTCGGGTAGCAAGACAACTGCAGCGAGTAGCAATGATGGAGCAAAGATTGATGTTAGCGTCTTTTTGGTGATGGGGTTGGCCTTAGTTTCATTGGTCTTGGTTTAAATATTAAGCTGTATGAAAAGGGGTGCGCCAGCAGGAAAACTTTCGTTGTTTACGTCAAAAAGTGCTCCTGGGCTGGTCGACTTTGTAGGGAAAATTAGAATCAATAATTAGGAATTTATTCTTCTCAATGTTTCTTGATGTTAATATGAACAATAAGACAATATGATCTTGCATTCTGATCACAGAAACACAAAATGGAGTTCATAACTATCTTACAAAAAGAAAATGCTCCTACAGATATATGAAAAGCTCAAAAAGTGCATTTTACCTATTGAAACATGCATACATCTTTAGTTGTCTGTGTGGACTTGCACAACACATAACTTAACAGAAGAATTAAATTAATAAAATGGTTGTTTCAGAAATTGTATTTTAATAAAATGTTACTGGTCCACTCACTTCCTTGACACGTTTTTGGACCATCCCAAAATATTGCTTAAATGCCTAAATTAATTGCTTAGCTTAGTATTATCCAGATGGTTTTCCAGTAGTTGCGCTAATGGTACTTGATGATCAATTAGAAACTTGTATAATTTATTGCGTTCTAGAAAAGAGTTTAGAGAATTGTGGGATGTTAGTGCTCTAGCACACAAGTTGGTTGTGACGAAAAAAGCTAAAGTGCACTAATCACTTTACAAGTTTTTTACTTTGGCATTAATTCTTCTGATATTTTTTTATTATAAAAATTGTGAAGAATTGATCATGTAACCAAATTAGAGATCGATTGATGAATGATAGCATAGTTGGTTGGGTTTTAATTTGTCGATGGATGAATAATAGCATAATTGTGTATTAAAGGTTAGAGGAAATTACACCTAGCCCTGTTTTTAAAGTTTACTCTTCATTAATCTGATTTTAAGTTTAATTTTGCATAAATCAGGTTATAATTAAAATAATCTACATATTCACGTAACACAACCCCACCCACCCATCTCAATTTTAATCTCAACCCCTAATTTATTTCTCCATCACTTCTCTCTCTCTCTCGTGCTCTCTATTCTCACTCCCGCGGTGATCTTCTTTGACGATTTCTCTGATTAGGTGGTGGAGGTGACTGGACAGGTGGTGGTGGGGAGAAAACTAGTGGCGGGGTGAGTAGATAGGTGGTGTTTGTGGTTTTGGTGTCAAGTTGGGTGACGAAAATGGAACCGGAACAGCCTTAGTAGTGTTAGTTTCAGTCATGGTGACTTTCCCGCTTGGGTGGTGGAGGTGATTGGACGGTGGTGGTGGGGTGAGTAGATCGGTGGTGCTTGTGGTTTTGGTTTCGGATATGGCGGCGACAGTGAGGATTGTGGTGGTAGGGTCTTCAAGGACCTTGGCGGTGAGGAGACATTTTGCTGGTTATTAGTGTTGCTGTGATGTTTGTGCGGTGATGTGTCGCGGGGGTGGTGGTACAGGTTGTGACAGTGGTGTAGGTGGAGTAGCTGGCGGTGGCGGTGAGGGTTGGTGATGATAGTGGTGGTCATGGCGGTTGTGCATTGGTTGTGCGTGGGATGCACATGGGGTGGGGGTGTTTGTGACCTATTATATGAGATTGTGAGTAATAAATTGTATATTTTGTGATCAATAAATAATATGTGACGTAAAAATTTGAATTGTGACTTTAACATTTGTGATTTGTGACCAATAAATTGGATATTTTGTGACTTATTAATTTGATAGATTTGTGATCAATAAATAAATTGTGACTTTTAAATTTTTAATATGTGACCGATGAACAAATTGTGACCCATAAATTTTTTGAATTGTGATCGTAAAATAATGTGTGACATAAAAATTCTAATTTGTGATCGAAAAATAATATGTGACTAATTAAATGGTTAATTTGTGACCAACTTGTATAGATCTGTAACCTTAATATATTTAATTAATTAAATATATAATTAATTAAATCATAAATAAATTTTAATAAAAACCTGATTTTTGAAATTTAAAACATCTATCCTTAATTTTGAAATGGTGATACTTAAATACCTTATTTATGTATTGTTCCCTAAAGGTTAGAGAAATCATAAAAATTCAGGTGTTTAACTTTCTAGGTGGGAAAATCAGGTGGGAAAATTTTTTAATCAGAATTCAGGTATTATATATATCTACCCTACCCTTACCCCTTGCACCCAAACCCTAATTTCCAGCCCCATTCACGTGAGCGCTCTCTCTCTCCCCCTCTCCCTCTCTCTTCCCCCACACCAACAATGACCACCGATTTCTCTTCGACTCTTCCCATCGTCTCTCCTCTCTCAACGTAGCAGCGTCGCCCTGAAAGACTCTTCCCACCGTCTCTCTTCTCTCTCAACAGTAGCAGCGCCGCCCCTGAAAGAGAGTCTCTGGCAGCGGTGATGACTTTGCTCACCGGTCTTATCTTCTCACTGTCTCTCCTCTCTCAACAGAAGCGGCGATTGACAGTGATGGTCGCTCAGATTGACAGTGATTAGGTGTTGTAGTGGTAGTGTTGCGGTGCGGCGACGGTCGCAGAGTGAGGGTGGTCGCAAGTGGTAGTGACTGTTGTATGTGACCCAATATTTGGTGTATGTGACCCAATATTTGGTGTATGTGACCAATTATGTGTTTATCTGCGACCAAGTATTAATTCGTGACCTTAAAATTCTGTAATTTGTGACCTAAAAAAAATATGTGACCAACTAATTTGAAAATTCGTGACTATGTGACTTATAAATTTTGATCTATAATCAACGAGTTAATTGTGACCTGTAAAAGTTTTGAACTGTGACTAAAAAATAATATGTGACTAATTAAATTATAAATTTGTGATCGTAATGGTCCTCGGAATGGTCGTCGGAGAAGAGTGGTCGCCGGAGAATAGTGGTGGTAGGAATGGTCGTCGAAATAGTCCCTAGAACGGTAGGGGTGGTGTATGTGGGGTGAGTTCATTATATTATATTATATTAGGAAAAAAACCTGATTTTTGAATTTTCAACTATAAACGTGATTTTTGAATTGATATAAACTAAACACCTTATTTATGAATTTTTCCCTAAAGGTTATCTGAACATTGAGTCCATTTAAATGATCTAATAAAGAATTGAAATTGGGGCATTGGGCATTTAATAAAGTATGGGCCTAAACATATGTAGAGATCAGATTCATTTGAGGGTTAGAATATATATAGAGTTATTTTTCTCAATTCATACGTAATTCTCATTCTTTGTACTATTTTATCAACACAAGAATAACAAGAGAAAATGTATTGATAAGAAATATTAACAACCCTCAATCAAGAACAAGTAATTAAGGAAACAAGATTAAAGATAAAGAAGCCAAACCAAGAGATTGCAGTTACATACTCAGTATTCAATACAACAGATCAATGTATGTTCCGTATTTTTAATCATCTTGATAGTTTGACATGGAAGATCTTAACAATAAAGTTTGTTGGTTTTCTAAATCGAGATTTATAAAGTTTGAAATTCTAACATAGTTGTTTCTATTGAAAAAAGATGTATTTAATAACAGTGTTCTAAAATGAGTAATGCGTTACGATGCATCGAGTCCGAGAATCAAGAATCACAAGTTTAGGCATGTCAATGCTAAGAATAAGCGTCATAATGCGTTTCGTATTTTTAAGGCATTAAATATATTTTTATATTAAAAAAATAGATTTTTTACCAAAAAAAAAAAAAAAATTGGGCGGCATAATGCGCGCCTAGACGCTCGCATTGCGCCGCCTTTTAGATGGAAACGCATTTTTCTGCTTGTTATCGAAATTGTCGCGTTTTGGCCACGCGTAATATGTATTATAAGATGTTTTCAAATTACGAAAGCCTATAGAGAATAATTGTAAAATTTTCTGATAATTTTCAAATTAGGAAAACCTATATACAGTTAGTGTATTTCTTTGCATTTTTTTCTCTCTAGTTACTCTCGTTCGTTACACTTCTTCCTAGCTGCTTGGCCTGTAGTAGGTATCCGGTTCACTGCTTTAGGTATCAGCACTATGCAGCAACCGTTTCAAAAAGTTACAATTAGGGCATAAAAGTACATTGGTTTGGTAACCGTCATAAAGTCGTTTATATGCACTCACCCAAACTTCAGAAGTGTTAAAAAGTCTAACGACCCTCATTGTCAATGCTAATTTAACCACAGAGAGAGAGAGAGAAAAGAAAAAAGAAAAGAAAATTCTTTAATCTTTTTATGATTAATGCTATTATTTAATACTAGTAGAATTTAGGCATCACCCAATGTGACATTATGCCTATGTTTGACTCGTTATTTTTAGATGTGCCCCCACTAACTTTACTTCCTTGCTCCGCTTCCCTTCCCCTCACCCCTTCACATGCATATATGCTTATATTGCCAATTACACTAAGGGTTGTTTGTCATAACTTTTGTTTTTATTTTTGTTTTTTATAAAAGACCTTTTGGAAAAAGTTAACTTAATTTTTGTTTGGAAACTAATTTTTAGAAGAGTTCCATATTTCAGAAATGCTTTCAAAGGAAGACACATTGAACTAGATTTCTCTAAAAGCTCTTCTAAGTAGAAGAAACATTTTTATAAAAGGGCAATTACAATTTTTCAAATTCAAAATTCAGGTGTGGATTTTATTTAATCAAAAATCAGGTATTGAATTAATAATTAAATCAAGTATTAAATATTATATATCCAACCTCCCCAAATTTTGTAAATCTAATCCAAACCCTGAATAATTCATTTCTCTCCACTCTCTCACTCGTACCACCGTTCGTCGCCTCCCTCCCTCCCTCCCTCTGTCGGCGTCGCGACGCTGTTGATGATGTTGTTCACAACGTCGAGGAGCTACTGCAAATCGCAGCAGCGCCTCGACGCTACTGCGTTCCCAATAGTGTCGCGACGCTGATGTGGGTGTTTGGGCGTCGTTCGACACCTGTAAACAACATGCCATAGCATTATTCTTCTTTTTCGTCTTTTTTTTTTGGTTGGGCGTGGTGTTGTGTGCAGTATTGGTGGTGGTGTTGTGGTGGTTAGGTGCGGTTGTGGTGTTGGTGGTGTTATTGTAGTGGTGTTTTTGTGGTGTTAGGGAGTTTTAGTTGATTTTTATTGGTTGTGTAGGTAGTTGCGTTGGTGGCTATGGCGGATCGGCGGTGGTCGTGGTCCTGGCGGTTGTGATGGTTTTGCCAGTGGTTGTGTCGACGGTAAAGACGGTTATGTTGGTGAGGTTGTGGGTTGGATATTTTTGCATCTGGTGGCGGTCGCGAAGGCGGTGGTCTTGCAGGAGATGGTGGCACCGTACGACGGTCTGTTTTGTTGGATCGACGAAGGATCTGGTTGGATCTGAGGTGTTTTGTTTGGTGGCGTTTGTGGTGGTGGATCGGCGGTTGGGGTGGTGGCCGTGCTTTGTTTGGTGGTTGTGGGTGGTGCCGGTGTTTTGTGTGGTGGTGGTGGCTGAAGTAGTGCCAGTGGTATGTGACTGAGTATTTGGTTATCTGTGACCACGTATTTAACTGTGACCTAAAAATTTGACAATATGTAATTGAAAAGTAATCTGTGACCAACAAATTTGAAAATATGTGACCAATGAAATTAACTATTTTTTTATTTATGACCTAAAAATTATATAATCTGTGACCGTAAAAAATCTGTAACCAATTAATTTGGAAATTCGTAACTTTGTGACCTATAAATTTTGATCTGTGACCAACTAATTTTGAAATCTATGACCAACGAATTAATTGTGACCTATAAGATTTTTGAACTGTAACCATAAATTGTAAATTTGTAACCAGAAGGGTCACTGAAATAGTCGTCGGAATAGGAGTAGTCGCCCGAACGATCGTCAGAAAATAGTGGTGGTCGGAATAGTCGTCCAAATAGTCACCGGAGCAATATGGGTGGTGCATGTGGGATGTGTTAATTATATTATATTAGAATTAAATATTTAATAATAAATGATTTAATAATTTATTATTTAATAAATAAAAAATAAAAAAACTTGATTTTTGAATTTTTAAACTATAAATCTGATTTTTGAATTGGTGTAAAGTATACACCTTATTTATGAATTTTCCCTTTATAAAACTAGCTACATGGGTCCAAAAGCTGCTTCTAGATTTCCAAAACTCCTTTTGACTTTTTAAAAGTCATATCAAACGAGTTCTAATGCAACTATATATACTTACATGTGTATGCAAAGCCAAATCAAGCATTGGGCGACTTAGGCAACATCCCGATCTTCAATTAATATTCTTTTTAATTTTTGTTCCAAAAAAATGAAATGAAATTCAACACAGCCCCATAAAACCCCAAATTGTTTTAGTAGTTTAAAAAATTTAAACGTCTCTTAATCATCTTTGATTTTCTGTTAGGAAATTAGGGTTCGTTTGATTGCAATGGTGGAAAATGGGTGGAAAGAAAATGATTTTCTGGGAAAATAATTGTCTAGAAATTATTTTGCAGTGAATTTTTAATTAAGTGTGTTTGATTGGTATAATTTTTCACCCGAAAAATTTTAAAATTTTGTATTCGTTTGACTTTGTTTTACATGGAAATTGTCCATTAAAGTGATAATGTTTTTCACAATTGGTTATAAAATTTGTTTCCATTACCAAACAGTGAAAAAAAAAAAAGAAAAAAAAATAGTTCCCACCCTATTTGAGCTAAATTACTGTAGAATCATAATGAAAAATATAGCCGTTATTGATGCCTACATAAGAGTTAGAAAATTTGAATTTAAATGTTGATGTGATGGATAACGGTCATATTTTTCATTTAATGAGATAATAATGTAGATCAAATGGGGCTAAAAAATCATTTTTTTAATCAAAGTTTAGTATTCGTTTGACTTTATTTTACATGAAAATTGTCCATTAAAGTGAATTTTTTTTACAATTGGTTAAGACATTTGTTTCCATTGCAAAAAAAAATAAAAAATAAAAAATAAATAAATAAAAATAATTTGCAGCAGCCAATTGGATTCAAGCAAAACAAGGAAAGAAAGTGACGTGGTGGGTGGGGAGGGAAAATTTAGGCTATCAAACAGCGCAAAAGATGGAAAATGGAAAAAAAATTCGTAGTTCCATGAAAAATTTTGTATATCAAACATGGCCTTAATGTTGAAAATTGTCCCTTCCTCCATCTCCTGCAATGAAATCAATAAAACTCCAACTCATTTTTATCGGTCAATCAGAGCACAAACCATTTTCTCGAAAACGAATTATGACCCAATATAAGCATCGCCAATTGCTTTCCGAAGCCAAGATTTGGTGGAATTGGATTCCCTGACCACGTTCGGTGAATTCATTCCTGTAAATTGATATTCTAGTGAACAAGTTTTTGAAGTCAAGCTTGGACGTACGATTCCTATAATTTTTGACTTTCAAATGCACAAAGTAACCACACAAATATTTTAGGGAAATACATGGAAATGACCAAAATTCAAGGTCATATTTCCAAAATAACCCATTTCACTATTCAACCATATAAACTATCTAAAATACCCTTAGTATAAAAAGTTTCAAAACAAATCATTTTAGTCCTTAAAACTTTAATTCTAATTTTGGATTCGACAAATTGTTTGCCCCTTGCAATAAAAAATTAACTTTTCTTCACCATCAACTCTTTCCACCTATCTTGAGCCAAAAAATTTGATATTGATTAATAATTTTATTTTTGAATTAATTGTATTTTTGTATTTTTAGGATCCCACAAAAATTGATATCAGAGCAATAATGAAAAGCCCTGATCCTCTCACTCGGGACCTATGCCCGAACCGAGGCTCTCCGTAGGGGACGCTGTTAAACCATAAAAAGTTGCAAACTGATAGGTACCTTTTTGTTGGGTTGCTCCTTCTTATGGAGTGGAACAAAAATTGGTATCAGAGCCCTATATTCTGAGGATTTAAAGCCATATGAAAATGGAAGATAATAAAGAAATTTGCGTAGGATGGTACGTTAACTATTCTACTGAATATTTAGATACTGATAGTTATATTCAACATCTTGTTAATAAATCGAGAAATCTAATTGGAAAAATAAAAGACTCGGATAGCCTTAAAATAAAGAAAAAATTTGAAAAGAAAATCACTTTTCTTTTAATAGACTTTGATGATGTTCTAGATGAAAACATAGGATATCTTGTTAAAATACCTATTCTCATTGAAATGAAAACTTTAAGAAAAATTCAAAAAGTTCTTAATAATGAAATTAGGAGAATTGAAGAATCAGAGCCATAGAAATCATGGAAATTGAAAAATCAGAGGATTTAGAGACTGAAGTATATGAAGGAGTAGAAGGATACGCTTTAAAAGGAAAATTTGATTGGAAAAAATTTAGAAAAATTAATAAAGCAGAATTAAGTCTAAAACCACCAGGAGAAAATAGATTATTTAATATTTTAGGATCAACCTTTAGAAGAAAGAAGTTAGTTATTAATAAATATCATGAAATAGAAAAAGCCATAAATATTAAACATACACAAGGAAAAATAAAATTAAATCTAATAACAAAAAGAAATATTAATGAATTTTTAGGAAAATTAAAACAAAAAAAACGAAATAAAATATCTTATGTCTACCTTGCTGGAATACAAATAATAATAAAATCATATTTTAAAGAAGGAATTAATAGCCCTATAATACTTAATCTACAAGATGAAATATGTATAACTGCAGAAAATGGAAATTTAGGAATAGTAAAAGGAAATTTAGCCTATAAAAAATTAAAATTTACTTGTTATCCAAGATATTGTGTACATATAAATGATAAAAATTTAGATGATTGTCTTAGTCTATATTTTAAGATGACTAATAAAATACTAAAAGATAATAATAAAGTTTTTACTATATTATATCAAGGATTATATTGTTATACAAATAGTAATTATGGAAATATATATAAAGAAAAGCCTTTTATAAAAATTGATGAAGAATTTAAGGATATAGAAGAAGCGATTTTACCTAGAAAACAAGATATAGAGGAAATAGAAAATTTTGAGATAGGACATGATGATGCTATAAGTATCGATCAACCTATAATACCAAAACAAATAACATATAAAGAAAATAAGATAATTATTGGAGATAATACAGTAAGACCTAGTATTTCAAAAATAATACAAAATAAAAATAATAGTGTTTATGGAATCAAATGAAAGTTTTTTAATGGAAATAAATGGATAAATGAAATTAAAATACTTGTTGATACTTGAGCAAGTCAGAATCATATTTGCTCTCTTATTGATGAAGGAATTAAAAAGAAAAAAGTAGAACCTTATAGTTATAGAGACTTCGAAGGAAAAATAAACTCTTGTGATATCATAGGATAAGTTCAAATTAAATTAGGAAATTTATTATTAAGCATAGAATGCTATATTGATAATAATATGAATTTTGATGAACATCCAACATTATTAGGAAATTCATTTTTAAATAGTCTTGATAATTATAAAATAGACAAGAAAGGAATTCTTATTATACATCAAGGAATAACTACATATTACCTTAAAGAAAAATGAGTAGAGAAATAAAATTCTCAATAAGTGTATATATACAAATAATTGTATTTGAATAAAAAATAACTGCTTGTGCTCTAATTGATACAGGAGCTGAGATAACTGTCTTTAAAGAATTTTTATTACCAAAATGGATTGAAAATAAACAACAATTAACACTACAAGGAATAACTGGAGTAAGAGAATCTTTAAAATATAAAAATGAAAATATAGAAGTTATAATAGGATCTAAAATAGTAACCATAAGAAACGTTTACCAATATAATATAAATGATTATGATATTATTCTAGGAAATGACTTTCTTTAACAGTTTAGTTAATATAGTCAAAATATTTATACAATTCAATTAAAAACCCCATGTGGACATTTAATAAAAATTGCTAGAGAATTTAAATCATTCAGAGTTCAGCCAGCTCAGCGTGGTGAAAAAATAGAATTTATACCAAAATTACTCAATTATTCAATCAAAACAATTACTCTTGATCAAATAAAAGATCTTTTAGCAAAAAATTATAATGAAAACCCACTTGAAAAATGGAAAAAATCAAAAACAACAGCTAAAATAGAACTATTAGAACCAACAATCATCATTAGAGTCAAGCCTATGCTCTATAATCAAGTAGATAAAGAAGAATTTCAAGTACAAATTCAAGAACTTCTTAATCAAAAACTTATAAGAAGAAGTAATAGCGCTCATAGTAGTCCAACTTTTATAGTTAGAAATCATTCAGAGATAAAAAGAGGAAAACCTAGGATGGTTATAAATTATAAAGAATTTAATAAAAACACTAAATTTGATGGATATTATTTACCAAATAAAGAAGTATCAATAAATATAGCTAAGAATAAAAAATATTATTCAAAATTTGATTGTAAATCTGGATTTTGGCAAATTAAACTAGACGAAAATAGTATACCATTAATAGCATTTAGTACTCCTCAAGGACATTATGAATGGTTAGTGATGCCATTTGGATTAAAAAATGCACCACAAATTTATCAAAGAAGAATGGATGAAATCTTTAGAACTTATAATTTTCTTATTGTTTATGTTGATGATATACTTGTTTGTTCAGAAACATATGAAGATCATCTTAAATATCTTAGAAATTTTGCTACACTTTGCTGAAAAGAAGGTATAATACTTAGTCAAAAAAAGGCAGAAATAGCAAAAAATGAAATTGAATTTTTAGAAATGATAATAAATAGTGAAGGAATAAAATTACAACCTCATATTTCTGAAAAGATAATTTTATTTCCCGATAAACTTGAAAATAAGCAACAAATTCAAAAGTTTTTAGGTTGTCTTAATTATGCTTAAGGATTTATAGAAAAACTTGCAAAAAAAGGAAATAAACTTCAGAAACTATTAAGACAATCAAATAAATTAGGTTGGAATGAAGAACATACTCTTTGTGTTAAAAATTTAAAAGAAAATTGTAAAAATTTACCTAAACTTAGACTTCCTGATGAAAAAGATAAATTAATAGTTCAAACTGATGTTTCAGATTTATATTGGAGTGCTTTATTAAAAACTGATTTAAATGAAATTTGCAGGTATACTAGTAGAACATTTAATAATGCTGAAGTAAATTATTCAACCAATGAAAAAGAATTATTAGCAGTTGTTAAAAGAATAAACAAATTTACAATGTTTTTGTTTCCAAAGGAATTTATTGTTCAAACTGATAATACTCAACTTAACGGACTAGTAAATAATAAATTACCAAATTCACCTCAACGTAGAAAATTACACAGATGGCAAGTGTTATTATTTTTTTATAATTTTAAATTTGAATATATAAAAGGAAAAGATAACTTATTTGCTGATTTATTGAGCAGGAATCATGATTTTGGACAAGATTGAAGCATTTACCAGGGAATTGTAAATCTTCTAACAGATTTTAATGCAGATTATCTTGCTATTTAAGAAAATCATCTTGATATTCGACAAACTTTGTGCGATCTATCAAACAAAGTTATTGAGAATGGAAAAAAGATTGATAAATTAAATGATAATAAAGAAAGAATAACTGAAAAATTGACAGAATGTTTGGATTTTTTTGTAAGTTGCAGCCAGGAGTACCCTCCTTTGGAAAAAGGTGAATACAGCCAAAAGGCGAGTCATATCCCATTTCGGGAGATTAATACATCCACTTCAAGTGGAGATTCGAAATCTAAGAGAAATGACCATCTTGCCTTGCAAGAGGAAAATGTCATAACAAAGGGTCCACAACAATTACCCGTCAGTATTGACAAATTGTTGGAAAAATTTACAAGTGGAAAATGAGCCACTGAGTCCAGTACTCAAACATCCTTATCAAAAGGCCCATTGGAACAGCCTACTGTTATCAGTGAATTCCAAAAAAATAAAAAAGTACCGATTGGTGACCTCAAATCACCAAAGGGAATAATCACAACTCATCATGTTCGAACTAATCTACATCCTATGAAGAAGGAGTATTATGAATTTTCTGAATGGGTATATAATTTTAGAGAAGGAAGTTCTCTATATTTGACAGCCCTTCCAACGGCGATTTATCCAAGGATCAGTGCAGTTCAAGGAGCAGATCCTAATATTGTTCGAAAATTAGTAGCATTTGGATTTTTAGATCGACTCTTCCCAGGAATAGATCTAAAAGAAATTGAACAGTTTGACAAAGAATTTGTTACTTGTGTTAAAAAATTCAGTGATAAACAACCAGTTGAACTAAGGTTTTACACAATTAGTCCTGAATATAAAGAACCAGAATGGTATGGAGAACATCATCTTGTCACTATTCGGAAAAATAATGGAAATCCACTCAAGGAGATTTAGATTTTTAAAGAGTTACCCACTATTAATAAGAAATTGATGATTTATAGAAAAGCTCTTGGAATAAAGTCAGTCTGCTCAACGATGCAGTTCTTTTACGGAGAAAGATACATGGTATATGGGATGAGCAACAATTGGATTCTCATATGTAGAGGAGATAAAGAATCAAAAATTTTTGAAGAAAAAATTTGTGAAATAATCAACGATCAATTCCTCAGGAGTGAGGAATGCATTAAAGAAGCTGTCGACTTATGGGACACGTCCACAAGTAAAGGACGATCAAGAAAAACGTGACCGACAGCACCATGTGAACTTTGAAGATAGGAAGACAGTTGTCAAGCTGGAATCAAAAAATTGCCGACATTGGAATAAAGACAACCGACAAGCACTTTAAATATTTTCAACCACATTTGAAATTATTGTACTTTTTACTTTTGTGATGTAAAAATCTGATTGGCCAGAAGCTTCTCGGTGAAGTGCGAGCCTTTCTATAAAATAGAGACTCTACTGAAGGGGAAGATCATCGAAAATTAGCCATCTGAAATCTCATCCTGAACTACCCTTTCAAACTTCCGAAAATGATCTTTGTAATCCTTTTAATTAGAAGTAAAAACCACTCTTCAGAGTATCAATCTTTGTAAAAATCTTTGTATAATAGCTTTCAAGCTATTTTCAAATCAATAAAATCTTTGAGTTTGAAATAAATCTTTTATTACGCTTTGAGTGTTGTTCTACACAGTAAGTCTGTTTGAGAGTTTTGAGTGCCTTTGTGTCCATTTTGCTGTAATGCTGTCGGATTTTGGCCAACTCTTGTGACGAAGGTGACCAGGAACATATAACATTCTTGCTATTTAGCGAAGCGTGGTAAGGCCCTTATTTTCAGTTACAAGAAAATTTATTGTTTGAAAATTTGCATGAAAATTATTATATAAGAATTTTTATAAGATTGTTTACTTTGAAGAACTTTTATCATGGAAAGTTACGAGTTTTATTATAGAACTATACCTTTTAGATATACTAATAGTATTAATTATAGTCACATGATAGAAATTCCAGAAACTTATGATAGTTATACAAGAGGAATAAATTTCATAAAAAGAGATTTTGGATATTATGAAAAATGTCTTACAATTGTATCATTTGGATTAAAAGAAAGATTGCCTAAAGAAATAATAAAAATGATTATATTTTTCTGGTTAGATAGTGAAAATAGTGAAAGAACTTTTGAAACTATAGAAAAGCATGTAAGTTATAATGAAGTTTCTGAATTATATGATTTTGATCTTAGTTTTGACAATATAGAATAAGAATATGCCTGGAATAACTAGAAAATTTTGTGATAATAAAATAAAAATTTTAGAAGAACAAATAATAACTGATAATAATCGTAGAGAAATAGAAAAAGAAATTTCTAATTGGAATAAAATTAAAAGAGAATTATTAAGGAATGAAATTACAAGAGAATTAAGAAAAGAAGAACAATTTAGAAGAGAAACAAGACAAATGATAAATAATATAATAATTAATTCTTTAAACTTACCAGATTAAGATGAGTTTACCAACAAAAATAAGATTTGATAAACAAGAAATAGAAAATATTAGATTACCAATAGGAAGCTATCAAACTAAAAAATGGAATACAACTCTATTTCAATCTTTAAGCTCATGGGGAAATACAGATGAATTGTTAAATATGACTACAAACTGGACTAATGCATTTTTATGGCAACAATTAGGACAATTAAAATCTAAAGATATAGAAACTATAGACGAGATAAATAATATAGATCCAAAAGATGAAATAGCTAAAGAAAGATTAGAAGTTTTAAGCAAAAATATGTCTAAACAATTTAATAAAATAAAAGAACAAATTAATAATTTAGAAATACTTGATGAAGCTAAACTTGAAGAAATTCAAAATCAAATATCAAAAATTGCACAGAAAAATAGTATTAATAAAATAGCAATTTTAAAAGAAAAGATAGATATTATTAATTATAAGCTTGATATTCTATTAAATAAATTAGGATTTGAAATTGAAAAATCATCTTATAAAAAACCTAAAGTATGAGTATGAATGATAAAATCAATTTAATTGAAAAACGTATAAAAGCAATTGATGAAAAAATAACTAGAATTGAAATAGACTACGAAGAAGAAAAAGAAAAACTACAAAATAACTTTTTAAGAATAGAAAATCTTTTAAATAGAATAATAGAAAATCTAAATAAAGAAAAACCATTTAAACCAGATTATGCCAAAGAACTTAAAGAAGTTAGAAAGAAAATTGAAAAATATGAAGAATTAATAAAACTTAATGGAGGTTTAAAAGAAGATATAGAAAGATTATTGATTGATCTTAGAAAGCAAGAAGAAAATCTTATAGAAAAAGAAGAAGGAAAATTAGTTATAGAAGAATAATGAACGAAGATATGGAAAATTTAATATTTGATTTAGAAGATTTAAAAATTTGTGAAGAAATAACTAAAAATCATATGGTCGGAAAAACGGGAGGACCACGAGCAGTTAAACAAGAAGAATATGGAGAAATTAGCACAGCTAGATATGAAGCAGAAATAGACCTTAGAAGATATGTTAATACAAAAGTAGATTTAAAACTATCAAAGAAAGAATGTATAGAGACCAATTTAAACCAGTACTAAGAGAATCAAACCTAATGAAAATTGCAGGATCATATTTAAATTTAGATTGTGAATTAGATGTTAGAAGAGCTATAAATGAATGGAGTACTAATATGATAGCACACTTTAATTATAATCGCAGTAATACAGATAATAAAAATAGAATTGAATATTTATTAAGTAACATTTAAAGGAAATGTTTTTAATTGGTATAGAGGATTAGAAGAAATAATAAAATGCATTTGGAAAGATAGTATTGAAGCAAGATTTGGAATTAGTATAATAGAATGAATAAATAGAGTCGTTACAAGAATTTATAGAGAATTTGCAGGAGAAGACTGGGTAAATGAAAGTACTAAAGCGAGATTAGAAGAAATAGAAGATGCTAAAAACAGAATGGAACATTTACAAATTTGTAATATGTGTTACCTCAATGAATATTGTTGTGAATATAGTAAATATTATTATATGATGTTTAGAAGTGGAGCTGATAATAATTATTAAAAGGAAGTTTTTATTAGAAAATTACCACCACCATGGAATAATTATTTTTAAAATAAGATTAAAGAAAAACAATTAGGAAGAAATGAAGAAGGATATACATTAAGATTTATTATAAGAACTATAAAAGATGAAATAAGTACTATGTGTAATAATCAAATGATTTATAAATAATCAGGATTTATACAAGATAGGATTTGTTGTAGAGATACCGAAATACCAGGAAATTGGGGATGTTATGATCATAAAAGAAAAAGAAAAATAAGACCCAAAAAATATAAAAAATATAATAAGTTTAAAAGGAAATATTTTAGAAGAAAATATAAACTTTATAATAAAAAACCATTAGATAAAAAACGATGTAAATGTTGGAATTGCAATGAAGAAGGACATATAAGCACTGAATATCCAAAAAAGAAAGTTAGAATATTAATTACGGATTTTGAACAAATTAGAGATGAATGTGAAGAAGTTGATATTGAAGAAATAGAAATGAATGAAGAAATATTTGAAGAAAAATCAGATTTAGAAGAAACGTCTAGTGATGACGAATAAAAATAAGAATAAAAAGTTTAAGGACTTGTTTTGCAAATAAATGCCCCATTTCATTAAGGGTAAAAGTGACTTTTTAACAAAATTCTTAAAAAACTACTATTCATAGGTCATTTTGAAAAATCCCCCAATATTTTAAGCAATACACAATGTTTTGAAATAACCATTTTTTTTCTTCAAAAAATAAAAATAAAAATTTGTAAAATACCAGTGGGAGCCACTGCCCCCCACCCCCCTCCAATACTTGTCAAAAGAGTAATTTTGAGGAAGCAGAGTATGTTTCCATTATGATTAGATTGTACTCCCTTGTTAAGCCATGAGGAACAAATGTCTGCGGATATTTGAGAGAATCCAATAAGAATAGAAGAATAGTTTTAGGATTATGACATTTGTAATTTAACAGTCGAGTCATTGTCACAAACTCAATGAGAGAAGTGTTAAAAGCAAATAAATTTAAATTCCAAAAAAAGCTAAGAGATGCTTTATTTGAGCTACCCAAAAGTAGCGATAATTTTAAAATAAAGGGTGAAGCGAAATGTCTAGTCTCGTATAAATTAGAGAATTTTGAATTTTTGTTGGGTATGGCAGTTTGATATGATGCTTTGTTTGCTGTAAATTTAGTCCATGTTTAGTAGATATTTAAGTTAGATTTTTTAGTAAATTTTGATAAAAGTTGATGGAATGTGTGGTTGAAAAGTTGTGAATCTCATAAAATGTGTGGTTCAAATTGTTTGTTGACTTTAATTTAAATTTTAATCAAATTTTTTATCAGTACCAAACAAGTGCTTAGTAAAAACTTTCAAAATGAAAATATGCACACTGATTTTGAATGGATATGCCGTTTTTAGAATGTCACTTCTGCGTAGCAAAGTTTTTCAAAACTAAAGTCTTCTCTTTGGAAACCCTCATTCGACATTCTAATCTTCTTCTTGTTCTTTCTGTTTTTGATTTCTTACTTTTTGTGAGATGATCAAGAACTGAGTGTTCTTTGATTTGTTTGATTCAGAAAGAGTATAATTATGGTTTATGGTGTTCTCTGTGAACAATAATCGTAAGGTCAGTATGAATACTTTAAAAATAAGTATATAAGTCTTTATCTTTGTAATTTGAACATTTTGTACCTTAGTTTCCATTTTCAAACTGTTCTAGTGCAAATAACATTATCCACTTTTGTGGATGCTCAATAGGAAATTAGGTATTGGAAGTGGTCATCGAATCTTTGGGCTCTGACCAGAAAAAAAAAAATCATTTGTGTTCAATTTACTTTTATGCATTTTTAACTTTTAATCTTTTGATTTGGTTGGTTTAATCATGATTTTTGTTATGCTTCCATCAACAAGTTCCAGTCAAAACCACGTGGCGAATGCATAGCAGATATATATAGGCTCGCATCCCACATCATCCCATCAACACGACTAAATTGGCCGAAACCCCACTTAGTAAGAGCAACCGAATTGAGACAATTAAACTTATGCAGATGGGCGGTTAGTAGGAGCGCCACAAACAAGATCAACATATAAGAACTTGTATCAAGTGAATAATGTGATAACTCACTGAATAAGCGGATCTACTCAATCAACAAGTCATGTCCGGTCTCACTTGTCAGACTTAAAGTTGCCAAGTCGTGAAAACATTTAATGCAACATAACCTAGGATTGACTGAATCAACCTATGACAAGAAGATCTAAACGCAGGATGAAGTCACGTGTATCTTTATCCTAAGACTCATGTTTATAACCCTTACTTGGTGCCATTAAAAGGTAATGCAAATTTAACTCACATCATAAACTTTGCTCACTTATCTTGTTCCGTATATTGTCCCAACTTCCTAACCCCTTCACTTAAAGTAGATCGTATCTTTAGCATGTCCCATACTCAATTACGTATTTTACTTAAGGCTGATTTGAAGGTGAGAGTGTTCGTGGCCGCCTCCCCCATCGCGGAGTTTGGCCCTACGTTCTAACGGTTTGTCCAACCGTGCAGGACTCAAACTTACGTGGACGTTGAAAGAGTTGGAATTTGTTGGCTACGTCATCTTTACAAAAAGTGAGGTCAACAATTTCTGTTATTTTTGGACATTTCACTTTTCTAGGAGGATTCGATTTGTTGTTTCTCATCAACAACCAGGTATTGGTAATCACGATTCATGGACTGCTCCAGAATGTAAGTAGGAGAAACAAGAGCGACATAAGCCATCTGTATTATCGCCTAACGCACAACAAATTGAATACAGCTGTAAGTAATATATCTTTGTTTGCTTTAAGGCATGTGCCATGTGACTTAATGAATAGTCGAAATTTGGAATAAAAGTATCCATTGAAGTTAAAGGTATGCAGCATCCACTTTTCATAGCACTAATTTTTATTTTATTATTTGTGCTTTCTAATTTTTGACTTATCAGTTGTCTTGATGAATCTAATACAAATGAAAGAATCTTCAATTACAAGTCTATAGTAATAAAAAAAAAAAATTTGCTAACAACTACATTTTTCAGTTCTGGCTTTCACTTATAATGAATTTTCAAACTTATAATGTTTCATGTAAAAGCGAGCTAGTTTTTTCATGATCAGCCTAGAGGATCGATAATTTCTATGGACAAGCCCGTTAATTTTTATTGACGAAGTTGTAGATGATGATGAAAATGAAACAATTTTGCAATTATGATGATTAAAGTGGAACAATCATAAGTTCAATGACTAAAACGAAAGTTCGCAGCCAATGGTATTTTTGTTTCATAAATGAAATTCTAGCTTGTTTGTGCAGTGTTTATAATAACATTAGCCACACAAATGCTATATTTATTAAATGTCTACATATTTGAGAATTCTAAGATTTGGAGTTTATGGGATTAGGGATGGAGAGTAGAATTTTGGAGATGATACTTGCAAAGTTTTCCAGAAAATGTCATTGCATTTACTTATAGCCTCTGTTTGGTTCAATTGAAAACTTCTGATTAAAATTTAATTCAAAATTAATAATTAATTTTAACAATAATATTTATGTGATTCACAACTTTTTAATTATACAATTTATCAAAATTTATTAAAAAATTGATTTTTAGGTAAATGGAGGCATGCCAAACCACAAGTGTAGAAAAAGACCTATGCACGTGTACTTTTACACTATTATCACACCTACCTACCTCACATCCCAAAAAATAAGGTAAGAAACAGTAGAACGAAACAACATAGTAAACTACAAATTATATGGTTGTTTAAGCTCTATTTTTTCATCAAAATGCATTTTTAAACAGTGGTTTGACGTTCATTTTAACCCCACATTCTTTAATAAAATAATATTAAACACAAATTCAAAATATTTTCTTTATTTTTAATCTCGCATTCTCCATCATAACACTATTACAAAATGCATTTTTCGAAAAAAAAATGGTGCTCAAACAACCCAATCTGTAAAAATCTAACTACATCAGCTCTTTTTAGCCCCTTTGGATAATTAGATTCACCTCTATTTGATTTTGCTAAAAATCATATTTTTACCGTAATTTAATAAAAGTTGATGAAATGCGTGGTTGAAATTTTGATAAAAGTGATGTGTCTCATAGTATACGCAATTGAAAATAAATTTGAAGGGAAATGAGTTTTTAAAAATGGGATCAAAGCAAACTGGGCCAGCTCCTTTGAGTAGCCTTGCAATGCCAACCTTTTGACGCATAATCCAAAATTTATTGTGGCACTTTTAAACTACCTTTGAACCAGTTTTGCGGCTTGCTTGTGTGAAGGCTTAGGATCTTGTAAACATTGATTGAGTTTGTTGATGATAAAGGCTCTTTCAGCTCTGGTAATGAAGTGTTCCAATCAAACTTCAATACACAGTTGTGTCCTTCATTTTCTCTCCATTTACTTCTGGTTGAAAGATGGCTTTCCATTGTCGATGGAGTAGGGCAAAGAAATACATTACTCGGACGAGGGAATATGTTGACCTTGAAGCAACGATGATTAATTACTATTGTATAAAAGTTTTGTCTTCATTATAATTTCTCGATAATGAGAATTTTTTTGATAAAAAACCCAAATCTACTGATAGAACTACTAGTTTGAGAATTAGAAATAAGAAAGTTTAAACTTTGTTCACTTATCGCATGTTGTTACTCTGTTCGACAAATCTGGGATTCCAAGTTATGTGACAACTAATGGAGTAGTAGGCTACATTAAAATAGCCGTCATGATGGTTATGCAAAGTTTGTGGTGAATTTGCGTGAGCACAAGGCAACTCGAGCCCCACATGTGATTAATGGAGTGAGGCTAGACGAAAGTACTTCTGTACTTCAATAAAACATTTACCCCACAAGAAATGAAAGATGGATCGGTTGCATTCCTGAGGAGGATTTGAAGCTTAGCATTGTTTTTACTTTTTATAGACTTTATAATGTTTACTCGATTCATTTGTCCAACCGACATTTCCACAATTTACTTTGAAAAAATATTCATTTAGAAATGCTAACTTGCATCTTACTAATCTTACAAGCAATTGTGTTGTACAGCTAGAGAATTATCTGTTGAAAGGTTATGAAACTTTAAACTTTAGAAGACCCTGTTTGAGGTGCATTATTCAAACAATAAAATGAGAAATCCAACTGTTTAAACTGCAAATTCAAATTTTTTGAAACTAACGGTCACGTATTTTATTTTTCTTTGCTATTAATGCTCCTCAAACAGACGCTAAAACAAGAAACTTTAAAACTTGAAAGCCTAAATTCCTTTATTGTCAAAATCATTCGTCTCAAATTACCAAAAAAATTAATAATGCGAAACATACTTTAATTCTTTGGGAATAATTCTTTATTACTGGATATTGATTCCGGAACTTGAATTTTGAATTGCAATCTTTTCATGCTTTGAATTCTTCATTTTTAATCTTGAATTTTGCCTCCTTTGATTCTTCAATACTTGTTCTTGATCCATAATCTTGATTCTTGATCTTGGTTGTGGGTTTTGAACATTCCTCTTCAATATGTTTTTTATTGTATTCTTGTATTGATTGGATGACACAAAGAATGAGAAGTTACATATGAATTTGAGGTCATAACCCTAAATATAATTTCATATGTATGTGACACATCATCAAATACAACCCTAATAAATTCTATCTCTACATATATAATCCGGCTCACACTTTATTTTGATGTCCTGAGCCCACAGTTTAATTCTTTATTAGATCAATTTAATTTGGCACAACTTTAAATTAGTCTTATACATAATTAATTACATATATAAGCCCACATGACAAATTAATAATCTCAACATTATCAGCTACACAATTTTTGTTTTAGCAGCTAAAATTTTAATTTTACTTTTAATATTAGTAGTTCCAAGCCTTGAACTACCAACCTAGCTTGGTACTATTCAATTTCGCCATCGGTTTGATTTTTGTTCCAAAACCCATTTCACATCAATAGCTTTTAGCCATTTTGAAATATTGTGACTTGTCATTAATTTCATCAAATTGTTGACAATTTATTCATGATGGCCCTCTTATATTGGTGGAGGAGGAGTAAGTTTTGGTGTTACATCTCTTTCTTATTTATAGCTTGTTTGGGAGGAATTTTTGGGGGAAAAATTGATTTTTGAATAGTAATATGATGGGAAATGTGTGGTTGAAAAAGAAGAAAAAATTATTGATGTGATAAAAAATATTATTTTATTGAAGAATGTGTGGTTGAAAATGAGAATTGATTTACTGTAGAATTTGAGAATATCTCTCAAACACCCCCTTAGTACATTAATTGTTAGATTTTGATTTGGATGAATAATACAATTAATCTTTGCCTAAATTATAATTATATAATCCAAATTAAACCCTTTTCTTGACTCAATTAACCATATATTCCTATAAGAATGGGATACGATTTGAGTCTAGAATTCTCTATTTGAAGCCCCTATATGTTCATGTTTGGTACAAGTATATTATTATGCCAAGTTCAACCACAAACTCTTTGTTGTTCTTAGAAAAAAAAATATTGAAATTTGAAATATACCACTTTTGGGAGTAAAATTCAAGTTTCATCAAATGGACAATGAACACAAAACTTGTGTCTTGATTTAAATTAGACCTTTGAAGTTTATTTCTTATAATTTTGTCATCAAATTTATATAGTTCAAAATGGCAAGTTATAAATATTTACGAAATGAACACAAACTATCAATTTTCAAGTTAGCCACTGTTTGAGCCACATTAAAATTTTCATTTTCATTCTTCTATTCATTTTCAACCACACATTTTTCAATAAAATAATATTTTCCATCACATCAATAATTTTTTCTTTATTTTCAACCGCACATTCTCCATCAATCTATTATTCCAAAATACATTCTTTCAAAATAATGTGGCTCAAACTCGTGTCTCAATTTAAATTCTAAAGACAACTAAACAATTTATGATAAAAAATTCTAAAGACAACAAAACTCGTGTCTCAATTTAAATTAGATCATTGAAATTTATATGTCACGATTGTAACATTTAATTTATATGTTTCTTTTGATCGAACTACTCCACCTAACTCCGATATACCGCCGGACAAAAAAGTGATATTGAGACGTCCTAAATATTAAGGAAATGAACATGGACAATCAACATAACAAATTGAAGGGAGCGTGACACATATAGAAATAAAATAGATTTTAGAAAATAGAAATAAAATTATTAATTCAAAGATCAATTCTATAAACCAAATTGAAATTTGAATAGAAATTAAATGACTTGGAAAAAATTTACTTTTACCTTTTTTTTAAAAAAAATTTGATTTTCACCAAGCACAAATTTTATCCATATTTTATTTTCCCACACAAATTTTGAATTCCCCTATAATCAACAATTTTCTGTAGCCAAAGATTTTCAAGATTATTAATTGAGGAAATTACAAAAAACCAGTGGTTTTAACTTTCAAATTCAAAATTCAGGTCCAATATTTATCTAATCAAAAATTAGGTAAAAATTAAATATTTAAATAATATTATAATACTAATTTTTCAAACCCTAATTCATTTTCAATCCATTTTTTTTCTCTCTCTCTCTCTCTCTCTCTCTCTCTCTCTCTCTCCATTCCTCACCGCCGCCCTCTTCCTCACCGTCGCCGCCGTCGCCGCCGCGCCTCCGCCTCCCTCTCCCCTCCCCTCCCCTCCCCTCCCCTCCCCCCTCCTCGGCACGACGATTTCAAAGAAATGAAATCATTGCCGTGGCAAAATCGGCCGCAGCGATTTCTTGGGAAAAGAAACGAAATCGGCTGCACCCAGATTTCGTGCAGCAGCGATTTATTTCTTTGCATTTTATTTTTTTTTTCTTTTCTTTTTTTTTTTTTTTGGCTATTGAGTGATGTTATTGTTGGTGGATCTATGATTGTTATTGTTGGTGGATCTATGATTGTTATTGTTGGTGGATCTATGGTGGTGGTGGCGATTTTGTGGCGAGGGCGGCCACGTTGGTGGTTATTGTTGGTGGTGTGTGACCAAATATTTAGTTATCTGTGACCAAATATTTAATCTGTGACAAGCGGTGTTGGTATGGTGTGGTGTGATGTGTGACCTCTATTTGGTGTATGTGACCAATTACTTGGTTATGTAACCAAGTATTTGAGGGTATGTGACCAAATATTTGGTAATCTGTGACTGATTACTTAACTGTGACCTAAAAATTTAGTAATATGTGACTCAAAAATAATCTGTGACCAAACAGTTTTTGAAATATGTGACCGTGTGACCTATAAATTTTGATATGTGACCAACTAAATTTGAAATATGTGACCAAAGAAATAATTGTGACCTACAAAATTTTTGAACTGTGACCGTAAAATAATATGTGACCTATAAGAATTATTATCCGTGACTGAAAAATAATATGTGACTAACTAAATTGTAAATCTGTGACCAAAATGTGACCGGTGACTATAATAATACGTGACTCTTTAAAAATCTGTGACCTCGCCGGAATGGTCGCCGGAATCGGAGCAGTCGTCGGAATCGGAGCCGGAGAAAAGTGGTGGTCGGAATTGTCGTCGGAATAGTCACCGGAGTAGGGGGGGTGGTGCATGTGGGGTGGGTTTATTATATTATATTATATTAGAATTAAAAAAAAAAAAAAAAAAAAAAAACCTGATTTTTGAAGTTTCAAACTATAAACCTTATTTTTGAATTGGTGTAAAGAATACACCTTATTTATGAATTTTTCCCTTATTAATTATCCAGAGAACAGTTGTATCCATTAATAAAAATACTACATCCGCCCTACCTTACATTGCCCTCCCACTTAGGTAATTGGAACGGAAATGGAGAACATCGTCACTATTTCAAATCTTTTTATTTTATTTTATTTTTATATTTTAAAATTTCATTTATACTTTACAATTAAAAATAAATAACTAAATGAGATTATAAATAAGCCCTTGTTTCAGACCCATTCGATAAAAAATCATTTTTTCAAACTCATTTTTAATCACAAATTCTACTAATAAAATAATTTTATACGTAAATAAAAAAAATTTCATATTTTTTAATCACAATTCTCCAAAAAAATTACTGTTACAAAATCTAATTTTCCAAATAATTGAGCTCAAGCAACCGCTAAATAGGGATGAAAAGGGTCACATCGACATGCCACACCACGTTGTCATCTAAAAATTAATGTATAATTTAGCTCATATTCGTTTCCTATTTTTTCAAATTTTTTTTTTTACATACTCATTTTCAAAGTTCAAACACACATTCACATAATAAAGCCCATGTTCTGACATGCTGAGTCACATTCAGCGATTTATTACCTCTACAATGTTCTATAGATGAAGCGGTAGGGGACCCTCAAGGTTGGGGTTCAACCTAGAGGTGTCAAGACGGACGGGTCGGCCATGACCCGTGAAAACCGGCCCGTGAAAATCAGGACCGCGGGCCGACCCGTGACCCGTGCGGGCGGTTCACGGGCCAAGAAGGTGTAACCCGCGGGCTTCGCGGGTTGCACCCCCACGGGCCGCGGTTAACCCGCGACCCGTAAAAAAAAAATTGAAAAAAAAAATAAAACAAAAATTAAAAAAAAGAGGGGGAGAGAGCCAAACAAAAAAATTTGAAAAAATAAAAATAAAAAATTCAAAAAAAGGCATAGCCTGCTGCATGGTCAATTTTTTTTTTTTAAATTTTAACTAATGGTAATATAAATTTTCTAACGGTAATATCATCCCCTTCATCAGTAAATTCCAATTTATTCTTACATTTATTTTTATAATATCCTCTCATTAGTTATTATACATTTATACTTCATAGTTCATACTTGTTACTACCTTACTACAATTACAATTATTCAATTGCAAATATTATCATCATCTTGATTATATTTCTTTCTTCTCGGTTCTCACTAGTCACTACTAAATTTTTTAATCCTACTATATTATGGATTCTCACGATTCTTCTTCTCAAAATCCTATTTTCAATGATAGTTGCTCTCCATATGGGCCAAACCGGAAAAATTCTATATTTTTATAATTTTATTTATACAATCATACGGGCCAAATCGGAACGAACCGCGACCCGTGGCCCGCATGGGCTCGACCCGGATGGGTCAGCGGACGGGCCTGGGTTGTAGTCCAAAATTGTGGGCCGACCCGTAACCGGCCCGGAACCCGCAGCGGGCGGGCTTTTTTTCACGCGGGCCGTTACCGGGCTCACATGTTGGCGGGCCGACCCGGCCCGGACCACCCGGATTGACACCTCTAGTTCAACCTTTAATAAAGCCCATGTTCCTCCTCCATTAATTTTAATTCATTTTTCTCTCTCCTATTATCAACCACGCATTCTCTAAATAAAATAATATTACATATAAATCCAAAAAATCTACATACTTTTTAATCACACATTTTTAAAAAAAAAACTATTTCAAAAACAATTTTTTTTAAATGATGGAGTTCAAGCAAAGGCAAAATATTTTACACGTAAACCTAAAACTTTTACCTACTTTTTAATCACACATTCTCCAAAAATTCATTATTCAAAACAATATTTAAAAAATAAATAAAAATGGCCCGCAAATGAGGGCTTAACTTGACATCTACTAGCTCAGCACTCTATTTGAGTCATTAACCGAGTCAGGCCGAGTGGAGTTTCAAAATTATAGCCACAAGGTGGGGAGAAGTTAGTGGTTATAATTGATTGAGCCGGCAGTTAGTGGCTTAGCCCACGAGCTCGTGAGCTCACGAGTCGAGATGAGCTACGTCAACAAGCTCCTTTTTTTAAAATTTTTAATTTATTTTGAGGAGTCGAGGCGACAAGTTGCTCCAACCTTTTGCCACCCTAGGAGAAGTGGGGCAAATTGGGTTTAAAAGATTGAATGAAGTTGAAGCCTGAAGGGAGAGGCGGGAGGGACCACCTGGATAGTTACAAATCTTGCTATAAAAAGGAGTTGTTGCCTGCCAGCCACCAAGACATTCGCTCTCTCTTTTTCCTCTCCCAGAATTATTCCAGCTTTTCAAAAAACCTCACAAAAAAAAAGAAGAATAATAATAATAATAATTCCAAAACAGAAACCAAATTTGAAGTAAGGCCTCGAAGCACAGGGAAAAGAATCGTAGCAACGCACGATCTGCGAACCCTAAAAACAACGCGAGACTCTCCTCCAACGGGTACAATGATCATTTCCCTTTCCCTTTGATACATTTATATTTATTCAAATGAAAGTGTTTTCGTCTAGAGTTTTCTGGCCGTTGAAAGGTTTGTCATTTTCTGCTTTGATTTTTTTTTTTTTTGAAATTCTGTGCTTTTTTTTTTCGATCTGGAGTGTTCGAATTCTAATGTTATACGATTTCGTTATGTTATGGGGGAGAATGGAGCGGTAGGATGGGGAACATTGTTTGATTTTGATGTTGGAGTTTGAAAATGAAATATATTATAATAATTGTTTCATTTTTGTGGTTGAATTCTCAGATCTGGTTTTATTATTTAATGGAAGCGTGTGTTTTTGTTTTATTTATTTTTTTGGAATTGTGGTTAGCTCGTTAAATATGTATTAATGAGTTTGAGTTGAAATTATTGTATTTGTTTGGCTGCGTATAAGCGTGGGCAAATGAATTGAATGTATCGTTTCAATTGCAAACATGTGTTCTTCTATTTAATTGCGTTTTGCCTAATATGTTTATTTATAAGTTTCTCTGCATCCATTGAAAAGAAAAAAAAAAGGAATACCTTAGGGGGAAAAAAGCTGCTGTTATGGAATTTCGTTATACAATGAAGATAATCCTCTTTTCTTGCTCTTCCTAGTCTTTTTTCTCATTGTTACAGGTTCCCCTCTTTTATGATGTACAGACGTGACCTTTTTGAGATGTGAATAAATTATTTTTTTACACACCATGATATTTACTTGTAAAGGAAATGAGTAATAATGTTTTAATTTGTGGATTACATTGTTGTGCAGAGAGAAAATGACATATTGGTGATTCTTTGATCAAGTTGAACCATACCCTTGTGGGTTGCAATTTCCAAGAGTTTTTAATTTTACTTCCTTGTCGCATAGACTGAATTAATAGGTTACAATAACAATGGTAGCCACTGCTGCAACTTCTGCCTTTCTCCCAATAGCTTCTTCAGCTTCAGATGCCTCAGCAAAAACTCCTGGAACACTTGGAGGAAGCATCCCCACAAAACTTGATGGAACCGGGATTAAACTGAAGTCCACTGCTTCCCGAAAGTTACAGGTTAAGGTCAATGCACATGCTCCTCCCAAGGTCAATGGGACCAAGGTTGGAGTTATGGATGGCCTTAAGACTGAGGATGATGTGACATCATCTTCTCACCCGAGGACATTCATCAATCAATTGCCTGACTGGAGCATGCTCCTTGCTGCAATCACAACAATATTCCTGGCAGCTGAGAAGCAATGGATGATGCTTGATTGGAAACCAAGGCGGCCAGACATGCTTGCTGACCCCTTTGGTTTGGGAAGGATTGTGCAAGATGGTATGATTTTTCGTCAAAACTTCAGCATCAGGTCATATGAAATAGGGGCTGATCGTACTGCGTCTATAGAGACTTTGATGAACCATTTGCAGGTATCGTAGGGAAAAATCATTGTTCTAGTGCATTTTTGTGCTTTCTAGTTATTTATTTTTATGTACTGAACCTACTATATGTTTAGCCCACTGCTGCTTGACTAGATAGAACTCCTTTTGCAGGAAACAGCTCTTAACCATGTAAAGACTGCAGGACTGTTGGGTGATGGCTTTGGTTCAACTCCGGAGATGTGCAAAAGGAATTTAATTTGGGTGGTTACCAAAATGCAGGTTATTGTAGATCGGTATCCTACTTGGTAAGTTTTTCCCTTGTTTATATTTATTCATGATAAACCATCTCCAAGTTTGGAAAGTATTTGTCCAATCCTAAGTGAAAGTGAACTGATTTCATCATTACTTGGTTAAAATTCCTCGAGTAAATGTTATGTAATTAACTTGGTAAAATTTGAATGTCGTAGATATTGATTCTTTCTTGCAGGGGTGATGTCGTTCAGGTCGATACTTGGGTAGCTGCATCCGGGAAGAATGGGATGCGCCGAGACTGGCTTGTACGTGATAGCAATACTGGTGACATATTAACTAGAGCTTCAAGGTTGGACACTGTTCTATAAACTTCCCTAACTATTTATTAAAGATGACTAATTGTTCTTTAAATGTAAATAGACCTGCTGTGGCCAGCATTTTTTATCCATGCTCACTGGAATGGTCACTGGGTATAGGAATCATGTCTTTGTTGAAACTAGATTACTAAACTTCCAATGTCCTTAGATGGGTGTTAGACCTAATGTCCTTAGATGTGGAATTTAGTTTAACTGAACTGAACTAACTGCTATCTTTTTGATTTTTATGAATTAACTGCAGTCTATGGGTGATGATGAATAAAGAGACAAGGAGGTTGGCCAAAATTCCAGATGAGGTCAGGGAAGAAATAGGAGGGTATTTTGTGGATTCTCTGCCCGTTGTGGATGAGGACAGCAGAAAGCTACCAAAACTGAATGATGACAATGCAGATTATGTTCGTACTGGGTTAACTGTGAGCAACACACCCTTTCTCTATGAAGAACATTACTTTGTTTCTATGACATTTGTCACCAGATTCACCAAACACCCCTTCACCTGATCTCACTCTATTGAAACTGATCTATGAATTCAGCCAAAATGGAGCGATTTGGACGTAAACCAGCACGTTAATAATGTGAAATATGTTGGATGGATTCTTGAGGTAAATATTCTTCTCCCCTTTATTATTTTAAAGTATATTGTTTTTCTTCGTTACTGCTAAAATCTTGGGAAGTACTTATTTTTACATATGAATAGGGATTATCATTTTTAAAAGGATAATTGTGGAATATCCATGCAAAAATATTGCTCTGCATGAACAATGTTGTTATACTAAAGAAGACATCTGATTCAGGATGGAATGCATATGTATTTATATTATTTTGCAGTTTGTGCCTAGGAATTTTGAATTTGGCCCTCAAACTGCCTGTCACAGCTCCTTTCTTTTTTAACCTTCTTTTTGTTTTCATTTACGTTTTCTTTGTAGTTGGAAGATTTTTTTCTATCCGTTTACTTTTTGGCACTTGATTGTTGTTTCTTGGAATATGAGGTTGTCAAGTTCCTCAGAAAACTTGGATAATATACAGAGGTAGTTAATTATACTTGTATGTTATATTTTTGTGTACCTCTAACATCAGCTGATGTGAGATACTTCTTCAGCGTGGAATAACATTACTTCACAGGAATATGATCTAAACTTCATATTCTCAATTCGCTCAGTAATGCTTGCTAAAGTCTTTAGGCCTATATTCTCTTTTTGTTGTTCAACTTGGGGAAAAGGCATCAGGCTAGATGAGTCTTTATATTGGGTAACTAATGGACAAGGTTGCTCAAGAATCTGAATAATAATCAGTGGGTAATCAAAAAACCTATAGACCATGGATTTCACCATGTCTAGCCAGGGATAAACACCCTTAACCACAGGCAATAATAAATTGTGTATGCTAAAGACTCAATAGCTTTACTTAGTGGGAAAAAAATAGTACTTTCTAGAACTACTAAAAACCGCTTCCTATTCCAACTAGTTATAGTTTTGAGATGTTCCTTTTATGCATATTGTAATTTGCATGGATTGTGCATTTTTGGTGTGTGGTAAAAAGAGAATAAAAATTTTGCCTCTTGGCTTCTGTGAGGACTTGTTTCGAGATAATTTGCATCTTACTGTGAGTGGTTTACTTTGGTTGCAGAGTGTTCCATTGCCTATCTTGGAGACTCGTGAACTTGCTAGCATGACTCTCGAGTATAGGAGGGAATGTATGAGGGATAGTGTGCTGCAATCCCTTACTTCCGTGGTGAGCAATGGTGTTGGTGATTTGGCAAGTTCTGGTAAGGTTGAATGCCAACATTTGCTTCGACTGGAGGGTGGGGCTGAAATTGTGAAGGGGAGGACTGAATGGAGGCCGAAATATGGTAATAGGATGGAGAGCTGGGGTGAGCTCCCTGCTGGAAGTGCTTAAGCGAATGTCCTCACGCAGCTGGAGTTGGAATTAGTCTTGTTGCTATTCGTCACTATTCTTGTGTTGAGTACACCTATCCTCTTTCTTTTATATGTGATTTTACCCCAAGCCTAGCCCATCATATTTATTTTATTATTATTATTATTATTTTTCACTTGTTTTTGCTTCCCCTGAGAGATATATAGAATAAGTATTGTCGTTTGTAAGTAAGTACCCCGAGCTGCTCTCTAATTTTAAATCCAGTTGGACCAAACCCAAGAACGTGTCATCTAATGTTGTTTATAATGGAAGTTGTTTCATTCACATGGGCACATCCCATTTCTGTTTTCTTATGTAACTTGTTTGTATTAAATTCGAAAATCACTAATTTGTTTCTACGAGGTCGTGTTGCCAGAATTCGTTTAATTCTCTAGAGTATTCGGCGAAGTCGTGGAGAAATAATGGAGTAATTTTAATATTTTAAATATTTTCTTTTAAAGTATTAAACATAAATGTGGATGTTTCCTGTAAAATAAACTAATTATATTACGTTATTACATGTAGATCAATATATAAAATACCTTTGATGAATCACAACTTTTTCTCATTAAATTGGATTGTGTTTATGCATATTACTCGCTTTCTAGTACACAACCGATGTTTCTAGCATAATCCTTAAAGTTCTAGCTAATTAATTGGGAAGCTTTTCTTTTATTACGCAATTCAAACTACTTTTCAAAAATATTTAGCCCTTGTTTGGGATCTATCTTTTCAAGATAATGTATTTTGAAATAGTAAAATGTTGGAGAATGTGTGGTTAAAGAATAAAGAAAAAATTTCGACTTATGTGCACAATTATTTTATAGGAAAATGTGTGGTTAAAATTGAGTATTAAAAAAATGAGTTTTTATAAAAATAGAGTCTAGACATAAGCTTAATGTAACTGACAAGATTTGTCTCAAATTCTTCACCTAACATGTCCAACGCATAGGGGTGTCAATATCATTTGTTGGCTTGGACTACCCATAGCTCGGCTCGAGAAAAGCCCTAACAAGCTTGGCTCACGGCGTGGTGAAATCGAGCCAGGCTTAGGTCGAGCAGAGCAAGGTATTGTATTGTAGCAGGGGAATCCGCCGTTTCGACTGCCACAATAGTGTATTCCATCGCCCCCCCTTTCTCGTTTTGGGGTGTTAGCCCAAACCCGGACCAGCCCATGTGGCTCGACGAGGCAACTAATCCTTTGCCAGGCAACTACCTGTATTTAAAAAAAGTAACAAACACACACACACACACACACACACACACACACACACACACATATATATAATCAAGGCAGTTGTAGATAGCATCGTTCTGCCTGTATTTTAAAAAAAATCAGCTCGATCTGACTAGGTTCGACAAGGCCCGAGCCAAAAGTTAGACTCAGTTCGGGTCAAAAAAAGCCCGAACTATCTTTATTTTAACCGAGCCCGAGTCTTAAGTTTCGACTCGACTCGACTCGACTCGTTAAGATTCCTACCAACGCATCACATCTTTTTTAATGTAAAACTAGATTATAGATAAAAGAAAAGGGAAAATTGCAGCAGATGCTCCAAATCTTTTAAATAGTTGCAGACTTTTCCCTGACCTTTCATTCGTTATAGCTGTTACCACTAACATTTCGAAACACTGCAGCTAAAGCCCCAATGATTGGATTCCATCCAATTGTCTGTTAGTTAATCAAGAAATTGAGTTTGACCATTTTTTTTTATAAATTTTAAAAGGATATAATGGTAATCTTATATTGATAACATTATCTTTTAAAAACTAATAAAATAAATAAACTATGTACCCCACACCCACACCCACCCCCACCCCAACCCCTAAAATCCCTAAATTCAAATGAGATCATTCCAAAATTCTCCTGTAAAGAAAACGGACTTAATTGGTGATTTACAAAACGAGCATTCTCCAGCCACGATTGCTGTTGCTTTTGGTGTTTTAGGTCTCAGGAATTCGATAACTGGGGGTAGATTTCCACATCAGAGGAATAACATAAGACTACCAAAGATGGTCGATGTGATAAGGGAATAAAAACATTGAAGAAAGTGAGAGAATAATCAAAGATAATGACCTGTTTGAAATGGAAGACATTCATCCGCTAGTTCAACAAGATCGGGAAATTCTAGTATAATCCCTTAAGTTATGCATTGAACTTCGACGACAGAGGGCATGGTCAATTGTGTGTTTATGTGGCTAATGTAGCGTTGAGAAGGCTGGGAGAGAAAGGGGTTGAGATAAGGAAGCCAGAGCAGCTGCAAATTGTTAGGTGGTGATTTCTGTAGTAAGACATGGATTTTAGTTTGCTGCGTGTGAGGGGGTGATGGTGGTGGGTTGTGGCCAATGATGGCAATCGACGACGATAGGTACAGTGATGGTGGGTTTTGGGTGGGGGCAGGGGGGGGGCAGGGGTTTCTTTACATTTTTTTGTTTCTCTAATTTAGTTTTAACTTATTTTAATGTAGTAAACGGAAAGTTACCATTTTACCTTTACAAAAATATTAAAAATGTGGTCAAACTCAATTTATTGGTCAACTATAGACATTTGGATGGAATCCATCCATTAGGGCTTTCAACGTTTCGAAAGGTTAGAGGCGACGATCGTGACAAATGAAGGCCAGGAGAAAGACTGCAACTATTTGAAAGATTTGGAGCCTCTACTGCAATTATCCCTAAATAAAATGTGAACGCATAGACCAAAAGTCTAAAGTAGAGGAGCGCAGGACCACGTATCTAAATTTGTAGGTGAACCAATGACGGCCTAACTTGAAAAAACTTCACAATATTTACAAGTTTGAAGAGATTAACAAGTTAGTTATGGTAGCAACCTGTCAACAATTAATAAACACAACGGTGAACTGCCCTTGCAAGCTCTTAAATTCTCATAACAAATAATTTGAAAACCATAGGACCAATAATGTTGTTAATTGGTTGGTTATTAAACGTATTGCATTCACGTTTTGGCCATGCCGATCAATTCTTTAAAAAAAATATAAAAAAAGTTATTTGCCAAACATTCTGAATTCAAATCAAACAAGAATAATAACTAATAAGTATTGCACAATTTTCATTTGGTTTAAAAGTTTGGCATGCATGCTCAATCCCATTTATAATTAATAATTCTGGTTGATTCTTGACTAATAAATGTCGATTAATTAGTTTACCGATACAACTGCCAAAAGGATCCTTTAATTTGGCTTTTGTTTCTAACTGTTTTTGTTTGAACTAGATTTCATTTAATTCCAGAACGTAATTATTAATTTATTATTAAATCATTTCACATACTGTTGTGTTAATTACGCCCAAAATCTTTGATACCAACAGTTTGTAAGTGTTATGCCATAGGTCCAATCAACTTTGGACATAAACACTTTGAATATATATAATCAATGCATATATATGGCAATATCTATTATTTAATTGAATTAATATTCTAATAAATTAAATAATAGAATCCGTAGATTCAAATCTTGGTGATTTGTTAATCACAAGGAGTTGTGATTGTGAGATACAAATTACATATGATTGAATCTTAAATCATCCGTGGTCGAAGTAATAACGAGATACGGATATCGTTATTACGGATAGACTATCGCGTGTGGCATTCTTACTTGTGAAGTAAGTAGCTGATCTCACAAGCTAAAGTGTGGTGACATTTGAATGAACATGTGGATGTTTTGTTATAGAACAAAACATTGGAAACCCACTGAGAGATTCCACATGGATAACTATCTAAGTGTTAGTGGTTAATCTCTAACGTTCGGTAGTGGAATTGGTCCTTTGACTTGAGGTCATCATAGTACCTTATATGAGGGCAGACATACTTTGGTGGTGTTGGATGTTGCTCTGAAAGGGTCGCTAATACAGCATCGTTCGGGTATGTCAAGAATCATATGAAGGTTGTGAATGATCAATAGAGGATTCGTCACTCTTAGATAGTAAGAGATTATGATCTACATTTTATCCAGTTAAGTTAATTATGAAATCCTTGGCCAAGGTGAATTCATAAGTCGGAAAAGAGTTTTCGACGTACATTGACTTAACAGTGGGATAAAGATATGATCGATAATTGAGATTGACACATATCCATATCTCATAATTGATCGGATCATATTGACGAAAGGATTATAATTTCACGGTAAATGAACAAGTTTGGTTTTGTCATGCTACGTGATATTTCCCGTCACATGTATTGCCCTGATACATTGTTAGATGTCAATCTGGGACAACGAAAATGAATTAGTGATAAATTAAAAGGGGCGTTTTAATTTATCGATTTTGATTAGATCAAAATAATAATTCACGTCGTTCGGCATCGTGATCGGGAACCTAATGGGTCACACACAAAAGAGAATCAGAAGAATGAGATTTACCAATTAATTAATTGACAAGTGTTGGATAATTAATTAATTGGGTTGTTTATTAATAGGCTCGAATTAATTAATTGGATTAATTAATTCATGGACCAGATTTAATTAATTTGATTAATTAAATCTTGGACCGGGTTAAGTTTAATAGATGGGCCGAGCCCATCTGGACTTATATTAATAGACTACTAGGGTTTGAAAACTGTATGAGATTTTTATTATTCTTGCTAGCACAAGAAAAGAAACTCTAGCCGTCATTCTTGTTCTCTGTGTGGATCACCATTGGAGGCTGGACAATTGGACAGCTTGGATTGCAGATCGTGATCATTGAAGTTCAAGAAAAAACAAAAGAGTTTGTGGAATTCATCAAAGGTATTAATCCTAATCACAGTTTCTATCTAAACACATTGCAGATCCTGTTTGGGAATTGAAAATTGTTTTATTTCCGCTGTGCATGATTAAGTAAATTCCCAACAGTGGTATCAGAGCCTACTTTGTGTTTGTTAGAAATTGTTTTGCATCATATAACAATCAAAAGTTGATTGTTATTATTTTTCTCGTTTCTAACTTTTAAAGAAAATTGATTTCTGATTCTAAATTTGATTTGGAAACGAAAATTAATTTTGATTAAAAAAAAAAATTGGGTCGAAGGGGGCGTCGCCGGCGGCAACACCGCCGCCGGACCACACGACGCATTGAGCCGCTGCGATCTGCAGCGATTACGGCGTTCACAGCTGCGATCCAATGACGGCGCGATTATCGCCGCCGTGTGACAGCTGCAGCGCGAACAGTGAGCTACGGCGTTGCAACGATCAACGCAATGAAGCAGCTTCTTCTTCTGACGACGTCGCCGCTGTCTTACAGCGGCAAGACAGCGGCGACGTCCTCCGGAGAATGTATCTGCGGCGCCGGTAAAAAAAAAAGGGGGTAAGGTTTTAGGGTTTCAGACGGGTGAGAGGGTGGAGGCGGGGGCCTCTTATGCAATTTTCGAAATTTCAGGCCCCCGCCTGCAATAATGGAAAAATGGGTCAAGTTTGCAATTATTTGAAAAGGGTCTATTCTGCTATTTATGACTTTTGGTGGCTCTGTTTGTAATTTTAAACCAGGGTCAACTTTGCAATTTTCAAAAATGGGTTTTGAATTTAAATTTGAAATGGTTTTTGAATTTAAATATTAAAATGATTTTAAACTTGTATTTCAAATGGGTTTGATCTAAAATTTCAAAATTGACCCGTTTAAAATTTTATTTAAAAATTAACGATCTTTTATATTTTCGTTAAAATTGGATTTTAACTTAAATATTAAATTTTGACCCTGAATTGAATTTTATTTTATTTAGGAGTTTTATCCTAAATTAAAATTTTAATTCAATTAAATTAGAGTTGGACTCTAATATAATATTTAATTAAAATTTGATTTTAATTAAATTATCCACCCAAATATATTCTTGAAATTAGAGTTGGACTCTAATTTGACATTTAATTGAAATTTGATTTTAATTAAATTGTCTCGGCCTAAAATTAGAGTAGGACTCTAATTTAGTATTTAATTAAGATTTGATTTTAGTTAAATATGTTCGCCCTAATATTTTGGAATTAGAGTTTGACTTTTATTTTGCATTTAATTAAAATTTGATTTTAATTAAATTCAACCGTATTAATTTGATTATAATTAGAGTTGAACTTTAATTTGACATTTAATTAAAATTTGATTTTAATTAAATTGTTTTGCCCTAAAATTTTATTGGAATTAGAGTTGGACTCTAATTTGGTATTTAATTAAAATTTGATTTTAATTAAATAGTCCCGCCCTATATCTGTAGAATTAGAGTTGGACTCTAATTTGATATTTAATTGAAATTTGATTTTAATTAAATAAGTCCGCTAATTAAATTAATTAATTAATTTGATTAATTAATTATTTAATTGTTCCGATCCATTTGTCTAAATTAGTTTAGACGACTTTAATTGCTAGAAACTTGAAACATGTTTGCATATAATATTAGATATTATAGGAATACATTTATATGATGAATGTTTTATTAGTGGATGATTATGGACTTGACCATGTGGATGTGTTGAATGGTTAGTTTTATTCTTATTATTTTATGGGTCTGCGAGCTCTTATTTATTTTGGACATGCGAGTCCGTTGTTATTATTATGGGCATGCGTGTCCAATATTATTTAGGCCTGCGTGTCAACTAGTATAGGATACAAGTTGCAGCTGGACTAATTGGAGATACAAGAAGAGGAGGAGACCATAGAGATGGAGCATTGTATGAATCAATGCTATACCCCCTAGGAACTGACCGACTAGTCTTCCTTATGGCTCGGGAAGACTAGATAGTATAAGTCCATAATCATCCACACTATTATATGTATGTTTATTTGCATGTTAGATGTATAATAAAATATATATAATTATTACGATGAGACCTTTTGTATGAAAAATCCCTCGTTAAAAATATTAAGTCAATTTGTTATTTGCCTTCCATCATTATAGTGAAAAACGAGAGTCCTAAATCGATCTTAGCTTGTTGAGTACACTCAATGCTGGTCCATTAGGGATATGTTTGACACTATGAAATATTAGATATTTCTGAATGATGAGTTTGACTTAACTAATATTTATCTTTTGTTGAGTACACTCAAGAAAATAAATTTTAGAGGCATGTTAAAATATTAAGTCATATTTATATTCGCCTTCCACCATTATAGTGAAAAACGAGAGTCCTAAATCAATCTTAGCTTGTTGAGTACACTCAAGGCTGGTCTATTAGGGATATGTTTGACACTATGAAATATTAGATATTTCTGAATGATGGGTTTGACTTAACTAATATTTATCTCTTGTTGAGTACACTCAAGGAGATAAATCTTAGAGGCATGTTAAGCTAACACATAAGATGTGTGAAGATAAAGAGTTGTCAGTTTAATGATCTGGGAGTTGTATGGAGATACAATTGATAATAGTATCTACCCAAATGTTTTATTAGGGCTTGTTGAGTACACTCAAGGTTTTAATATAACAAATGGGATCCCAGCCCACTGGGAATCAAGTACGGATTCCATAAATTTATGTAAGAGGGTCATAAATTTGATTTAAACAGTGGGAGCGAAATTAATTTAATAAAAGACCATGTTAGATTAATTCATGCACTATATATATTATTTCTTTACTTTTCGTCGTTTACATTTATTGAATTATGAGTAACCACATATATTTGAGAAGCATATTGTATGACAACAACCAAAACAAATTTTCTTGATTGATGTCGCAATCTTAGAATTGTTCTCAAGCATGAAAAATTGGTTGTGTCCTTAAGTAGCCCTTTCTAGAGACACCTGTTGATGACTCAATAAAAGAAGGGGTGGCTGCTATAATAAACAGAGTGTTGACGATAGTACTACAACATATGTGATGTTTGTGACTATGTCACCTGAGTTATAAAGCAACATAAGAGTATAGATGCTAACACATGATCTTTCATCTCAATGTGTTGAATGATGAACAATCATACGAGGAAATATATGATATTTCCTAGCAACTATACCGGTGCATAATGGCAGAAGAATCTTCAGTCGGTGCTCGTGTGCTGAAGATGCAGACTACTTTGAGAATTGTCTTGATTGCGTTCAGTCATGAACAATGAACTAAGTATAGACTTGGTTCTGCAATCTCTGTCAAAGAGTTATTCATAACTAATTATGAATTTAATATGAATAAACTCGAAGCACGCTCATTGAGTTGCTGAACATGCTTAAAACTGTTAAGTCCAACATCTGTGTTTGTAGTGGACAAATCTTAGTCATAGATTCCTCTAAGGAAGTCTAAAGGATGCTTTAGGAAAGCAACCAAGATGACTAAGACAGTTAAAGCGAATAAGGACAATACCAAATCTGATGATCCTTATTATCATTTTGGAATGATGGGTCATTAGAAATGAAATTGCAAGGCTTAAATCTATTTCATTAGTTTCATGGGTATTAGATACTAGATATAGATATCATATTTGTATAAATATGCAGAAACTAAATAAAAGTAGATCGCTGCAAAAGGGAGAAGTTGACCTACACGTTGAAAATGAGCAAAAGTTGTTGCATTGCCTGTAGAAGCATATTTCTTGCCATTGCCTTTATGTTTGATATTAGAATTAGAGAAATGTTAATTTTGTTTTCACCATTACCAAGAGCATTAAATAAATTCCATGTTTTGACATGAATTATTCTAATGTTAAGGACAATTGTTGTTCCTTTTTATCTTGATAAGATCTTAATGGTTATGGTAAATTACAAAATGACATTTATATTCTAAATGTTGAGTGTTTTATAATGAGTATAGAAATTGAAAGGCATAAAAATGATAATCTGAATAACACCTATATCTGGCATTGCAGATTTGGTCACATAAATGAGAATGCAATTCCAAACTTACATGGAGATGTATATTTGGGTCAAATAATTTTGAATCATTTGACAAATGCGAATCATGTCTGTAAGACAAAGAGACCAAATCTCCTTTTACTTGAAAAGGAAAATGATATGCACAATTATTAGGTCTAATACATAGTGATGTATGTAAATCCATATCAATTAATGTCAGGTAAAGTTTATCTTATCTCATCACATTTACTAATGATCATTTCAGAAATGATCATGTATATTTGATGAAATTCAAGCATGAATCTCTTGAAATGTTCAAGGGATTCAAACTAAAAGTTGATAAACAAATAGGTAAATATATTCTTACACTAAGACTTGTTCGAGGTAAAAAATATCTAAAATGGAGAATTTTAGATTATCTAAAAGAGAATTAGATTCTCATGCAGTGGATTCCTCCACATACATTGCAACATAATGATGCATCTGAAATGAGGAATAGTACACTATTAGATATAGTGCAATTGAGAACAAGCCATGCAAGCATTCAAAAATCGTTTTGAGATCATGCACTGATTGCCACGTGCTGCACACTAAATCGTGCCCCATCTAAATCGGTTAACAAAAACTCCATACGAGTTATGGAATGGCCCAACATATCTCATATGAACGTTTGGGTTGTGACACTTATGTGAAGCGCACTGAATCGGATAAGTTTGAGACTAAATCCGATAATTATATATTTGTGGATATCCAAGGGATAATTGGATATCAATTCTATAATCTCGTTGAGAAGAAAATGTTCATCTCAAGACATGTCATACTCTTAGAGAAAGTGTTTACTCTAAGAGAGACAGTGGGAGTAGAATAAATCTTGAAAGAGTTCAAGAGTCCACGGATATAATTAACCGAATAGATAAACCTGAGTCTTATCCCACACCAAATTGAGGGACATACTCTTGATCAGGAAGTGGAGATTTCTGAGGACACGTTAGCTCAGTGTAAATCTTGTAGGATCATTTGACCTCCTAGAAGGTACGAATCCATGATTACTAATCAAGGATAATGAACCTACTAATTACATAGAAATAAAGTCAAGTGTTGACTTAAAGAGATGGACTTGTTGTATGTAACCGAGGTTTGACCTTGGTCGACTTGCCTAATGGATTAGAACCCATAGGTTGTAAATGAGTTTACAGGAAAATGTCAATATGGATTGAAACAAGCCTCTTGGAGTTGGAATCTTCGATTTAATACAAAAAGTCAAAACGTTTGATTTTATCAAAAATAAAGACGAAATGTGCATTTACAAGAAGATAGTGGGAGTATTGTCGCATTCCTGATATTATATGTATGAGACATATTATAGGAAACGACGTCTCTATATTTCAATTGTTGAAATTATGGTTGTCAAATAATTGCTCTGTGATGGATGTGGGAGAAGCAAGTTGATCTATAGAGATAGATCTAGAAGATTGCTTAACTCATCCCAATCTATACAGATAAAATCTCGAGAAGATTTTATATGGAGAAAATGAAATGAGAGTTCATGGATAGAATGATGCTAACTTCTAGTCAGACTGGAATAATAGCACATCTCAAATAGGATATTGGTTTACTCTTAAGCGGTGTGTTGGAAATGTTCCAAATAACCGTTGATTCAATAATGGAAGCCTTATACATCATTGCTTTACAAAGCAACAAAAGTTGTGGTCTGGATCAGGGAGTTCATTACTGAACTTAGAGTAGTTCCTAACATTGTTGATCACACGCTTATGCATTGTGATACAATGGAGCCATCGTGCAAGCGAAGGAACTAAGGTCTCATCAATGATCTAAACATATATTAAGACATTGTTATCTCATTGAAAAGATAATACAAAGAAATGACGTAAATAAAGAACGAATTCCCACAAGTTATTAAATTGCAGATCCACTGACAAAGAGTTGTCGCAGTATAAACATGATCGTCATGTAGACTCTTATGGTATAAGATACATAAGTGATTGGATCTAGTGCAAGTGGGAGTTTGTAAGTGTTATGCCCTAGGTCCAATCAACTTTGGACATAAACACTTTGAATATATATAATCAATGCATATATATGGCAATATCTATTATTTAATTGAATTAATATTCTAATAAATTAAATAATGGAATCCGTAGATTCAAGTATTGGTGATTTGTTAATCACAAGGAGTTGTGATTGTGAGATACAAATTACATATGATTGAATCTTAAATCATCCGTGGTCGAAGTAATAACGAGATACGGATATCGTTATTACGGATAGACTATCGCGTGTGGCATTCTTACTTGTGAAGTAAGTAGCTGATCTCACAAACTAAAGTGTGGTGACATTTGAATGAACACGTGGATGTTTTGTTATAGAACAAAACGTTGGAGACCCACTGAGAGATTCCACATGGATAACTATCTAAGTGTTAGTGGTTAATCTCTAACGTTCGGTAGTGGAATTGGTCCTTTGACTTGATGTCATCATAGTACCTTATATGAGGGCAGACATACTTTGGTGGTGTTGGATGTTGCTCTGTCAAGGGTCGCTAATACAGCATCGTTCGGGTATGTCAAGAATCATATAAAGGTTGTGAATGATCAATAGAGGATTCGTCACTCTTAGATAGTAAGAGATTATGATCTACATTTTATCCAGTTAAGTTAATTATGAAATCCTTGGCCAAGGTGAATTCATAAGTCGGAAAAGAGTTTTCGACGTACATTGACTTAACAGTGGGATAAAAGATATGATCGATAATTGAGATTGACACATATCCATATCTCATAATTGATCGGATCATATTGACGAAAGGATTATAATTTCACGGTAAATGAACAAGTTTGGTTTTGTCATGCTACGTGATATTTCCCGTCACATGTATTGCCCTGATACATTGCTAGATGTCAATCTGGGACAACGAAAATGAATTAGTGATAAATTAAAAGGGGCGTTTTAATTTATCGATTTTGATTAGATCAAAATAATAATTCACGTCGTTCGGCATCGTGATCGGGAACCTAATGGGTCACACACAAAAGAGAATCAGAAGAATGGGATTTACCAATTAATTAATTGACAAGTGTTGGATAAATAATTAATTGGGTTGTTTATTAATAGGCTCGAATTAATTAATTGGATTAATTAATTCATGGATCAGATTTAATTAATTTGATTAATTAAATCTTGGACCGGGTTAAGTTTAATAGATGGGCCGAGCCCATCTGGACTTATATTAATAGACTACTAGGGTTTGAAAACTGTATGGGATTTTTATTATTCTTGCTAGCACAAGAAAAGAAACCCTAGCCGTCATTCTTGTTCTCTGTGTGGATCACCATTGGAGGCTGGACAATTGGACAGCTTGGATTGCAGATCGTGATCATTGGAGTTCAAGAAAAAACAAAAGAGTTTGTGGAATTCATCAAAGGTATTAATCCTAATCACAGTTTCTATCTAAACACATTGCAGATCCTGTTTGGGAATTGAAAACTGTTTTATTTCCGCTGTGCATGATTAAGTAAATTCCCAACACAGTTGGGAATTCAAAGATCACGTATTGCTCGATACCACTTGATATGAAACCAATCACCGGATTGTGATATTGAAACTATATGGCACATGATATCAAGATGTTAGTAGCAAAAGGCTTTACTCTAACTTGTGATGTTGATTATTGTGAAACTTTTGCTCCGTTGCAAAATTAAAAAACCATAAGAGTGCTCCCGTTTATCGTGATCAATTCAGATTGGCCATTATAGTAGCTAGACTTGGTGATCTAGAAGAGGAAGTTTGTATGGATCCTCAACCTGGCTTTGAGTACAGTTTTGGAACGAAGATATGCAAATTGAAGAAGTCGCTATATGGTCGTAAACAGTCTCCAAGAGTGCGGTTCAAAAAATTCACCAATTTGGTGAAGATGCATAGATACTATCGAGGCCAAACCGATCATACCATGTCTATGAAAAAATCATCTGAAGTTTAGATAGCAGTATTGATATGTTATGTTGATATGTTCCTTACTAAAGGTTGAAAAATCACTTAGCTAATGAGTTTGAGATCAAAGACCTAGGTTCTCTGAGTTATTCTCTTGGAATGGAGGTGGCTCTTTCTAAGAATGGCACTGTTGGCTCTCAGCAAAAATATACACTTGATCTACTATAGAAACCGGCATGGGTAGATGTAGACCAGCTGATACTCCTATTGATCCGAATGTGAAGCTAGGAGATAAAGATGGAGATGTTCTAGTGAATACAACTATATATATCAAACGTTGGTGGGAAAGTTGATTTATTTGTTCCATACTTGACCAAATATTGCCATTAGAGCATCTCCAAGAGACTCTCTATTTTTAAAGAGCATATTCTATCATTTGGAGAGCATCTATAAATTTAAAGAGTTAAAATCTTGATATACTCCAACAAGCTCTTTATATTTAACACTTAAGTTTACTATTCCCAAAAAATATTTATTATTTTTCTTTATCTTTTATTTTAACTAGTTTTTCTATAGATTATTTTATTGCTTTTCTACATTGAAAATTGAAACTTTTTGAATGCATTTAATTATAGAGAGTGGGTTTGGCTCTCCAAATTTGGAGAGCCAAACCCACTCTCTAAATTAAAATCTTAATTTAAAGAGTCTATTGGAGCATGATTTTACATGTTGACTCTTTAAAATAGAGAGCATCTCATATTAAAAGAGTCTGTTGGAGATGCTCTTACTATTAGTGTGGTAAGTCAGTTCATGCATACACCATATGAAGAACATTTTGAAGCTGTTCTTGATGAGTTTGGTGATGGAACCATAAGATGTTGATGTCCACCAAATTTTTGACGTTTAATCCATATAATCGGTGATAATTAAATCTAACCATACAAATAAAGAGCCGTTTTTTATTTAGCAAGATGGAGATATGGCTATATACGTATTCTTTTCTTTTTGTGTGTCGACTGGACAACTCTTTGATGCCTAGGATTTAATTCACATGTTATAATTTGTCCAAACAAATTTACTAAGCAGAAAGCAAAAGCCAACTAACTAGATTTTTGGATCCAACTAATCAAGTAAAATTGTGTGACAAAAGAAGGGATACGGTTAGGTTTAACATTTAAAATGTCTTAAGCACACCCCTCGCCTTGGGATTTCTTTCCCCCTCACCATAGTCTAACACATCGATAATTCATTTAAATGGATTGAATCTATAATTTTTGTGTGCTCTAATATCATATTGAATAATTTGATGTAATGCCTAAGTTGTTAAATATCGGTATATTGTCTAGCACAATCACTGTATCTATTCCAACTTTTAATTCAAACTCATTTAAAAAACTAGCCGTGAGATGGTTGCGGTAGATTGAATTGGGGAGACGGTCGGGGTTGGGCATGGGGAAGAGAAGGAGAATTTGCTAAATGTTCGAAGGATTTTATTATATTATATTTTTTTAATTTTTAAATGTAAGTTAAGGGTGTCAACGAGTCGAGTAGCAAACCGAAACTCTTTTGCTAGGGCTCGACTCGAGTAAAAATGGTTCGAATTTTTTTTTGTCCGAGCCAAGCAAAAGCTCGGTCAAAAAATTTAGGTTCAACCCGAGCTTTCGACTCGGACCTTAGCAAGCCGAGCCGGCTCGATTTTTTTTTTTTAAATTCGTGACAAGCTAAATTTTTTTTTAAAGAATTTAAAATTTGTGCAATTTATACGTATTATAAATAATAAGTAAATACTAAAATATAAAAAAAATACAATTAAAATTATTTTTAAAAAATGCTTTTTTTTTTAAAGTTTTGTAAATTTTTTTTTTAGGGTCACGGGCTTAAAATGACCCGTGACACATGCCGACTTGGGCTCAAGTTGACGCCACAAAATGGGGCTCAGCCTGAGCCTCGACTTTGTCCCATCGAGCCACGAGCCGGCCCGGCTCGAGCATTTTTCAAGCCAAGCCACTGGCCGACGAGCCATATTAACATCTCTATTGTAAGTTATGTTCACATGTGCACTGAATTGATAAAGTGGATGAGATCTCTGTTGAAGGACTTACAATCCACTTGAGTGCATGCTTCAAAAAAAAAAAAAAAAATTATAATTTAAGTTGATTGTTGAGTTTAAATAATAATCAACAAATTCTTCTCGTCTAATTAGTGTTTTCTGCTAAATTCACTATTCCGCTACTCAATGTAGAGTAAGCTGATAAATGATTAAGCATAGCATTTTTCATATCAGGCATGCCTATTTATAAATTTCTATTCAGACCTTGGGGATGATTGTGTCTTTTTAGTTGATGACATGCGTCAGTCATCGATTGACTAACTTCTAACAGATTATGTTATTTGCACACATTTTGTTTACCAACTTAACCCTTATGTTTTTGTTTAAGTATATTGACTCGCATTATGTATTAAGGTCGCTCACGAGGATTCTCCCTTAAGAGTGCTTTAGCTCATTTGAGTTCGCATATTACTTCTTCAGAGTGCTTACTTAGATACTTTGAATATTTCATGTATAACAAATAGTTTTTGAAGTTTGAGTCTAATCATTTATATTAGGCTTTAGAATTTAGTTTAGATTCTTTATTTATCTAGTATTTATATATTTCTATTTTTTTCGAGCTTTGTAATATGTGAACACAAAATTTTAACCCACTCGTTTTGGTGCGCCAATATTTTGGTGGAAGGCAAGATTGGATAATTTAATCCGTAATAGTCCTCGAAGTTCAAGTTTAACTATTTATGTTAAGTGACGAACTTGTAGGGGATCGAACACATGCATGGTCAACAAGCATTGTCATAACCAAAGCTTAGTCCATATTTTTCATAGTCATCGGTACATGGAATAAGCTAGTCAGCCAGATGAAGGACAGGTGGTTTGGTGCTCATGGTGATTTCTTAGCTCACTCATAGCCAATTAAGCTAAATAGAATTCTCCAAGCACCGAGAAGCTTCGGTCAACACAGTCTTATCGTCAAATACAAGGTTTAAAAAAAATGAATTGCTAGTCGTAAAATATTTTTCCCGTCAAACTTAAACCTAACTAAAATAACGATGGCTACAATTTTTCCTCTTTTGCCGAAGTAAATTGACCTAAAGTTAAGATAATGGAATTTTATCTATATTTTTAGAAAAATGATATTCATCCCCAGTGGGAATGCATCCCCAGTTTATGTGGATGTAAATGATTGGTTAAATGATAGGTGAAATTAAATGACTTATTTAATTTCACTTATCATTTAATGCCACATAAACGTCACATAGACTGAGGATGCATCCCCAGTGGGAATGAATAGCATTTCTTATATTTTTATCTCATTCATGTATCATAGATGGGCAATGATATTTTAATAAAAAATGCCAAGTGTACATATAGTTTGACATTTGATGCGTTGTTAAAAAAAATGAAGGGAAAACTGTTTATTTTTGTTAACTGTCTAATGATATGTTGCCACACGGCAAAGTGTAAATGATGATGTACATATAGCATGATTATTTTTTAATTCCTTATCCAATATCAACATAGCCAATTAGAAAATTAATCTTTTGTCAATTCTTTGTATAATAATAATACTTACCCGTAAAGGATTGGTGTAAGAATTATCTTCACTTTTTACTTGAGATAAGGTATACATATTGCAACTTCCAAGGTTACTTTGCTCATTAATGACAACTGATTCGTGATTAGATGAAACGACTTATTAATAATTGCATTTTTAGTACATTTTTCGATAAGCGAATATTTTATGTGCGTAATGCTACGTTCGATCTTGATCGTTTGAATGTTCTCTTTGTTTTCAAAGGCCGGGATCAATCCATTTTTCGATGGTTGAAATTGTGTCTGTTGATATTAATGGCCATGATATACTTCTTAAACTTACAAATATTGTGTTATTTGTGTCTATTTTTCTTTCTAAAACACAAAAATGTTCTTTCGTTCTTTTGAAATTACCAATCTCCTCGAGCAATCAATCCATGTTATATTTCCTAAAGAAGATACTAAACTTGCCTAGCTATCATTTGAATGTATTTTGTTTATTATTTGGTCGCCTAAGCGAAGTCCTTTTCATAGTAATTGCAAATAACCTACCATGTTTTACCATTCCCAACAAACTTCTGTTTCGTGAAGTATGTCTAACATTAAAATGTATTCTCACAAGTCTTTCATCTCTTTGTAAAGATCATTTTTCTTTCAAAATATCTTCAAGTACTATAATTGTCATTTCAATCATACTGGTAGTTTTAGAATTTGGAACATTGTTTACACAAGAATAAACATTGACGAGAGTATACAAACTACCAATGAATTGGTTAACACCATCATCGATTCATGAATCTAGTGTAATGCATTATGAATTTTGAAGATGAGATAAAAATGCTATAGCCAATTGAAGAAATAACTGAAAACACAAAAACAAGCAAATGTAATTGTAAAAATATACTAACGGAGAGATGATAGTGGTGTACCAGAGAGATTGCAGAAAATTGTGAGTGTCACGACTCGTTCCAAGTCACCCTAATAGATCTGACACATCTCGTGCGCCGATGGTAGATACCAACTAAGTGTCGGACCTACGACCAAGGTGACTATGACTTGTTCTAACTGTGACACACTTTTAAAAAAAATTTGATGGAGTTTCCTCTGTAATATGGACCAAAACCACCTGAACAATAATCAAAATCCTTCAACCAGAACATATATTTTTAAATAGGGTACACCAACCCCTCAAAAATCAAACTATTCAAAAATAACACAAGAAAGTCGACAATTGCAACCATTTTACATCAAAAGTCTCAAAATACTCAATATGCAATGAGCTCATGACACTGATACAAGAATTACAACTTTAACTTTCTGACAACAAAGGCATGTATCTCAAAAGAGATATGTTTAATGCAAATTGACAAAAGGAGTCATACATCACTAGGCTCCAATGCTGCTCAACTCGGTTACTATCTGATAAGAGAGAAAAATTAACAAAATATATGAGTTTTGTAACTCAGTGAATGGATATAATATAAATAAGAATGTTTTTCTTCCATTTATACATATTTTCTGAAAATCCTTGCTCTTATGAAACTTAAGAAATTCTGAAATCTGATAATACTTTTAAAAACTTAAACATGATTAAATCATGAAATCATTTGTTCTTCATTCTAAACAATTAACTATAAAGTATAATAAATATAATTAATCTGATATCTACGAAATCTCTTAAATAATTCTGTAGTTCAATAGTATAAGATGAAATCTTTAAACTGAAAACTGGATAATCTGAATTCTATAACTGGAAATCAAATAAGCTGCAGAAATACTGAAATATCACACCAAAAAGGTACCCTGAATAACCTTACTCATGTATCGATAAGTACCGATATACATGGCAAAGCTATTAAATTCTGAAATTCTGATATTCTGAGATTCTGAAATTCTGGCCATACGCGCGCAGAGCTATAATCTGGTCATACACTATGGAAACACATTCACAATAGTGCGGAGCGGGTAAAAATCACTATGACTGACCATACACTGTGGAAATACATTCACATCAGTGCAGATCTGATAAAATAACCATCTGAAGTCATACACTGTGGAAACACATTCACATCAGTGCGACATGGTCAAATCACTTGGGTACTTTCTGGTGGTTTTAAAATAACTCGAAATATACTGAAATATGTAATATAAATATAACATGCTAGAAAATGATTTCAATTAACTGAATTTAACTTTAAAAGAACTGACTATAAAATTCGTTTAATTCGAAAAATTACGCTGTCAAATCAAATGTAGGAAATAAATAACTTTTGATATATTATAGATTTAATAAATATTTATTTCTAAAAAATAAGTTTTCAATCACTCAAAACAAGCTATCAGCTAGTCTGGCTGATAAACATTTCCAATCTTCTCGTTATCACCTGAAAAACGATATGAATAATCAATTAAACAACTATCAAAACAAGAAACCCTAATAGTCAATTTCTATAATTCTTAAACTACATTTCTCGATAATTGAATAACTTTCCCAAATTACTCATTTAAGTACATGGGACCAATTACACTTTCTAGTCCATTTATTAATAACCTCATGCATCAACATAACCTTCCATTCAAGAATAAATGCAATTATCCACTTCAATCTAGTGAACTAGAAAACAATACCATAACCAATATAATATACCTATTTTCCATAAAATCATGCTTTCTAGTAAGTATTTCATCAACACCATAATTTTCACTAAAAATACTAGTTCAAGCATCCAATCCAACAATCTAGGGTTTGCCAAAAAAAAAAATGAATTTCTTACCTTGATATAAATGGAAACTAGAGGATCAATAAACTTGAGCTCCACTATATCTTATATTCCATAAATCTGAAAATTTACCACAACTTAAACATTAGAAATTTATTATAATAATAATCCTCTATTTCTAAAGAAAATCACAAGAATAACAATGGAAATTCAAGTTCAAAACACCAACTTTACGTTATTCTCCTTCCTTTCTCTTTTTCCTTCCTCTTTTCTTCTTCTTTCCTTTTTTTTCCCTCTTTTTCGGTCTCCTTCTTCTCTGTTTTGCTCTCTGCGTGTGGGTGTAGTATGAATAAGAAAACTGGGTTTTGAATTGGTAAAGTAGTGGGCTAATTGCATAGGAAGTCCCTCACCTATCATATGATGTATAAGTAAGTCCTCCACTTCAATTCTAATACATCTTAACCCTCAATTTTTGCAATTATAAAATAAACCCCAAGAAAATATTTATTCCAATTAAGTACATATTTGACCTTGACCTTCACAATTCAACCCTTGACTTTGACTGAAAAAAAATTGGTTTGTAACAGTGAGTGTGATAAAATTAAGGGAAACACCACTTGTACAACCACCTTGGTTGACAACATCTCACAGTGGTGGGTCTTACTGTGTTCTAAAAAAATAAAAAATTACCCATCCACCCATCACATGTGTGAGTGGTTGTCAACCAAAGTTGTCAAGTAGCACGGTTCTAAAATTAATCTACAATTGTCCCAATTACTATGGTTTGAAAAAAGAAAAATAAAATAGAATTCTGAAATTTGAATTACAACGGCCAGAATTAGATTTGATGGCACCTACATCAGTAGGTGCCATCAAATCATGGATGTCATGCACATAATGACTAGCTAGTCAGCTTGAAAGGTGATCCAACGAGCGGCTAGCATGAAAATATCCAGACTGTCCATTGACATCGCTACTTAGTCCAATGAAAGTTACACATAATACTCTTCCCTTGTGTGCCTCACCCACTGTATTTGTTGGAAACAAAACAAGATACCAGAGTCGCTATGATATCACTTATTGAGAATCCGATCAAATAATTAAAGATGGAAATAATATGGGCAATGTGAAAAATAATGGATCACATAAGAATATAAGATTTACGTGGAAGAATGAGAAATTTTATTATACCAAGAAAATAAAATTGTCTTTACAACATTTGATTCTCTCAATTTCAATCTAAACAATTTTCTAAAATTTCTAATATTTACAACAACCATCTAATTGTTATATTAAGTCTTTAAAGAGCATATACCTTGTGGAGTATTTATAGGAGCCAAATCTTGGAGTTATGGATGAAGTAGAGTTCTTAATCCCAAAGTCCTTATCCATTCCAAAGTCATTTTTCCCAATCAAACTTTCAATTCATGATGAAAATTTGATTTCTTATCAAACTGGACTTCTAAACCAAAATTATCTACACTTCTTTAATGAATCAAACTTCCAAATCTATGGAATTTGAGTCACAAATATAACAAACTCTATCTTGACACAAATTTCATAACAATGAATTAAGTCTTCACTCTTTAACAACCCCGAAATCAAGGAAAAGACAAGGAAAAGTAAGGAAGAATCAAAAGAGCCTCCTAGGCGTCAAATTGCTCTCAAGTCGACAATTGAAGAAGGAACTTCAAGTGATCATATGAGCGATGAAGAGTTTGATGATCTTGAGCTTTTTGTCAAAAAATTGAGATTTGAAATAATCGAAAGTTTCAAAAGAAAGATGAAAAGAGCAAAAAAAGAAGCAAGAAAGTAGTTTGTTACGATTGTGACAAATCCGATCACAGGAGAACCGAGTGTCCAAACAAAAAGAGAAATTTTAAAAAAAAAGGCACTTCAAGCAACATGAGATGAAACCGACGATGATGATTGAGATGAAAATGAAAGTCAAGAAGAAATCGCCAACATGTGCTTTATAGCAATCAACAATGAGGTAAATTCTATTGAAAAATTCTCATATGATGAATTATCTTCTTCTTATGATGAAATTTTAGAAAAATTTGAAAAACTCGCTCTTAGTCATTCTATTCTTAATAAGAAACATAAGTTATTAAAAAATGAAATGGAGAAAATTTTAGAAACTACAAAGGAAAATTATTATTATTCATTGTATAAAGAAAATTGCTCTTTGAAAGAAAAGATTGAAGATTTGATAAATATCGTTTTTAAATTCACTCAAGAGAAGAAGAATTTTGATTTAATACTCGGTAATAAAAAATGTATTTTTAATAAAGGAGACATTGGATATATATCATTTTTGAAACAAAAATCTCTCAAAAATTTATTTGTCAAAGCCTCGAATACAATTACCTCAAAAACTACTTGTAATTTTTGCAATAAGGATGGACATATTACTTATAATTGTCTAACAAAAAAGTAGTTACACTTTGAAAGTAAAAATAAGTGGACTCGAGGATCCACTAAAACTAACTACCAGGGCCCAAGCTTGTATAGATACCAAAAATAAAAAAATTGAACTATTTTTGTAGGTACCAAAGAAGACAAGCAAATGGTTATTGGATAGCGGGTGTTTAAATCACATGATCGGAGAGACAACTTTACTATCGAACTTCAAAAATAAAGATGAATGTCATACCACATTTTGAGATAATGCAAAGGGAAAAATAATCGGAATTGGAAATATTGGTAATCATTTTCCCCCTCCATTGAGAATGTATTATTGGTAGATAATCTCAAACATAATTTACTTAGTATTAGTCAATCATTTGATAAAGACTATCATATTAAATTCGATTCTTCTAAATGTCTCATTAAGGATGCTACATCTAAAGATGTATTGTTTATAGGAAGCTGAAACAAAGATATTATATCATAAATATCGATTTTGAAAATGATGAAAAATGTTTAGTGAGTTTAAAATAGGACACTTGGCTATAACATAGAAGATTAGGTCATGTTGGGATGGATCTTCCTTAAAAAATCTCCAAAAAGGGTTTGGTTAAAGGTTTACCAAATTTGAAGTTTGCGAAAATTTGATTCAAAATTTGATGTTGAAAATTTTTTGGGATATTCATCGACTAGTAAAGCTTATAGAGCTTTCAACAAAAGAGCTCTAATCGTTGAAGAATCTATACATGTCACTTTCGATGAAACTAACTCCCTTGATCGTGAGAAAGGTATTGATATTGATGTAGGATTGGAAACTCCATTCGAACAAGTGTCTATTCAAGATCAACACAAGAAAAATCCACAAGATGAACGTCAAGAATGAAAAAATGTTCTACGAAGCGAAAAAGAGTCAACCGAAGTCTAAAATGATTTACCTCTATCAAAGAATGGATGTTTGTTCTTTCTCATCCTAAAGAACTAATCATTGGTGATCCATCAAAAGGTATTACTACTAGTGTCTTTACTAAAAATCGTTTAAGTAGTTGTTCATTTATATCACAAATTGAACCAAAGAACTTCAAATAGGCCAAGTTTGATGAATTTTGGATTCTAACTATGCAAGAAGAACTTAGGGTCCGTTTGATTACAATGGTGGAAAATGTGTGGAAAGAAAATTATTTTTAGAGAACATAATTGCCTAGAAAATATTTTGCATGGAATTATTAATTAAGTGTATTTGATTGGTATAATTTTTCATTCGAAAATTTTTTAAATTTTCTATTCGTTTGGCTTTATTTTACATGAAAAGTGTCTATTAAAGTGTTAAATTTTTTAACAATTGATTATAAAATTTGTTTCCATTACCATAAAGTAAAAAAAGAGCGGGGGGGGGGGGGGGGGGGATTGTTTCATAAAAAAAAGTTTTTTAATCAAAATTTAGTACTCGTTTGACTTTGTTTTATATGGAAATTGTCCATTAAAGTGAATTTTTTTTTTTAACTATTGGGTATGACATTTGTTTCCATTACCAAAAAAAATAAAAATTTAGCAACTTGAAAAACAGTTTTTCCACCAAAAAAGGTGGGAAAACCTCTTCAGTCAAAAGCAAGAAAATGGGCGCGTGGGGTGGCGGCTGAGAAAAAATTTTCCTTGCAAAAGAAAAGATGTGCTGTCAACACAGCCTTAATCAATTTGAACAGAACCATGGTTGGGATGTAGTCACTAGACCAAATGATCAAATTGCCATCGGTACTAAATGGGTCTTTAGAAATAAACGTGAAGAGAATGGAATAATTGTGCGTAACAAGACTAGATTAGTGGCTCAAGGTTACAATCAAGAAGAAGGCATCGATTTTAAAGAAATATTTGCACATGTTGCTAGATTAGAATCCATTCGCATGCTTCTTGCATTTGTTTGTCATAAAAAAATTCACTCTCTATCAAATGGATGTTAAAAGTGCATTTCTTAGCGGTTTTATTCAATAAGAAATATTTGTTGAACAACCACATGATTTTAAAAATGAAGAATATCCAGACTATGTTTTCAAATTTCGAAAAGCTCTTTACAATTTAAAACAAGCTCATATGGCTTGGTACAAACGATTGAGCAAATTTCTAATTTCAAATGGTTCTTCAATAGAAAAAATGGATACCACTCTTCTTTTTAAAACTCAAAAGAATGATATGATTGTTCAAATTTATGTTGATGACATTGTATTTGGTGCTACTAATATTTATCTTTGTAAAGAGTTTTCTAAGTGCACGAGCATGGAATTTAAAATGAGCATGATGTGAGAGCTTAAACTCCTTCTCAGTCTCCAAATTAAGCAAACTTATGGTGGACTCTTCATCAATCAAAGTAAGTACATATTGAACATGCTCAAGAAGTTCGATATGGATTATTTGAAGTCAATGAGCATCCCTATGAGCACAGCAATAAAATTGGACAAGAATGATCAAGGTACGTCCATTGATATAATAAAATATCGAGGTATGATCGGATCCCTTCTTTACTTAACTGCAAGTAGACCCGATATTATGTTTAGTGTGTGTGTCTATGAGCTAGATTTCAATCAAATCCTAAAGAATCTCATCTCAAGGCCGTGAAACGTATCTTTAGATATCTTAGTGGCACTAGAACTTTAGGGCTTTGGTATCCCAAAGGCACCCACATTGATCTACTTAACTATTCGGATGCCGATTAGGCCGGATGCACAATCGATTGTAAATCCACTAGCAGAACATGCCATTTTTAGGTTTTACACTAGTATCATGGTTTAGAAAGAAACAAAATTTCGTTACATTGTCTACCGTCGAAGCCGAATATATCTCGACCGCTAGTTGTTGTGCACAAGTTCTATAGATGAAACAAACTCTTAGTAATTTCGTCTATCCTTTAATCATATACCCATTATGTGTGATAACACTAGTGCCAAAATCTTGTCTAAAAATCCCATTTTACACTCTAGAACGAAACACATTGAAATTAGAAATCACTTCCTAAGAGATCATACATAAAATGGTGATATTGTGTTAGAATTCGTAAATACGAAAAATCAATTGATCGATATTTTCACAAAACCTCTAGCTCTTGATCGTTTCTCATATATTAAAAGAGGTTTAGGCATTATTGATGAATTTGAAGTACATGATTAAATTCATAACTATATGCGCTTATGTGTTTTCATTGCATTATTTTCATTTGCACTATATTTACATAATTTGGTGTGTTTTATAATAGTAATAATAACAATAAATAAATAAATAAAGGGGGGACTGGACGAGTCAATCGGACGTCCAATTCATTAACCGGATGTTCGGTAAATCACGATTAAAATCCCATTTCGCAAACCAGACCTTAGTTTTTCTTCTTTTCTCCATTTTTCTGTCATTTCTCTTCCTAAATCTTGTCTCTCTCATTCATTCTTTCCACTCAAATAATCAAATACTCCTCAAAATCAATAAATCCTCTACATTTACACTTCAAATCCTTTCAAAATTTCAATTTTCATCCATTTCATTCCAATTTTTCCCAAAAGCAACTCGAAACCTTAAAACTAGATTTTTCAACCATTGCATTAGGTCTCTTGAAATTTGTGCATTCCACGCGTCATCTAAAAACTTTGCCTAACAGAATGCTTCTTAAATTTTTTTTTAAACATTTTGACATTCCACTAGACATTTGTTAAACTTCGCCCTACCGATATTACCAACATTCAAACCCTTAAACGAATAAAGATAGTAAAAGAATATGGTCAATGGGTAGCACACACAAAAGGTTTCGACCCCACATCGGGTCCAACGACTCTATCTTTTGAATGCGATGAGGATGACGATACTGATGATATACCACAAGTTCTTACCTCTAGTTCTCCTCACTCTTCGTCTAATGGTTTCACATTTACCAAGGATTATTACAATATTCTCAACGGGCGTATTGATTCTCTTACATATTAGTGGATGAACTCGGGGGGATGATTTGGGAGTTCCAGGTCCTGTAGGACGCCATTCGATCTCAACAGAATGCCATCCAAGCACAGCAAGATGACATGGAGGCTCAGCAAAATGCTTCTATGCTCACTTCTATCCACTTTTTCCTCCACCGCCTCATCTGGAGCCGTAGATCTCGAGTTTTGTTGCTTTTTTAGATTGTCTTTATATTTTTTTATGACTTATCCACAATCTTTATGTTTAGCTTCTTTTGTTTTTGACATCATTATCTATGGCTATTTTCTTTTATGATCAATGCTATGGTTATTATGATCCATGTTTTGCCTTATGCTTTGTGTTTATGTCAAAATGGGGAATGCAAAGTGAGATTCTTATGCATGATTCGTTTTTACAATAATATGCTTAGAGTATATGAAAAATGGGGAAAGAGGAAAACTCATACTTTGAATAGATGGTTATTATTTTGTAAAAGATAGGGGGAATGAGAATTGCATGATAAATTGATATCAAATTGGCCAATCCTATTCTGCAAATCATCGTGTTTGTCATAATCAAAAAGGGAGAAATTGCTGACCTAAGATTGATTTCGAGTTTTGATTATAACAAACAAATTATTCTTATCTCTAACATTTATATTCGAGTCTTCATTGTTACATGTTACAAACATGATAGAAATTGAGCATTCATTAATCAAACTTGAAAATTGAGCAATCACGTCAGTACAATCGGAGACAAATCAAGCACTTACGCCAAATTCAAGATCAAGCACCAAATCGCGCACTCGCGCCAAATCAATCGAAGGTATTAGATTTAGATGATTTGAATCCATATGTAAAGGTACAATGCTTTAATTCTTAGCAATGGATCACTTCAAGCTCATAAGTTAATTTTTTATGCACGAGATAAACTTTTCACAAAAATGATCGTATAAAAATTATTTTCGATATGACAAAAATCTTCACTTGGCTTTTAAATTATTTACCAATAATAATTATTTTGAAAAGTTAAGTGAATATATCCCTAAAGTATTTACACCTGCTTAAATAATCAAGAAAAGAGAAAACAAAAAAAAATTTGGTTTGGCTGACATTCAGTGGATTCGACGGACGTCCGGTGACTTCAACAGTCAAAATTCTTACTGTTCTGACTTCTAACGTATAACGGTTATTTTCAGTCGACCTGTAGGGTTATCCGGTTGGGCAGAACTTTTTGACGTTTGGACTGCTGTAAATACCACATCACTTTACATTCAATAATACACATTCAAGAGCATTAAAGTGAGAATCTTTTGTGCAAAATTGCATTGATTTCTCATATCACTTATTATCAAATTATTTTAGTTTTGAAAAACTTTTGATCAAATTAACTTTTGAAAATCATTCTACACATCAAAGTTTTTCATACCTAACACTTAAACTTCATTCATTGCTATTTATAAAAGTGTTAACATATTTCTCTCTTAGTACTAAATTGTGATCATATCGTTATTAATAGGGAAGTTTCAATTTGTATAATCTATTTTCTTTAAACTCGTGGGTTGTGTTGAGGTCCCGTAAAGTTCAATATTATAAAAAGTTGATGCTCCTTATTTGTAAGTCATCGGAAGCTTTGTAAATGATTGGATTGCACCATAAGTCAATCAACATAGTGAAATTGGCATTGCTCCTGCCGAAGAGCTTAATAATGGAGGACGTAGATTATCTCGTTGGATCGAACCTTCATAATTATATCATTTGCATTATCCATTCCTCTCTACTTATTGCTTTCATATTTGTGCTTATTATTTGAATTAATCTATCTAGTTATTACGTGTTTGATTTTAGATTAATTTTTCGAAAAAGTTTTAAAAATCAATTCACCCTCTCTGGTTAGCTATTCTTGGGCTATCATAAACCGGACTTTCTCCGCCCCCTTAACATAACTCAAGTATCCTTGCTAACTTTTAGAACTCCATTTTCATCAGTATACTTATACCCTTTTGAATCAAGAGTAGTCAAAGAGATGACATTCTTGTTTATACTTGGAATATGTCAAATCTGGCCAAGTGTTCTAATCGTCCCATCAAACATCTTAATTTTGATATTACCAATCATAGCTATTTTACAAGGCTCATTATTTCTCATCATCACGGAACCCCTTGCATTTGTATCATATGAAGAAAACCAATCACAATTTGAACACATATGAAAAGTGCAAGACGAATCAAGAATCAAATTCTCACCAGGTTTGGAGTTACTTTCAGTAATTGCCATAAGATCTCCATCACTGTCTTCTGCTACAAGATTGACATTACCAAAATTTTCTGGTTGTTCCTTCTTATTTGTAGTAACAAAACAAGTTCCATCACTAATAGCAATACCAACAAATTTTACCACTATTGCTATCCTTGATTCTACCTCTTCCATGACCACCCGTCTTTCTCTTACGAACAACAAAACCCTCTGCCCGGGCTCAGAACCAACAAACATATGCTTCATCTTTTCCTTCAAATAAAACGCATTATATACCTCGTCAATGGTAAGAATATTCCAATTATAGAGAATGGTATCTCTAGAAGTCTCATATGAAGGACAACGAACATAACAATATCAACCATAAATCCTCTTCATCATATTTGATCTCCATGGTCTCCAAGTCAACGACGATTCCTTGAACACCAATAGATGATCTTCCAAAAATCCATCTTCTGTCAAGCGATGAGAATACAATCGCTGTTACAAATATAACTTACTTGTCAAACTCTTTGTCAGACAAAGTTGCTCCCATTTTACACAACCCATCGACACTTTTCTCCTTTACCAAGTCTTGAAGGATTTGATTAGAAAGATGAAGATGTATATGTGATAGGGTTTTTGATACTTCCGTTACTTTTCATATGTAGTCATTGTTGCGGGCATTATATTTATCCCCAAGAAAGAATCATCAAGATCCCATTGAGCAAGAACCGCTCGCATCTTAATTTGCCACAAAGAAAATCTATTGTTGTGATCCAAAAGAGAAATCTCAAATTTCATAGTTGTCATCCCTAAAATAATCGACATTATTCAAACCTCAATTTAATAACCAATTTGGACCTCTCGAGAACCGCTAAAACCCTTCAACTCTAATACCACTTGTTAGAAACAAAATAAAATACCAAAATCGCTCTGATACCACTTGTTGAAAATCTGACCAAATAATTAAAGACGATAATAATATGAGTAATATGAAAAATAATGGATAACACAAGATTTATGTGAAAAGGGAGAAAAAATAATTATACCAAAAAATTAAAATTATCTTTACGAGATTTGATTCTCTCAATTTAAATCTAAACAATTTTCTCAAATTTCTAATGTATACAAAAATGATCGAATTTTTATCTTGAGTCTCTAAAGAGTCTATACCTTGTGGAGTATTTATATAAGCCAAATTTTGGAGTTATGGGTAAAGTAGACTCCTTAATCTCAAAATCCTTATCCATTCCAAAGTCTTTTTTCTCAATCAAACTCTCAATACATGATGAAATTTAATTTCTTAGCAAACCGGACTTCTAAACCAAAATTATATAGGCTTACTCCATGAATCAAACTACCAAATTACATGGAATTCGAGTCACAAACATAACATTATTGAACAAAAGAATCTATCATGTCTTGTTACTATTTTATTATCACAGAGATTGTTGTGACAACAAGTTGATCGGATAGACATGCATCATATTTTCTGTGTTTTACTTCCTCCACATAAAAATTTATGAGTGAGATCTCCTCGACAACATGATAGGGCGCAGACCAACTTTGATTCTAATTTGGAAGCAAGTAAAAAGATTAACACATATTCTATTAGTTAATTCTCGTAGCATATCAAATGAAATTGGCAAAACAACGAGAAAACTCCACGTTCAATATTGTCATGCGCACGCGCACGCACACACACAACTTGAATTCTAGCCTTTAAAGAAAGACATGAAATCTTAATTTAGTCTTCTAAACAAAAGAACTCTATGAATGCTAATCTAACAAAAGAAAACTCTTACTCAAATAAAAGTTAATAAAGTAATTAATTAATTTCCGCTAAAATGAAATGAGTCCATTTTGACAACCTAAACGAACTCAATGGGCCTTATGGGCTCTAGACCCGAGTTTTGCTTGGATGCTGGTTTCTTCATCCAATTTCACTGCGATTGATCGAGTGCATCGTAAAATTCTAATAGCTTTCAACATAAAATAATGGCAATACTATTTTACCAATTTATTGATCCTATAAAATAAACAAATGAAAATTTAAATCAGTAAATTGAATTAATTTTACATCAAACTTGATCCCATGTTTGAAATCTATTTGTAAATGGATGAAGCCTAGTTACCAGTTAGCCCATTAATCCAATTAGACCGACCGGAGGTTTTTGGGCCGAGTTTCTTGCTATTAGACAAAGTGGAAATTACATAATCCAAGTGTTTAAACTTCAAAGTGCAAAAATCAGGTGTAAAGATTTTTTAATCAAAATTCAGGTATTGAATTAATAATTAAATATTATACCCACCAAACCCTAATTTTATTTCATTTCTCTCTTTTCTCTCTCTTCATTTCTCTTCCTCTTCTCCCTCTTCGTTTCCCTCCCTTCTCTCTCTCCGGCAACTGGTGACCCATTCAAACTTCGACAACCGACGACGAAGGAAATGCTCCGATCGACGCTTCTGGGAATGGCTTTCTATTTTTCGATCTGTCTTTTCTCTCCCTTTTCCCTCTTCGAATGGGTGTTGCTTGCGCGAAATAGCGGCGACGTGGAGGTGTGGTGATGATGGCTAAAGCGTTTGTGTTTTGTGTTGAATGGGGCGTCTCTTCACAGTGCTCGTGTGCGCCGGCGACGGGCGTAACACCAGCTACTGTGTACGATGCACATCACCTCCCCTATCGTAAACAGCGACGCTCGCACCATCGTCATTTCTCTTTTTTTTTTCCCTCTTCTGCATCTGCTTCTGGTTGATATGGTGGTGGCGGTGGTGCAGTGGTTTGGGGATTTTCCGCGCGGTGATTGGGTTGTTTCTACGGGTGTGATAGTGTTGGAAGAAATCCCCAATTTTAGCAGACACGGGTTGATTGGAGTTGAAGGTAGGGAGGTGTGTGGTGTTGGAGCAGGCATTTGTGAGGCGGCGATGTGTGTGCGGCAGTGGTGCATTTCTGTTGTTGGCGACGGTGGTGCGTTTCTGTAGTGATGGTGGTGTTGTTTTGTTGGTGAGGACGGTGGTAGGATAACGTTTGTGGCCAATTATTTTGTTAATTAGTATTGGTGGTGGATAGGGATCGGGGTGTTTGGTGTATGTGATCAACTATTTGGTTTATTGTGACTAACCATTGTATTGTTACCTTAAAATTCGATAATTTATGACTAAAAAATAAGTTGTGGCCAACAAATTTGAAAATACGTGACCGATAAATAAGTGATCTATAACTTTTTTGATTTGTGACGAACGAAATAAACTGTGACCTATAATTTTTTTGATTTGTGATCTCGAAATAATCTGTGACCAATAAATAAATTGTGAGCTATAATTATGTACATGTGACCATTAATTGTATAATTGTGAATTTATTATAATCAAATAATAATTATTTTTAATTAATTAACTAAATATCTGAGTTTTTCATTTTTTAAATTTGATTTTTACAATTGTGAAACTTAATGCTTGATTTGTGAACTCTTCCCTTAGACAAAGAGAGGAAAGAACATTTAAGTGTGCATTGCAAGCACTGAAGCAAGTGTTTAAAATGTTCCAAAAAAAAAAAGGCAACTCATTGAGATTATTTTCTTTTGATTAAAATCAAAGTGGCTTAAAATGAAATATCATAGATATTCTCGTGAAGTTTGATTCTGTATAAACAATCGAATAATACTATTCATAATCAGTGAATACAGAAGTCATCTTACATGGCATTTTATATTGCATAATCTTAATAATTAAAAAAAAATCTAAAAAATATTCCTATTTTGTAATTACTAAAATATCACGTAAAATGACTACTACAGTCATTGACCATGAATAACACTATTCTAAATAATTTGGTTGCCATTGACAAATAAATTAATCAACATAAATACTATACAATTCCATTCTTTCTTTCTTTTTTAATTTTTATGTTGTCATAGTGGATTGGTTTGATATTGATCAATAAGAATGCATTCATAATCGCACGTTCGACTAATTAATTATAAGCTAAATGATATCTTAGATATCCTGAGATCTTGTGCTTTGAAACTAAATCATGAATGCCCTTATTAACAAATTATATATTGGTTAATGGATCAACCATTCTCTAATATAGAACTGGGGGAAAAAAAAAAAAGTTGAGCTGCAAACAAACACTCTAGTCTCTCTGTGTTCATGAAGTCGTGGTCTTATAGCATGTTCAATTGAACGTTAACGACATGTTTTGGAAGTTGGAACGCACAATCTTAATATGGTGCCGAGAAAATCAGCTACACTACGATTCATGCACTACCAAACTTATGAAGGGCGAAACTAGTGATTCATTTCGAGACTGGTTTCGTTTGGGGGCCACAATTCTGGTCTCATTTGAGGGAGTATTGACCTTAAGATTTGATTAATTGACGTTTGGAGGGACGGAAATCTATTCAAAGATCCGTCAATACATCAATAATATTAATTGTGTGCGTGATAAGACCCGCAAATCCATCCAAATCTAAAAATCACCATTCCACTGTTTTAATGACTGATTTGATGGAATTAGTGTAATAATATGTCTAATCATTCTTGATTTATACCTTAGTGTCAACGTGAGATGATTGTTGTTCTATAAAAATGATATTAGTGCATGTCGTTGACTTGTTTTCTTTACCATCTTTTACTTGCTTTAGACTTAAGTGACTCATGTTGACATGAGTGTGTTTGAACTACGTTATTTCGAAAGAATGTATTTTTGAATTATAGATTGATAGAGAATGTGTGATTGAAAAAAAGAAGGAAAAGTTATCGATGTTATGAAAAATATTATTTTATTGAAAAATGTGTTGTTAAAAATGAGTAGAAAAATGAGAATGAAAAAAATAATGTGACTCAAACAGAGACATTCTATTTAGAAAGAATAAAAATATGTTTCATCGGCATAAACGAAATTTGGTGCAACAAGAATCATTACAATTTTGACCATCAAAGATCCCAACGAAAATACTCCACTTCATTTCAAGTCAATTATGGGAGGAAATTAATTTAAGAGAGTGCTAGCTATCATGCTAACGTGAGCTTATCGTTTATTAGATGAGTTCTGGTTGCTTGTTGAAGAGAATTATATTGCTTGGACTTCGATATTCACTTTTTGTCAAGCTGATCATATTGCTTGTTGATGCTAAACTAAGCACATTCATGTGATATGCTTTACTGTACTCACGTTAGCAAGAGTTCTTTTGTCCAATCTAATGTAGAGTACAATAAAAGCTATCCTTTCTTATTTTTAACACGTGATCTATGCCATTGTTACCTTTATAACTTGAATTTGGACTTGGAGAATTATTACATGCCATTAAAGTGTTTGTGTGGCACATCAATTTTAAATTGTCATTAGGATAATTGCACCACCCAAATGGACAAGTTGTCATATAAGAGAATTTTGGTGGGCTGCCAATAGGGCATGGCAGACACCAGAATAATTAAAGCCTCTTTTGAGGATGCAATTTGGACTTGTAAAGTTGTATTCTTATATATATATATTGCTCATACCTTTAGAAAATCTTTGAATTAATTAAGGAATCTAATCTCACTAATTAAATAGGTTTAGTTAATTTCAGTGAATGACCAACTGTGGTACATTGGACTATCTTGACCTATATGGTGTGACATTTCCTAAAATAGTATAGAGACTTAATCTGGAAAAAGGCAATGAATTCAAACAAACATTTGCAAAAGTGCTTTCCACCTAGGCTCTTAAAATTCTTCCAATTGCATGATTGTGTGATTCTCTTCTTTAATTAGACACAAAACTCACTCTTATTGTCACATTTTATTTTTAATTTTTAAGTTCGAAATTTGTAGACTAATGCTTGATGATCGTTATAGAAACTTTTTATGATATTCGATTCCATGATGATTGACAGTCCCTCGTAGATGGCTTCCATTGAGTCCCTAAAGGCAGTGAAAACGTGACTTTTGCATAGTGATTTTGATGGTGCAAAACCACACAATTGTTGGGCTTGTGACCCAAATTCGGTATCGTTTCCTTTATTTCATGGGTTTTTTTTTATACAATTTCCATCTTCAAGAATATTGTTAGGGTTTGATATGTCCCCTGTATATAGTTGACACTTCTTTACAAGCTGATAGATTACAGAAGTTAGAATAATTGTGAGAAACACAATCGTTGTAATTCTTTCTACATTATAGTTAAATAAAATCTCCAATTCTTCTATCAAATTAAATTCTTGTCTTTGTGTTCATCTTGTTGTTGTGATCAATACTTCATATCATTCAGTATAACCTTGTTTTGCGCCCAACAACAACCACCACCACTTTTGTCGCATACCTAAATCATACTTCGTGGTTACATTAACTCAGGCTTACATGTGGATTGCACTAATTTGGACCTTTCGATACACAGTTTCCAAATTAACATATATTTGAGCTTTTTTCAATTGTTTGGATGTATCCATCACTTGTTATATCATTCCCTACGATGTCCTACACACTAACATTTAATTATGTATAGTGCCTAATGTTTCTTGACAAATGCCAACCCCTAAGAAGAGGAAAAACATAAAAAAAATTGATCAATTTATTACGTTGTTTGTCGAGAACTATTGAAGTCCCAAGTTTTAATGTAAAGCTTGCAATTATCAAATTGCAAAATTTGTTGATATTTTCTATCAAATGAGGAAGAAAGTCAACTAAAACTATTTGGAATGTTTATTTATCTTATCTAGTACATCAAATCACTAATAATACTAAATAGACCCATACCTATCAGCTGGGCAAATGATTTAATTTAAGGGTTTTGCTAGAGTGGCCCTGTCAACCCGTTCGTCCAGGGCTGACGTGGCCCAGGACGAATAGCAAAACCCTTAATTGAATCACATAATTTCCTTTTAATATTGTTCCATAAAGAAGCTGAATTATTTGAGGAGCCAAGGATGCAAAACGAAAAGTCATCAATACATCGATTAAGTATAAAGATATTAATCGATATATAAAGTTTTGTGCTACTTTTCTTAATAGGTTGATCGACTTTCAACATGATATCAGAGTTCTTTAAATTCAAACTAACAATCACTTCGCACATTTAATATTATAGGAAGTTGTCAGTTCGTAATGGAGAATATAGGGGCTAATGTGTGTGGTGTATTACGCGGTGACAGCTTAGAATTTCCCAGAAAGGAAACAGCTTGAGATTTCCATTTCTATAAACTGAAAGTGATACGCTACTGCATATGCATTCACTTGCAAAATTTTATATTATTGATTGATATGAAATTTTTTGGAGTGTCACATGCATTAAGAGTACAGTTTGTCAGAAAAGTAGGCAAAAAGAATTAATCTTATATACAATCAAGGGGGGAATCTTTATATATATCAATGCCAGAAATTTTTATTCAACAACTCGTGCTACATATAAGTGGGAGATTTGGTTGTCCCTCGCGTCAATTTGATATAATTAATGGAAAGATATGCAGGATTAGCAACTCGAATATAGAAAAAGTTTTATTGTACTTTGGAGATTTCTAAAGAAACCAACTAATTAATTGCTTGTTATACTGTATTTATAATTTATATACTAAGAAATCAATTTTGATTCTAATTTGTATATCTTCGACTACATAATAGTATTTATTTAGTGATATAGTTTAGTAAAATTCAAATAATACTAAAACAACACATTGAATAGAGTTTCCGCTGCTTGTCATTTAAGGTTCTGCAATTCTGCTATACTGCTAGGGAGAGCAGCATACTCACAATAGGGGAAGTGGAGGAATTTTTTTGCCTTTTTTATTCACGTGAAGCTCACTCACATGTGAGTACAGGTCAATAAGGGTGTCAATTTCATCCCAGTAAAGAAGTTTAATTTTAATCTAATTTGTTAGGTTCCAAGCTTTGGGTTGGGGTTACACATATTAATTCACTTGGTCATACTCAATTAGTTGGAGTAAAACAACTATTGTTGACAAAAAGTTGTAAGTAAAACAAATTTTATATTTTTACTTATGATTTTATTTATTGTCTTGCTTAAATTAAAATGATTTTAAATATCAAAACATGTATCAAAAACGTGTTCAACTGATATAGTCCAAATAATTCAAGCTAGACAGGTAGGACTGACTAGGTGCTACAGGTTAACATATTCTTGGCTACAATTTTTTAGGGTTTCCAAATCCTAAACGAGGTGTATTATTTACTTACCTTATAGCAGTATATACATGAACATATACTTATCATCTTGGATATGTTTGATTGGTCTAATATTCGTGCCTTGGAGAAGTCTCTACATAAGTAGAGAAAATCATTAAGGGACGTTCAATTGCTTTGAGAAAATTTGTCTTCGTCGGGTGAACCTGCGGTAGCAAGTTTTTAAATCTTCTGACCATTTACTGTGAGTTCTGGCTGATGTTACATTGAAGTACCTCAAAGCAAAAATCATGTTCTTCAACAATAATTGAAGATGACACATCTGAGCGTGAATGATATAATCATATTCAAAAATCACGCTACTTGTCATGAATTAAGAATGGTTAGTCTTAATCCAATGAGTGGATGCGACCGAATACAATAGTGCAGTTGTGATAAAGTCAAGACCATATGTGAACCTGTAATAAATCCTCTAGTGATTAAACTAGTCTTTCTCCCGTGCGATGCACGGTGCGATGCTCTAGAACTTGAAGGCTTTTGTAAGAATTGAGATTGGATACTAAAGAAAATAACTGGGGGGGGGGCGGGTCTAAAAATAATTGACTTTACTTGCTTAGGAAAAAAATTGGCCCAACTTCTCTTCTCAATTAAAATACGGATCAAAATTTCATAAATTATTATACTCACAGATACTAAAGAACTTCATTCCACTAAATAAGTCTAGGTATTTCCCTACTCAACTTATTCTGAGCCAAGTCCCTATAACTATAATTTGAATAAATTCACAAATTTATGACCTCGTGATCACAAACCAGAGATGTGGATGAAAAGATAGCTTCAAAACTTACAGTATTTTCAAGATTGGAATCTGAGACAGTGTTGAAGGTATCGGACCGATAGCAGCTATTTGTGTTATCTCCATAAATTCTAATGAAATCAATGCTTCGAGTTAATTTATTTGATACCATGAAATGCCTTAGGAAACTGACTACCAAGGGATCTCCATAACCAACAGCTTCTGTAAATGTACAAAGCAAGCAAAAATAAAGTACAATCTAACCAATAAGCATACACATTCAGCAAACTTTAAAAAGTTCGCACAAATAAGTAATAAGCATATAATTCATTCAAGTCATCCTGATGAATAACTCGTGCAATTTGTAATTGTAGCAAGCAGGGAAGAGAGGCGTGAACTGACTAAGATCACATAGGATTCAAGACGAAAGGCAGAAGACATCAGAGACTTTAAGGACAAGCAACTTGATATGCTAGAATTGGCATTTGAAACCATACATATTATGAACCATTGAAAAGTTAAAACATACTGCTTAAGATGCTGTACATATGAGACAGTGTTGAAGGTATCGGACCGATTAACTGGTTTTTTTTATCAAAATCCTGATGAAAAAAAACTTGATGAATTAGTCTTACCAGCTTGAACAGAGAAAACCCAATTGCAATAGAAAATGAGCATGTAAAAATAAGAACATACTAATTTAAAAAATGACTAATAGTAGCACTCAGGAAGCAAAAACTCACAAGCTCTCTAGCTCTTTCAACTTTGAAAAGGAGAATGAAATGTGTCCATGCAGAAGATTGAACGATAAATCCCTAATAACTATAGAGTTAAAATCATCTCCAAAATAATAACGGTCACTATAATTAGGCATAAACAAATGTAAATCTACATTAGTTGACCAAAAACATTAACTTACAAGCTTCTCAAAGATGAGCAATCACCAATTTCATCAGGTATTTGGCATGTAGCCTATTTCCCCACAAATCACTATTATACAATATACACAGCAATTTCATCCTCACTCAGAACTCATAATAGTTGAAAACTTACGAATAACACAAACAGAAAGATTCATAGACGGTAAATTTACATAGAGAGAAGGCCCTTGAGCTGTCCAATTGCAGGTGAGATTTCACCATCAAGATTCAAACTCGAGAGATTACTATAGAAATTTGAACACAATCCACCATTCACAAAATATCAGAATTGCAGAATAATCAATTTCTCACAAATAATTTCACTTTTGCAGTGCAACTGGAACAAAACTTTGCCACCTGGCTGGCCACTCGTGCTTCAGAATTTGTACATGTAGATAAATAGCATAATAGATAACACAAATAGCCAAAACCAAGCAAGGTCATTTTGATGCATAAATAAGTGAGTGCAAATGCAACTGAAAGCCAAAACAAATAGCCTCCACATTCTCAACATCAAGCTACCCAGTACCCAATTTGATAAAAAACTGAACTGTAAGTAGATGGAGGCACTTATCGCATACGCGAGGAATCTTCAAGCACGGCATTCAAAAGGAGCGAGCGAGGTTCAACCTCGAAGTAGATGTGTCGCGTGAAGTTAAAGATATATCATTTCAAAAGGCTGAAGCAAAATAATTATATAAACCAATATTCCTTTCTAATCAAGCGTAATCGATACGCAATTAATACGATCTAGCACTACTTCCCTTATGAATAAAGAATATATGCAATCAAACAGCCAGAGATCTTACCAAATTGAGTTTAATAAGAAAGATAATCTTTAATTTCTTTAATCAAGGATCATTCAGAAATGTTAAACAAAGTTACCATACTACAGAGCACACTAATCTGATAAATCCAACAACAACATTGATTTCGACTGATTTTGACTCACAAAGTTAATACCTTGCACAAATCTTCTTCTTCCTTCATCAACTCCATATAGCTTAGCTTCACAGACAATGCTCCATATCGAGTCTTCAGTCTCATTTGGATTTTGTGCAACATCTAGACAAAGCACCCAGAATCTGAGTTGCTCCACGCCTTCTTCAACCCTAGACAAAGCACCCAGAATCTTGAATAGTGTTTATGAAAATAGAATGATAATAGAGGATGATGTATGTAAAGGTCGAATTACTCGTAATGTCTCTCTCTTTTTTTCCCCTAAAAATTATAGAAATGCAATCAAGAATTAATGGCGATATTTTTTTTCCCAAATGGCCAAGACTCGTGTGCGGGCGGGTGTTACTGTGAGTGCGGGTTCCTCCGCGCGCGATAGCGGCGACCTCCGCACGCGGAGGAACAGTTTATCACCTCCGCGTGCGGAGGCAGCAGCCTCCGCACGCGGAGGAACAGTTCATCGCCTCCACGTGCGGAGGCACCAGCCTCCGCACGCGGAGATCTGGGTCCTCCGCAGGCGGGAGGCACCAGCCTCTACAAGCAGACACGCGGAGGAATGGGTCCTTCATTTATGAATGAATAATCATTTTTTTTCCTTCCTTCCTTTATGAATGAATAATCACAAACCATTAGTTTACCATCAAACATTCTATAATATAATTTCTAACAACACTCGCTCAGATGAAATCTGCTGGCAAGTAATGCAAATGTTCCCAATCACCAATTGACAGAAAAACTAAAATGCAACCAACGTCATTGTAAACCAAAATCTTTCTGGTGGGCTGACAAGCCAAGTCAGTAAATCGAAAAATAAACCAAAAATTTGGAGACAGAGAGGTTAGAGTCGCTTAGGGAGGAGATCGGCAGAGTTAGCTTTTCTTTTTTTCGAGCGGGATTGAATTGAAAATGTCTGCGCAGAGTTTGGTTGAGCGGGATTGAATTCAAAATTTTGGGCGGTATCAAGAAACATAATTTTTTTTTTTTTTTTTTTTTATCTTGGGCGGGATGGAGGCCAGAATTTTGGTGGGGAATACTGTTGCTGTAGCTATCCTTCTTTAATATAGTAAATAGATGAGTCAGAAAACAAAATTTAATGGCCAACTTTAAATTTTGCTCAAACATCCGAGTAAATTATCTCAATCGAAACATGTACACAATGTGAAATTTGAAAACTGAAAAAAATATTTTGTAATTATTTCCTATTCCCCAAAATAGGCAGATCTTTGCCAACTCATGCATCTGACATTGGAAAAAAAAAAAATACTACTCAATTTTACGTACATTTAAATGATTTTCGTCATGTGCCAATCTAGATCGAATTACTATGTAAATATGTTTACTTAAGACAGGCAATCCATGCAAGAGTTAAGATATTCTCTGTCACATGGTTTAATGTAAGGCCCAAGCATTTATTAATTACTCTTTTGTTGTATGAAAATTTCAATTTTTTAGATCATTGGAAACAAATATTTTACATTATCATTGTGGGACTCTATCATTAATTATTTCCCCATATAGTAATGTGGACTTCTGAAAGAATTTTGAATTTAGAAATTGTTAATCTCTGGAAAAAAATAAGAGGAAATGTTTGCGCTATATAGACATGCCCCTCTATTTCATATTTTACATATTTTATGTGAAATCAAGATTGAGAGATCTAAGAATCTTTGGTGAGAAATCAAGTTCATATGGTTTCTCAACGATGCGGTTGGGTGCAGGCAAAGGTACTGTTATAGGCCATCTACCTCGCACATCCACCTTATCTGCCAAGTGTGGACGAACTGATTCGGTGTCGCCACGTGTTGACAAACTGAATTCGTGTAGGACGAATTGATTCCATTACTCCGAACCGAAACACTATTGCCCTCTGGTAGGAGAGTCGAACTCCAAACTTTCAACATTTTTCAGGTAAAAAATTATACAAATCAAACACAATTAATTACAATTTCCAGTAAAACAATTTTTAGGTAATTCAATTTTCTGTAAAATATTTTCTTTTCACCCATTTTCCACATTTACAATCAAACGGACCCTAATTGTTTTTGGTTATTACCCTTTCATTCATAAGTCCACAATCATAAATTTGGTTGTTTTTGAACTTCTTCTTTAACGAAAAGTCCATGGAATATTTGTCATTCTTAGAGCGGAAAACTAATGTGGAATCGTTGCAATAAGTACTTGTTTGGAATAACTTAAAAAGTTATTAAAAAATTGAGATCAAAGTCAATAATAATTTTAACCACGTATTTAATAGAACCTACAACTTTTAACTTTTCAATTATAATTTCCTAACTTTTATGAAAATATATTAAAACTTTTATCAAAAACTCAGTCAAATGATCCCTAAATTCTCAACGGCTAAGCAATACTGTTGACAATCTCAAGTCTTAAAATCTATGTTTGCAACATTCTTTTTGGCATAGTATGGTATGTCTAATCATGTCACTACTTTTTGTTATATGTTGCAACATTCTATTTTCAATTAAACACCACTTACAATGTTACGACGTCTTTCAAAGTTAATGATTGTTTGGCACACGTTTACAATAACAATCAAACACATTTTCTAAGCTTCCCAAATACTACTAACTTATTTACTATTCATTTTTATCTACTTATAGTATAAACTCAAAATCCACTCACAAACATGCAGTTTTATCCTATTAAGTAAATATTACCATTTTCACTTATTTTCAAGTTACATGAATATCGAAGCGTTCTGGGAATTATTTAGAAGATAAATTATGATAATCCAATTTATTTACTGCTTAAGTTTTAATTTGGAAAGAAAAGTTTGTAACTTTAAAGACTTTGAAACTGGGTTTAGATATTAAGCTCTTGTTTGAGCCCCAGTTTGAATGAAGAATGACATTTGTACAGAATTCTGCCAACATAATTCAAACAGAAAACACGCATGGGGTTTGTGGTTGCATTTTCTGTATGTGTAGTGCATTTGATTTTGAATAAGTAAAAAATTTCGATTTACATGTAAAATTATTTTATTAGAGAATATATAATTATAAATGAGTTTTGAAGAAATGAGTTTTAAAAAAAGTAGGACTCAAACAAGGGCTACACTAGGTAACAAATCTCCTCTATGCACTTCATTTTCTTCTCTCATCTTGACTATTTATTGTGACCGTATAGATGCAACTTATGCTCCAACCATGTCTTTCACGCTAGGATGAAACATGTAATGATCGATTTTTTCTTTCTTCATGATCAAGCTACCAAGAAGAAATTGCTAGTATCTCGTGTTCGATCTTCCAATCAATTAGTCGATTATCAAGCGAAACTACTTCTAAGAAAACAATTTGAGGTTCATCGTACAAAGATATACTTACGAAAATATTTACACTGATGTTTTACTTTGTGACCAAATAAGATATTATAAACTGCTTCTTTTCTAAATGCCTATGCTACCAGCCTACCACGAAATTATATGTATTAAAGAAAGAAAAATATTTCCACATTTAAATTAGCCAACCGGTTATCACAAAATAAGAAACAATTCCCTGGAAAATGACATTTTTGTCCTTTCATTGTGAGAGGCACCCCATGTGTTGATGAAAGATGGTGGTGTGGTCACACATTGCTACTCATTGACGAATATTTTTGGGGGTAAATTTCGATAGGCTCGTTCGTTAATCGTAAAATATAATTTTATTTCATCTACACAAACAATTTATGTAGAAGTGAGTTCACTTCCATATTGTCCCGTTACTCTAGATAAATAAAATTATTAAATGACAGATCATCCTAAACTGGTCAATAAAAATATTAATGTTTGAGGATTCATTTTAAAATGTCAATCTTATCTATCTCTTATAAATTGGTCCATATTTTTATCTTTATTTAATATGAGATTTTACTTTTAACATGCTTTTACAAGATGGTGGCTCATTTGAGTCAATCAATCTTCAAATCCACGTGTTTATTTTTTTGAAATTTAATCGGATTAAATTACTCGTTGGAGGTTGATGAGCTATGATACCATATTAAAATTTAGATGTTCATCTTAAAAGATCGATCTTAGTAGTCCAAACACTTATAGGTTGGTCTATATTTTTTATCTTTATTCGATATGAAATTTTATCTCTTAACATGTCGCGCAAGATGAAATTTCGTTTGAGTAGATTAATTTTGAAATTCACATTGAATAAAGATGAAATTATAGACTAACTTACAAGGGATTATGCTACTTATCCTAAGGCATGTCTGGCATGACATTTGTTTCCTATAGAACAATTTTTTAAAAAAAGTTACCTTAATTTTTGTTTGAAAACTAATTTGAAGTATTTCTTATTCTGAAAATATTTTTAGAGTAAGTTACATTGAATCAAATTATTCTAAAAGATCTGTTAATTATCAGAAACACTTTCACAAAATTAATCAAACGGGTTGAAAAACAGTTTTTGGATTTCAATAGCTCATATTGGCTTTTCAAAAATCATGTCAAATTGACCCTTAATAAGATTGATTTTTTAAGATGAACATTTAAGTCTTACCCCCTCCGTCCCATTTATATAAGTTTGTTTTGTTTTTTACACAGATTAAGAAATACTAGGTGCTAATATTTTTGTTTAATAATTAATTTATTATTAATAAAAATGTAATTTTTTTTATTAATTAAGGGCGTGTCTGGGCGCGCTGCACGGAGGAAGGAAAATTGATTATGTTACCTTTTTTTTTCAAACCTACAACCCTACAGTGAGAGAATTGGTCCAAAATTGCGGCTCCCAACGGCATGAATTGTATTGCCAACGGCTTGATTTCTGCTGAAAAGCAGAAACATACACCCTATAAATAATTAATGATGTAATGTTTATGTAATTGATAAGTAATTAGATGTGTGATTTTGATATTGTGATGTCGGTTGGTGAGATTGAAGAAAATAAGCAAAAGTAGACAAATTTGGAGAAATGACTAAATTGTAAGGGATTCAAACTTCGGGGGCTAAAATGTAAATACTTAAAAGTTGTGCCGAATCTCACGATGAAGATTTGAAAGTGCTCGGAGTCAATTGGATAAAAAAAGATGTCAAGGGGATCAAATTTAGTCAAAAGATGATCACAAATCAATTTCCAACCGAAAAGTTATGCTCCGGTGTTTTAGTCTCATATTGAGACCTATTTTTGGCATAGGAAGTGATCGAATTGGAGAATGATGTCTGAATTAAAGTTGTAGCCAGATGAGTTAGCTTTCCAACGCATTTTGCATCGCCTTAATAGGATATCAAAATACAAAGTTATGATAAAAACACTTAAGAAAGGTGCAGCTGACTGTCTGAAACAAGAAATTCTGTTACGTAGTCCGTTATATTGAGACCTATTTTTGGCATATAAAGTGGTCGAATTGGAGAATGATATCTGAACCAAAGTTGTAAACAAATGAGTTAGATTTCCAACTCATTTTGAATTGTCTCAATCGGATATCGGAATACAAAAGTTATGATAAAAACACTGAAGGAAGGTGCAGCTGCCTGTTTAAAACAAGAAATTCTGTTACATAATCCGTTATATTGAGACATATTTTTGGCATAGAAAGTGATCGAATTGGAGAATGATGTCTGAACCAAAATTGTAGTTAGATGAGTTAGCTTTCCAACTCATTTTGAATTGCCTCAATCGGATATCAGAATATAAAGTTATAATAAAAACATTGAAAGAAGTTGCAGCTGCCTGTTTAAAACAAGAAATTTCGTTACATAGTCCGTTATATTGAGATCTATTTTTGGCACAGAAAGTGATCCAATTGGAGAATGATATCTGAATCAAGTTGTAGTCAGATGAGTTAGCTTTCCAACCCATTTTGAATCGCCTCAATCGGATATCGAAATATAAAGTTATGATAAAAACACTGAAAAAAGGTGCAGCTGCCTGTTTAAAACAAAAAATTTCGTTACATAGTCCGTTATATTGAGACATATTTTTGGCATAGAAAGTGATCGAATTGGAGAATGATGTCTGAATCAAAGTTGTAGCCAGATGAGTTAGCTTTCCAACGCATTTTGAATCGACTCAATCGAACATCGGAATACAAAGTTATGATAAAAACACTAAAGGAAGGTTCAGCTGCATGTTTAAAACAAGAAATTCCGTTACATAATCCGTTAAAACAACAAATTCCTTTAGTTTTTCCGTTAAACCAACAAATTCCGTCAAATAGGCACTTTTTATATATAGAAAGATTATTTAATGTTATTTAAAAAGTAATTTTTGTCAAAAACTTTCCTACTTTATCCTTATTTAATTATCAACAATTAGCAATAAATTATTGTTGGAAGTATTAAAGAAATTGAATGATTTAATTTTCAATTCTCACATTCATAAATTATTTTGACCGTATTCAATGGGAACCATAAAGAAATTGGATAATTTCAAGTAGTTATATTTATACAATTTCAAGATTAAATGGAGAAAATTGATTATAATTAGGTAAATTAAATAAGGGTATATTGGTAAATGAACTGAATTAAATAATTTCAATAAAAAAAATATGATTATATAATTGGGACAAGAAAAATGAGGAAAATCAACCTATATATATAAATGAGAGAGGAGTAATTAAAAAAATCCTTGTAAAAATAACCTCACATTGGAAATTGCAGCTCTGGGGACTACCAATCTTCCCTCAATGGCTACTCAGTCTACTCTTGAAACCACAAGGAAACATTACTTGTATTACAATTCCAAAAAGAGATATAAAGGAAATAAAAAATATCCTCCATGAAGGCAGTGAGCACTTTTTAATATATTTTATAATTTGTTATATGGTTATTTTCAATCATATATTCATACAATAAAGTATATTATATTTATATCAAAAATAATTCTATACTTTTTAATCACACATTCTCCTTTAACTCATTATTCAAAATTCTCTTTTCTACCAAAATGATCGTCAAACATGCTCTAAATTTAGAAAGAAAAAAGTCGATTGAAAAAATAAAAAAAAAACTTACATCACCTCTTCTATTAATAGCCCCAGATATTGATATACACAAGTGTGTGAGAGTATCTCTTAAGAAATTGATCCATATTCCATATACATACATACAATTCAAGAAAAGCCAACAGAAATCTCCCCCGGCCACTACCCCGCCGCTCAATATGTGCAATCCAAACACCTCCCAAACTCTCATTGATCATCAAGATCACAAACACTTCACGGCGGCGCCACCGCAACAAGCCCACCTCTATCTTGATCTAATATCCTTCAATCCCCAAAAACCCACCAAAGAAAAACCATCCCTCGTGCCAACTCCCTCAGAGATTTTAAACGAAACTAAACAACTCTTCAGCCTTGCTTTTCCTATAGCATTAACTGCACTTATTTTCTATTCTCGCTCTATACTTTCGATGCTTTTTCTAGGCTACCTTGGTGACACTGAACTGGCAGCAGGCTCTTTAGCCATAGCCTTCGCTAATATAACCGGTTATTCAGTGCTATCGGGTCTTGCACTAGGAATGGAACCACTTTGCTCGCAAGCCTTCGGCGCTCAAAGACCCAAGCTCCTTTCTTTAACATTGCAAAGGTCTATTATTTTTCTTCTGGTTTCTTCTATACCAATTACATTTCTTTGGATCAATATTTCCAAGATTCTTCTGTGTTTACATCAAGATCCCAACATCACACGCTTGGCTTGCACGTATCTTCTTTTTTCACTTCCTGATCTCATAACCAATTCGTTTGTTCATCCCATACGGATTTACCTTCGGGCGCAAGGTATCACTCAGCCGCTCACAATGGCTTCACTTGCTGGAACAGCTGTGCATTTGCCCATCAATTACTTGTTCGTTTTCCGGCTCAAGTTTGGCGTGGCTGGTGTTGCAGCTGCCTCAGCCGCTTCAAATGTTATCGTGTTATTGACGGTTATTTTTTACGTCTGGGCTCGTGGATTGCACTTGCCAACATGGACGAAGCCGAGTTGGAAGTGTTTGACTGGCTGGGCTCCGCTTGTTCAGCTGGCTGGGCCGAGCTGTGTTTCGGTTTGTCTAGAGTGGTGGTGGTATGAGATTATGATTGTGTTGTGTGGACTTTTAGTGGACCCCAAGGCAACCGTGGCATCCATGGGCATTTTGATTCAAACTACATCTTTGCTTTACGTGTTTCCCTCATCACTCGGGTTTGCAGTGTCGACTCGGGTTGGAAATGAACTCGGTGCCAACCGGCCTGACAAAGCTCGGGTCTCGGCAATTGTGTCAATCTTCGTAGCTTGTTTAATGGGCTTATCCGCTATGATGTTTGCAATATTGGTTAGAAATTTGTGGGCTCGAATGTTCACGGATGATCTCAACATTATACGGTTGACATCTGTTGTTCTGCCAATCCTAGGGTTATGTGAGCTCGGGAACTGTCCACAGACTGTTGGATGTGGGATCCTACGTGGGACAGCCCGACCGTCGACCGCGGCTAATGTGAACCTTGGTGCATTCTATCTAGTTGGGATGCCGGTGGCAATTGGGCTGGGTTTCTTGCTTGGTGTTGGATTTTGTGGACTTTGGATTGGACTGCTATCTGCCCAAGTTTGTTGTGCTGGTCTAATGTTATATGTGGTTGGGACCACAAACTGGGAGTACCAAGCAACGAGGGCTCAGGTGCTTACGTGTACAGGATGTGGTGAAACAGCGTTGCCTAGTGAATCTGATCATGAGAATGATAGGGAGCCCTTGATCTGTGTTACAGTGACATCATGCTGAAGATCATAGAAATTTGTACTTCTGTGACCATGATGTTATTTTCATTTTTAACAATTTTCCAATTTTCATTTTTTTCTGATTCAAATCAATCTTGATTGTGAATCAATGATTTTTTTTTTTTTTTTTCTTTTTGGGTTTGTAAAGACCAAAAAAAAAAAAAAAAGAACTAGTAAATGAGAAATTTTGCTTGAAATTGATTTGTCTCTTAACATGCAACAGCCTTGGGGTGGTTGAAAACAGATGTTATGGTAAAAAGTACTGAAACAAAAGAGGAAACATAAGTGTGAGTGTGACAGCATGAGTTTGATGCCCATTTGAAGACATTTGCATCTGTCCTTGCAATTCCATTCACTAGTTTGGGATCATGTTTGACTCATTCTTGTATCTTTAATTGAACAGGAATGGGTTTCTATTTGCTTGCAACTAGTAAAGTAATGAGAATGACCATTTGTTCATGGAGTCACTCAAAAAGTCTTTTAATTAATGTTGAGAAATTAATGATTCGTAAAGATTAATAGTTGGTGTTAGATGAGATTGGATATCAACAGGGGTGGCGTTAGTAATGATGTTGCTAGTGAAGTCATAGAGGCAAAATCTTTCGATTCGAGAGTAAGCGAATATACTGAAAATGCTTTAGGATACAATTTGGAGATTGTGAAGATATGAACTTTTCGAGCTGGAGATAAGATAATAAGTTCACAAAATCTTTTTCAAGTATCTAGTACGAAAATGACCAAATGTAGGAGAAACTCTACAATTAATCTATAATGATGAAGATTATAATGCATAAAATGTAGTTCTTTAACTTCTATATTTTTAAATTGTGTACTCTACATCCCGGAATAGGGTAACTTCGCTTTTGTTGCACCATGAGCTGGAGGTTAGGTCTACGCCTCCCAGATTTGTGTTTTGCTCTATTTACATTATTAATACAATAAGACCTTGAAGTGGTGTTGGAAAACATTGAGTTTGTGGTTGACTTTGACACGAATTTTGAGCAGTACTCGTTTGGCTATTTTGGAAGATGAAAGTTGATTTGTGTTCTCATCCGTGAGTACATCGAAATCATATGCTTACTTGTCAAAAATGATGCTCGAGTGATTGAGAAATTGAAGCTCAAATTATGCCATGTGAAAGGAGTTTATGTTGGTGGAAAAACTAAAAAATAAGTTTGTCCAACATAGGAAGTTGATGAAAACTAAAACAACGTTATAAATGATTACACTTTAGAATGATGTAATCATGTGTAGTATAGAAGCTCTCTCCGCGTGCGCGCGCAGGATGGTGCAAATCACGAACCGAAATAGGCATTAGACCTTGAACTTGTGTGTGGACGCGACCTGTGTACACGAATTCATCTGAATATTCATCATGATACAGTTCAAGTTTTGTCTCTGTTTTCGTTTCTGTTTGAGTCTAGTGATGGTATTGTTTGGGTTCTAACTCAGTTCGCCGGAGTAAAATCTGTGGTGCTCAGATTCTACCGTTCCACCGTTGTATCTTGAGAAGTATACACTCAAATTACACCTCAAGCACGTACGGTGAGGGGGCGAATCTGTTTTAAGGAAACTATGTGTAATACGGGCCTCGGGTTGAAAGTTTTTTTTGTTCCTTCTTGTTATTCGTTTTGCATATTAGTATTTTGCAATTCTCGTTTAATTATTTACTGAAATTTATAAATTATTTATGAATCTACTATATATAATTAAATCTGTTTCAGTCAAATTTGTATGCAAAATGATATGAGGAAATGTGGTGTTTAAGCTTACTGCAAATATGGTATCTATTCTGCATATCTGGTACTCAATCCGATATTCCGTTTCGTGAAACTTTTGAAACAATTATCCAACAAGTGGTTTAAAAAAATGCTTGAAAGTTATCATCTCCCTGCAGAAAATCATGAGAATTTTTTTTTTCATTTTTGCTTTTTCAAAAATTTTCAGGGTTTTTCGTTTTATTTTGAAAACCTGTGGGGTGTTCCATTTGCATCCTAGGAGTTGGATAAGAAACAGGGGGAGGCTTTAAATGGAAAGAAAAGGGTAAAATTCCATTTTAGTGGCAGAAAACAAGTGCAACTTTCGTCATCTAACTAGGGATGTCATCCTCTGCTTTCAATACAACAATTTGAGCCCATTATTTTTAAAAATGCATTTTGAAATAGTAGACTGATAGAAAATGTGTGGTCAAAAAATAAGAATTTTTTTTAAATTTATGTGTAATATTATTTTATTAAAGAAATGTAATTAAAAAAATATATATTTTAAAAATAATGAAAATCAAAGAATAGCCAAAAAGAGCTCAAGTGGAACCTATCATTGATATTTTGGGGGGCCACGCCCATCAAATCCTTTTCAAGAGAAGAGGTTCCTGAATTTGCTTCCTGTTGAAGTGACTGGTTACATGTTCCTGATAATTTTTTTTTTTTTTTTTTTTTTTTTGATATCCAGGTATCCTAACTTACACTAGACTATGTCCTGGACCACCCATCCCCGGCCCCTCAGTGATGGGTGGAGGTTAATCGCGGGATATGCCCAAATTGACCAGGGTCTGTGCACCCTTTATACTCCTGGCCTCAAGGGAGCTTTCCTCCATGGATATTATATCACCAAGCTGCTCCACCCAAATTGAGTATTACAACACTCAGCTGCTCCATCCAGGAATCGAACTCCCCACCCTGAGGTTGCAAGCCCAGCTGTTCCTGATAATTTTACTTCTATGTGCGGCTGGCTAGATTGTTTTGAAACGGGATCCACGCAAATGAATTTAGAATTGGTTATCTATGTTACATGTACAGTGCATTTCTCCCTGGCGATTTATAAGGCAAATTGTTTTGTACAAGTGGAAAAATCTTTGTATCATTGTCGTTAAATTTGAACTGGATTTATAATTAAACTTATCGACTGATCCAATCCGGTCATTGATTTTGATGGGATCAAAACCTGGTCTTCTATAGATTGTCAATTACATTGGTTATCAAAACTATTACCAACGGAAGAAGAATTAAGTTAAGGGTCGTGCTATGTGTACACCCCCCTCACATGGAGGGGGGTCCGCATACAATAAAATATGTGTGGGTCTCCCTCCATATGAGGGGGGTGTAATGCATTGGTGTACACATAGCATTATTTTTAAGTTAATTTGTGTTTTAAAACTTATTCATTACAAAAAATAAAATAAAAAAAAAATCAAAATTCTCATAATTTATCTATAAATGTTAAAATTGATATTATAGTGAATAAAACTCGTGATAAATGAAAAGATCAAATATTGTGTAATGATACAAATAAAACTAGAATTTTTTATCTAAAAAAATTTTCTAGTAACTAATGACCCTTCGGTTAAACTAATGACCCATCAATTGAACCAATAATCTGATTATTTGTATAGATCAATGTTCAAATCGAATCTGATAACTACTTTATGTTCTTGTTTATTTTTTATTCCTGAAAATCTCAAATATTTGTGGGAGAAATTTTTGTTGGGCTAGGAAATTCAAATCCTAGTGGTAGTTTCCTTGGTAGTCCATTCTTTTAGCTAATTATTTAGCATTATATGTGTTAAAGTAGTTTGTGTCTATATTTTAAGAATCAATGGTTTTTTACTGTATCTATTTCAATATAGAGGTCAAGATTCTTCGTACGAGTCTATTGTTTTCTCTATTCTTTCTATCTAGTTTTATTTTATGATTCCAAGAAAATTGTGTTATCACATATGGTTTCTAGATTCTTCTAATCTCCCGAGTCCTAGTACTCACAAGTCACAACTCAATTCATGTTATTTGAGGTTTTTAACAGTCTCTATGTTCATTCTTCATACCCCCCAAGTAATATAATGCTTGTTATAGTCTATGTTGATGCTATTATACTTACTAGGAGCAACATAATTATAGTTTCTAATCTAGTGGACCAATTGAACAATAAAAGATCTTGGTAGTCTCAATTTTTTTTTGTGACTCAAGTGTTCGAGTTTCACCCGACTAATCCTGAGGAGTGGCGGCCTTCTCCCCTGGTTCGCCACTCGGATAAACTCGAATATGATCAGAACTTATACAAACTTGGATCGGACATTCGAGGAGCAGTTCTCCTCCATGCTGTTCTCACTTATTTTATTAGAATTGAAGTAGCAGAGTTAGGTAATTTCCTTCATCTGTGTCAACAGTAACTTGATAAAGCATACAGGGCAGCGGCAAATCCTATTACACTCCTGTGTCATTAGGGTCCACTTTATCCCTTCAAGATGGTGAGTCTTTACCAAATTTTACCCTTTACAAGTCAAAACCATAATTGGAGCTGTCACATATTTCACTTTAGTAGGCCACACATTGGTTTCAAGTGAACAAGGTAACTTGGTTCATGCACTACCCAAATACGGCGCCTTTGTAGGCTGAAAAGAATTCTTAGGTACTTGAAAGCCACAATCTCCCATGGTCTATCTCTCTTCAACTTTCTCCTGATTTCACGCTATTAGCGTTGATGGTGATTTTGTTAGTTGTCTAGATGATTGTCGAATCATGAGTGGTTTTAGTAGATTTCTTGTTCCTAATAACACCTATTTGACCTCTACCAAGCAAAGGGTTGTCTTCCATTCAAACACTAATTCGAAATATTGAGGTTTAGCAAATGCTTAAATTCAAGGAAAATTCTTTATTAATAATATTAGTGCTATCTACGTACCAAAAACACTAAAATTAAAATACATTCTTCGCGAGAAAGGATTTTAATTTATTAAGAAAATTTATTTAGATAGAAACACTCCTTTCATCGGACGATTAGAAAGAAATAATATTTAAATGACACTTGATGGCGGAACTATGGGCATGTCTAGGAGCGCTTTCTTCCAATTTTCAGCAATTTGGCAGCCAAACCTGACATTGTAAAAATGAACTATCGAAACCCATATGTAATGCAAAATGAATTAAATATTAAGGGCAAAAACGTCATTTTGACATAAAATGGTCCTATATTGTGGCTGCCATATCAGTCTTCATTGGAAAATGGTGAAAAGCAACGGTTCAAATTTTACTTGGCAACGGTTGAGATTGCAGTTTTAAGTGCAACCATACACTAACTATAATCCAAAATTCAATTCAATTATGTGAGAAACATAATAACATATATATCAATTATGAGAGACATTGTGGGCTACCTAAAATTTCTAATAATATTTCTATTGACTATTTGTATAGCATTAATGAGTAAATCAACTTTTTTCTTTGTTTTTTAAGCATGAATATTGAACCATAAGGCAAATATTGATATTAATATGAAGCCAATCCTAGGTGGATCTAATCCCATAATCCCCACACATACCTCTCCAATTAAGTGAAGGGCCATGGTTGCCACAACATTAAAGAAAATAGAAGAAAAATAGACAAACCCCATTCTAGGCCATCATTCTTCTCACATGGATCAGCTAATAGACACACAAAATACACAAGGTTGTCCCATTATGATCTAAACCTTTTTTCTAATCTTTTTTTTTCAAGAATTGATGCCATACCTTGAGTTCAACAACCATCCAACAAGGCCATGAAAATCCAACCAATACCATCATGCCTGTCTATGTAACAAAGAAGAAATAAACAATATGCCACCATCCATTCTATATGTTGTGAAAATGGGCATTATGGCAATAACATTAGCACTTTGTCCACCTTCTAAGCAACAACAGGGCATTTCTAAGTAGACTTTGGATATTATTTTGGGATGAAGGTGTGCATGAGTGACATTTTGATCAGTTCCATGATTTGCTCAACCTAATATTACTTTATTTCTCCAATTGCCATGATATGTTTCCCCAAGAGGAGCCTGTATTCCCTTTTTACACATGAATTTTTGCTTCATGCCATGATTTTCTACTAGCTTGTTAGGCTTCATTGAGGACTCCTACCATCAACTTCTGCAGCCTCTTGAGTGGACACACGAGGACCCACCAAGAATGAAGCATCTTATTCAAAATATTGTATGGGACTTGACCTAATATTTTCTTACTCGTATTCAAAATATAATAGATTATTGGCACAAGACCAAGTAAAATCTACAAGAGTATTCAAAGATTTTTCCTAAAAGGCAAACTTGGCTAAGTCTGGAAAACATCGAAGGCATGAATGTGACTTGAAAATTTGAGACGACAAGTTTATGGATAAAATCTTTTTTCACAATTTTAAACAGACCAATTGTTATTGATTCGATGATTGCTAGTGCACGATGTCGACAAGAAATAAAGTCTTCTTCTATTCCGTAATAGCTACCCTAACAATATAATACACAAAGTGGTCGCACATATTCAACACCGTGAACAAGTATTATAGAGTGTAGAATGCCGACCATTAGAATTGTCCCATTTGTAATAACCAACTGAAATTTATTTCAATTCGAAAGTCTTTAAATGCCATTTAACTGATTTTGATTAAGGCCCCGTTCGGGAGGGCTTAAAATTCAATTAAAATTGAAAATATGATCATTATTGGGTCCCACCCGTCTAATAAAAGTCAACAATAACGGCTATATTTTCAATTTTAATCTGATTTTAATCCCTCCCAAACAAGCTCTAAGGTTTTTAATTAGTGTAATAAAAATAATTAAAGAAAATAAAAAGTAATGTTGGAAAAAAAATTAAATGATTTATGATTTCATAATTTTCGTCTAATAAATCTTGCAATTTGCAATTTGCATTTTGACATTCTACCTATCCTCAATTGATGGCGATGATAGGTGAAGGTTGCCGGTAGGTGCTCGTGTTTAGCGGATGGTGTTAGTTAAAAATAAAAAATAAACAGAAAGTAAGAGTTAGATAGGATAAAACAACATTGTATTCATGTCAAATGTTGATTTTTTAATAAAAAGTTGCACATAGTACACGTGTTACCCTAATCAAACATTTAATTTTTAGTAAACGGTGTAACATAATTTTTAAAATATTGATTTCTAATAATAATAAATAAAAAAAATTCTGACCGGACATGTTATCCATGCAAAATATTATTTTAAAAAAAAAAATAAAGTAGGATGGTAATATTGGGAAAACTTTGTCGTCATAATGATCGTTTATATTGGATCATCAAAAATTCTTGAACCAAAGCAGAAACATACCTAAATCAGACATGATTAATGCAATGAATGAATCATACGATTTTACTCTTTTAGATCAACACGTTGTTCCTTTGCTTCTCTCTCAAGATGGAAGTCAGAACAGAATGAACAAAACGTATGATTTGGGGACCATAACCGCGCACACACACTAACGACCCTTTAATTAGAAATGATGTTACTCATCATGAAATGTTCATCATGAAATGAGGAACATGCCCGGTTTCTACGTATAAGGTCCACACTTTAATTAGATATTTCAAAACACAAAATACCGAAACTTTATTAGATCACTTTAAAAGGGTTTAACCAAAATTGATAACTTTTAATTTAATACACAATATTTCACATATAAGCTCACATGTTCGATTAAAATCTTTACAATCTACCACTTGGACTATGTGTTATCTTATATTTGTGCATTAAATATAACCTTATGAGTAATTAGAATTTTGTTATCATTACCGAATGCATTCCCAAACAATCTGGTTCATCAATCATATGAACAAATGATTAAAGCGGCTTTTGCTACTTATATCGTAACTAACACATCAATGATCACGTATGTTGACATAATTGAATGGCATGGATCAAGCATGGGTGTATAGCATGGAAATTACATATGATGTGATCTTAATTTGTCAATTTACAACCGGTCCACCTTAATACCTTAGTGAGATCATTTTCTAATAAGTTCAGAGATAATAAACCAAAAACTTTATAATCGAAAATAACGTTAACCATAAAACATATCCAAAATGACAGTACATGTGTCTAATATGAACATCACATAAACATAAACTCTAACTGAAACTAGATATCCTCAAGAGACAACACACCCATATGAGCAGTGTCCTCATGAAAGACTTTGGGTATCAATCCCTTAGTAAGCGGATCTGCAACCATGGAGTTTGTCTCGATGTGCTCTATTGACACTGTTCACTCTGAACTCTTTCTTTAACAGTCAGGAACTTGATCTCTATATGTTTTGATTGGTCGAGATCCTGTTATTATTAGAATACAACACTGCTGATTTATAGTCACAAAATAACTTGAGTAGTCTTTCTATACTGTTCACAATACGCAGCCTGTAACGCCCCAAAATTTCAAGCATCTTGAGGTGTTACCAAAATAATTTTCATGTATTTAAATGCGGAACTGTAAAATTCATTTCTTTCTAATAAACCAAATATTCATAATTTTAAATACGAATCATAAAATCGTGTCTTCGAAAAACAACTTAAACATTAATAAATTTGCTAAATAATGTTATTGGACAAATCAAACTAATAATGAACTTTAAAAGGAAAGAAGCAAAACTTAATATTATTCTCGTAGGTGGAAATCCATTGGCAGTCCGCAGCACCATCCCGCCACAGATCCAATCGACCCGAACTAGCTTGTAAAAATTGTAAGAGTGAGTATTTTGAAAACACTCAGTAAGATACGTGCAGTTTCCATATGCAGTTACATAACAATAACATAGACAATTCATACCATTCTTCACATTTCTCATTTATGGAGTATATCGGTGGCCAATCGAGATACCAATGTCTTCACATTTCTCATTTCGTTAGGTCGACCCGAATGTCCATTGGCAATACATGCATAAATTACTGAACGTAAAAACATAAGGAAACAAAACAACTTGCACAAAAAGTATCTTACCTCGATTGATGAAACGAGCTTTTGATATAAAAATATACTTAGAATTTACAACTGTTCTCTATATGAAAACTGTTGTGTAAAATTCTGTGTGGTGAATTGTGAAATATGGGCACACTATTTATAGGGAAAAATATAGTAGTTGAGTCATAGTAGAATTGTGATAAAACTCGTGTCTATCTCGTTTGATAAAAATTGATTTCTCTAAAGATAAATCACAAGATGACACGAGTCCATCACAAAAAAAGAAAAGATTTCAATCTCAAAAGGTGATAATGACAACTTTGACTTTAAATATAAATTCTAATAAAATATTATTTTCACATCCATTCTCTACACGTGAGAATTCTCATCCAATTTCAATTTTATTTTAAAAATATAAATAAATTACAAATTTCTTTAAACTTTAATATCTTGAGACTTACTTATTTGAATTAATTTTTTCTCGAGCCCATTTTCATAATTAAAAATGAGCTATCCAACGAGACCCATATTGATATACTTTTCGTCACTCTATCAAAAACCAAATATTTGACCCAAAACATAAGAATTTAATATATTATTTTTAGTCCCAACTTTCAAAATCATAAAATTGAATACAAAATCTTATTCTAAAATTTTCGGGGTGCTACACAGCCCAGTGACAAAATTTCGCAGCTATATTCCATGGTCTGGTGCCTCATAACATGCTGTAAATTTCGGTGCCATGGTGGAAGTGATGATGAGTATTTGCTTAGCACTCTTCCATGAAATAGCACCTCCAGCAAGTAGGTAGATATAGCCTAAAGTGGATCTCCTACTATCTTGGTATCCTGCAAAATTAGAATCAGAGTAATCGATGATCTCCAACTGATCTGATCTCCTGTATGTGAGCATTCTCTGTAAATATCACATGACCCATTTGACTGTTTTCCAATGATACATTCCTGGGTTACTTAAATATCTCCCTAACATACCAACAATGTAGGCTATATTAGGACCCATACACACTTGAGCATACATTAGACTCCCTATAGCTAAAGGATAAGGAATCTACTGCATTTCTTTAATTTTCAAGTCATTTTTGGGGCATTGACATAAACTGAACTTGTCTCATTTAACCACAGAGGTGTCACCTCGTTTCCAATCTTGCATGTCATATCTTTTAAGCACCTTTTCGATATAACTATTTTGTAATAATCCAAGACTACCCCGAGAACAATTCCAGTGTATCTGAATTCCTAACACAAAAGAGGCATCACCAAGATCTTTCATTTCAAAATTCCTTGCTAGCAATTTCTTAGTTTCGTGCAATAAGCATATATCGGTGCTAGCAAACAATATGTCGTCGACATTGTAGACATAAAAAAAATCAATAATAGGTTGAGTCAATTTAAATAATTAGCTCAATTAAACTAAAACCTACTAAGGCCCATAAAATTTTAAAAGCTCATTCTACAATTTTTAAAATCCACAATTATTCAGTTATAATCAATTTTATTGAATTAATTGAGTGACAACCAAAATTGGCCAAGAATTTCTCTTATAAATAGGATCAAAGGTCCATTGCAAAAGGAGGCAACAAGTGAAGAAGAAAAATCACAAAGTGTTGAAGAAATTCCAAAACTGAAAGAAGAGAAGAAATCGTCTCAACTCAAAGTCCGGCAAACACGAAGAAAATCAAAATCTTCTTCAAATCAAGTAAACCCAAGAAGATAAAAAATCTTCTTTGAATTAAATCAAGATCATGCCCAAGTTTCGAAGTGCAAATCCAAGCTTCGAAATTCAAGTATCAACAAGTCAAGTCATCGGCAAATCAAATTCTCAACAAATCTCGAAACCTAAGATTCAAGCCACGTGGCTCCTCATCTTCAAACATTCAGATCATTAATCAGAGAGTTTTGCAATTTTTCAATTACAAGAAGATTCATATTTATTTGTATTTCTCGAAATACAATTTGTAACGGTTTCTTTATTTTTAATACTCGAAATCCGTTGTACAAATTTTTTGGCACGCCCGGTGGGACCTTCTTGTCCTCTTATATTTTGATCTCGAAATTTTCACCTTTCAACAACTACATCAACAATGGAAAACGGACAAGTGAAGAAAATCATGACTTATGTCGAAAAGACACTTGCTAAACTATTCCATGTGACCAGAGCCCAAACAAAAAGTAGGAAAACTCAACTAGTTCCACTACTAGAGATGTTCTCCAACAAAGGCAGCATGAAAATTGCTTTCACAAAGCCAAATTCTGGTTGAACAGAGAAGGCTAAGAGTTCGACGAAAAATTCTCGTTCGGGGTCCGTCTCCAGTGGCGATCCTTATCTAGATGGATCCCCTCATCCCACTTCTCTACAAAGGTAGGGAGACTATAGTTCGTCTGAAAAATCACTTAAGCCAATGATGGTCACAGAGGCGACCTCGGGCTCGGATGATCGAATCCAACAAATGGCGTTAGCCTATGAAAACCTAACGAAGTCACTAGAAGAAAAAGACGCACAGGTTGCAGCACTCATGCACAAGCTAGAGATGCAAAATTTGTAGACTAAAGATCAAGAAAATCCAGAATTTTCCAAAACTAAGGATCTGGAAGTCCAAGAATGCCAACAAAATCAAGATATACACGATCGAACAGTTGTTCAAAACATTTTGCGTGATACTACTTAACTTTCTGTTGGATCTCTGTCTGTCTACCAACTTCAACATGTGAGTGTGGACACCATTTACGCCCAGTATGGTGTTTCAATGCAATCTTCATTAGTATATGCCAAGCTATATAGCCTTCGAATCGATAAGATAAAAATGCCACTTGGTTACTAGTCTCCGAAATTCCAATGTTTTGATGGGAAAGGCAACCCGAAGCAACATGTTGTTCATTTTATTGAGACATGTAACAATGCAGGCAATTACAATGACACCATGGTGAAACATTTTGTACGCTACCTCAAAGATGCTGCGTTCGAATGGTATACCGACTTACAGGCTGGGTTAATTGATAGTTGGGATCAATTTGAAAGAGAATTCCTAACACGTTTCTACAGTACCAGGCGAACGTCAGCCTTCCAAAACTTGCTCGAACGAAGCAGATCAAAGAAGAGCATGTCGTAGAGTACATCAAACGCTGGAAGAACCTCGTGCTCAATTACAAAGAACGAATAAACGAAGCCTCTTCCATTGACATGTGCGTACAAGGCATGCATTGGGGATTACTCTACTATTTTCGAGAACATATACCTCACTCTTTTGAAGAGTTGGCAACACGTGCTCATGATCTAGAGCTCCAAATTGCAAGGCATGGGAGTTATTTACCAAGTGATCCACGTGACAAGAAATATCCCAAGAAAGAAATAAAGAAGGACTTCAAGACAGGTAAGCCTAAAGAGGTAATGACAATTTCCACTATCCGTGTAAAGATAGCCTTCCAAGGGTCGAAATCAAACTCAAAATCAAAACCGTAGTTCAGACCTATCAAGGGACTAGTCCAAAGCAGAGGTCATGTGACGTTGAGAGATCTTGAAGAGAAGGAGTACCCATTCTCAGATCTGAAATATCTGGAATTCTGGATCAACTCCTCAAACAAAAGATAATCAAACTTCGAGCGCCAAAGTGACCTGAGGAAGTGGGTAAAGTCGATCATCTTAAATATTGTAAATTTCATAGAATCATTAGTCATCCGGTGAAAAAAAGTTTAGTATTGAAAGATATTATTGTTCGCTTGGACAAAGAAAATAATATCAAACTTGAAATTGGAGAAAACCTAACAGTCGCCTGCTTGATGGTTTCGTTTGGATCGTTTGATCCAATCCCCATTACAGAGAAGGAACAAACATTTTCTCATACATACGATACCAGTGAATCCTCGGTTGAAGAGTTCGGACCGCAACTTTCAGAAGGAGCCATCCCAGTGAAGTTTGAAGTAGACGGAGAAATTACTATCAATTACATCTATCCAGGGATGGAGGGACCACATACACCTAATCATCCAACTTATTACGAAATTATGATAGATGGCTTGGATGTTTGGGATTCTGATTCAGAGTCGAAAGATGAGATTGGTGATGGTTAGTCTACCTTCATAAGTAAGAAGGAGAAATAACGAGTGTCAAACAAAACAGGTAAAATAACATTTTTTTACATCTCTTGCAGGAACGAAATTGGGGACATTGGGTATGAAAGTTCAACACAATGAAAAAGTATCACTAGAAGAAAATCAGGAAAAATAGACCCTTGTGAGTAGAAGTTGTCTGCTAAATCAATGGAAGTAGAAGTCGTTTCACGCGTTCCTCCTAGATTACCAACCCTAGGTGATTATTTTCCCAAGAGTTTCTTCAACAATGAATGTTTTACCTCCCATGTTATCAATGTGGAGGATAAAGACGAAGTAAGGAATGTATCGAGAGAGAGTTCAAAACAGAAGAAAACTATCTCGTGACTCAATAATATTTCTTCTGATACAAGTTTGGCAGAGTCTCTTAAGCTTCATTTCGATGATCGAATGGCTCTAATCGCAGTATTGATAGATCCGGAAGAATACAAAGGCAAAGTCTTAGAATATATCGAATTCGCAACCCGACAAGACTGTATGGCCACTAATAAATGCATTTTTACATACTTATTTTACTGTCAAAATATGAGCAATTATTGATTAATATGTTGGAATATATCTTAATTCTATGCAATTCATGTTTTGCAGGACAAAGTGATGAATGCAGTGAAATTGAGGAGAAACAAGTGAAAAATGGCCAAATTGGGAAAAGTGAAAGTTCAGGGACTAAAGAACAAATACTATAAACTTGTTTCCAACCTTGTGATGAAGATTCAAGAGCGTTAGAGGTCAATTGGATGAAGAAATGAGTCAAATGGATGAAATATAGCCAAAACATGATCACAAATCAACTTTCAAGCTGAAAAGTTTTGCACCGATTTTCAACCTCATATTGAGACCAGTGTTTGACATGGAAAACGATCGAATTTGAAGATGATCTCTGAAGCAAAGTTCTATCCCTTTGAGTTAACCTTCCAATACAACTTGAATCAACTCAATCAAACATCAGGAGAGAAAGTTATGGCATGCTGCAAGGTGCACGACCTTACACCTAGAAATCCTCGAATGAGGCTGACCAATTCCTTAAGGCACGTGCCCTAGCTTACACTAGGCGCGCGCCTCAAGCCAAAATGCGAAATTTTTTCCAATTTTCTTGTTTGATTGAAACACGTATGGAAACCTAATTCTCCACCATATTTAAACCATAGAACGGCCTAGAATGCCCCATTCTACACCATTCTTTCATTGATTTGGCTCAAGAAACACATGAGGAACTAAAGATCTTGGTGAAGTTTGGAAGGAACTCATTGGATTCGGTGATTTTACATCATTTATTCATGTAATTTAATCTTTATTTGTAGAATACTTTTAGAATTTAGACTTTTCTCTCATAAATTTATCATGAAATTGGTTTAACTGTTAGTAGATTTTCATGGATTCAGTCATCCTTTTTCCATTGTTTAATCGAAATATTTGTTGAGTTTCAATTTTATGAACCTATATTGAGTTTGATATAAATTTTACTAAATTAATCATAGATTTAGTCAGACTTTTCTATCGATGAGTTGAACTAATTTTTAAATTGTAATCTCAGTTATTTTATTGGCGTGATTTAATTACTGCTTTATGCTTGAAGTATATGGTCGATCTTTGAATCTGATTTCAATAAAATTGTGTGAATGCGTTATAGGAAGTCTAGATTTTAGAATTACTATTGAATTAAATTGATTTATAATAATATATCGTCTAATTAGAGTGTCGGGATGAAAGCCTCTAATTGAGTTATAAAATTGAATAATTGATGTGAATGATCCGATCCAGTTGAGGAAATTTCGACCCTTCACTACCCCAAATTATTGATTTTAACTTTGCTATTTCAACATTGAATTTATATCAAATTTAAAAGGACAAATTCATTCTTTTTGGAACCTTCCATCTCCCTATAGATACGACACCCCGAAACTGCACTGCAACTACCGCGTTATTATTTGGGCGTAATCAACCACCCTCACATTTGATGATGAAGATTTACAACTGGGCTCCCATTTACATAATAGACCACTATATGTTAGTGGTTATATTTGAGAATGCAAGATAAATCGTATAATGATCGATTATGGATCTATTGTCAACATCATGCCAGTCAGAATGATGAAGAAGATTGGAATTAATGTTGGTGATCTGTCCAAGAGCAAGATCATGATTCGATGATTCAACCAAAAAGGTCAACGAGCTATTGGCATGATTTGCTTGAAGTTACAAATAGGGGAGTTAATTTCATCAGCTCTCTTCCATGTCATTAATGCCAAAACGTCATATGAATTACTCATGGGATGTGTTTGGCTACATGAAATTGGAGTTGTACCTTCGACTTGGCACCAATGCTTTAAATACAGTCGAGATGGAGAAGTCAAATGTGTAGTAGCTGAGTCTAAACCATTCCTCGAAGAACAATATTATTTTGCTGACGCCAATTTACGTAGAGGATGACAAGTGTAATTCTGTTGGGTTGACCATGGCTGGATTCAAAATTAAAGGAGATGTAGACAATGATAATACATCAAGCGTTGCTCAACCTTATCAACATATCAAAGGTAAGTTAAAGCTTACATCTAAAGGACTCCCTAAAGGTAAAAAAGCTCAAACGGAATCCTCTGATGTTGAGGTATTGAGAAAAGAGTCAACTCTTCCAATACCTAGTATTCCAAAGTTATTTCTGCCATATCAAATCATTTGAGTCCTAGGAGAACACAAATCATCATTGGAAGCATCAACACCTATTCCAGACATATCAAAGCTCAGTATTTCTAACTTATCCAAACAAGACAAACCTGGAGCCGATGGACCAAAACAGACTTTCAAAAGGTATTACAATCCCCAAGTCAAAAAGTTGTTTGAGAATGCCGAATTTGGGAAATGGGAGCCTCGTAAATTGGGTGATCTCGATGTTGTCCTTTTAGTAGGTGTATCCCTTCTCATTTTTACGGAACCTTCATGTCACAACCTAGGTATGGTTTGGGATATGATCTAAATACACCGAGAAATATTAAGGTCAAGAAGGTTTCTTCGAACCCAATCATGATTCAAATTTATGATGTTGCATGAGAGAAACCTAAACAGTCGAAACCTTCAGTGTTCGATCGAATTGAAAACAAAAATGCCAGAGTTTTGGTGTATAAACGTTTAAAATAGGAATCCTCCCCAATGGTTAATGTAAAAGGTAAAACTTCCGTCTTCCAAAGATTAAGTGAAATTCCTTCTTCTTCTACCCTTATTCATGATAACACACAAGCTCCACAGAAGTCATTTCAAAGACAATCTGTTTTTTCTCAACTTGGAATTAAAACTTATGATTCAAGTCCAAAGCCTCAACGATCAAGGAGAAGGCGAAAACATCAAAAAGTCTGCCCCTTCTCTAAGCAATAATATGATGAAGAAGAAGTCTCTATTAATCACATAGCTTTTGAAGAAGCTCCCAACTAAAAACATGAGTCTGAAAACTCTGCCACAACGAATGAACCTGAATTGGCCCTACCCACATTTGAAGAAGGGGGACAAGCTACCGTGGATGACTTGAAGCAATTGAACTTGGGAACTGAAGAAGACCCAAGACCAGTATTTTTAAGTACTCTCCTCAATTAAAAAGAGGAATCAGAGTACGTCCATTTGCTTCAAGAATATAAAGATGTATTTACGTAGTCTTACAAAAAATGTCAGGGTTAGATCCGAGGGCTTAGTACATCACCTTACAGTTAGACATAGAGTTCAGCCAATCAAACAACCTCAAAGAAGATTTCGGCTGGAACTCATTCCTCAAATCAAAGTGGAAATCAACAAACTTATTGAAGCTAGATTCATATGTGAAGTCAAGTACCTAACTTGGATAACGAATATTGTTCCTGTCAAAAAGAAAAATGGACAATTACGAATCTGTGTCGACTTTCGTGATCTAAATCAAGCACGCCCGAAAGACGACTTTCCTCTTCCAATAATGGAGTTGATGGTGGATGCAACTACAGAGTATGAATTATTATCTTTCATGGACGGATTTTTGGATTCAACCAAATATGGGGAACTTATAGCATTCCATACCCCTAAAGATATTTTGTTATAAAGTTATACCGTTTGGGGCAACCTACCAACGGGCAATACAGAAGATCTTCAATGACATGTTGCATAAGAACGTAGAATGCTATGTAGATGATCTGGTCGTTAAAATAAAGAAACATGACAATCACTTATAAGATTTACGGGATGTTTTCGAAAGACTTCGATGGCATCAATTAAAGATAAACCTGCTGAAGCCTTGTTGGATGTTGCCATCCATTCAAGAAATTGGTAAAGGAAGATGTACCATTCAAATGGGGTGACACATGTCGAAATGCTTTTAAAGCATCAAGCAATATTTTTCTCATCCACCAATACTATAGCTCCAATCCTAGGGAAACAACTAACTCTTTATGTGGCAGTACAAGAATATTCTCTAGGAGCGCTTCTTGTCCAAGCCAACGACGAAGGAAAGGAGGATGTGCTTTACTACTTAAGCCGGACACTGGTAGGCGCTGAAATGAAGTGTTCGCCTATTGAAAAAATATGTTTTGCGTTAATCTTCATGGCTAAAAAATTAAGAAACTGTATGCTTTCACACACGATCAGTCTTGTTTCAAAGATTGATCTGTTAAATTATATAATGTCCAGACCGATTCTTTTTGTAAGGATTGGAAAATGGGCGCTGCTATTGTCCGAATTCAACATCAAATTCATTCCACAAAAAGTCATCGAAGGACAAGTTTTGGTAGATTTTCTTACCAACCATCCAGTTCCAGCGGAATGTGAATTACTGGAAGAACTTCCAGATGAAAAGTTCTATTTACTGAAATCATACCATCATGGAGGCTGTATTTCGATGGGGCAGCCCGAAGTTATGGTGCTAGAGCAAAAGTCATCTTTGTCACTCCCCATGATCTTGTTATGTCGTACTCTTTTGCCTTAACAGAGAAATGTTCAAACAACGTGTCGGAATATCAAACCCTTATTATTAACTTGGAGACAGCATTAGATGTGGACATCCAACAGCCGGAAGTCTTTGGAGATTCTAAATTGATAATCAACCAACTTTTAGTCGAGTACGAAGTCTGTAATTCAGACTTGAAGCCATATCATCAATATGCATCGATACTTATGAAACGATTTGATTAGTTAAAAATCAAATTCATACATAGGAATGAAGACAGGGAAGCTGACGCCTTAGCTAATTTAGCAGTGGTTTTAGTCAGGATGGATGAAGATTTCCCTCACTCCATATCAATTGCTAAAAGATGGGTGCTTCCGTCATTATTACCCAGTGATATAGAAGAAAACAATAGCATCAAATTCATAAAATATAAGGAAAAAGAAGATTGGAGACAAACGATAATCGATTTTCTTCAATATCAAAAGTTACCAGACAATCCACGGTAAAAAATCAAAATTAATAGGCGTGCATCCCGCTTTGTCTTTTATAAGGGAACACTTTATCGACGATCATTCGATGGAGTTTTCCTTCGGTTCTTAAGTAATGATGAGGCAACATGTGTCATGGAAGAAGCCCACTCTGAAATCTGTGGTGCTCATCAGTCCGGACTGAAGCTCCATTTTCAGGATGGGGTACTACTGACCGATCATGATACAAGACTCCATAGATTATGCAAAGAAATGTGAAGGTTGCCAAGTTTACGCAAATTTCATCCATCAACCTCCAGAACCATTACATCCGACAGTAGCTTCATTGTCATTTGATGCATGGGGTCTTGATGTAATTGGACCCATAACTCAAAAGTCTTCAGCTGGACATTCATTTATCATCGCCGAGATCGACTATTTCTCTAAATGGGCTGAAGCCATACCATTGAAAGAAGTGAAGAAGGAAAATGTTGCAGATTTCATCTTTATCTAGATCATTTATCGAATGGGGTCCCACATCATCACTGACAATGGAAAGCCCTTCCGCAATAGCCACATAAACAGTTTATGTGCAAATTTTGGATTAAACAATACAACTCATCCACATACAATGCAGAAGCTAACGGTTTAGCAGAGGCATTCAACAAAACTCTTTGCAGTCTGTTGAAAAAGGTTGTCTCCAAATCTAAAAGAGATGGCATGAAAGAATCGGTGAAGTCCTATGGGTTTATCGAACTACTTATCGGACTCCAACACAAGCCACTCCTTATGCCTTAGTGTATGGATTGGAAGCTGTACGTCCATTGGAATGTCAGATCCCGTCACTTTGGATTGCCATCCAAGAAGGTTTGACAATAGAGAAAAATGTCTATCTTCGATTGAAGGAGTTAGATGCACAAATTCACCTGGAATGTTATCAAGCTCTAATGGCAAGGTCCTTCAACAAGAATATGCGACCAAGATCATTTCAAGTTGGAGATTTGGTACTTTTCATTCGCAGACCAATCATAATCACAAGAAAAACAGGGGGCAAGTTCCAACCTAAATGGGATAGTTCATTTGTTGTAACTCACGCATTCACAAACGGAGCATACAAGATCGTCGATAAAGATGGACTAATAATCGAGTCTATCAATGGGAAATTTCTAAAACATTTTACGCTTGAAGTGCTTTATTTTTTAAAATTTTCATTGGAATACTCCTGGCCCGCAAGAGGATAAACTGTTAACGGACCTCACCCTAAAAAAATTTGTAATCTTGTAACGAATTACGTTCAACTTGATTCCGTTTGGGTACGTAGGCAGTTTGAATAAATTATAAATTCAAGTTCAGTCACAACTAATAAATTCATTCAATTTATTTACCATTTTCTACAGTAATAAAAAAAATACACAAGAAGCAAGAAAAAGAAAAGTTAATCTTAAAAGGAAAAAGAACAGTGGCAAGTCAAAATCCATGCAGTGTGGTTTTAAAGAAAATCATAAAAGCTCGACTTTGTCACTTACCGTTGATCACTTGTAGGAAACTATTTTCAAGGGTCTTCCTTCTTTGGTCAACTGATGCTGCACTACAGACATCTCTGGTCTGTAATTTTTCCAATGTAGCCTTTGTAGTTCCAAAAATGCTTTTCTGTTCCCGACGGGTTTGAAGTTCATCATGGAGTCTATCGAACTCGAATGTCAGCTGATTAATTTTATCTTCCAATGAAGAATACATGGAATCCTTCACTTCCAGCTGAATACTCAAAAGCTTCAACCGCTCAGCCTTTTTTGGTGGTTGGACACTCCGAGTGTTGCTTTTTTTCAGATAAATAAATTTCAATTTCTTTAAGAAACACGTCCATACGTTTCATCATTTAATTACTCATGGCTGGTAACCACATTTTGAAATGATGAATCTGCACGGAATGAGCTGGTAACCAAGTTTTGAAGAATTCAATATTTTCTTCCCACCAAGATCGGATGTTGGAAAACCCATGCTTCAGAACGTCTCTAAAACACTTATGAAGATAATTAGTCATGGCTTCTTGCAAAGCAGCTTTCAAGTTAGGAGACTCTTGAGTTATCCCAGGCTAGGGATCAACCACAGAAGAACAAATTGGAGCTACCCGATGCGTATTTGTTTCTAAAGACGGAATGATAACTAAAGCCGATGAAGGTGAAGTAGCTGAACTTCTTAATTAATCTCTGAATGTTAGCTCTCGCAGTCTCAGAATTCACTTCATCTTTATCTTGAAAACCATCAATGTTGAATGCCAAAATGCGTTCATTAATCACACTCGAGTATTTGTAAGGTGGGTCGTGAAAATTATGAGTACCATCTGTTCCTTGAAGCGCAGCGATCATACCATTATTCTCGCCAATCTGATCTTACAAAGAGTTTGAATTCACATAAAAATCAAATTCTTCAGGAATGCTTGGAAAACCTACGGAAAGGGTGGAAATATTAAAAAAAAAAAAGAGGAAGAGATTAAAAAAAATAAAAAGCTTACCCGCATTCCATGTTCTAGGCGACATGGCTAAAAATTCACCATCTGATGGTGTATTCAGGAGACCGATGTTAATATGAGAAATTCTGACGTCACCTTTTGAAAGATTCGTGACAGTTTTACCTATCGTTAATATTATATATTCGGGAAAGATGAGCCTGAAATCAAAGTTCGTCGCATAAGACCAAATACAAGTAGCATGTAAAAAAAATATTAAAAAAAAAAGTACTTGATCTCCAGAACTTTCATCTCCCACGGTTGGAGTCTTTTCATGTGCGTGTGACTCTCGATCTTCAAGACTACTATGGTTTGGAATCAAAACTATTTCAGGCATCTTATTAGCAGGCTCAGAGGTGGGAGTAAACCTTATTTAGGGAACTTTAGTTTTAATCTTCTTAATGACTCTTTCATTTCGAAGTTCCAATTTCCTCTTTCGAGAAATCTCTTAGGAAATGATATGTGGAGACTTAACCATTTGGATATAACCCTGTTGGGAACTGGATTAAGAATAAAGTCGCGGCTCTCACTAGAAGATAAAACCTGCACTTGAACCTTAGTCGGGATCGGTAATACTTGATTATTCCACCAAATTTGGTACGCTGTATCAACATTTTGATGAGTATCCTTCATATACTCTGGAATATGTAATATAGATCCACTCATCGTTTGAGTTAAAGACAACCATAACATATCGGCCTGCATTGAGAGCAATATTCAGCTTTCTTAGTGAATCGCGAAGTTTTTATCTAAAGCCAAGTTGTCTCACAAACTTATGAGGATTATATGCCTCTAGAATGAAAGGAGAGTTTTCTCGACGGTAAGAGACGAATCCAGACTGAATACTCATCATGAATTCTAAAGTATCTATAGACCTTTGTTGGTCGTCCACTCGTACATGAGGACGGGACGATGAGGGAAATGGATTCCAGCAAAAGTCATTGGCATCCATCCTTCCATGGATAAGGTCTCGACAATCAATACCATTTTTCTCCAAGACTGTAAAGCATTTAAGGTGCTAGCATATCTTTGAATTATACGACGAGTATAACTCTTGTCCATATGAACATAAATACCTGGACAAAATAAGTAGTAGCTCAAGCATAAAGAAAATATCCAGGAAATGAACGTGAAATCGATCCAAGGTCCAGGTTTGACTGATGATTCGATGTCCGTGTAAGTCCCCTACAAATGCTTGCTAATATGGGAGGAACTAGGCTGTAAGTGTATCTACTGCCATTTTAGAAGATGTTTTAAAAGTCTCAACTCTCATACACTCATCCCCAGATGGAAGAACGAAACAACAAAGCCATAGGGAGAGATAAGCTGATATTTCTAATTCATCATCATCTTCTTCTATAGACAAAGACATTGGCAAGTCCCTCCAATTACTCCGGTCCCTATGGAAAATATCTCTCGGCTTGTCTACGACCACGAGTCTCCGTATTTTCTTTAAAGCTCTTTGATGACACCTGTTAAACGGATTAAGACTCATAACAATCTTATAATTTTTGTGTTGTCGAGAATTCTGGGCACAACCATTCTCGCGAAACCAGAAATTGATCCATTCCTCATGACTAACGCAATCAGATTCAATCGCATTCACAGTCAATGCAAAAATGTTAAAGAGATACAGGCAGGACTTGGAATCCTGTGACTACTTACTCATAGTGATGACCCTACATCAAAAGTCCACTTATCTCGCTGATATCCCAAAGCGAAATGTCAATTTCACCAGAGGAGGTCATAAAAGTGTTGGTTTCTGGACACCAAACTTCAAAAAGAGCTCTGTTGATAGAATTTGGGCGATGATAATCCTTCGTGCTGGAACTGATTGCAGAAGCTAACTAGCGGAGATTTCTCTTGAGCAGAAGTTTCTGGACCTTTGAAGACCACTTCCAAAACTTTGGAAGAAAAGAAATTTCTTTACGACTGATAAACGCGCTTTCCCATCGTATTTCTTTATTATAGATCCTCTTACAAATTACGGCCTTTGGAATGCACTCTATGCTTTGGGAATGATGAGGCGGAAGACTGCTAGATCGGCTGGACGTGACATCTTCTAAATTCTCGTGACATTCACTAATAATGAACATGTGTAACTCCGACAAAGGCTCCAAGAGCTCAGGAGAAGGATATGTAGTCAGCTTGTGAATACTAAGTTTAAGCTCACCTCGTACGCCGATTGGGCATGGTACTTCACATTAGTATCTTTGAAATAGAGATAACTTTTGCCTTGACTTTTAAACTCGATGATTTCGTATATATTGGAATATACTCTATCATTAGAGTTTGTCTCGGTCATTCCAAAAAAAAAAAGGTAAGAAAATTAGCAAAGAAAAAAAAATTAACGGGAACCAAATCTTTTAAGTTCATTTATTGTTTAAATCATGAGCATCTCGGATATGTAAATGACCTCCAAAACAAAGTGTCTTGGACAGTTGAAGGAGCCGATCCTTGGTCTCGACACAAAGTTCCCTAGACGGTCGAAGGAGTCGGCCCTTGATTCCAAACAAAAATTGTCTTGGATGGCGAAAGGTGGCAGCCCTTGGTCTTGAACCAGTAAAATAATTGCAGCACAACATTTTACTCTAGCCAAGAAAATCTCAAATCTCAAAATCTTTGACTTGTTCCAAAAGTTGAATCCTTGAAAATAAAAATGAAGAATTTTAGTTCAAATCTTTATATTAAAAAATTATTGTTCGCGTGAAAATTGTACGGCATTGTTCACGGAACAATATCGGGCACTGTTCATACAGTAAAAAAAGTGAAAACGGGAGAAAAAGAGAATAAAGAAAGAGAAAGTGAGAGAGATGGAGAAAGAAAGAGAGAGAAAAACTAAAATAATAATAATAATAATAATAATAATAATAATAATAATAATAATAATAATAGAAACCTAATTGGTTTCTGCCAATTTTGGTTTCTTAATTTGTTTCTACCAACACAGAAGCCAAATTTGGTTTTCTATGTTGGCAAAAACTAACGCAAAAACCAATTTTAGTTTCCGTCGGTGGCGGAAGCCAATTTTTTTTTTAAAAATCCATACCTTTGTTTGATGTACTTGTCTCTAAAACCTAATAATTAGTTCATATAAATAGTTAAATATCAAGCTTCATTTGAGCCTAAATTACCATAAAATATAAAAAGTCTATTAAAATAAATAAATATTCAAGTAAATCAAGAATTGTGTAAAATAAATAAATAATTGAACAACGATTACGTCAAAAAAAATTGAAAATCAAGATTTACTAATTTATTTATAATAAATTAATAAATCTTGAGGGGCATTTGTAGACATAATAAATAAATAAATAATGGGTATGGTCAATTTAAATAATTAGTCCAATTAACTAAGGCCATAAAATTTTAAAAGCCCATTCTACAATTTTTAAAGTCCACAATTATTCAATTACAATTTAATTGAATTAATTGAGTGGCTACAAAAATTGGCCAAAAATTTCTCCTATAAATAGGATCAAATGTCCATTGCAAAAGGAGGCAACAAGTAAAGAAGAAAAATCACGAAGTGTTGAAGAAATCTCAAAACTGAAGAAAGAAAAGAAATCCTTTCAACCCGAAGTCCGGCAAACGCGAAGAATATCAAAATTTTCTTCAAATCAAACAAACTCAAGAATATTAAAATCTTCTTCAAATTAAATCAAGATCAAGTCCAAGTTTCGAAACGCAAATCCAAGCTCCAAAATTCAAGTGTCAACAAGTCAAGTTCTCAACAAATCCAATTCTCAACAAATCTCGAAACCTAGGATTCAAGCCATGTAACTCCTCGTCTTCAAACATTCAGATCATTAATCAGAAGGTTTTGCATTTACAAGAAGATTCATATTTATTTGTATTTCTCAAAATACAATATGTAACGATTTCTGTATTTTTAATACGCGAAATCCATTGTACAGACATATAAAGCCAGAAAAATATACTTACTCCCACTGAACTTGTGGTATATATGACCGTCAACCAAATTCATCTCAAAATCATACGAGATGATCAATTGATAAAACTTGTAATAGCACTGATGAGGGACATGTTTGAGTCTAGAAATAGATTTATTTAGTTTACAAACTCTTTGCTTTGCAGCATCTGACAAAAAAATTTGTGGTTGCACTATATAGATTGTTTCATCAATGTCACCATTGAGAAACGCTGCCTTAACATCCATCTAATGGAACTCATGATCGAAATGCACTACCAATGCCATTATAATACTGAAAGAGTCTTTCGAAGAAATTGGAGAGAAAGTCTCTTTATAATCGATGCATACTTCTATGTAAAACTCTTTACGACAAGATGAGCATTATACCTCTCCACATCCCCATTCAAATCCCTTTGGTCTTAAATATCCATTTACAACCAATGGATTTTGTACCTTCAGGCAATAGAACGAGGTCCTACACATCGTTATCCTTCATGGACTTTATCTCTTCATTTATGACATCGACCACTTTTGAGAGTTGGAACTTTCCATGGCTTGATGGAAGTTGATCGGATCATCTTCCACCACTCCAATGTCAACTTCATATTCTTGAAAAAATACGATGTAATGATCTGAAACTGTACTTCTTCTCTCTAGTGGATCTTCTTAATGGCATTAGTTCTTAAGACTGTAGAGTTTATTCTTCTGGAACAAGTTGTTGACCTTCAGATGTAGATACAGTGACATGTCTTGATTCGGAGTTACTTCTTGAACAACGTTAGTGATAGAAACTTGATCATGATCATTGTCTATGGCAATTGTAGGAATTTCAATATATTTCTCCTCAACGAACCGAGCATTCCTGTCTGGAAAATTTCTTTAGTTATGGGATCATAAAACTTGTAACCCCTAGACCTTTCAAAATATCCAATAAAATAACAACTATAGTCCTTGCTTCTAGATTCTTTTCATTTGGCCTATAGGACCTTGCCTCACTAGACATCCTCAAATGTGTACGTGCTTCAAAATAGGCATCTTGCCTGTCCAAAGCTCATGGGGAGTTTTATCAATGGCCTTAGATGGAACTCTGTTGAGTAAATAGGCTGCAGTCTTTAATGCTTCACCCTATAGTGATTCAGGTAAAGTAGAATAAGTAATCATATTCCTCATTATGTCTTTAAGTGTTCTATTTCGTCTTTCAGCAACACGCAACACCATTCATAGTGGGCAAACCTGGCATAGTGTACTGTGGGACGATATTGCATTCCTCTAGGAATTTAGTAAATGATCATGGACGTTGTTCACCTGAATCGTCATATCTGCCATAGTATTCACCACCACGGTCAGATATGAGGCTTTTAATCTTTTTATCGAGTTGGTTTTTAACTTCAACTTTATAGTTTTTGAACACATCCGCAACTTTGATTTTCATGAATGGGAATATATAGCCATATCTTGAAAATTCGTCTATGAACATTATAAAATATAGTTGACTATTCCAAGAAGTCGTAGGAAATGGTCCACAGATGTCCGCATGTATAAGTTCTAAGACGTCTAAATTCCTATTGGCTTGAATATCCTTTTATAGGTTTGTTTTCCCTTTATACAACTAACACACATATCATAATCTTTAAAATTAAGGGGATCAAGGATTTTGTTATAGACAAGTCTCTCTATTATCCTCTTGGAGATGTAACATAATCTCTTGTGCCATAACGAAGCAGAATTCGAGTCGATTAATTTTTGTTTTACACCTCGTGTACTTATATGCAAGGATTTATTAAAAGAAGTAATCATATCAATTAAATAAAGATTATCGTAGACTGGTAAAGAATCGGAACCGACCAATTTTGAATCATGAAACAAACTAAATATTTTATTCCCAAATGAACAAGAATAACCAGATTTGTCCAAAACAGAAATAGAAATCAAATGCCATTGAAAAGACGGTACAATAAATGTTTCATTAACATTTAAATAAAATCCAGGCTTTAACAATAATCTAAATTTTCATATTGCCTCTACTTTCACCGTCTTGCCATCGCCAACATAGATGTATCTTTCAAAATCACTTGGTTTTCGACAATTCAGCCAACCCTGCATAGACAAACTGATGTCAGGTGTTGTACCAGAATCTATCCACCATGTGTATCTAGGTACTGAAATTAAATTAAATTCAGAATAAACTAAAAGAAGAAGAATATCTTTCATGACACACCATGCATAATAGTTGGTACATTTCTTCTTCTTATGATCTACAGCTCCACAGAAGAAACAACTACCCTCAATTTGTTCCTTTCTTTTGCGATGTTGTACCCGCAACTTCCTCATCATTTTTTCATTTTTTGATCTTTTTGTCCTTGGAGGTGGTGGCTAAATGAGCGCTTTCTATCTTATCATGCTTCAATCTTTCTACTTCTTGAACATAGTGTGAGATGAGCTCATTAAGGGACCATGAGTCCTTTTGATAATTGTAGCTTACCTTGTAATGATCAACATACCCAAGCTCGGCCTATTGGGCCCAATCTTGGGCCTCCTCAATTGGGATAAAAAAGATCATGAGACAAGCTCCAGCTCAGGGTCCGTACGCCAAGCTATTCGCCACAACCATTGCCCTTGTACCTCCTCTATCTTGACAAGTACCTTCCATAAATGTCGGATACCATTTACTTTTAAACTCCTAATTCATTACAAATTCTACCTTAGCTCCAACTCTGCAATCCCAATGCAACTCAAGTATCTAAAATAACTAAAACTACAGGAAGTTCAGTCCTTCTAGGATTCCTGCACCAGCATCTATAAATATGCAACCTCACTTCATCATTGAGGTACGTGATACACACAATCATTCAACACAAATTCCTCTAAAGAAGTTTAACTGACTTAAGCATCAGAGAGACGATGATGACACACCTCGCCGCCTTTGTTTCAGGTATTGAAGACCAAATTGCGTGGAGTTAACGATGACACACCTCGCCGCCTTTGTTTCAGGTATTGAAGACCAAATTGCGTGGAGTTATCTCATCCAGCTTAAATTTACCCAGGTACGAATTTTGATAGCATCATTGGCACCATCTATGGGAAGCACTACCAAAAAGCCATGATCAACACACGTTCAGGACATCTCCTAGCAAGTTCGTCTGCCAATCATTCGTCGGAGACCATTCAGTCCTCAGGAGATATCATCGGGAGAACAACGACACCGCCGCCGGCGACAGCCCCTCCTGGAGAGTGGAGGAGCTCCGCCAGCAGGTAGCAATGCTTACTCAACTACTACATCAGAAAACCACACCCACAGTACCTTCCTCGCAGAGTAATCTCATGGCCGATGAGCAACCCCTGGCCCAAGTCACGGTGAAGCAAGAGCCTCAGATGTACAACATATCGTCCCAAGTTCGCAATCAATTACTATAGACTTGGCTGATCTTGCATGGATCATCCAAGAGGGAATCACTGCAGAGATGCTCCAGAAATCTCAGGCAGCGACAAGATTCACCCTAAACACGCCTTTTATCCCTAAAGTATTGTCGTACCCCTACCGGATCGGCTTAAATACCCGCGAGTAAAGGAGTGTGATGGAACAACTAACCCCATCAACCATCTGAATATATACACGGATATCATGAACTTGTAGGTCGTGCCCCGATGCTATTATGTGCAAGGCCTTCTATCAAATACTGACTAACGCAGCCCGAGATTGGTTCTCCACATTAGAACCCAACTCCGTATCCTCCTTTTCGGACCGGGGAACAAGTTCTCAGCGTTCTTTGCTAGTAGCAAGCGCATCAGGAAGACGGCTGCCTCACTCATGCAGATGCATCGGGTCCCAGCGAAACACTTCAGAATTTCCTAGCGAAGTCCAATAAAGAAATGCTTATGATCCCTGATCTACACATCATAGCTGTAGTCTCCTCCTTAACATTTGTCGTAAAATGTGAAGCGTTTAAGATATCATTATCAAAGATCCCTCCGAAATCGATAACCGACATTTTAACCCTAGCAAAGAAATACATTAACATGGAGAAGACCATATTTCCAAATAGGGATGCCCTGCCCCTAAAGAAGCCCAAGCTTAAGAGGCCACTTGAGGACCAACCAGCATTCGGACCTTGTCCGAAGCAAACCTAGGCAAGACTCTCCTTCGGCACCCTTCACTCGTCTGAACACAACAAGGTCTAACATTTTGATGGAGATCAAGGACCTTAAATAATTAAAGTGGACTCCGAGACTACGGGGTCCATCTGAAGCCTGTGACAAGAGCAAGTACTGTGACTTTCATAGGGATCATGGACACACAACCGACTGATGTTTTGCTCTGAAGCGTGAAATAGAGACTCTTATCAAGAGAGGTTTCCTAGGCACATACGTCAATCGAGAGAAACGCCAGCGAAACTACCAGAATAGGGGTAAAGAACCTGAGGATTGGGATAAACAACCTACTGTAGGGACTATTAATATCATCATTGGGGGAACAACCTCGGAGGGGACTCCAACAGCGGGCGTAAATAATATGCCAGGAAATGCTACTCGGTCTCAACCTTGGATCTCGGTGATGTGGTTGACATCACCTTCGGGTTAAGGGACCTAGAGGGTGTGTCTTTTTCTCATGATAACGCCTTAGTCGTATCGGCGATCACCGCTAATTTTGAAGTGAAGAGAATTTTAGTGGATAATGGAAGTGCGACCAATGTACTATCACATGAAGCTTTCATTTGAATGGGTATATCATCGGAACAGCTCAAGCCCATCAAAACTCCCCTTCAAGGTTTCGGAGGCGGCGTAGTTATTCCGAAAGGCATTGTTGGACTATCCCTGACATTGGGGTCAGAGGGGAATAATGTCACACATGTCACAACATTCCAAGTGGTTCGTACCCCTATGGCCTACAACACCATACTTGGAAGGCCGTTACTGAACTGAATCGAGGAATTGTCTCAACTTTCCACTAGTAGTGAAGTTCCCTACTGGTAATGGGGTTGGAGTAATCTAGGAAAGTCAATCAGTAGCCAGACAGTGCTATGTCACCAGTGTTCGCGAAATCAAGGCTGACGTCATGCAACTTTATGAGGAAGAGCCTGACCTCGAGCGTTGTGGTAGGCTTGCCCCAGTTGAAGTGATGGACGAGGTCGAGCTCGAGTCCGGAAGAAAAGTTACCATTGGCCCAGATCTTGATCCTACAACCAAGACTCAACTTGTTAGCTGCCTAGCCCACAACCTTGATGTGTTTGCTTGGAGCGTTGAAGATATACCTGAAATAGACCTTAAGGTTACAGTACACGGGCTCAACATAACCTCTGTTGCAAGACCAGTAAAGCAGAGAATGAGACAGTTTGTACCCGAACGAAGAGAGGTCATACGGGAAGAAATTTCCAATCTCGTGAAAGTAGATTTCATTCAGGAAGTTCATTATCCCGATTGGCTTGCCAACGTCGTTCTTGTCAAGATAGCCAATGGGAAGTGGATAGTGTGTATTGACTTTACAAATCTGAACAAAGCATGCCCTAAGGACAGCTATACCTACCTCAAATAGATAGCCTTATAGACAGCACCTCAGGCCATAAATTATACTGTTTTCTGGATGCATTCTCTGGGTATCATCAAATTCTCATGTCGGAAGACGATCAAGAAAAGACTTCATTTATGGCAGATTCAGCCATTTACTGCTATAAGGTCATGCCCTTTGGTTTGAAGAATACGGGAGCTACATATCAAAGGCTAGTTAACATGGTCTTTTACTTAATAAGGAAGAACATCGAGGCATACGTGGACGACATGGTCATCAAGAGCAAGCAAGTGGAAGGTCATATCTCTGACCTTGAGGAGATATTTGCTACGTTGCGAAAGTACAAAATGAAGCTCAACCCTATGAAGTGCATGTTTGGAGTGGCCTCCCTCAAGTTCTTCGGGTTCATGATCATACATAGAGAGATAGAGGCCAATCCAGACAAGATCCAACCCTTAGTATGAATGCAAACCCCGACTTGCAAGAAGGACATTCAGAATTTGGCAGGTAGAGTAGCGGCCCTTAATCGATTCGTTTCTCGAGCAGCTGATAGGTGTGTCCCCTTTTTCAAAATACTGAGGGAAAATGGAACTTTGATTGGAAGGAGGAGTGTAATGTAGCCTTTCAAGAGCTAAAGCAAACACTATCAACACCCCTAGTCCTCACCAAGCCTGAGCTAGGTGATACATTGTTGTTGTACTTGGCCGTTTCAGAGAACGCAGTAAATAGAGTATTGGTGAAGGAGGTGGGAAAGGTACAGAGACCTATTTACTATATTCGTAAAGTGCTTCTTGACGCAGAGACTCGGTATACATTGGCCGAACAACTTGCACTTGTGTTGATTGTAGCTACCAGGAAGCTACGTCAATATTTTCAATCTCATCCAGATATTGTGCTCACCAATCAACCACTTAGGCAAATACTTCAGAAGCTGGATGTCTCGGGAAGACTGCTGAAATGGGCAATTGAACTAGGCAAGTTTGACATAGAGTTTAAGTCACGTCCCGCCATTAAGGCGCAGGCTTTAGCAGACTTCATGGCGGAACTTACCCCAAGGCCTCGGGGGCCACAGATTCCAGCTTGACCAAGAACTTGGAAATTTGGGAAACCTTCGTGGATGGAGCATTGGGTCAGGTGCAGGGGTCATAGTCACTAACCTCAGCAAGGCCATCGAGATCCAATGCGCGTTCAAATTCGAATTCGAAGTCACTAACAACAAAGCGGAGTATGAGGCTGTTATCCTAGCTCTGGAACTTGCATACAATCTTGAAATTGAGCATATTAAAGTCTTCTACGACTCACAACTTGTGTTGGACAAATCGAGGGCACTTTCGAGAGAAAAGAAGAAAAAATGAGCTTATATTGTCTAGAGGTGCATGACCTCCGAAGACGGTTCAAGAGCTGTGAAATTATCAATATCGCTAGATTTGACAATGCAAAGCCAACGCCCTATCTAGATTTATGTTCATGGGGATGGATGGACTGGACAGAACGGTGCACGTCAAAATGGTGACAGAGCCTAGCATAAATCAAAAGCCAAGCATCAAGGACATCGACCAAGAGTCTTCTTGGATAGATATGATATTGGAATACTTAAGTAGTGGGAACCTACTTGCTGACCCAAGAGAGGCGAGAAGCAACAAAACTAGAGCATCAAGGTCATCATCAGAGGAGTCTTATTTCGCAGGAGTTTTACTCTACCTTACCTCAGATATCTCAAGCCCACCGAATCCCTCCAAGCCTTAGCAGAGGTTTACGAAGGTATATGCGGAAATCATCAAGGAGCTCATACACTAGCCTACGAGCTCGTACGATGAGGGTATTACTGGCCAAGTATGAAAAGGACGCGTCGAACTATATAAAGAGGTGTGATAAATGCCAGAGGTTCGGCAATTTAATACATACTCATGCCAAGAACTTACTTCTATACCCTATGCTACCCCTTTTGAACAATGGGGAGTGGACATACTTGGACCTTTTCCGCTGGCCAAAGGTCAAGTGAAATTCGTTGCTGTAGCAGTAGAATACTTCAGTAAGTGGGTGGAAGTTGAACCCCTAGCAATCATCTCGTAACCCAAGCTCAGATCATTCGTGTAGAGGTCCGTTCTGTGTAGGTTCGGGATACCGAAGGTCCTGATAATGGACAACAGGAGACAATTTGATAATTCACAATTCAGGAACTTTGGTACCAACCTCAGAATTGATCGTCGCCTAACTTCGGTCGCACACCCTCAGAGTAACGGCCTCGTCGAAGTAACTAACCGGATTATATTACAAGACCTTAGAACAAAGATCGGAGATGCCAAAGGAGGTTGGCCCCAAGAGCTGCCCTCCATACTTTGGACATACAAGACCTCTCACAAAACCAAAATTGGTGAGACCCCTTTCATATTAGATTTTGGCATAGAGGTCATAATTTCGGTCGAGGTCGGTATCCCAACACAGAGGATGATCGAGCCCCGCAATGAAGAACAGACTACTGAACATCTTGATCTACTTGAGGAAGTGCAAGAGTAAGCCTTGCTAGGGCTGTCAAAATAAAGCTGCAAAATACTTCAACACCAAGGTCAACGAGCGAAAGTTCAGAGTTGGTGATTTGGTCCTACGGAAAGCTGTAGCTGCGAACATCCTCCGGGGAAGCTAGGACCAGTGTGGGAAGGACCTTTCGAGGTTATTTGAAAATTGACATACAGTTTGAAGGACACCTCGGGAAGACCACTTCCGAGGTCATGGAAAGCTGATAACTTAAGAAGCTATTACAAGTAACTGATTGCGTAGTACGGTCCTTACAGTCTGAGAATTTTTCCAGCTCGCGCTAAGTTTACTCCACGAAACATTGGCAACCTGAATTTGTTACGAGTAACTGGCCATGCAACCAAGTACGTAAGGTCTGGAATACTTTCAGTTCGTGCTAAGTTTTTATCTCTATCTTTTTATCTTTGTTTGGGTTTGTGTGCCCCAAAAATGAATCCTTCGTTTAATTCCAAGAATATCCAAAATGTAAGACTCGACCCCGAGTTACAAAGAGCCAGGAATTTCCCAGGACGACAACATGTAGTGGTCGAGGTCGAGCTACGTAAAGACATCCCTCGAGCTACTTGGCCAATGAGACCCAGTTGCACACTCGAGGTGATCAAACATGACTCGAGCTACTTGGGTAAAACATAGCCCAAGTAACACGCTCGAGCTCATTACAATAACAACACTCGAGCTACTTGGCCAAAAATAAAACCCAAGTAACACGCTCGAGCTCTTTATGATACATCTCTCGAGCCACTAGGCCAAGGAGGCCCAGTTGCACGATTCGAGGTGATCAAACATGACTCGAGCTAATTGGGTAAAACATAGCCCAAATAACATGCTCGAGTTGATTGCGATAACAACACTCGAGCTACTTTGCCAAACACGAAACCCAAGTAACATGCTCGAGCTCTTTACGATACATCTATTGAGCTACTTGGCCAAAAATGAAACCGCGCTCGAGCTCTTTACGATACATCTCTAGAGCTACTAGGCCAAGGAGGCCCAATTGCACGACTCGAGTTGATCAAACATGACTTGAGCTATTTGGGTAAAACATAGCCTAAATAACACGCTCGAGCTCATTATGATAACAACACTCGAGCTACTTGGCCAAAAACAAAACCCAAATAAAACACCTGAGCTCTTTATGATACATCTCTCGAGCTACTAGGCCAAGGAGGCCTAGTTGCACGACTCGAGGTGATCAAACATGACTTGAGCTATTTGGGTAAAACATAACCCAAATAACATGCTCGAGCTAGTTGCAGTAACAACATTCGAGCTATTTAGCCAAAAACGAAACCCAAGTAATACGCTCGAGCTCTTTACGAGAACATAACTCGAGCTAGTTGGGCAAAATAAAACCCAAGTAGCACGCTCGAGCTTATTGCAGGAAACTCGAGCTACATGGCAAAAATTCGGCCAAGTAATACTCCCGACCACATTCCATTACACACTACTCGACATACATAGACCACATATGGCACTCGACCTCAACCCATGACTAAACCAAAAAAATTGATCTTGTAACCACACCCATGACTCGAGCTACTTGGCCTAAAAACATGGCCAAGTAAAATGCTCAATCTCGTCGTTACAATGCTTGAGCTGAGTACACTGCAAGATACACATGAAAAATACTCGATCAAGAAAATACAAAAACATTGATCATTCATTAAAACCACATTGGGTAAAACAGTTACATTTTCAAAAAGTTCAAGAAAAGTACATTAGAGATCTACAGCGTTATCCTCGACCTCCTCATCAACATTATCCTAGGGCTCCGACGCAGAAAACTCGAGCTCGTTCGTGAGCTCACTCACAGTCTTGAGGTCTTTAATGATATCTTCTCGTCATCGGGCAATTTAGTCCTCAAAAAAGAACGGGCCAACCTCAGTCCATAGTGAAATGATTCTGAGCCATATTCCTCGAGTAATGTCTTCTGCTCATCTAACTTTTTGAACTCCTCGATGGCCTCAGCTCGAGCTTTGATCAGTTGGCCCTCGACCCCTTTCTTCACCTGGATGAGCTCCAACTTGGCCTCCTCAGCCTCATCCCTTATTTTCCCAATTTGATCTCGCACCTTCCTTAAATTGATGCGAACTATGTCACACTCGACCTCGAGCTCTCTGATTCATTTTTCTTTCTGCTCCACGTGAGCCTCGAGTTCCAACTTGCTCGACGACTTAAGACTCCTAGGGATAGACCTCGAGTGATACTGAGAGCCTGTGTGGATAAAATCGATCAGAACGTAGCCACCATTGGGTAAAAAATCCTTGCAAGAATAAGGCTCGTCGAGGGCGGGAACATACCTTTAAGGTGATTAGCTCAAGAGCTCGAACACCTTCACCATGTATACCTTCTCATGTATACCTTAGCACCATCGAAGGGATCAAGGGGCATCAAGCATGTTCCTCGAGCACTTCTTGAGGTAGAGGAACTTCATCCTCTAAGTCCATGATCTCCGACGGGACCTGCGAAATAGTAGGTCGGGGAGAAGGCTATGAATGAAGCCCAGGGCTCTTCGAGGTCTGTCCAAGCTTGCCAGTTATTCTGTTTAGCATCCAATCTCGAGCTCTTTTGTTCCCCTTGGATGGGGCTTTTGTTTTGGGCTTCGGGCCCTTTAACTTGTTGTGTACATTGGCAATGAGTGCCGCTGGATTAAAAGACATCTCCAAATCTGTAAGGAAAATTCATAAGTCATTAGCTCAAGGATATTTTGGGGTTGAAACTCAAGAGGGAATAAGGATTCAGACTCATACCCTCGATGCCCCTAATGTTGGTGAGGCCGAGGGTGTCATCTTCGAGTAGGTAATCGACCTTAGCTGCCAGGGGTTCTTGGTTAACTAACCTAAGCCTATCCCTCTCCAAAACCTCGAAGTATGCCTGCCCCTCATTAAACCTATCTTTGTCGGGGACGGATCACATGGCCTAAAAGGGCGATCGAGTCATTGGGGTTTAACAAAGAAGTACATCTCCTTCCAACCACGAAGAGAACTCGGGGTTTCTGGGGTCCTAATCCCTCCTTTTGTCGATAAATAAACAAAGCAATTATACCACGATGAGTACTTGAGGTCATACACCATTCTTAAGAGGTCAGTCCTAGGCTCGACCCCGAGACATCTACACAAAATAAAGAAATACACCAACAGTCTCCGCTCGTTCGAGGCAAATTGGCCGGGATAAATGAGGTTGAGGTTAAGAAGTCAATGAAGAATGAGTGCAGGGCCTACCTAAGACCAAGCTTAAAGGCGTCTCTAAAAAATGTTATCTTACCGTCCCGAGCATCCAACACGGTGTCATCAGGCTCGGGAGTTCTGACATCATACTGGGGCATAATCTCAAACTCTCTTGCAATTTTAATAACAACATGGTCCTTATACATGATCAGTATCCTAGGGTACGTCATGACGGCCTCCACCTCAAAGTGTGAGGCGATGGGCACTGCCATGGGAACAAGTGACGTAATGTCGGGGTCAGGGTCCCTAGCGCCGAACTTCTAGACGTCTAGCTACTGCTACTTGACATTATAATTAAATAACTTAAGAACTCAAACGCTTACCTCTCCAAGATCGACGCTCACCAAACCGTCTACATCCCCGAACTTGAGCTGTTGAAAGGCTGAGAGTGAAAAGTGAAAATGAAATGTAAAAAGGGGGGTATTTATAGGAGTCAAAAGGAAGGTCAAAAGTCATCTGATCTTGGACATTGGTTCTGCCATGTATCACCCATCCATGATCGATGCCCACTGATCTACACGTGGTAGCCCAACTGTAACATCAAGGCTCATTAGGTTTGGCCCAATCCACTCACACCTCGATACATCTAGGTTCTCAGTTCAAATTCATTGTTCAACTACGGCCAAGATGCATGGGGTCCTGTGATGACCAACATACCCGAGCTCGACTATTGGTCCCGATCTTAGGCCTTCTCAATCGGGCCAAAAAGATCATGAGACAAGCTCGAGCTCAGGATCCGTATCCCAAGCTCTTCGCCATAGCCCATTGCCTTTGTACCTCCTCTATCTTCACAAGTACCTTCCATAAATGTTGGATCCCATTCACTTATAAACTTTTAATTCATTACGAATTCTACCCTAGCTCGAACTCTGTAATCCCAACGCAACTCAAGTATCCAAATTAACTAAAACTACATGAAGTTCAGTCTTTCTAGGATTCCTCCACCAGCATCTATAAATATACAACCTAGTTTCATCATTGAGGTACGTGATATACACAATCATTCAACACAAATTCCTCTAAAGAAGTTTAACTGACTTAAGCATTGAAGGGGCGAGGAGGACGCACCTCGTCTCCTTTGTTTCAGGTATTGAAGACCAAACTGCTTGGAGTTCTCTCATCCAGCTTGAATTTACCCAGGTACAAATTTTGGTAGCATAACCTTAAATTGACTGAATTGTGCCAAAAGGGATATCAAAACCAATTGCACCAACAAGTCTTCAGATAAATCCAACTTAAGTGGCTTTAGTTTTGAAGCAATGTAAACATTTCCATAATGTACTCGTGTATGTTTCATTTCCCTTTGTACCTTATTGAGATAAGGTTTGTCGAAAGTGTACTAATTTTAGCATTTTCATTCTTGGCTAACCTCTTCTCAAAGTCCTTAACGAAACTCTTAGCCGTGGTTACGTTATCGGACATAGTGCCCTGAAATGCTTCTGGAATATCACGCTTTATGACCATCAAAATGATGCGGTTCAATCGTTCCAACGTTTCCATCTCTCTGTCATCAGAGGTACTCTTATTAGTAAGTGCAGTAGGTTTATCAACCCGTAAAGCAAAGTCTAGATACATGACTCTGAGAACTATCATCACGTTCTCTTGCCATGCGTTAAAGTTGATGCCATTAAGAATTGTAATTGAATTCATGCTAGTAGAGATATTGGCAGCAAAACCTAAAATTGAATTGGAGAACAATTAATTTGAAGTGCTTACAATCCATAATATGCAAATAATAATTTCAAATAATGGTAGGACCCATCACACGTTACCTAGCACAACATCAATATTTAGTCTTTAAACAAAAATATTGACTTTTAAGTGGTACTCTTGGTGTAGTGATCAAATACTGACAATAAAGAAACATATCAATCAATAAACCTTTCTTTGAATTGATTTATTGATCACAGGTTAAACCAAATAATCACCAGATGTTTATAACCACACGTGTATGTGCAATTCGGCCAAATATTGATCTTCCTTTGGGCCAATCAAATATTCACATGAATAACACACACACACACACACACACACACACACACACACACACACACCTTTTAATATTCTAAATTAATTAATTTACACAAGAGAAGTTGTTTTAGCAACATGTTTCAATTAATTCACTTTCGAATATTATACCTCTCAAAAGAGTCATTTGGACCAAATTTGAAAAAGAAAATCACTGAATTTGCATATTTAATTTATTTTGAAACTTAGGGGCCTAAGGATTAATAATCTAGAACTGGATCAAAAATTAATTATTCAAAATTTTGGGGGTCAATAATTAATTATTCAAAACTTTAGGTGTCAAAAATTAATTATTCGAAAATTTAGGGATCCAAAATATAATTATTCATAACTTTATGAGTCAATTTAAACAAGTTATGAACTTTTAGGGACTTCATGATAAAATTTAGAACTTTAATGGCCCAAATTAATTAATTTTCAAACTTCAAAGACTGAATTATTAAGCCTAGAACTTTAAAGGCTCAATTGGGTGAAATTTAACCTTAATGGACTGAATTATCAAAGCTTTAAACTTAAGAGGGCTGAATTATTAAAAATATATTTTAAAAGATTGCAATCCTAAGTCCCTAACCCTAATTCTTAAATTACAACCAAGGACTTGAACATGTCTAATTTACAACACATACCCTGCCTCCAAAAAAAAAACTGTAAACCTTAAAAATGAGGGACAAAGGAACCAGGGAGGGAGGTCGCCGACAGCGGCGCCCTCGTAGCTACGCGCGGGCGCTGCCGCAAGCCATTGCCTGCTAGAAGTTTAAAAAAAAATTAAAATCTGAATTTCTGGAAAACCAATCGAATTATTTTCGAATTTAACAAAACAAGTACCTGAATCGCTAAATTTGAAAATAATAAAATTACGAGAATCAAAATAAATTTTCGATTCTCAATTATTCAACATGAATAGACTCTCATAACAACTGTTGGGAAAACTTTACCATCATAATGATTCGTTCATGTTCGATTATCAAGAATTCTTGAATCAAAGTGGAAGCGTACCTGAATTAGGTTATCAAGAATTCTTGAATCAAAGTGGAAGCGTACCTAAATTAGGCATTATTAATGCAATGAATGAATCATGTTGTTTTAGTCTTCCAGATCAACACATTCTTCCTTTATTTCTCTTTGAAGATAGGAGTCAGAACAAAATGAACAAAACATAAGATCCGGCAATCATAACTGTATATATATACTAACAGCTTATTAACCTAATTCGGCTCATCATGAAATTAGGAACATGTCTAGTCTCTACACATAAATGTTCACACTTTAATTAGATACTTCAAAACTCAAAATAATGAAATCTTATTAGATCACTTTAAACAAATTTAATCAAAATTGATAGCATTTAATTTAATACACAATATTTCACATATAAACCTATATGTTCAATTAAAATCCTTACTGGTAATTCAATACAATATGTTAACAATGTAAAATTGTTGTTTTTCAAATGAAATTTGAAATATTGATTTTAAATGCAAATGAAGTAATTCTTTTGATATTATAAAAGGAATTAAATTGTAAAATATTGATTTTTAATGAAAACGAGATATTTTTTAAATAATTAAAAAAGAAGGTATTTTTGAAGTTTCGAAGAAGATGAGGTAAGTGTCAAAATCGACCTTCATAGCTATATCATTATAAAATAAAATTTCAAAATATACTATGTGATTATATTATTCATTAAATACTGTGAGCTTATTTGATAAAAATTAAAATCGTATTAAAATTGAAAAATTAGCATTTATTGTTGACTTTTATTAGACGAGTGAGATCCAATAAAGATTATATTTTCAATTTTAATTGGATTAAAATCCATCCCAAACAAACTCTGTGTGATTTGGTAAATATTTTAAGAAATACTATATACCAAGTATAGTTCCCCAAACAGTCTTATGTAACTGACATTTTTTTAAATTACCCTAAGATTAAGCTTATCATTTAATATCATAATTCAAAAAAACAGAATGGGCAAATCGTATCCCGGGTTGGTCTGTGGAGATAATCATCCTCTCTTTGCTTTCTTCTGTATCTATCCATCAAGAAGAAGGATATGTAGCATAAACGTATATTATGTGATTGACCTCCAGTTTGGAAGTCGATTCATTTTTCTTAGACATTTGATCAAACATCTTGTGGGCCTTTTCAACGTGCCCATTACAGTAGTACAATCTAAGAAGCTTGGATGAAATGCTCACATTTTTGCACAAAAATCTTCCCGTAATAAGTTTAAGAATCTTACTACCATGATCAATGGCTTTCAAATGAGAGCAAGTTTCTAAAAGGGAAGCAAAGATATGGGGATCATTGATATCGATGCCATTTTTTTACGGAGGCTTCTATTTTGTTAATAACGATTTCAAGCGCTTCAAGTTTTATGTTTGTCTGGATATTCTGGGGTGGTTAGGAATGGCGTTTGGAGATGATTCGGGAAATTGGGGTTTTGGCTTTGGCTTTGGCTTTGGGTTTTGATTTTGATTTTGATTTTATTTTTCTTGTGATGTTCTTGTATAAAGAAGAGTGGAGGGTATATGAATATTTGATTTTTCGTTTTCTTTTTTTTGGGAAATATGGTTTCACGATACAGAATCTCTAATCTCATTTTTTGTTGACTTGATTGCAGTTCACGTTGGCATATAGATATTTACTACTCAGGTGAAATGTATTTTATATTCTCTCTAATTGATCGTGCAATGTAATCTCATCTGTAGAAAAGATTAAGACATGCATCTTTTCAGTTTCTAGGTTCGGGTTTGATTTGTTTTATTCAATTTTAAAAGTACTGCAACATTGATCATGTGATGTGTCTGTGTTAGTGATATTGTTTCGTGAATTTTATATTTCTTATAAGGTTCTATATAAAGCATGAATATAGTAATGTGCACAACAAGAAAAATTGTGAATAATTAAATATATATTACTTAGTCAATCCACAATCAAAACTGTATGAGAATCAAGTATAAGAATTCAGTAATCTCACACCAAACTATAAATAAATATGTGAGTGGCTCTTTATAGAGACTTAGCCCAATGGCTACCTAAAGATAAGGAACTAAGGTAAAGCCTTGGACTGCTTGTTCGTAAGTTAGAAATAGCAACAAATTCAATGGCGCCTGAGACCAAGTACAGATTTAAAATTTCCAACATTTTTGCTTTATTCAGAAATATAAAGTAAAACTAGAAGCTCAGTAGACCTATGTTATTTGAAAATGTTTTATTTTACAACGCAACAATATATTACATGGATTGCATTTTGGGATATGTTCTTGGATTCAAAATGAATTCAACTGTAACATATAACACAATCATATACACTTCCCATAAAACTTTACAAAGTCAAGAATTATGAATGGAAATAACTCAGGAAGTATGAATAATAAAAATAATCAAAGCATTATGAATAGAAATCACTTGTAAAATAATTGGTGTGTGATGATATTTTGAATTTCTTGAGGATTCTATATAGAGAAGATTAGGAATGAATATGAAGAGACGCAATTTTAGGGATTTGGTGCTAAATTTGTCGAGTTAATGGTATGTTTGTTGGGTCATAATTTAAGGGAGCATTTGTTGGATTAAATTTAGCATCGTAAATGATAGTTGTATTATTTGGCTAACTTTTAATATTTCTATTTTACTATCGAAAAACAGTATTTATAGTTTTAAAAAAAGTTAAAAATTATAATATAAATATTTATTTAAAAATAGGTACGTGGCATAATTTCTTCTAATCTAAACGTAGAGCAAATTGTGCGTAGTGATGGGCTTGCGACTGGAAATCTTGCTGCCCAGCCCCAATGGAATGCTTGGACAGAACACTGGGTCAGATTATGCAATTACACCACCAACAGTTGGGCCAACTTGAGAGGATACCATTTAGCTTAAGAACTCGGGAACAACACATAATTCCTAGTTTTAAAGTTTACATTTCATAAATAACAAACTTATTAAAATATTTCAAAAATCAGATGGCAAATAAATTTAATAAATATTAAAATATAATATAATATACATTAAATATTTACACCCCATGACACCTCACCCACCCCACAACACCACTTTCCCTCCATCTCTGGCACTTGCTCCGGCGACGGCCCGTTGACTTCTTCGACGACTTCTACAGTGATCACTCTGATAGCCGCTTCGACGACTGTTCCGACGACCGCTCCAGCAATTGCAAAATTTCCAGAATATTAAAAGTTGGAAATCACACCCCCAACCCATGGATCCACCTACCACCACCCCACCCCACCCCTGCCTCCACCTCATGTAGTGGTGGCAATGGGCCGAGCCGAGCCGCTCGGCCCATTGACGAACGAGCTCGGCTTGTGTTCGCACGAGCCGAGCTCGTGGCTCGCCGGCAACGAGCCGAGCGCGAGCTCGGCTCGTTGCCGTTTGGGCGAGCTCGGCTCGCGCCTCGAGCCTCGCCTCAAAGCGAAGCGTGAGCTTCGAGCTTAAGCTCGGCTCGCCTTATTTATTTATTTTTTTTATTTTATTTTATATAAATAAATAAATAACGTTACTACTACAAGTCTATTTTTTCTATTTTTTTTTAAATATATATTTTCCAAAACATTTATCGGGGCTCGTCAAAACATTTATAATTTTTAAAATAGTAAATATACATTTATTTAAAAAAAAAAAAAAAGATAAACCCTCCTCCTTTATCCGGGCTTGGGACCGGCTACTTCAATTTCGTGTATCCGGGCTTGGGACCGGCTACATTGATTGTTTTCTACTAGGTGTAATCGTGATATACGTAAGTGCATTCCTAATTCGACTAATTTCGTCCTTCACATGTTTTAAACCGTCTTGTACAATTAAATTAAAAATATGGCACACACATCGAATATGGAATAAATAACCACCAAAATCGGGTTGAAGTACTCTATGCAATTTATCGATAACTACTTTATTTACAGAAGCATTGTCAAAAGTAAAAGAACGAATTTTACTCTCGCATTTATATTCTTTAATTATTAACATAATTGCATTATATATAGTGTTAGCATTATGAGGATACTCAATTATTTTAAAAGCAATAATTTTTTTATGCATAACCCAAAGTGGGTCTATATAATGTGCGATTTACGGCTATATAACCTCTCTTATTAATCCCTTCCCTATAAATCCGGTTAAAGATATGACACCCCCGTATTTTTCTAAATCCCCAATCAATAATCGCTTTGTATTAAGAAAATATTCAATTGTATTAGAACGAAGAGTATTTCGACTTACCCCAACGTACCTTGGTTGAAGATATTGTTTGACGTAGTTTACGAAATGTTCGTTGTCCACTATTGCTAGTGGCGGCTCCGTCGGCAACGACCTTCACCATTCCCTTTCGTGCTTCCTCCTCCGAATACATCCACGTAGAGAAAGTGGCGATAGTATGCACCGTCTCTACTAGTACCAAAGCTGTAGTTGCGTTTGTCCACGTTCAAGAAGCCCATGTTTGGCCGCATATGCTTTGTAATGACGGTTGAGGTGAGTGGTTCCAATTTTTTTTGCCATGCCGAGCCGTTGTTGACAACATTTACATACTTTATTTTCTGGAACTCCATCGATCACACGACCGGTGTTAACCAATTTGAAATGGTCCCAACATTTTGCCTCGCTTCTTCCCTATTCTCTTCCCTCTTGCATCGGGAATATTTAGTGATGGTTCTTCATCTTGTTCCAAATCAATAGAACACCGAATCAACATCAACGTCATCCAAATCAATCGGATCGGCATCGCCTTCACGAACGTCGAAATCGTCAATGTCTTCTCGAATTGGTAGTTGGTTGAGACCGCAAATTCATTCCCAAATTGATTTTGGTGTGTTTCACCTTCCATACCGAACAAGTTTTCAACAAATGCTCGTGGATCCATTTGTGAATTGTTGAAATAGAATGTAGAAATGTAGAAATGTGAATTTGTAAAATGAAGATAATATTAATGTAAAAAAATGTAGAAGAGAATTATAGAATTGTTGATAATGATTTGTAAATTGTAAATTGTAGAGTAGAGAGTATAGAATGAAAGTTTGGTGGGAAAAAAATGTTGTAATGGGTTGGGTATTTATAGGAGAAGAATTGGAGAAAAGTAGAAAAAAAAAAAAATTTTTTTAATAAACAGTGACCAAACGGTCACTGAACCAGTGACCGTTCTGGTCACTTTTAATTTATTTATTTTTTTTTTTTTTTACTTGGGTGGGCTCGTCAAAGACGAGCCCACGAGTCGAGCGGCTCGTGGGGGCGTCTTAGACGAGCCCGCTCGTGGGCTCGGCGAGCCGCTCGCCGAGCCACTCGTGAACAGTGACGAGCCGAGCGGGCTCGGCTCGTCTAGCCCATGAGCCCGCTCGGCTCGTGCTCGGGCTCATTTTTTTACGAGCCCGAGCGGCTCGTGGGCGTGAACAGTACGAGCCGAGCGGGCGAGCCGACGAGCCGCTCGGCTCATTTGCCACCACTAACCTCATGACAAAATTACCAAAAAAAATTTGTGTTCAATGTGACTGTATGTGACTAATTGTGATCAAGTGTGTATTCAATGTGACTAACTATGACCAAATTTGTGTTGAGTGTGACTGTCTATGACCAGATCAATCTCAAGTCACAATCGATCACAATCGGTCACAATCAACACAAAATCGATCACAATCGATCACAATCAAAAGACTGAGAAGGCAACTAACATTACCACCAATACAATCCCCACAACTCTAACTACTACTAAAACTCAAACAAGTGGGCAAGCCGCCAGCCCCTCCTCCACTATTAACACCCTAACCATTTCACTTATAATCAAACCCAAACTCAAACTCAAACACACAACCAGCCAAATACAAACACAATCAAACATGGAAGATATTGGTAGCTCTATATGTGACCTCAAGAAGAAAGTAGAATAATGCAGATTGCTTCAGTTTAATTTGAAGCAATTGATCAACGAGGAGAGAAAATTTTCAAACTTCATCTTAGAAGTACCTGGGCTAAAACTTCTTCAAATTTCTTAGAAATGAACATGACTTTATACTTGAAAAACAGAATAGCAGAATTTTGCTACATAATTTACTCCAACATCTCATTCAATTTATACAAAGTTGCGAGACAACATATGAATCATAATGCAGTATACAGAATAATCAAAACTCAGATACAGAGCAGAATGGAATAGGAAGAAGATCATCAGAAGAATCTTGTTTCTATTATTCGAAGCTGAGATCTTTACCTATAAAATCAAGAATCTCGCCCCCACCCATGTCTTTCTCAGATCCATAATTCCTCACAGAAGCTACTGATAATTACTCCCTCAACTCGCTGCCACTCAATTTCATCGAATTCAGAAGACTTGAACTTGGATTCTAACCGAAACATCGCATGGCAGCCGCTGCATCGCCGCAAATAGCTGCACCATCATCGCCTAAGTACGCGACAACGCTGCTGTGTCTTCCGATGACGCTGATGTGTCATAGCCCATCGTGCATTGGCGACGGTCTCTCGACGATGGTCTCAGTTCCGATGGGAAATGAGAAGAGGCAAGAGAGTGGAGAGAGAGTGGAAAATGATTTAAAGGTTAGGGATAATGTTTGGGTTGGATGGGGTTGGTTATGTAAATTAATTTATTTTTATAATATTTAAAAAAATTAAATTATCACTTGATTTTTGTGTAAAAAATTTTTAAACCTGAATTTTAAATTGTATAATTTATAAGTAGGGTTTGAGCTAATTTTCCCTAAGAAGTTAGGCCACGATTTTGAATTGGGTGGGCCTTTTGTATTAGGCCATGATTTAGTAGGCTTGGGATATACGTAAATCATTGTATACATAATTGGGATATACGTAAATCATTGTATACATAATGTTGTACAGATAGGTAACATGGAAGATGGAGAAAGTGAGAAAAAAAAAGAGTGAAAAAGAAAAAAAATTCAATTATTATAATATATTTCTTCCATGTCATCTATTTGTATATCATTACGTACACAATGATATACAAATAGCATTACTCTATATAATGGGACATACCTTATCACCAACTCCAATTCATTTTTGGCCAACACAATAATTTAGGGACTAATTTGGATCGAATGAAAAAAATCAAGAAACTGATTTGCAGTAGATAAAAAATAGGGATTGAATTAGAGCAACCAAAATAATAGGGACTGATTTACTGCAAACAGAAAAATTTAGGGACTAATTTACAGCATACATAAATGTTAGTGTCAAGTTTGCAGCACTCGGAAAACTCAGGGACTAATTTACATTATTCTTAAATTTTGGGGGAAATCTTGCAATAATCATAATGTTCAGGGGACTATTTGAAAAACTTATAAAGTCATGGAACCAATTTGTAGGATATAGAAAATGTCAAGGGGCAATTTGGAAAATCTAGATAATTCAAGGACAACTCGCAACACACTAGACTGTTTCCAAGAAATCTCGACAACTATAAGGGTCTATTTGGTAATTTTGATTTCAATAGCCAACTAAATAACGTGGGACCAATATTTCGTATGATGTGGAGGATCTAGTTAGGGGTGTCCAAAAGTCCCGAACCGAACCGGACCGAATCGAACCGAACCGAATCGAGCGGTTCTTCATAAATTAAATACCCAAACGGGTACCCGAATCGAGAACCGATGGGTTTGGGTCGGGTCTCGGGTCTAGACCAAGAACCGAAGAACCGAATAAGAACCGAAACTAAATAATTTTTTTATTTTTTATATTGAATTAATTAAATTATTTTATTTTTTTTATACACAAATTAGCAAATTAATTAAATAAATCAGATTATTTCATAATTTTAATTTCAAAGCCCAAATCATTTTTAAAACCCATTAGCCAATTTTAATTTGAAGTAAATGAATATACTTTATGTAGTTTTGTTGTAATATTAATATCTACTTTTTGATATTTGTATGCATTGAATTAATCTTATTAAACGGCTAGTTGTTTATATGTTTTTGAATTGGGTTACGTTAATTTGTAAAAGTTACGAATGAAATGTCATTAATTGTATTTATGTAGTGTTACTGTAAATATTAAAAAATTTGATTATGGTACGGAACCGAACCGACCCGAAAGGAACTAAACGGAACCGAACCCGAACGGTTCCATAATTATATTTGGACCCGACGTGTCCATTTATTAAATACCCGAAAGTTTTGGGTCGGTTCGGGTATCTTTAGAATCGAACCGAACCGACCCACGGACAGCCCTAGATCTAGTGTCCAAAAAAGTGACACGAGGAAGCACGATCAAGAATGAGAAAAAAGTAAGAGAGAATTCATAAATGACTTGGATTGCATGAATGAAAGATTATACAAGCAGAAGCCGATCCGTTGGCAGTTACCTCGTCCATCACATAGGCATTACAAGTAGTAGTAATAAATGGACTTGGGTGCATAGTCTCCATCGACCAACAAGTATAAATCACAGTGAACCCTATAAGCATCACACGCAACAAGACGTTTAGGACAACAATGAAGTGATTAGTTTTATCTTATTTTAATATTTCTTGTACTCCATGTATGTTGGTCGAAATAAGATTTTCCTTTTGTGCTTTAGTTGGATGTCTTACCTCTTAAGTTTGTATTTCTTTAATTAATCGTAATTTTTAAGAAAAACTGTCTTGAATTTTTTTTTTTTTTTAAATTAGCATATTTTTCCATTGTACGACTAAACTCCTATCTAACAACAATTATTTGGGAAAAATAGCCATTGTTTGATTCTCATTTTTTTAAAAATATATTTTTCATTTTTTTCTTTTCAACTGTACATTCTTAAATAAAATATTACAAGCAAACCAAAAAAAATAACTACACATTATTCATCAATCTATTATTACAAAATACATTATAACCAAAAAAAACGGTGCTCAAATAGGTCCATAATGTCTTGAATAATGTTTTTTAGAAAAACGTGTTGTTAAAAAATAGAAAAAATTGGGTTTGCGTGCGGAAAATCCAAATTCTTAATATTCATTGTACTATTTGTACGTTGGTCGAAATAAGATTTTCCTTTTGTGCTTTAACTGAATGTCTCACCTCTTAAGTTTTTATTTCTTAATTTAATAGTAATTTAAGGAAAAATTGTCTTGGAAAAAATCTTTAAAATTAGCATATTTGTCCATTGTACAACTAAGCTCATGTCGGACAACTGGAAAATGTAGCTTTTGTTTGATTCACATTCTTCTCTCTTCTTTTTTCAACCACACATTTTTTAATAAAATAATATTACGCGTAAATTTAAAAAAATTTCTTATTTTTTAACTACATATTATCCATCGATCTACTATTTTAAAATGCATTCTACATCAAAAATGGGGCTCAAACAAACTCATAATGTTTTGAATAATGATTTTTACAAGCATGTGTAGTTAAAAAATAGAAAAAAAAATTGGATTTATGTGCAAATATTTTATTATATAAGCTCCTATGTGAGTCATATTCTTTTTTTATTCTCATTCTTTTAATTATTTTCAACCACACATTATTCAATAAAATAATATTTTCCATTACATCAATAACTTTTCTTTCTTTTCTCAATCATATATTCCTTATCACATAAAAAAAAAAAAAAAAGGTTCTTGGCTACAAAATGTGCGCCAAACATGGGCTAAGTAGAAAAACAATTTTCAAATAACAATGGTCAAATATGGGCTAAAATAGTATACAACTAAATTAGCATAATTGATTTAGTAATAAACCTTAACTTGTATTAGTTAGTTTTTTTGTAACTTATTTTTTATTATTGATTCGACTTCTATGATTTTGATTGAACATGTTAATGACTAAAAACAACGTAACAAATATAGACCAACTTAATTGAAATTTAGTAGATTAATGACTAGAATATATGAAGAATAAAGTTTACTTTTCTTGATTGGAAATTTTCGATGCAACTTGGGGAGTACTTCATATCTCGTCACATCATCTGATCATCAACGGTTCTTTTTGAAATGTGTGCCACCATCCGTAGTTGAAGATTTTTAGTTGTTGTCGAGGTTGGTTTCCTACGTCATCATTTTGCCTATGCCATAACTGAAACCTAGATCATGATTGTCTATTCTTGTAAAACGTCATTATTGTTTTTTATTGGTAGATCATGATGTGCTTATGTTAATGCTTGTTACGTTAATCTAGAAGCGATCATGGAAGTAGCGCTACATCTGTAACGACCCGGGTCCACTTAACGGGCTGTCCCGGCCGTTAGATCGACGACGTACTGTCCTCACTGTACCAACATGGGTCTTTTCAGCATGCTTTGTCCTCACTCGCACGCTCCCCGAGAAAACTTCCCAGAGGGGTCACCCATCATAGAATTGCTCCAAGCCAAGCACGCTTAACTGTGGAGTTTCCAACGATGGACTTCCGGAAAAGAAGGTGCACCTTGTTGGTATGAGAAGTACCTATCAAATCTCTTAAACTTTCTTGGTCTGGGGTATTACAATCACCCCCCGTTAGACTCGCGACGTCCTCGTCGCGCTTGATCTATCTGAGGATCCGTTGCCAGGCGTTGAGATTCTAGAGGTGGCTCCTACGGGTTCAAGAGGTGGCTCCCGTCCTATGGCGTAGCACTTTGTCCCGCATAGCACTTAGTTCTCGATTTCCGGCTGGCAAACGTCTCTGATACCATTTGTAACGACCCGGGTCCCACTTAACGGGCTGTCCTGGCCGTTAGATCGACAACGTACTGTCCCCACTGTACCAACATAGGTCTTTTCAGCATGCTTTGTCCTCACTCGCACGCTCTCCGAGAAAACTTCTCAGGGGGTCACCCATCATAGAATTGCTCCAAGTCAAGCACGCTTAACTGTGGAGTTTCCAACGATAGACTTCCGGAAAAGAAGGTGCACCTTGTTGGTATGAGTAGTACCTATCAAATCTCTTAAACTTTCTTGGTCTGGGGCTTTTGTAACGACCCGGGTCCACTTAACGGGCTGTCCCGGCCGTTAGATCGACGACGTACTGTCCTCACTGTACCAACATGGGTCTTTTCAGCATGCTTTGTCCTCACTCGCACGCTCCCCGAGAAAACTTCCCAGAGGGGTCACCCATCATAGAATTGCTCCAAGCCAGCACGCTTAACTGTGGAGTTTCCAACGATGGACTTCCGGAAAAGAAGGTGCACCTTGTTGGTATGAGTAGTACCTATCAAATCTCTTAAACTTTCTTGGTATGGGGTATTACAACATCACTTAGTGAGGATAGTCATAATGATGTTTCGAATGATGGGGAAAGTTGATTGAGCTGAGCTTTTTTTCTTCATTTGATATTTGGGATGAGTGTCCCTCGTGTGCTTTACTCGATTTGGGGGTGATCCAATTATGGGCGAACTCACAAACACAACCCTTTAGGGTGCGTTTAGTTTGCTTTTTTAAATTGTTTTCAGTTTTTAATAATATTGAAAACATGTTTGGTCCGATTTTCTGAAAATGTACTTTCGAAAATAAGGTTAGACTTATAATATAAAACTCAAAATGTATTTTTCATGATTAAGTGTTTTCGGTGAGAAATTATGAAAACATTCAAATCATTGGAAATAAGCGTTTAAATAAAATTTTATTTAAATAAAATCTTAAAAAATATATAAAATATAAAATTCTAACAAATAAAATTTAAAAAACTAAAATTCAAATAAATAAAATTAATAAATTCTAAAAGATGAAAAAATTAAAGATTGTGAGAAAATAAAATCTAAAAAAATAAAATTCTAAAAAAATTATAAAAAATTGTAGAAAATTAAAAATAAAAAAAAAAGTCTAAACTCTTAACGATTATTTACATAAATTTTTTAAAGAAATATTTAAATGAACACAAATAAAAATATTATAAGTCCATCCTAAAGATATAAAATTGAAAATGAAATCAAAATTGAATATTGAAACACGACCCAAACGAGCCCTTAAGATCTTTTCTAGGGATGGCAAAGGGGCGGGGGGCCTCCCCGCCTTCCGCCCCGTTACCCGTTTAAGGCAAGGCGGGTGGACTCCTTACCCCGTTTACTACCCTTTTAATTTTTTTTTAATAATTTATTTTTATTGCCCATATTTATTAGATTTAGACAAATAATTTTAATTAAAATTTTTTATTAGAACTAATGAAATTTTATTTGAATTCCAAAAAAAAAAAAATTAACGGAGCAGGACGCTCGTTACCCGTCCCCGCCCTGAATACCCGATTAAGCGAGTTATCCCTATCCCGTTCGGGGAGGGGCACGCTGGTACGGATTTTTCTGATCTTTTTGCCATTCTTAATCTTTTCATAAATTTCAGAATCGAGTTTTAAAACAATAAATTTAAATTGAGTCACATTATTTTGGAAGAATGTATTTTGAAATAGTAGATTGATGGAAAATGTGTGGTTGAAAAAGTAGGAAAAATTATTGATATGACGGAAAATATTATTTTATTGAAAAATGTGTAGTTAAAAATGAGTAAAAAAATGAGAATGAGAATTTTAATACGATTCAAACATGTGCTAAGAAAGAGTTATACTCTTTACATGGAAGGGCTAACGGGAAATGTAGCGAAGCTTCTAGGTTACTGCTGGGATTTGATTTACGGATAATGTTTGTTGTACATAATTTATGTACATAAGGGGATACATAATGTGATGTGCCAGTCATCCGATAGTTGATGTGAAAGTGTGAGATTTGAATTAAAGGTTAGATATGTGCCACATGTAATTATGTAAATCATTATGTAAAAAATTATGTACCTCTAGCAAAGTCCTTGATTTACACCCCAACAGCTAAAAATAAAAATTTCTACTCAGAAAATAAACAAATCTCCAAGAATTTGTCAGCTATTTCGTTTCTTTCTCACCAAGTAATTTTTCTTCCCGGTTACACATTTCAGATCGCAGAACTGAATAGGTTTTCCACTCCATTGACTTTGTGGATTCACCATTTCTTCCCCTGCTGAGTAATTTCTTTTTCTCTACTCTCTCGCTCTATATATATATATATTCATATATGTGTGTGTGTGTCTATCAAATAATGTAAGTCTTTGGTCTCGTTTTGCAATTGATTGGTTTTGCTGCCATATACATTTCTATTTTTTTTTTTTTTGGGTTTAGGAGCTATGATTAACTGTCAGTTTTTTATAAAATGGTTAAGAATGAGTTTAATTTCTCCCCAACTTATTACCCTTAGGCCCTGTTTGATGGGCTTGGTTTTCCATGGAAGTAGCCAAATATTTTTCTTTTCCAACCTTAATCAATGTTTGATAGCAAAAGTTTTCCATGGCATTGCTTTTCTACCTTTTCACTCCACGCGCCAATTTGCCTACTTTTTGCTGAAAATACTTTCCTAATGCTTTGCTGGGTTTATGTTTTCCAGCTTTATGGGTTTTTTTTTTTGGCAATAGAAAAAAATTCTAGATATAATGGTAAAAAAAATTATCACTTTTATTGATAATTTCTATATTAAACAAAGTCAAACGAATGACATTCGGTATGGTAATTTTTTTTTAAAAAAAAATTTAATTTTTTTTAAAATTTTTGGCAATTAGAACAAATTCTAGCCTCAATAGTAAAAAAAAATTATCACTTTAATGAACAATTTTCATAAAAAACGAAGTCAAACGGATACCAAACATTTACAATTTTACACGTGGAAAATTATACCAATCAAACACAATTAATTACAATTCTCAGTAAAACATTTTCTAGGAAAATCAATTCCCTGTAAAACATTTTCTTGCCACCCATTTTCCACCCTTACAATCAAACGAACCCTTAGTATAAGATTCTGATTGTGGACTTGAGAGATGGGCCTAACTTTGATAATTGAAATATCTTTATATCTATGATATCAAACGGTGGTTCTTAAGAAGGAAGTTTTGGATATTCAGGGATGGTCTGATGTAACAAGACTATGGTTTTAGGACGGGGAATGGAGAGAGAAAAATATCTATCCCCATTCAAATTTTTAGTATATTTTCACGGACATTGATGAAATGCGTGGTTGAAAAGTTATGGTACCATAAAATATGTGGTTAAAATTAATTGTTGACTTTGACTTAGATTAAAATCTAGATTTTATTTAATACCAAACAGAGGCTAAATCTTAATCCCATCCCCAAATATGAAATTTTCTAGATCGTATTGTTCATCTCTCTTTAATGCTTCTGGATTACTATTGTGGCTTCTGTTGATATAGGCATTCATGGTTTGATATATTCATAATCTACGAAGCATGATACCAATGCATCATGGAAACCCGATGCGCAATGCTTCAAAAATGTAGAACACAAGCATGTCCAATAATTCCTCGATAATATACATTTATACATTGTATCTTTATTTTAACAAACTTTTGTTTTCAAAATGAAATTAATGCATTCTTATAGATGAATTGACTTTGAGTGACAATAGATATATTAAGATAACTTTGGGTTGCACTTTGAATTACTAGTACAAACTAAAAAAATAATATTAATATGCCCTTGTTTGAGCCCCATTTAAAAAAAAAAAAAATGCGTTCTTAAATCGTGTTTTTAACTCATTTCAACTACACTTTTTTTAATAAAATAATATTACATGCAAATCCAAAACTTTTTTTTCTTATTTTTTAACTGCATATTTCTCATCAATGCACTATTCAAAAATGCATTTTTTGGACAAAAATGTGGGTCAAACAAGTTCTATATCCAAAATATTAAGGGTAATGCTACATGTACACACACATTTTTACACAATCTTTTACACCTCTCTCACATGGAGGGGGGTCCACGATTATTTTATTATGTGTGGGCTCCTTTCCATGTGAGAGAGGTGTAAAAAATTGTATAAAAAATTGTGTACACTTAGCATTATTCAAATATTAATCCAAAAGTACATGAACTCTTTCCCTTCACACGTTAGCTGTGTCCTTGCCACGTGTTGTGTCAGGGTTGTCCCTTATTAGAAAGTACATATATGATAAGACTTTCTGCTACTTTACCATACTAGGGCCCCCGTTCGGGAGGGCTTAAAATCCAATTAAAATTGGAAATATGGCCGTTATTGGGTCTCACCCGTCTAATTAAAGTCAACAATAACAGCTATATTTTCAATTTTAATCTGATTTTAATCCCTCCCAAACAAGCTCTAGTCCTGGCATCGATTTTCAGTACGTGCGTGACTCTACTACTTTTCGACAATTGTCCTCGTGTATGTGTGGGTCTCCACTACATTGCCCTAGGGCAGTGTTTGGCATTAAAGTTCATAAATAACTTCATAGAGCTATGTTTCTGTTTCCGTTCTCTTGAACTTTGAACCTTTCTTTTTCACTATATGAGTTGTTCTCTTTACTCGCTTTCGTATTTCTAATGGAAAGTGGAAACTTACTTGAGAAACAGCTTTGCAATTCTTTTGTAGTTTTGATGAGTCCTATCATTTGGACTTTGAAAGGTTTCAGTGGTCAATCTTTATTTATTCCTATAAGATTTCTAGTATATGATTGACTATATTTTTTTTAGAATATGAATGTTTGATTCACCTTGTTTAAGTCTAATTACACCCCTTTATTGTTTTCTTTTTCAGGTTTTACGAGTCACTTCCACCGATAAGTAAAGCATATGGGACAGCATGTTTGTTGACGACCATTGCATTTCAAATTGGGTTGCTCCAGCTTGACCACATTGCATTGCTTCATGAGCTAGTGATCTTCCGTTTTCAGGTGAATTTTTAATTTTTGTTGAAATGCTTATGGACGATTAATTCTAACATAAACAATTCGTACTTTATGACTCCTATTTATTCCTCGTCACTCTCGGAAAGTTGATAAATACCATTATAGTTTTTTATAATGATATTATCTTATTAATTTATCTGAATCTTAAAAATGAAAAATAGCGATGCATAAGTTGTATAAATGATATTATTTGAAGGCTTACTTTTTGTGAAGAACTTTTTTGGAACAACCTAAACACGTACACTTGTGTTGTGACCCTCACAACAACTGTCACAAAATTCTAAACAAAATACTCGTGCTAAAACCAGGGGCGGAGCCAGCCCTTCAAATTAGGGGGGTCCTAGAGTTGAAGGGCAGGCGCTCACGGGGGTTCGGCCCCAAAATTTTTTTTTGAAACATTATCTGTTAAAATAAGGAAAGTTGGTATTTTGTGATGGAGAAATGAAATAAATGAACATAAATTAATGTACGAAAACTTCACAAAAAAATCAAGAAACTACTAATCTTTTCAAATATTTCTCTATCACCGAATCTGAGGATTGATGAAACTCTTTCACTCATAATTGATAAACAATACAATTTCACAGACAATTGAATGGGCTGGATTAGGAGATTAAAAAAAAAAAAATTTGAGGCCAAAAAATTAAAAATAAAAATAAAAATAAATTTTTTTTCCAAAAAATTGGGGGGGTCCTGGACCCCCCTCCCCTCCGCCCCTGGCTAAAACCAAACTTCCAAGACAACCATTTGCTAACCAAGAGAAACAAAAATGAGAGCACCATGAAGACACCAAATATATGTGAATGGCCTGTGTTGTTGAGGGTCAAATGTCTTCCATTTTTTTTTTTGTAGGAAAAATAATAAAAATCATTCTTGGATCATTGAGATGACGGAACCGCCAAAAGAATCACCAAAAAGTTTCTTATTTTTCCTTCTCTCACGTTGTTTGACAAAGCTATGCGAATCACTTCTGCACACGAAAATTTTTAGGTATTTTTATCGTGCAACATGGAATATTTTGCAGGAAAAGTTTTGACTACCCACATTTACTGAATTAACTACTTTTAACTAGCTGCTCCAGATCGACTGACTGCCCATTTCCATCGACTTTCATTTAACCACACACATAAGAACAATTTTTCCTTGTATCCTTTTGTTCACTTTTTGCTAGAACATTTTTCACATGATTTTCCTGGCAGCCAAACAAGTTTCTTAGGTACTTCACAAACAGTTAGAAAATTCTCTAAAATATAAAAAATTTGAGCAACCTCAAATTATTTGAGATACTTTGACAAAATAATGCATGAGTTCTGAGTTCACAACCAGAAAGTCTCCCCTTTTCTGCTAGTTGTTGCCTGTGGCAGAGAATTCTCAGTGCTATTGCTGCTAATTTTAGCACAAGGACGTACTCCTACATATTACATCTGTCAATATCTGTGGTTGAAAAACTAATCTCCAATTGGTTTTCTGTAATATCTCTAGCTGTGGTCCTATTCATCATCATTAGAGCAAAAAATTCTCTTTTCGTTTTATTTTCTTTTGATGCTTGTCAACCACCATTGTATCATCATAACTAATAGGATTGAGAATTTATCTCTTGTGGCTAGATCATAGTGCATTGTATACCGGAGCCTCCCCTCTCCGTCCCATGGGGAAGCTAAATTGTCAGATTGAGCCCACTCCACCGTTGGCCTGTTTTTGTAGCATGCTTCAGTCCTCCACCGGCTGGTCCAAGTCCATGAATTGGGCCAGACCATTTGGCTTGAGCACACGAACTTCTGCCTGGATCTCGGGTTGCACCCAATTACAGAGTGGCTCTCCAATATTTGCTTCAGAATATTTTATTAAGGGGAAGTCAAGACCCTAAAATGATCGGTGTTACACCCTCACTGATCCCTCCCATTTCAATGCCAGAAACTGCTCGCACACAAGTCCCTCTTGAGTTGGGCAAAATCGTTCTAGCTGCATTCCTTTCATTTTCGCATCTGCATATGTGGTTGTCGACCCTCTTCCTAGTCGAACCACGCTGGTGACTCGCTGTCAAAGCTCATTTCTGCAGCCTCTAATTTCTCTATTCCAGTCATCAAATTCACTGCAATCTCAAGGCACTCGAATAAGTAGCACCTTTTTTTTTTTTTTAAATTTCATCCTTACCCTCCCCAAAGGAGGCTCGAACCTAGGCCAATGACCTAGTAAGACTTTGCTTTTACCACTTGATCTAGGCCTTGGTGTAGGTTTATCAAACACGTGATACAGTTTTAAATCACTTCTTGCAGTGTTAATACTACAAAATGCATATGCAAGTTTAAAATTTCGTGGAATACTATTTCTCTAGCTCGCTTTCTCTTTCTCTCTTCTAGAAACACAAACAGACAAATGATTTTCTGTTTGCGGGAACATTTGATTACTAGCATTCATTAATGTATTGCTTCGAAAAATGATACAAATGCATTTCATATGGACTTGATTTGTGCAAGTTGTACATTGTTTAAAGGTTTTCATCCTTATTTTCAGGTGTGGCGCCTGATTACAAACTTCTTTTTTCTTGGCAAATTTTCAATCAATTTCGGGATACGCCTCTTAATGATGTACGAGCAATTCATTCTGATCCATACCAGTTAAACCAATTAAGATATTACTTCTGTGATATTATAAGCTTTGCCGGTGGCATTTAGGTATAGTTATGATATGCTATTGGATTAAGATTTTCCGTGCATCAATGCTATGTGTAATTGACTTTTGTAGAGCAAGATATGGAGTCCAACTGGAAAATGGACCTTTCCAAAGACGCACAGCAGATTTCTTGTGGATGATGATTTTTGGAGCTTTGTCACTATTGGTATGTAAAATTCTCTCTCTGTGTGCGCCGGGGAGGCCATTTAATTTTCTCCCTTTTCCTCTCTCTCTCTCTCTCTCTATATTTAAAGAGGATCAAAGGCAAATGCACCATTTTCCATTTACAAGTTGGCTGAAATTGGCAAGTTCCACTCTTTCTTCTCAGTTAATTGGTTAACATGATAGGCACTTTATTTGGGCAGTGAATAGGTTAAACATATTACATATAAGCCTATATTTGGCTCATGTTTATAAACACTAAAGCCACTTTTTATCTACATATTTCGAGGGACCTTACTTATACATCACTCATTTTTTATCTATTTATAATTTAAACAATTTTGCCTGCGTTTGGTGCTCATTCTTGCCAAGAAAATGCATTTTGTCTTTCACATAATGAACAGTGTTTGTGTAAAGCCTGTAACAATTGACTTCTATACAATTCTTCTAATTTTGCCCCTCCAGAAAATTTACTTCTCCAAATGTGTCGGAGAGGCAAAAGAGCACATATGTCAAATCATTTTGGAGTGGTTACTGTTGTACAAATAAGTGGCCTGCAAGTTTGTCAGCATTTTACTGTGTAACGGTCAATTTTCTTCTACTTCAACTAAAAAAATGGCTCCCAAATGCAGGCTTAGAAACACTTCCCAAAATAGCATAAGATGTTTTACGTTTCTTTCTTTTTCACTCGATCTCATCTTCCTCTTCATTATCCTCTTGCCTTTTCCGTTAATAATTTCCTTTGTTATATCAATGTCTTCACCTCTAGTACAACAATTCACATCAAGATGTTTTGGCATAATTGCAACTTATATGAATAGATGCCTTATATATAACAAGGTTGTTACCTTCATGTTTAGGTTCTATCTGCAATACCCTTCTTCAGGTCCTATTTCTTAGGGGTATCACTTGTTTTTATGCTTCTATATGTCTGGAGTAGAGAACATCCGAATGCCACCATCAATATATATGGCCTTGTTTCTCTGAAGGTAAATCTTTTTTCTGAATATTTTGGATTATGCGCCTGTTAATGGGATTTATGGGTTTTTAAGTTTTTTTTTTTCTTACTCTACTTTTTCCTTGTAGGCATTTTATTTACCATGGGCCATGCTCTGCTTGGATGTTATTTTTGGTTCTCCAATTGCGCCCGATCTTTTAGGAATTATTGCTGGGCATCTCTACTACTTCCTGACCGTGTTGCATCCAATGGCTGGTGGGAAAACCATACTGAAAACTCCAGTTTTGATGTATCCTTTTATTTGGTTTCTTCAGGGGACATATCATACATACACACACAAGCGGATTGCCTCTCCTCACTTCTTGTTTTTATTCGATTCTGTCAATTTCCTTAACTGTTGCATCACAGACAAAAACTAGTTGTGCAATGGAGAATTGGAGCTCCGGCAAATAACTCCCCCCAGCCCGAAAGAACTTCTGGTGGGGCATTCAGAGGAAGATCTCACCGACTTGCTGGATAAAGTTTCCTTATCTGCAACTCTCTTTAGTTGCCAATCCCCAAAATCACATTAATTTTGGTGCACATGTTGAAATAACTGCTGACGACGAAATAGATGGAATGGTAGATGTGATCTAGATTTGAGCATCCAAGTTGCAATATGGTGCACTCTCTTCCTCCACCGATTTTCATAGTATTTTGCCCGATGGATTTTGTTGATAAATACTGAGTCAATATATACATACAAAATTAATGTCATTCGTTTGGTTTAGTCTCTAGGGTTTTATCATTTGCAGGGGTTAGTAATATAATTCATATTATTTATAAATGTGGATTCTATCAAACAATCTTGATTCTATACCTATTTGGTTTAGCTAAAAATCATATAATTGGTAGATTTTGATTAAAAAAAATAAAAAATTGATGAAATATATATTTGAAAAGTTGTTAAAAGTTATGAGTTTCCATAAAATGTATGATTAAAGATTTTAACTTAAATTTTTATAAATCTTTTAATATAAACAAATAAAGGGCGGAGAGTAATTTACATCAATCTAATTGGCTATTGGTGTAACACCCTTAAAAATTATAGAAACCTCCTCTGACAAAGTGTTTTGCACAACATATTCCTCCTTTAATAATTTGGATGTCATTGGCTGGCGATAAAGTTGTTAGAATAGAGCTAGAGAAGGGGAAGGAAGCATGGTGAATCTAGTATATCTTCTACATAAATGCAAAACAATATCTAGTACGTATGGAACAGATCATCTTGGCAACAAGTGCAAGGAGAATACATGGATCTTGCTATAACCAAGAAAAAAATTACAATATTTACGGGACACTTCCCAACTAGACTGAATCTCGTCAAATAAAATGAATCACATCATTTTGAGCACTATCAATGTATTGATATATGTCTGATGCTACGTGAGAAACCCAGTTCGCCGTAGTACCGAAAAAGAGTTCCCAAAACCAGAGATCCAATGCAAGTACTGAAGAAAAGATGAGCAATGCAAGAGTTTGGTATCGGTTTAATGGCCATCCCAACAGTTCAGCTAGTGTTTTCAGAAAAGGAAACGATTTACTTGTCATATGCTTATTTGTGATTGACCAAGCGGTAATCCACTGCACCCGGGAGGGAACAAGGTCAAACTCCTCTCGCAAACGCCTTCCCAAATCTGGCATGTGCCCACCCCCATATAATATAGCGATCTTATTGTGCCCGTCACTCATTGCTCTGTCAAGTGCTTTTATTGCAGCTTTGTTACGCTCACCGATGATAACAGATCCCTCCTCCACGTCAGCTGTCACCTGTATGAACCTGGTGCACAAGTAGGATCTCGGAGTAAAACTTGAATTGGAAAGAAAAATAAATCTGTAACAGAGGCACGTCCTGTTTCCCCTCTTCATCACAGTTATCTAGCACCATCAGTACACAGTTCATGATACTAGACCGTCTACGAAAGACGACAATAAAAATGTATATAAAGATTCATGTCATAAGATCTAACATTTACGGGTCCTCAATATAACTAAAGATTATTTGGGAAATAGTTAATCATATCATAATCAAACAAATATCCGATTTAGTCTTTGAAATTCCGAAGACCTCTCTAGACAAAGTGTATTGATAGCATTTATTGGAAATTTTGCAGACTAGATTTATCTAGAAACAGAGAAAAAATGGGATGTGATAAGGTTAATACAAGGAATTCGATAATTTAGCTGATAGCCCCAGTAAAACCCGTGTGTACTATTAGAACTGAGGAAGTTCTAAGAGTATTATACCATTGGAAGTGTCAAACCAGGACAGGTCCGAGTCCCACTAATCATGGTAACACTAAATTACAACTCCTAGTCCTAGGTGGAGTTTGGTGTCTATGCTTCACAGAACTCCTGCTAAGGAGGAATGTTGGTGTTCAACACATATCACGGTATGAGACACCAACATGCCTCGGACGTGTCTGCGAGCCATGTGACATGTCCTATTTTCTATTATGAGCTTGTTTGAGCCCATTTTGTGTTCAAAATGCATTTTGGAATAGTATTTTGATTGAGAATGTATGATTAAAAAATAAGGAAATGTTTTGGATTTGTATGTAATATTATTTTATTGAATAATATGTGGTTGAAAACTATATTTTGAAAAAAATGGGGACCAAACAAGGACATACGTTTTATTTATTTTCAACAAATGAGACACAACCCCAACACACTATCGTGCATAGCACTACATGTATTATGTGGCATGTCCCTACACGTTTTAGATTATTAAATTTTCAATGCATTTTCTGGGAATAAGACTTCGTTAATTACTGTTATTGTAAATTTTTGCCATGCAAGGGACATGGCCTCAACACATCAAAGGACATGGTTAGTCTCGTTTAAGAAATTTTGGAATACAAAACTAAGGAAGATTAAGTATTAAACTGACATGAAAAAATGTCAATATAATGTGAGAGAATGCATAAAGTCCAAAGTTATTTTGATATAACAAAAAACTACTCAAAAGTCATGATATTTCACTTGCAAAATTTGAAGTTCAAACCAAAGAGTGAAAAAAACGTATCAAATTTGTTGAAAACTCAAAAGGTACAAAAAGAAAGGTATGATATTAATGTATTTTAAATATTTTAGTTGATATGTACTGCATAGTAGAGAAGTGTTGGAACATCTTAGACCTATGTAACCATGATAAGGAATATACAATTTTTAAGTTAAAGCTATAAAAAATCCCGATTGGCATGCCAATAGTGCTAGGAATGCTTTCCTCGAGAATAGAAAACATTTCAAGATACTCACAGCAATAAAATGAAAAGCATGTTGTACTCTTCAAATATGAAAAATCCTTACTCAGATGTTAGCCTTTTTGCTAGGAAGACCTTCATCGCTGCACCAAAATCAAGCTTTGACAAGGCTTTTAATTCAGGATATTCTGCTGGTTGGCTTCCCACATCTGCACACAGACTTCCAATGATGACAAGACCAAGAAGAGGCATTGGCAGGACACGAGAAGCCCAAAGAAGTTTAGATCTCCAAGGACCAAGATCTTCTGGAATCAACGATTGCTTCAAAATGGCTTTGGTGGATCTAAGTGTCATATCTCTGGCAAATGTGAAGAAGCTCTCGCCTTTTTCAAGCTGCAATGGATCGGACAACATACTAAGATCTTCAAGAATAGTGAACATAAACAATTTTTCACCAACTAATAGTAATAGGATGAAAATGGCTCCTAGAAAAGAACAGCTTTTTGGATCCCTAAAGGAAATTCCAGCATAGTCGAATGATCCTTGAAGCAACCGTAGCCGGTATAGGGAAAATGGACAGCCAAAAACATTCAACGCCTTGTAGAATGGCCCTTACAAGTTCTGCCCTCCCCGCATAGGATAACGAAAGTTGTTATGAGGACTAATAGCATGTACCTGAAGTGACTTGAAAGTTTCAAAGTCGAGATCAGCATGGTACCAATTCTCAGCCTGGTATTCGAGACAATCCAATTGGAAATCAAGCATCAGCAGTCTAGCCATTTGTCGCTGAATGCATCCAATAATGTTAAATCCACGTGCATAAGTGCCCTTAAGTTTCTTTTTAGCAGCCGGATATGTTCTGCTTTCTAAACTTTCTCTGCTAGCAACCATTTCATAAAGAACACAGTCGTATAGCTCAAGCTCCTTTTGCAGTGTTGCAAAGTACCTGCAAAACAGAATACAATGCTTAGATGAGTGTTTATTTATGGTTTGACAAAACAAGAAAATTGGTTTTTCGAAAGGCCTGGGGCTGGCTGGAAGAAGCAAGTATAATGTGGAAGAACCTTCGAAAGAACCATACTTAAAATTGATGAGCGAAATTGCAAAACGAAGTAAACATACTTCTTCGATAGTAAGTATAATGTGGAAGAACCATCGAAAAAACCATACTTAAAATTGATGAGCGAAATTGAAAATTGAAGTAAACATCTTCGATCTCTCTTTCTCATCCCACGTTTCTATCTGATTCCAATTTCTAATTATACACACATAAATAGCAAAGAACTAGTTCACACCAAATACAGAACGGATGACATTTCCTCTCTCATTTTCACCTTTTTCTACTTATTTTCTTCAGTCCACCCATGTACACAACAAATTATTATTGATAAAAACATAGATAACATTGTAATCACTCCACATATTCAGTTAATTGTGACAGGAAAATAGAACTTTAAAATTCAATTATCAAAGAAAATATTTGGAATTAGAGCCGGTAAGACTAACTCCTTATCGGCAATGTGAATTGTTGAGACCAAATCCACCTGCGCAAGCACAAAAACAAGAAACCCATGTTAAAGTAAATGAAAAAGGGGCCTCCTTACATATCCCAAATGCACAAAATTGTTAAAAAGGAAAATCCACCTGAAGAAATGGTTGAAGAAGGGACCAAGGGAACTTCTTGCGGTAGCTAACAACAGCAGTCTGCAGCTGCCCATGGTCGCCTCTCTTGAACCTCATGAAATCTGCAAACGAATTGTTTTGCAGAAACAGATCGGTTGACTTGGAATTGCCATTATCGATGAAAGATTGCTTCGAAAAAATCTTGCACTTGGAGAATCTGAAGGTTCCAGGTGAATCAAAAGTGGAATTTGAAGGAAATGAAGATAATGGTAGTTTTGGGTATGTTATAGAGAGAGAATTATGAAGCATAGCTCCAAAAAAATGGGGATTTTTCTTCCGTCTCTGGTTCCGGTGGTTCTGGTATCACTGGTTATCCAGGAAACAACAAATAATACGCAATTTAGCTCTATCCTCTATGGGAAAATTGAACATTCAGTCCTAACTTTAACTTCTATTTTGAAGTCATGCTTCTACCTTTTTTTTTTCGAATTTCAAATCCTCAATATTTATCTATTGTCACTAAACTTTAGCCCATGTGGTGTAGATTAAAATTTCAAGTTAGAGTCAACAATTAATTTTAAGCATACATTTCGTAAGATTTACAATTTTTAAACACACATTTTATCAACTTTTATTTAAATCTACCCCAAAACATGGATTTAATTTGTCTTAATTGAGTCTTTAAACTTTAATATAGTATCAAAGGTCACCACTTTGTCACATTTCGTCTCTGACGTCCTCCTAACTAATAGTTATCACTTTGTTAATCTTCGCGATTTGGAATTAACCATCTAGGAATTTGCATATGTGAAACACACACATAGTGAATCCCCCTACTTAGGTGATCGGACAACCATTATTGTTGAATGGGTACTAATGATGATATTATATGAAAGTATTATCGTTGTATCTAGCAAAAGTTGTGTACTTATGTCGAGCTTGCTGAAAGTTGGCCTCAAGGCCCTACACTCGGTATCGGGTATTCTTGGGAGCAATCCGTGTAAGACTTATTTAATAGCAAGGACCTAGACCTAGTTCGGTTCTTTCTCATGATCTTAACTGAAAATGAGACCATGCAAAGCATTCACTTGTTTGTGTTAGGATTGATTGTTCAAATTGAGCAATAATTTATTGATAATTTATTCTTAGAAATGCTATAATTTTTAATTTGAAGTAATATTTTTCTTACCATATTTCTATATAGTAATTTCTCATGCAAGTCTATTAATGGAAGTGCTTACTTAGCTAACACACAACCCGATTGCATATCTGGATATTAGAGTAGGTTAATTTAAGTGAATACTCATTACATCGTCCTATTGACCAAGCACCTATTTTGTGGGGAGTAAAATTAGATTTTTAATAAATTTTAATAAAAGTTGATAAAATATTTGATCGAAAAGTTGTGAATTATATATAATTAAAATTAATTGTTAAATTTGACTTATATTAACATCTGAATTTTAAATCCTGCCAAATATGGGCAAAATATTATTTCTATTATATCTAATGTGAGTGGAGTTGATATTTATTTTTATTCATGATTTGTGTGGTAGTTAATCTTTGAATTATCATCTCTACAAAAGGCATTCTTCAGTTTGCTTATTTCTTTGCATTTCAAAGAACCATTTTCACCGAAAGAAAATGCTATATGTTCAATGCAAAACTGATTTCTTTAATTCCACTGTACAAAATCTGGAGATATGATACTACAGCAAAACTCCTGAACAGTCAGTAATTCATGAACAATTATGCTACTTGTACAAATGTGATTTACAAAAGTGTGTTGACAAAATGATGTGGCAAGATCTAGGTCATTGATTTGAGAAACTGTTTTTTAAATCATTGGCCAAGATATTGTCGACACGTATTTTGTAAACCAATTTTGTAACCTAACTTTGTACTAGCAGCATGCCTCATTCATGAAACCAATGTTCTAAATTCTAAGGTTAGTGTAACTTCCTCCTCCGTCCCTTCTGCCTAATTTTCCAGAAGATCAAGACTTGTATAAGCCCAACAAACAGCAATAATAAATATTAATAGTTCATATCAGAAAAAAAATGCAACAAGTATAGAGTGTTATCAATCATTGATGAAAAAAAATAAAAAATGGAACTTTGAAAAGTACTCACCAAGACCAACAATAGCTGGTATAAGTCAATGACGAGCAACGACCACTGGTAAATCTAGCTGTAACACAAGTAAATTTATATCAGCCTTCTTCTGCATTTTAAAGTGAGTTACACTCTACTAATGAATAAAGGGAATAGAGTCTATATGTGTTAAAAGTGTTTATTCTTACATCATCTTTGGAAAATATGCCCAAGTATCTGTTCCCTAAATAATTAGCGGCTGATTTGGAGTTTTGAACTAGAGTAGAATTTAAACCTCCTCCACCCGTGTCAGTAAAACCATAGCCTGGCATTGTCTGATTTCTTCCTCTAACATGTAAATCATAGCCCTTTGTTCCCCATACTTCTAACTTTGAGTCACTCTGGCTGTCTGGCAAATCAAATCTTTGCCAACAACAGCTAAGTTGAGAAATTTACATCTGTTCTGCGAGATGGTAGCTGCTTCATGTCGAGATGCAATTGTTTATCTTGTCTACTTGAATCTGAGAAGAGCACTGGATCTTTTATACTACTGGTAGTAAAATCTAGTGGGTATTTGGTGGAGATTAAAATTTGATTTTTAGTAAATTGTGATAAAAGTTTTTGAAATGTGTGGTTGAAAAGTTATGGGACCCGTGAAAGATGTGATTAATATTAATTATTTGATTTTGATTTAAATTAAAATTTAATTTTAATCCAGAACAAACAGAGAGTAGGGTTTTTCTGCAAGAGCCAATAACAATTTGTAACCATATGGCTGCTGTCCAAACAGTTGGAGCCTCCATAGAGTGCAACTCGTCCACCACCAACCTCCAAAGACCAAGAATAGGTGAATTGTTAAGAAGAGCCATCAACACTCCACCTCACTGTTAAACGTGAAGACTGAAGAATCACATGGAGTGTGATTGATGCTAATGTGCACCTGTGGTCCAGCCTTTGTTTGTTGCAACTGATTTATCCTCACATGTGATGCACATATAATTAGTTATATTTTTAGCTTGTTGATCACTCAAAACTCTTGTATATAAGTGTATCAAGCTCTGTACAATAAAAAAAACATTTTTCGCAATACTATTTCTTCTTTTTTCAGCTTCTTTATTCTTTGGTACTGTTTTATCTATTCTCTTCATCATTTTAAATTGGTATTAGAGCCTCTAATGGCTAATACCGGATTTAATGTTAACACCCAATCAGCTCAACCTGAATCAAACACTCTGATGCCTCCAATGCTGGGAGAAAATCAGATACCAATGTTTGGAATTAGCCTTTCTCAAGTGCCTCCGATAAAACTTGATAGGAATAATTTCTTGTTGTGGAAAAATATGGTCATCCCCATTATCAAAGGGCATAACCTTGAACGATTCATCACTGGAACAATGGCGTGTCCAGCTGAATTTCTTGCAACGCAGACCACAGAACCTGCTGGTGTTACAGAAGAGATAACACCAAACATTGAATATGGAAAATGGATGTCCACATATCAGCTCCTAATGGGGTGGCTCTATTCTTCAATGACTACAGAAATAGCCATGAGCGTAATGAGATCTACAACTTCACAGAACCTTTGGAATGCTGTCCTAGAGAGTTTTGGGGTAATGAATAAATCTAAAGTCACTTTTCTCATACCAACGGACAAGGAAAGGCTTGATGAGTATTGATCAATACTTGAACACAACCAAACAACTAGCTGACAACTTGGAAATTGCAGGGAAAATCATCCTTCACAATGATCTTGTCACAAAAGTTCTTGCAGGACTTGATGAAGAATATATACCCATAGTAGTCCAAATCAACAGCAGGGATTCCATTAGCTGGCATGAATTGTAATCTGTCCTAATGACCTTTGAAAGTCGACTGGAGTACCTTAATTCTGTGAAAAATAACTTAGCCTCAGTTAACTTAAGCTAAACCTCAGCCAACTTTGTGCATAAACCAAATGCCAACAGAGGAGGTAGAATTAGCTTTGTTGGAAGAAGCTACAACAGTAGGGAAATTGGAAGAAGCAGGGGCAAATTCATCAGACAAACTGAATTCAAAGGGCCATGCCAAATATGTGGCTTGAATAATCACTGTGCTGACAAGTGTTTTAATCGTTATAATGAAAGATATATGGGTGGAAGACCCAGCCAGCATCATGTGAACAACTTCTCAAAGCCAGCAGCATTTGTAGCATCATCCAGCACTATTGTAGAGGCATCCCAGTTCATGGATTCTGGTGCCAGCAACCATGTCACTGTAGAGAAGAAGAACCTGTCTGAGGTTCTTGAGTATGGTGGTAATGAGAAACTAACTGTTTCTAATGGTAATAAATTGCACATCTCACATGTTGGTATCAATCACTTGTGCACTTTGAGTGATAAATATCTTGTTCTTTACAATGTGCTATTGGTGCCTTCAATTAAGAAAAATCTTATAAGTGTGTCTCAGTTAACTTCAGCTAACAATGTATTCATGGAATTTCATCCTAACCTCTGTGTTGTGAAGGACAAACGAACAAAGGAAGTGCTGCTAGAAGGGGAGATTAAATATGGGCTTTATCAGGTTGAACTATCAAACAAAACCAAATAATTCACCTACCAACAGTCAGCTTACTCCAAACCAGATTACTCCAATAAATTGAGTCATGCTACTTTTGTTGCTGAGTTAAAAGAGTTGAATGAGTCAAGGTTAAGACAATGGCACATGAGGCTTGGACATCCCACCATCACTCTGATGTCTCAAGTACTCAAGCTTTGTAATGAAAAATTTGATACCAATGAAATCAGTGACTTTTGTGATGTTTGTTAACTTGGTAAATCCCACTCTTTGCCTTTTAAATTGTTCGATTCACATGCTCTTGGTCCTTTAGATCTTATCCACTCAGACGTTTAGGGTCCTGCACCTACAACTTCTACCTCAGGATTCAAATACTATATCCTTTTCATTGATGACTACAACAGATTCACATGGATTTATCCAATGAAAAACGTCATAAACCTATTCATTCAGTTCAAAATTTTGGTTGAAAATAAGTTTGATAAGAAGATTAAAACTCTCCAGATTGATTGGGGAGGTGAGTTCAGGGCCTTCACTGACCTACCTCTAAATTATGGAATTGATACGAGGTTATCCCGCCCTCATACTTAAGCTCAAAATGGAACAGCTGAAAGAAAATACAGACACATAACTGAAACATGATTGACACTCCTTACTCAAGCCAATATGCCATTACACTATTGGTGGGAAGCTTTTCAAATAGCCACTTTCCTGATTAACAGATTACCTACTCCTGTTCTTAAAATGAAAGCACCATACCAGGTTCTAAATAATGAACAAGTTGACTATAATTCTCTTAAGACCTTTGGCTGTGCCTACTTTCCTTGCCTAAGGCCATATCAGGAACATTAGTTCAGTTTCCACTCTATAAAGTGTCTTCATTGGCTTCAGTAATTCTCATAAAGGGTACAAATGTTTAAGTCCAACATGAAGAGTTTACATATCTAAACATGCAATCTTTAATGAAAAGAATTCCCATTCCGGTCAGTCTTTCTCCGTAAAAAAATCAAAATTCTGAAACCATCGTCCATTATCTACCTTTCTATTCACCTCAAAACTGCAGGCAAGTTGGCTCAATTGATGAAGTTCACTCTGAAGTAACTCCAACAGTTATACTTTATAGTTCAGAACAATAAGAGTTGGCTGAAAATAGAATGGGTAGGATAAATGAAATTACAGATGCTGATGTTGAAAGAGTCCTTATTGAAACTCAGAAGGAAACTCCCAGTGATCAGATAAATGAAGCTGAATTAAATGATGAAAGGCAAAATGATGAAGGGCAAAAGAACCAGATAATTGAACATCCTATAGTTACTAGAAGAAAATCTGGAAGTTTTAAGCCTAAAGTTTACTCTACAGAATGCAGAGAGTACAGCTTCAATCAGGATGAACTGGAACCTAACAATGTTGCTGAAGCACTATCAAATAGAAACTGGAAAGAAACAATAAATGATGAGTACTGAGCACTTATGAGAAATGAAACTTGGGAGCTAGTGCCACCTCTGATTGGTCAAAAAGTGATTGGAAACAAATGGGTTTTTAGGGTTAAACATGACACTGAAGGCAGAATATTGAAGTATAAAGTAAGACTAGTGGCCAAAGGGTTCTTGCAAACTTCAGGTGTAGATTACCATGAAAATTTTAGTTCTGTCATAAAGGCTGTAACTCTAATAATTGTACTCACTCTTGCCATCTCTAAGAACTGGAGTATCAAACAAATTGACATCAACAATGCATTCTTAAATGGGAAACTTGAAAAGGAGGTCTACATGAGGTAGCCTAAAGGTTTCATTGATCAAACAAACCCTAATTTTGTCTGCGAACTTAAGAGAGCACTCTATGTACTCAAGCAAGAACCTAGAGCATGGTATGAGAGACTAAAGAAAACACTTTTGGACTGGAGGTTTTCAAGATCAAAGGTTGACAATTCTCTGTTCTTTTACATTAACCAGAATAAAGTAATTTTTGCCTTGGTGTATGTTGATGATATAGTTGTTACAGGAAATGATTAGAAGGTAATGCAAGATTTCATTAACAATTTGAATGCTAAATTTGCTCTGAAGGACTTAGGTCAGTTGCATCAATTCTTGGGAATTGAAGTAGAAAGGGAAGAGTCTGGGATGAATCTAACCCAAGTCCAGTACACTAGAGACCTGCTAAAAAGGTTCAAATTTGAACATGTTAAACCATGTGCAACACTTATATCTGTAGGGAAGATCATCTCCAGAAGTGAAGGAAGTAAAATTGTAGAACCTTCTCTATATAGGAGTGCTTTAGGTGGACTTCAATACTTGGTTCACACATGGCCTGATATAAGTTTTGCAGTCAACAAAATGAGCTGATTATTACAAACACCTACAGATGTTCATTGGAAGACCGTGAAAAAAATATTCAGGTACCTGAAGGGTACAATTGGACAAGGACTCTGAATATAAAGAACTGATGCAATACATCTTACCGATCTTGCTGATGCAGACTGGGCATCATGCCCTGATGATAGAAGGTCTATAGCTGCTTATTGCATCTACTTGGGAGATACATTGGTCGCTTGGTCATCGAAGAAGCAACATGTTGTAGCCAGGTCCAGCGCTGAATCAGAGTATAGGGCTTTAGCACGAGCTACAGCTGAACTAACTTGGATTGAATCACTGCTTAAGGAGATCAAATTAGTCTGTGTTTTACCTCAAGTACATTGGTGTGATAATCTTGGTGCAAATGCTCAAGCTTCAAACCCGGTTTACCATGCTAGAACCAAGCACATTAAGCTGGATATACATTTTATCAGGGACAAAGTTATTGAAGGAAAGTTGAATATTCAATACATTCCATCAACTGAACAAATTGTTGACATCTTGACCAAACATCTCTCACAAACCAGATTCACCTTCTTAAGGGACAAGCTTAGAGTTAGATAATAAACTTCAACTTGAAGGGGAATGTTAAGAAGAGCCATCAACACTCCACCTTGCTGTTAAACGTGAAGACTAAAGAATCAAATGGAGTGTGATTGATGCTAATGTGTACTTATGGTCCAGCCTTTGTTTGTTGCAACTGTTTTATACTTACATGTGATGTACATATAATTAGTTATATTTTTGGTTTGTTGATCACCCAAAACTCTTATATATAAGTGTATCAAGCTCTGTACAATAAAAAAACATTTTTCACAATACTATTTCATTTCTTTTTAGCTTCTTTATTCTTTAGTACTGTTTTATCTATTCTCTTCATCATTTCAACTTGAATCCACCTGAAGAAAATTATACCAATCAGTAAAGACTGTAAGACCTAGACACCTAGTCCAGTATTCATCACATCATCTCTCAGTTTTTTTTTATTTCTTCATTGAAGTATTCATCTTCAAGATCTACCAGCAGAAGCATCCCATATTGCTGAGCATCAAAGCAAGTAAAAGGAGAACTAAGCGTTTCTACATAATATCCTGCATCGTAACAAGTTGAACATTATATGGAAATTTGTACGTAAGTGGTATCCATGTCAGTCAAGGATGTCATTCCTAACATCCAAAGAATCTCTTGGGATATAACCAGGTGGATATTTGATGCTGTGAAATTGATCCCATAAGATCCTTGCAAATCTTGGTGGAGTAGGAACAACTTTTAGTATCAAGCGAATATAACAAGTACTTCTTCAAGGGACTCACTCTCATTAGGCTGGTGGGCTATAAATTTTAACAGTTACATTGTCCTCTATTTCACCAGAAAAATGTACTCCATTCTTCCTTGATTTGCATGTGGAGCGCAAGAAAACAAGTCAACGGCCAAATAATATCTGAGTAGGTCAAGTGAATGCTGAGAAGATTGCCATCCTCATTCGACGGATTCCATGATGGTGGACTTTCAAGGTAACCAATTACACCCATCCCATTCAAAATGGTTGCATTAAAGATGACTAGCATGGCACCTTCGTACAGCGATTGACGGCGGAAAGGCCAAGAATACTCAAGGACACTGGGAAAAATACTTGCTCCGAGTTCATAGTTCTTCAGAACTTCATAAGATTCCAGTCTGCCATTACACTTTGATAAGTGTATTTTGTACTCTTATTTGGGATTTAAGTTAGAGCATTTATTGGTTATTTTGATAAATTATGGATTAATTCTATGTGTATTGTGTTTGTTAGGTACAAATTGATAAAAACTGGTGAAATTGGAGAAAAATGGTGAAAATTGTTCAATGGTAAAAAATTCAAAGTACGAAGATTAAAGTTAAAATACTCAAAAGTTGTGTCGAAATTCACGATGAAGATTAGAGAGTGATATGGGTTAATTGGATGAGAAAAGAAGTCAAATGGCTGAAATACAGTCAAAGTATGCTCACACGTCAATTTTCACTTAAAAAAGTTATGCTCCAAATTTTTCAGCCTTAGATTGAGACTCATTTTTGGCATAGTGAACGTTCAAATTGAAAAAAAACATGATATTTCTAGAAACATTAAGCCATTTGAATTAACTTTTCAAACACACTCTGAATTGTCTCAATCAAATATCGGGAAATAAAGTTATGATAAAAATACTGACACATGCTCGGGACATAACTAGGCGCCCACCTGACCCCTTCTTAGCACTGTCAGAAACCAAAAATAGCCTTAAAAGGCTTGTGTCTCATTTACAACTAGGCATACGCCTAGTTCATTCCTCGTGAAAGATTTTTGTTTCTTTTTTCTTCATCGTGCTATGTATGGAATTGCATCTTTAACATGTTATATAGCCTAAACAAGGTCTAGAACATGAGGAATGATTATTCTATCATTGAAATGACACCGAACAAGAGCTTTAGAAAGAATTAACACAAGTAATTGAAGCTTTAAGGCTCAAATTGAAGGAAAAGTGCAAGAAGTTGATTTGTTAAACTTCTCTCTCTATTCTTTGAATTAGAAGATGTCTTCTCTTAACTTCTTGTGTAATTTTGATATAATTATGTTAGACCAAACTTCTCTTTGTATTGGATGAATGATGAAACCTTTTGAGCTATATTTTTATTTCAAGGTTTATTGTATTTTAGTTATTTCTTGCGTTTGTGATTAAATATTTGTGAATATTGTGTTATTTGATTGCTTTTTTACCAATTAGATCATGTGTTGCTTATTGTAGTGTTGAAAAACTCACAATAGGTTAGAGCATTGCATATTTGACACATTGGCGAAAGGTGTTACATTTATGGTGTGTGCAATCGTGTAATTGAATGCTTCTCTTTGTATATGAATTCGGACAAGGAATAGAGTTAAGTCTTGCTTAAGATATGTTTAATATATCTTTAAAAAGAATATTAGATATTAATGTAAAGGAAAATGGCACAATGATGATGGGCCTTAACTGATAAATTGGGCTGAAGCTGGTTCTTATCGATGATTGTTAGGCTGGACTTCTTTAATGGAAAGCATGTTTCTGGATTTATTCTTTAGCTGGATGCATTTTTCTTACCTCTGGAAGGTGGAGATGTCGCAAAGTATCGCCCCAGCAGTCGTTGGATGGTGATTCTTCTGGAGACTTCTCTTAAGGGCTAGGGTTGGACTTTTGGACTATCTATCTCTCTCATTCTCTCGAATTTTCAGTCTCTAGATCTCTCTACTCTCTCTTGTGCTGTTATTCTATTTTGCACTCTAAATTGAAATCTCTTGTAATCTTTGATAGTATAGTAGCTATACAATTCTTGAGTGATTTGTAGTGAGCCTATTGTGTGTCCTTGTGTGGATTCCTTTGTGCGATTCAAGAGGGTTCGAAATTGTTGGGATGATTCTTGTGTGATTCTTCACCGAGTGCCAGTTGTAACAATGAACGAACTTTGATCCTTACTTAATATAGTGATTTCTTCCGATTGGCGAAAGCTCAAAAGGATATTAGGATTTATTCCGAACCTCTTGCCTTAGAGCGAAAATCTCTCGTGTCCTTTACCATTTTTCAGTTTCTTGCACATTTATTTTGTTATCGTATATTTTAGTTGGCTGATTAGTGGCATTTGATCTCTACAGTGGTATCAGAGCTTCAGGCGGTGATTCTTGGCTTTCAATCTATGCAGACATTAACCTGTTTCACTTGATTCGTGTGGTGATTTAGTTTCTTGAAACCATAACAGAGGACCTTTGGTGAGTTCGTTCTGACTTTTACCTAAGTGCATTGATTTGTTGCTTATACTGTTATTGTGAATCTGAAATACGTTTTAAACTGGATTTGAGAAACTGCTTGGCAATACTTTTGTCCAGAAACCTTTAAGTTTCCTAGAATCTGAGGGAGTGAATTGCCTATTTAGTCACTGAACTTTCGCCCATGCTTCTAAGAGGTCACTGAACTTTCAAAATCACCTAAGTCATCACTGAACTTTGCAAAATGTTTTCAAGAGGTCACTGAACTTTAAAAATCACACAATTCATCACTGAACTTTGCAAAATGTTTCCCAGGAGTCACTAATTCATTGGTCTCCTAGGAAACATTTTGCAAAGTTTAGTGACCTCGTGGAAACATTTTGCAAAATTCAGTGACCTCATGGAAACATTTTGCAAAGTTTAGTGATGAATGAGGTGATTTTTAAAGTTCAGTGACCTTTTAGAAACATTTTGCAAAGTTCAGTGATGACTTAGGTGATTTTGAAAGTTCAGTGACCCCTTAGAAGCATGGCTGAAAGTTTAGTGACTAAATAGGCAATTCACTCGAATCTGAGGGTTGTCTTGTTTTCGAGTCCAGAACCTCGATTCAAAAATTCTGTATATGTTTTCAATATTGTATATTGCAACTGTGATAATTTGTGCAATATCTTGTAAGTTGTTACATGAATTGTTGAAGTTCTTGCCTGAAACTGAATTTGTAAATCATTGAATTGAGTATATACATCCTGATGGTTGAATAATTCATGTTATTGTCTCTGGAGTGTTAACATTTGAAATATTACTTACTGTATATACTCCTGGTATGCTTTGCCTGACTTGCATTCATTAGCCAATTTTTCATTATGCCTTCTTCTAAATTTGAATTTGAAGTTTTTAATGGCAAATGAGACTTTAGTCTCTGACGCCAGAAAATGAAAGCTCTTTTACTTCAATAAAAGTGTGCAAAAGCTATTGATAAATCACGGCCTATTGATATGGAAACTAGTAAAGTTACAGAACAAGATGAAATTGCATGGAGTTATATTTTTATGCACTTGTCTGATAATGTGCTTAGAGAAGTAGGAGAAACAAAAACTGCTGCAGAAATTAGGAAGAAATTGAAGGCTACTTATTTGAATAAAACTATGTCAAATAAAGTCTACCTCCTAAAACAGTTTTTTGGTTTTAAACTTGATCCATCTCTTGACCTTGATTCTAATATTGATGGATTCAACATATTAACCTGCGACTTAGCCAACTGTGATGAGAAACTCTCAAGTGGACAGCTGGCTGTGGTTATACTAAATTCAATAGGTGATAAATACAAAGATGTTAAAAATGTTATTGAATATGGTAGAGACACTCTAATTACTAATGTTATCATTAATGCTCTAAGAACTAAGGAGTTAAGTTAAAATCTGATCAGAAAGAGTCTTCTAGTAGTCTGAATCTGATGGCCAAATCTAAGTCTAATCGTAGAAACAATTATGTCAATAAGAAATTTGGACACAAAAAGAAAGGGAATCAAAAAGATAAAATGAAAATCAAAGGTAAAAATGTCTTTATTGTCAAGATGAAGATCATTTTATCATAGATTGTCCTAAGAGGTTTAGTGATAATAGAAATAAGTCTAAAACTGATAGTGACATAGCTTTGGTCTGCAATAATGAAACTAATATAGATGAAGTCTATGTTGCTGTTGCCCATCAGCCTAGTCAAGAGTGGATTCTTGACTCAGGTTGTACCTATCGCATGTGTCCTAATAAAGAATGGTTTGCTGATTTTGAAAATGTAAATGGTGGCCAAATTTTAATGGGTAATTTATATGGCATGTCAAGTTAAGGGCATAGGAACCATCAATTTAAGAGTAAAGGATAATAATTTGCTCGTCTTAGAAAAGAACAGATATGTTCTCAACCTTCAAAGAAATCTGATTTCTTTAGGTGTGTTAGATGACCTAAACTATGACATTATGATTAATGCGGGATACATTAAAATCTTGAGAAATTCACACTTGATTGTGGAAGCTCCCAAGTGACATGGACTTTACATTTTGCAAACTGAAAACATTTTTGACTCCACTTCAACAGCAATTTCTGTTTCTATTGATAAGTCACAAATATGGCACAAGAGATTGAGTCATATTAGTGATAAAGGGCTGCAAATTTTGAAAAAACAAGGTGCCTTTGGATATGATAATATTGAAAAACTCAGTTTTTGTAACTATTGCATCTTAGGAAAGCATAATAGATTACCATTGTTGCCTCGAATGCATAAATCTGTGTCTATTCTTGAATACTTACATGCTGATCTTTGGGGACCAACAAATGTGCCTACTCATACTGGTTTTAAATATTTCTTATTAATCATTGATGATTTTTCTAGAACAAATTGGATATTTCTGTTGAAATCAAAATCTAATACTTTCAATGCCTTTAAAGATTGGAAAACTTTGATTGAAAATCAGGCAGATAAAAGGGTAAAAGTATTAAGAACTGATAATGGACTTGAATTTTGCAATTATGAGTTTGATGATTTGTGTAAATTGCATGGTATATTGAGACACAGAACTGTTGCACACACTTCACAGCAAAATGGCTTGGCTGAAAGAATGAATGGGACTTTACTTGAAAAAGTCAAATGCATGTTATTAAGCTCTGGTCTTCCCAAACTAATTTGGGGAGAAGCTGCAAAAACTGTTAGTTATCTTATTTATAGAAGTCCTGCTAATGCTATACATTTTAAGACCCTTGAAGAAGTGTGGAATGGTAAACCTATTGACCTTAGCAATTTAAGAGTGTTTGGGTGTGCAGCCTTTAAATCTGAAGGAAAATTGGACCCTAGATGATTTACCGTGTTTGAAATCTAATAGTAGTTCTGGTCCTTTAAATCAGACTGACAGCATAGAGAGAGAGAGAGAGACTGAAATTGAGGTGGAGCATGTTGAGGATGATAATCAATCACCTAATATTCAAATTGGAGAGGTTGAAGTTGATATTGATGTTGAACCATATAGAACCAATGAGGCTGAACAATTTGATACTGATATAAAGACAAATCAGACCTTAGGTAATTATCAATTAGCTCGAGATAGGCAAAGGAGACATATTAGACCACCTGTAAGGTTTGATGATGAAGTATCTTTGCTTACTGTTCAAGGTTTTATTGAAAATGAACCTATGTCATATGATGAGGCTATAAGTAGAAAAAATTCCAAGCATTGGCTTGAAGCAATTCAAGATGAGATGGAATCTCTTAAGAAGAATAAAACATGGGTGTTGACCAATAGATTTAAGGGAAAAGGGTTGTGGATTGTAAATTGATCTTTAAGATAAAAGGGGGGAACAAAGTGAGAATGACATTAGATACAAAGCTAGACTAGTGACTAAGGGCTTCACTCAAAAGGAGGGAATAGATTTTAATGAAATCTTTTCTCCAGTTGTAAAATTTACAACTGTTAGAGTGATATTAGCCATAAGAGCTCGGTTTTATTGGAAATTAGATCAATTGGATGTCAAAACTGATTTTTTAAATGGAGATCTTAAAGAAACTAATTTCATGGAACAACCAAAAGGTTTTGAAATGAATAAAAATTCTCACCTTGTATGCCTTCTTAAAAAATCCTTATATGGTTTAAAACAAGCTCCAAGACAATGGTACAAGAGATTTGATACCTTTGTGCTTGAGCTTGGTTTTAAAAGAAATAATTTTGATACTTGTCTTTATTGTAAAGGAAATGATGGTGAAAATTCATTATATCTTCTTCTTTATGTCAAATCACATGCTCTTAGATAGTCATGACATAAAAGAAATAGAGTTAATTAAAAACAAACTGAAATCTGAATTTAAAATGAAGGACTTAGGTCCTGTTAGAAAGATTTCGGGTATTGAAATTAAAAGGAATAGAAGGGAATGCATACTTAGTCTAAGCCAAAAAACCTATGTTTTGAAATTGTTGGAAAAAATTTCTATGAGTAATGCTAAAAGTGTGAACTTACCTTTAGCAAATCACTTTAAACTTTCAAGCGATCAATCTCCTAAATCTGAAATCGAGTTCAAAAGAATGGCAAAAGTGTCTTATTCTAATGCAGTTGGTTCTGTTATGTATCTTATGGTTTGTTCTAGACATGATTTGGCTTTCTCTATAAGTGTGTTGAGTAGATTTATGTCAAATCCTGGTGAAACTCATTAGGAAGCTATGAAATGGCTTCTTAGATACATTAAGGGAATTTGTGACTTGGGGATTCATTACAGGAAGTAATTTGATGGTGTTATCTTGAGGGGTTACACTGATTTTGACTATATAGGTGATAGAGATAATAGAAAGTCTACTTCTGCTTATGTGCATATTTTATGTAATTCTTGCATTAGTTGGAAATCTCAATTACAGAATATTGTTGCATTATCTTCAACTGAGGCTAAATATATTGATGCAGCTGATGCTATAAAAGAAGGTATTTGGTTTAAAGGACTGTCAAATGAGTTTGGCTTTGTTAAACGTGTTGTTTTATTTTCTGATAGCCAATCTGCTATATATTTGAGTAGGAATCCTGTTTTGCATAATAGATCTAAACATGTTGAAGTGAAATTTCATTTCATTATAGATATTATCTCATAAGGCGTTGTGAAACTTGAGAAAATTTCTACTCATTTTAATCCTGCTAAAGTTGGAAATAAAGTGTTGCCTTTGACTGTTTAAAGCTGCTGAACATTGATATTTGTTGATTTGTGCATCAGGTAATAAGAGCAAATGATGTCATAATGGAGAAATCACTATAAGATGAAACTGGGATCATTGTACCAAGGTGGAGATTGTATAGAAAATGGCACAATGATGATGGGCTTTGACTGCTTATTGATGATTGTTGGGCTGGACTGCTTTAATGGAAAGCATGCTTCTGGTTTTATTCTTTAGCTGGATGCGTTTTTCTTACCTCTGGAAGGTGGAGATGTCATCAAGTGTCGTCCCAGCAGCCGTTGGATGGTGACTCTTCTGGAGACTTCTCTTACAGGCTAGGGTTGGACTTTTGGACAATCTATCTCTCATTCTCTCGACTTTTCAGTTTCCAGATCTCTCTACTCTCTCTTGCGCCATTCTTCTATTTTGCACTCTAAATTGAAATCTCTTGTAATCTTTGATAGTATAGTGGTTGTACAATTCTTGAGTGATTTGTAGTGAGCCTATTGTGTATCTTTGTGCGGATTCCTTTTTGCAATTCAAGTGGGTTCGAAACTGTTCTGATGATTCTTGTGTGATTCTTCACTGAGTGTCAGTTGTAACGATGAACGGACTTTGATCCTCGGTTAATATAGTGATTTCTTTCGGTTGGCGGAAACTCAAAAGGGGATTAGGATTTATTCCGCCTTATGACGAAAATCTCTCGTGTTCTTTACCATTTTTTAGTTTCTTGCACATTTATTTTGTTATTATATGTTTTAGTTGGCTAATTAGTGGCTTTTGATCTCTGCACAGGTAATTGATTGTTCTGTCTACAAGATTTTGTATGAGTTCATATTGCTTGATTTCTCGTGTTAATATTTATTTATTTCTTTCTTATGCATTAGTCAGCTTATTCATAAAAATTGGGAGCCTCACCAATATTTCAAAGTAGAGGAAAATGTATTAGATGTACAGTACTAAAGAAACGGCCTCAGAAACACAACTGATATGACCAATTCTTCCAAATGTCAACTCCCCATCCCTTGCTTAACAACATACTCCATATCTATTATTTAAAGAATCACATTTACCTGACCCATGCTTCAAGAAAGAATCCAAACTTGAAGGTGTGAAATCACGGGTGTTGAAAGTATTCTTACTTATTTTGTAAAATTCAAGTTATAATCAGATTATGATTCGTATATAAGGTAAATTACATGATTCCAATTTTAGCAAAATCAGTAGTTCCAATTCCTATCAATAAATGCGAAAGCCGAATCTTATACTGATTACTCGGCATGCATTTCCTTAGACAATATTAACTATTTTTAGTTTTGCATGTGCTTTCTAGAAGCAGACACATTACACAAAATATGCTAAAGATTTACAATCTAACAATCATTCAATCCATCTAGCAACACCCTGAAGCAAGACCCACAAAGTAATAGTCATAATAATACTCATAATTCATACATGACATTTACTGGCAAGTTATTTTCTTCTAATTTGGAGCACACGAATCCATTCAAAGGAATTAGAATTTTTAAAGATTGTTAATATGGTTGTTGCCATATGGGTAAATGCCTGAAAGTAATCGAATTTCTTTTGCCCGTATGTGCTTTTTCATGTATGCATATAATAAACTTCGGTAGGCAGCATATGTAAAACCCTTTCGTTTTTGTGCCTTGAGCTTTTTAGGATAATTTGTCAGCTTACTCGAAGTTAACACTGTTATGCTTCTGATTGTTGGTCTCCCTCGTAATTCATTACAATCCACAAATTTCACCAATTAAATTCACGGACTATTTCAAGTCAATGATCTTAAAATGGATAAAGAAAACTGATAAATCATATATTCATGAAATAAACCTTTAACATTAAGTACCAACTCCATACTAGCACATTGCTGATCAATTGCAGTGCACAGAAGAGTGACTACACTAATCAATCATCCAAATAACTTTTAAACAGATATAATGTTCCTTCTCTCACTTCATCAAGGAAAAGGAATTCGTATATATCAACAAAATTGAAAAAAAAAAAAAAAAACCTTAACCCAAATATCAATTAGCCAAAACTAGAAACATATAGCTATGTAAGAATAACTATATTTTTCATTGTCTTTTTTTTTTTGTTTACATTGTCATTCATAGTTTGTTTCCATTTTAATACATTGCATGTACAATATGATAGTAATATTAATGGAAGATTCAACACAAGGAAATGACAAGGTTCAAGGAAAAGGTATCGAAAAATATGAGAAATAAACGTGGGAAGAGAGCAATGAGCTACTAAAACTCATGGTAGATGCTTCCACTCATGATTGGCATGATAGTAATTGTTTGTTGAGCAAGATAACCATAGAAAAACATATATTACCCCTTCTTAACCGAAAGCATGGGATTGAAAAGATTTATGCCCAATATAGAAGTCGTGTGAAATGGTTTAAAAAATAGTACAACAAGTATTCTAAACTTATGCGCTATAACTCTGGGTTTGGATGAGATCATGTGACGAAGAAATTCACTGTTAGTGATGAAGTATGGAACGATTAGTTTATGGTGAGCTTATCTTATTACTTTATTAAAAATATATATAATTTAAGCTATTGGTTAGTTATGTGTATGTTTCATACGTTGGCACTTAAAATTAATTTTTTTTCTTAGTCCCTGTTTGGTGCACATTTTTGAAAGAAGAATGCATTTTTATTGTTGATGTGATAGGGAATATGTGGTTGAAAAGGAAGGAAATGTTATTGATGTGATGGAAAATATTATTTTATTGAAAAATGTGTGATTAAAAATGAGTAGAAGAATGAGAATGAAAAAAATAATGTAGCTCAAACAAGGCCTTAATAGTCTCATCCAAAAGATAAAAGTTACTGCACAGACACTTTTACGGACTATGAAGATTTGAGAATTGCAATTAGAAGTGGAACAGTTGTTGGGACACACTCAATTGCACTAGGGGATGATACTGATGCAAGAACATTTTATACAGAAGAAAGAAAAGTTAGTAATAGTTTAATTAGTGACTCCATGTATGATCCTAATACTGGAGCATTTATACCAACTGATAAGCAAGATCATATAAGTCCAGAGGTTCCCCTTTCAAATCGAAAACGAAGTAGAATAGAGTTTGAACCAAATTCTAGTTCATATGATTCCAAAAGTACTCAATCAGATGTTATGGACAAACTTGCTTGTACAGTTGACAAGATCACTCGAGCTATTGAATCAATTGACACTAGACAACATAATTGTTGGGATATTATCAAGGAGATCCCAAATTTGGATGATGATGATCGTTTCAAGACCCTTGATTTGCTCAATACTAAAGCAAAGAAGTCTGAGTTCTTGAGTATGACATCAAAAGAATGTTCTAAATAAATAATATTTAAATTAAAATGAGGCAATTTTTGGACACGATCGGTAGTAAATTTTAATATTTTGGATTGTTAATTTGCTATTTATGGATTTTGTAATGATGATTATAGTATTGAATTCTACATTTTTTTGAGTTATTTATTGATTGTGTTTTTTTATAGTATATTAAATTTGTGATACTTGATTCGTTTATACATAACATTATCATTTTCTTTGTGTATGTCTTTAATTTTTGTTCATTCTATTTTTAGGTACTTTTATATATATAATGTCCAATCTTAACATACATGAAGATCATGAAATAGAGATGGATGAGATTGAAGAAGATGAGAATGAGGAAGCATTATATGAAACTATTAGGTATTCATGGATGGCAAATCAAGCAATTTTCTACGTGATAAATGATTATATAAATAATATGTGTTGTGACCGTATTAAGCGTTCACTATTTAGGCGACCAAAAACTAGATATGGATATGACTAGATACATAAAATATTAAAGGAGGATCCAAAAAACTTTTAACAAGTTTATAGAATGTATCCGGATATATTTCTAAAATTAAGCAATATCATTAGAGAAAAAACAACCTTACGGGATACTAGATATATTTGTATTGAAAAAAATGCTTGCAACAATCCTACTCATTGTTGGTCAGAATACTCGATATTGCTTGATCGCATTTCACTACTAGTTGAAATTTCAACAAGATTTTAGAAACATTAAACAAATTTGCAATAGATATGATGGTCAAACCCGGATCCATCGTGCTAGAAAAAATAAGGAAAAGTACATGATTTTACCCTTACTTTAAAGTAAGCGATGAAATAATATTAATTATAATTTTTGTTTTTGTTATCATTATTTGTTTGTATTGTTTTATTATTTTAAGATTGTATTGGTGATATCGATGGTACCCATATTCCAGCAATGGTAATTGGACGTGATACAAGCGATTATAGAAATCGTCATAGAACAATTTCGCAGAATTTTTTGGCCACTTGTAACTTTGATTTGGAATTTATATATGTGCTTAGTGGTTGTGAGGGATTATGACATGATTCTAAGGTGTTGAGTGATGCTTTAACAAAGAAAAATGGACTTAAAGTGCCACTAGGTATGACTTTATTATTTCATTTTTGATTATTTGTTAATCCATTTTATGTAACTTGAAAAAAAAATTAAAATTTTTTATTGACATGAGAAATATGATTTATTGTTTTGCATTTTCAATTATATGAGTCATGAATGATTTGGACAAATAAAAAGTTGTTTAAAATATTACATTATATATGCTTAATGTTTTATTTTAAAGTATGAAAGTTTTTAAAAGTCTCTGATGAAAGACGCGGAAGTTCAAGGAAGATTCTTACCAAATTTATAGAAATAACTTAAAAGTCCACAAAATAAAAAAGGTCAACTCACTTAAAAAAGTCTAAAAATTTTTAAAAATCTCAATTGAATACGATGTAATGTGGCGTGATTATATATATATTAGGTGCAAGCAACGTGCAATGCACGTTTGTCTAGTTTATATTCAATAGTTTTGTTTAAAAATTAATTTGTTATTAATAAAAATGTAATTTTTTTGGTTAATTAAATAATTAATGATGTAATATTTATGTAATTGATAAATAATTAAATGTGTGATTTTGATGTTGTGATTTAAGTTGGTGAGATCGAATAAAATAAGCAAAAGTTGACAAATTTAGAGAAATGGCTAAATTGTAAGGGATCCAAAGTTTGGGGACTAAAATATAAATACTTAAAAGTTGTGCCGAACCTCACGATGAAGATTTGAGAGTGCTCGGAGTCAATTGGATAAAGGAAGACGTCAATGGAATCAAATTTAGTCAAAAGATGATCACAAATCAATTTCCAACCGAAAAGTTATGCTCCAATATTTTAGTCTCATATTGAGACCTATTTTTGGCATAGGAAGTGATCGAATTGGAGAATGATGGCTGAATTAAAGTTGTAGTCAGATGAGTTATCTTTCCAACGCATTTTGAATTGCCTCAATCGGATATTGGAATACAAGTTATAATAAAAACACTGAAAGAAGGTGCAGCTGGCTGTTTAAAACAAGAAATTCGGTTACATAGTCCGTTATATTGAGACATATTTTTGGCATAGAAAGTGATCGAATTGGAGAATGATGTCTGAATCAAAGTTGTAGCTAGATGGGTTAGCTTTCTAACGCATTTTGAATCGCCTCAATCGAATATCGGAATACAAAGTTATGATAAAAACACTGAAGGAAAGTGCAGCTGCCTGTTTAAAACAAGAAATTCCGTTACATAATCCGTTAAAATAACAAATTCTGTTAGTTTTTCCGTTAAACCAAAAAATTCTGTTATTTTAAAAAGTGCCTATCTAACGGAATTTGTTGGTTTAACGGAAAAACTAACGGAATTTGTTATTTTAACGGATTATGTAACGGAATTTCTTGTTTTAAACAGGCAGCTGCACTTTCCTTCAGTGTTTTTATCATAACTTTGTATTCCGATATTCGATTGAGGCGATTCAAAATGCGTTGGAAAGCTAACCCATCTGGCTACAACTTTGATTCAGACATCATTCTCCAATTCGATCACTTTCTATGCCAAAAATATGTCTCAATATAACGTACTATGTAACGAAATGTTTTGTTTTAAACAGGCAGCTGCACCTTCTTTCAGCATTTTTATCATAACTTTGTATTTCGATATCCGATTGAGGAGATTCAAAATGTGTAGAAAACCTAACTTATCTGACTACAACTTTGATTTAGACATCATTCTCCAATTAGATCATTTTATATGCCAAAAATAGGTCTCAATATAACAGACTATGTAACGAAATTTCTTGTTTTAAACAGGTAGCTGTACCTTCTTTCAATGTTTTTATTATAACTTTGTATTTTGATATCCGATTGAGGCAATTCAAAATGAGTTGGAAATCTAACTCATCTGGCTATAATTTTGATTTAGACATCATTCTCCAATTCGATCACTCTCTATGCCAAAAATATGTCTCAATATAACATACTATGTAACGAAATGTTTTGTTTTAAACAGGCAATTGCACATTCTTTCAGTATTTTTATCATAACTTTATATTTCGATGTCCGATTGAGATGATTCAAAATACATTGAAAATCTAACTCATCTGTCTACAACTTTGATTCAGACATCATTCTCCAATTAGATTATTTTATATGCCAAAAATAGGTCTCAGTATAATAGACTATGTAACGAAATTTCTTGTTTTAAACAGGTAGCTGCACCTTCTTTCAATGTTTTTATTATAACTTTGTATTCTGATATCCGATTGAGGCGATTCAAAATGAGTTGGAAAGCTAACTCATCTGGCTACAATTTTGATTTAGACATTATTCTCCAATTCGATCACGTTCTATGCCAAAAATATGTCTCAATATAACGAACTATGTAACAGAATTTCTTGTTTTAAACAAGCAGATGTACCTTCTTTCAGTGTTTTTATCATAACTTTGTATTCCGATATCCGATTGAGGCAATTCAAAATGCGTTGGAAATCTAACTCATTTGGTTACAACTTTGGTTCAGACATCATTCTCCAATTTGACCACTTTATATGCCAAAAATAGGTTTCAATATAACAGACTATGTAACGGAATTTCTTGTTTTAAATAGGCAGTTGCACCTTCTTTCAGTGTTTTTATCATAACTTTGTATTCCGATATACTATTGAGGCGATGCAAAATGCGTTGAAAAGATAACTCATCTGGCTACAACTTTAATTCAGACATCATTATCCAATTCGATCAATTCCTATGCCAAAAATAGGTCTCAATATGAGACTAAAATACCGGAGCATAACTTTTCGGTTGGAAATTGATTTGTGATCATTTTTTGACTAAATTTGATCTCCTTGACATCTTCCTTTATCCAATTGACTCCAAGCACTCTCAAATCTTTATCGTGAGATTTGGCACAACGTTGAAGTATTTACATTTTAGCCCCCGAACTTTGGATCCCTTACAATTTAGCCATTTCTCCAAATTTGTCTACTTTTTCTTATTTTCTTCAATCTCACCAACCTACATCACAATATCAAAATCATACATCTAATTATTTATCAATTATATAAACATTACATCATTAATTATTTATAGGGTGTCTGTTTCAGTTTTTCAGCAGAAATCAAGCCGTTGGCAACACAATTCATGCAGTTGGGAGTCGCAATTTTGGACCAATTCTCTCACCGTAGGGCTATAGGTTTGAAAAAAAACGATAACATAATCAATTTTCCTTCCTCCTTGCAGCGCGCCCAGACACGCCCTTAATTAATCAAAAAAAATTACATCTTTATTAATAACAAATTAATTATTAAACAAAAATATTAAATATATATATGTTCGTGACAATGTGTCCATACCGCGTGGACTCCGACTTATCACAAAAGCTACTAGTGCTTTCGTCACCCAACAGACGCGGTTAAGTAAACCCAGTCCTCTCACGACCATCGCTTTCCTCTTTACTTCTTCCATCTTGCAGTCTAGCTTGTCAATAATTGTTGAGTCACAAATCTCTCTATATACGTCAGCAGTTGCTAATCTTCATCATCAGTCCATTGCTCCAACCGCTGATTCTGGAAACTAATTTTTGGGTACATTTATACAATTACATTGTTTTGGGATCGGAATTTCAAGTAGCTTTTGTTGTGAAACTACTACTAACTATTGATTTTTAATCTTTTAGTTTCTATTGATTCTTCTGGGGAAGAGAATTGTGTTCAATTAGAACCCATTCTGATCGAATCAAAATGTTTACTCGTATTTTTGGCAAATCTAAACAAGAGACTAATGCTCTCACCACTCTGGACAAATTAAATGAGGTATCGTTCGTATATCATCTTATTACTTTCTATAGCATGCTCATATATCTGTGTTTATCAACATTTGTACGTATTGATACGCATTTTTCTTCAATTTTTTATTTCAGTGCAAACATTGATATGGTTGCTGATTATTGTGAGAGTTAATATGCTGTCCGTTAAAAAAAAATAGTACATTCACCAGTTATTAGTTGGGTTTGTTAATACAATCACATCGGATGTATAGAACTCACTTTTAAATCCAGCTTGTAAGGGAAAGTGCTCAAGTGGTTCTAAACACACAAGCCTTGGCGATGTGAGAAGTAATTAGGGTCATTACAATCTGTCCCCGTTTCAAATTTCACGTCCGGAAGCCCATATTCCTAACTGAGCGACTCCATGGAACAAGTTAGCCTTCTCTAAGTCGTCCCATCCACAACTAGGGCCATTCCTAGAGTGGTGTTTACTCTGAGACCAATTATTGCGAACAAGTAGAACTCACCATTAAAGCTGCTTCTAAGTAGAGGGTGCCAAAGTTGTACTATCACACAAGCCGAACTTTAACAATATGTTATGCAATTAAGGTCATTATATTTGAATATGCAAGTTGTTTTTCACACTATAATGTATGAGGTGGTGGAGCTGGGTAAATGTTCAACATGGTATTACATTATCATTTGAGATGAAAATGATTTTATTAGAAACAATCTTACATGATGACGGAGCTGACAATTTTGCTCGGGAAATTGAATCTGTTGAAAGCTGTCTTGTACCTAGTACCCTAGTTGGATGTAAAAAGTGGCTAGAATGTGCTGTAGTTGATTGATTTGGTTGCCAAATAAGTTTTCATTTCTATTCATGGTGTATGTTAAGTGTAATTCTAACAAACATCTTTTAGAGACGTATATACTTGCGTCCGTCACCAGAATTTGTTGAATAGAACTCTCTGGATTAAGGAGACTTCCCTTTTAACCCACAATGTCTCGTAGAGTGATCGGACAAAATATACCATTCTTCTTATGAGAGAGGCTATTTACTTGTTCCTGAGCATGGAATTGCATCCTCCAGGCCCTTTATGTAGATCACTTGTCTTGAAAAATCAGAAGTAAAAATTATCTAAATGACTTCGCAAAATTACATTTAGGATTTTGATCCTTGGTTGTAATTTGCCAAAAAAGCATGAATGAGAATAACCTATGAAACAATGTTACTAAAGTTATGTGTTTCTTTAAATATGCAGTAGTGATGTTTGAGCTTTATTATGTGCTTTTTGTTTGTAAGGGTTACCCTGTTATCTCATGTACTTAAGTCGATCTGAGTATGCATTACTATTTCTAAAATGGAGGATTTTTCTTTAAACTGTTTATCAGCTTAAATTTAAAATTGACAAAAGATTTAGTCATCTATAGTTTCAATACGATGTTTGATGTGTATTGTCAACCTGCACACATATTGAATAATTGACTCTTTACTGTGTGTAGACTCTTGAGATGCTCGAGAAAAAAGAAAATGTGCTTCAAAAGAAGGCTTCTGCGGAGGTTGAGAAGGCCAAGGAATTTACAAAAGCTAAGAACAAGAGGGGTATAGTTCTTACTTTGAATGTTCTCCTTGTCTAAAAATAAAATAATGATAAAAAAGGTAATAGCAGATAACATTAAATAAAATTTCATTTCTAGCATGCATTATACTATTTCAACTGATCATGAGTTATTTGTGGCGAATAATGCGGTACAATCATCAGCTTTACATTTGTAGTTCATGTCTTGGTGAATAAATACTGTACTATTACTTTTTTGTTGTAGTAATAGTTTTTAGCTCAGAGTTCAGTTCCAAAGTACAACTTGATTTTGCATATAAGTTTGGCTTATATCTGGTTTCTCTTGCTGGTCAGTTAACTTGAGTCCCTATTATTTCTTGTAAGAACTTAGAAGCCCTGATTCGTGTAACTGTTTCATTTTTATTTATTCTCTTTTTGTTTATTTCTAATTTCTTGCCGGGTGGTGAGGTGTGGTGGTTTGCCAGTCTGAATCACTTGTTTAGTGTCCACATTCATGAATTTTGTCAGGCCAAACTCACGAATTTCATACGTTTGGGCTTTCCTTCAGCAGTGGATCAATTCAATGATGAAAAATTGCTGAGCTCCCACTGGTACAATATGTTGGAGCCTGGTTGTACTTACCCTACCCTCCAAACTCTCCATCCTGGATTAAAGCAATTAATTACTATCTAAAAGTATCATTACTTAATTCTTGTCCGTTAATCGTGGTCAAAAAAATGAAAATTATGTAAAATGTAAATTGACTTCACATAAAACTCGTCAATCAAATGGGAGAATTGAATCACTAATAAAAGGAATATATTCAGCATGAAATCATCTTACCTTTTTATGTAAAAAATAATTAAAAGTTATAAACTTATAATATGAAATTAAGATAGAAATAAAACTATTTGGACGCTTCTGAGGTATCAGACTGTTCTTTTTGGAATTTTGCTGCTCTTGCACTCTCCCCTCTGCACTGCTCCATGTGTGGTTACCTAGTATATGAATCTGTTCATTGAATTTACTTTTGATTATTTTTTTAAGTCTGAGCTGTGACAACAGTTAAGTGGTACATCTACACCAACTCGTCACCATTGGTCCTGATTGAGTTTCCATATCTAGCATTGAGGATCAGCTTTGGGATGATGAATTTTCTGTATGCTATATAACTTATGTGGTTCTCACGTAGTTTATGGCTTCTATGCTATTTTTGTGGCTAAATATAACTGACACCAAAAGAAGGTGAGGCAATAATAATTTTTGTCAATAGCACAATGAAACATTCTTTCCATGTAGTTGTTTGCACTAGCCTTATTCTACCTTATTGTTAGTTGTGGTTCTATCGATCCCTTTTCAAGCTTGCCTACTTATGTGGAAACAATATTATTATGCAGCGGCTATACAGTGTTTGAAGCGGAAAAGACTATATGAACAACAAATTGAGCAGCTTGGCAATTTCCAACTACGAATCCACGATCAGGTTGACTCGACATTTTATATTTGAATGTTTTGCACATTGCCTTTCTTAGATGACAACCTTTTGAGTAATGAGTACAATGTCAAATGCCTTATTGCAGATGATACTGTTAGAAGGTGCAAAAGCTACAACTGAAACTGTGGATGCTTTGAGAACTGGAGCAGCAGCAATGAAAGCAATGCAGAAGGCAACGTATGTAGTTGCTTTAAACTATGTCAACTATCTGCAACTTTTAAAACTCCATTCTACCACTTGTTTCAATGTTGGTTTTTGCAATCATTATGCATTGTAGAAAATGCACATTAGTAGAATCTTCTGCAGTGGGGCATAGTTATCTGCGTGACTGCAGGATGATAGGCATGTGTGAGATATAATTCATTAAGGCCAATTCCTCCTATCTTAGCTTATACATATATATTTTGACCTAAAGCTCAAGTGGCATCTTCTACACAGGAATATTGATGATGTGGACAAAACAATGGACGAGATAAATGAACAAACAGAGAACATGAAGCAGATACAGGAAGCATTGGCTACTCCCATTGGCGCAGCAGCTGACTTTGATGAGGTTCTTGCCTATTTTCAATCTTTTGCCATTTCTGAAGCTCTATCGATCTGTATTGTGATATTCAGTATTGATTATAATGTTGTGTAAAATGCAAGAATTTATGCTCTTCAGCTAAAATCTGGGCCTTTTTTTGTTATTGCAGGATGAATTGGAGGCCGAGCTTGAAGAATTAGAAGGTGCAGAATTGGAAGAACAGCTTCTTCAGCCAGCCATTGCAGCCCCTGCAGCTCCAGTGCAGGTACCAGCAGGCAGAGTACCTGGTCGCCCTAAACGCACCAAGGAGGAAGAAGAACTTGCTGCTTTGCAAGAAGAAATGGCTCTTTAACCAAGTCCCTTTCTTTTGTTTAACAGTTAACTAGGTCTACCATTTGTCAATGTTGAATTGAGGATACCAGTGGATATATTAGCCTAGTAGCTGATGAGTGTAAGGTGGCAGATCGGGAATTGGTTGGAACTGCTAATTCCAATTATATACCATGTACATCTGATAATTTTCTGAGGCCAATTGAAGTATTTCCAGTGAAATAGCCTGTGTTAACTCATATTATTGTTGTATTACTTATTTTCTGAGGCCAATTTGCTCAATATCCGGCTGTCATTAGATAGTTCAATAAGTTTCATAGAATTCAATTTCATTAGGTACAAAGATAGGATAACAAATTTGTTTCTTAGATTAGATTTCAATTTCCAAATGTTGGGACTGGATAACAGAACAGATCTGTTTCCTAGTTTAAATGCTCACTGAAATGTTACAGAAAATACAAAATATATCTCTCTATATGTTGAAAAACTACTTATACCTGTGGGCGAGTAGGCAAACTTTAACTTTACTAATACCTTTAAAGCTCTTTATGTTTTTTAAACTGTCTCAAGTGACCATCCCTTCATTTCCTTGCGATGTCACTCGGCATGTGACCTCTTTATCTATCACCTCTAGCCATACAATTATCGTCTAACAGTTCAGTAGGTTGTTCTCGGTTTTGCTGGCTTCAATAACGTCTTTTGTACTCAAGAAACTGGGTTGATTGGTTGAAGACAGAAGCCTTGCCCACATTCTATCCGTTATCACGACCTTGTGCTGTTTCTCAATAATTCTCTGCATGCAATATCAGAATTTCTGTATCAGGAACATTACTCAAAAAATCATTATGAAAAATTCGGACTCAAGGTGGAAGGGAACACATTGATGAAAATTTTAAGCATGACAATATGATGAACTAAGTACAAATACTCGAAACGCAGAACAAAAAATATCAGCATAGATATTAAGGTATGAACCAGCCTGCATATGGTCACTGCACCGTACCGGTTTGAGTTTTGATTTAGGAAAGGAAGAACTTGTCCCCACCCCCACAATATTGCCCGTTATAGAGTATCAATTACTTAAATCATACATGATTCAATAGTAGTACAAGGTTTTCATGTGGCCAATTAACTCACATGGAAGGGAATGTAAGCATGTCTTCCATTGACAGGTCCTACTGTGAAGCCTGTATAACCCGCCATTGCTCCATGAACGGCACTTTGAGCAACAAGAGTACAGTACACATTGTCAGATGCATTACTGGGAACTGCTCGAATCATGTACATGAGATCTGTGATGAGGCAAACATTTAGTTGGAATAGGCTTTTCAGATTTCATTTAGCAGAGGAATATCTTAATACTGACCTATATATTTGAGATTGATTGCCATCTTACTCCGTTTAGAAAAATGATCCTGGAAGTCAAAATGCATAAATATAAGCACTTCCCAAGTTGTATATGGAACGCATAGGAGCAATGCATGGTATAGAAACCCGAGAAGTAAAGAGAAAAATAGAAGAACAAAGTGTGATAACCACCTTAATCCTTTGCGATATCCACAGCCCAACATCTTGCAAAAGCTTGTTTCCAGAAGCATCTTGCTGATCTGTAGTGTGCAAACTCTCAGAAAGTAGCTCCTGACCTGCACCTTCGGCTATGACAATAACCATGTGTCCATTTTCTTTGAGTCGTTTCTCTATATATTCGAATAGTCCACCAGGTCCTTCAAGATAAAATGGTGACTCTGGAATAAGGCAGCAATCGACATCTCGGCTGGCAAGTGTAGCATACATGGCAATGTATCCTGCAAACCATGTATAACAATAAAATGTAAAAAACCACGAGGTTGAAACAGAAAATGATACATACAGCAAAAATAAACTTGGCGGTCTTGTGCATAGATTGCGTGGATTTCACAAACACTAGCAAAGGAAATACATCAATCTCTATCAAACACACTTATTTTAAACCATTCAAGCTTATTATACTTATTAGATGAATGAATTCACAATTGATAAAATTAACACATCAAAAGGTAGGCTTTTGCATTGACCATTTCTTGACATATTCATTTAGATGATAAATACGAACTATTGTCTATATTAGCATGAAGCTTACCACTATAACGTCCCATTAACTTCACCAGACCAATACCATTCTCAATACTTGTAGCTTCAACATGTGCTGCATTAATAGCACGTTGGGCTTCTTCAACAGCAGTGTCAAAACCAAAGGATTTGTCAATAACCTGCAATAGGAGACAGTAAGACATTTAACATTTTCATTGTTATCTAGTTTTGGGGAATAGTAACATAAGAAATATCTGATTCAAATGTAGCTAGCCGTTGTACTCTACAAAAAAGGTACCGGAATGTCATTATCTATTGTTTTGGGGATTCCGGCAACTGCAACATTGAGACCGCGTCTTCTAATTTCCTGGTAGGATAGACAAGAAAATAGTTGAAATATGATTATTAACATTAGCACAAATGATATCAGTAGAAACACGATATAACAATAAGATCGAGAACTTAAGAGGATGAAAAACTGATTGATTTATGGGCTACTATCAAATTACTAAAATTGGTAAAGATGGACACTAATTGCAGCAGGCAAAATACCTCAAAAATTACTGCAGCTCCTTTTTGTGTCCCGTCTCCTCCTATTATGTAAACCTAAACTCAGAAAGGCAATGGTAACTATTAGAATAGACGAGGCTATGCTCAGATTGCATTTGAAGAATGATTCATACTTGTTTTATATACCTGATTAATTCCGCGGTCCTGAATGCTGTCAACGATCTTTTTGGTGTCATGACCACCTCGAGATGTCCCCAATATTGTTCCACCACGTTTGTGAATATCATTCACAAATTTTGGCGTCAAAGAGATGGTGTTTTTGGAGTAAAAACCTCGGTATCCTCCCTACAAAAACACCAGTCCCGTTAGTTGATAACCCCGCCAAAGAAAAAACCATACATTTTTACTGAACTTCAAGTAAAAAGAAACATCTATGACTGACACACTGCACATGTATTAGACAAACAAGAGTGAAGATTATAAGTTAAGATCTAATATTATCTCTTTCAACTGAACTTATGGGTTTTGCTATGATTTCTAGATTCTTATCAAACACAAGTGATAATTAATTCATGAAGACTATGTTTATTTCTTTTACTATTATCATCGTTACAATCATTATTATATTGTTTGTACCTTCTTTTCTCCTTTGGGGGGCCAGCAGGGTTGTTTATAGAGAAAATACATTTACAAGAAACTGTAGTAACCCAAACACTTTAGAACTACATCACTAATGCATATTGCAGCAGGGAAATTTTAATTTCACACAAAGCTGCTGTTAAAAAAAAAAAACAATTTTTAAAGATTATTTGTGAAAATTCGAGCAGCAATTCTCTTATCTGAAAATGAATATAATTCTGCAGATACTTACAACTATTCCTAGAACTCCCTTCACATCATACATATGATGCAGGCCGCATACAATTTCCCGGATAACTGTGTTAAGGCCAGGGCATAAGCCTCCACACGTGACAATGCAGGCACGCACTTCATCAGACTTGAAGTAAACCTGAAAATTTCCCACGAGTTCATTTTAGTTTAAAGTACAAAAAGATTCATTTCAAACTTTGAAGTCCAGGAGTTTATAAACTTACTCTTTGGCGAGGACCTGCACGTCGAAAATGTACCCCTCTTGGACTATTCTTGTGAACAACAATCTAAAGAAAAATAATGTTAATATTAGAAACATGTCAATAATTATCTTTTCCATAATTGATAATTCCTGATTTCCACTCTGGAATGTATCTTTCAACAAAAAGTAGAAATTTATCTTTTGTAGAAAACTTACATTTTGGGCGACTGTATCATCATTATCCACAAAATACTGCCTGTGCACAGGTAAATTAAGACTAAATTAAAACGCCGCAATTTCCAAATTTTTAAAGAAATTATCAGAAGAGAAGCAATACAAAAACTCACTTGACAACTGAATATGCAGGATTATACTGCAATGGATTGATATAAGTCTGTCACCAGGAAAGAATGAGAATAAGAAATCACTAGTAACCAAACAAGTATAAAGACCTGAAAGGATTCTGAAAATTTCTAGAAAACAAAATTTCAAGTAATTAATGCTGTATTAAACTGTAATATCTTTGTCATCTATCTAAAAATTTTACTACCAAACATAGTTTTCTTCAAGTTTCTAACCTTATTTTCCCACGCAAAAGAAGTAAAAGTCAAAAGAATCAAACGCCCAATTCACGACAGAATCAAAGATGTGATCATAAGCAAGAAATTATACATACAGGAAGATGAGGAATGTAATCAGACAAGTGTGGCACGTCCTCCAGAATGTAACCAAAATCTCCACCAACGATTTTAGGCTGCAATTTGTTGAGTCCCTCCATTAACACAAACCCATTTCTTGGATTCAATCCAACTTTTTCCTTGGTAATAATTTTATCAGCAAAGCCATTAGAGACAGAGTTAGACATCGTAGGATCCATTGAAATGAAACCAGCTTCTGATCAACAAGTATGTGTGTATATACTATATTTGTCAAGAGATTAAAACGCTGAACCTTCCTTGATCATCAACTTTTTTCTAAAATGGTAGCCAATAAATTTGAATAAATTTTTCTCTTCTTTTTTGGCCTTATATATATATATATATAGACCGTGATTCACTGTATATGTATGAAGGGGTTTCGTTTCTATGGGTGGAAAGAAATTAACATGTGGGTGGGAAACATAGATAGATAGGAGTTCACAGAAAGTTGGAGCTTTCCACTCAAACTCCGACAGATCAAGCAAGCAAGCAAACAAAGTTGGGAAAATTTGACTTCAAATTATCAAATCCAAGTCGGTTAAGTTTTGGAACCTTTCGTGTTCAAGGTGTATAGTTTTGAAGCGGTAAATTTTATTCCATGAAGTATATTTTCTTTCTAGATTCTATTCCCTAATTGTGCTTCAACATTTATTTAATTGAGAAATTAAACTTTAATTTAATTTTAATTAAATTAATTTGATAAAAATCAATGATGTGACAGTCAACAAATAACGATCATCGCACGTGATCGTTATTTCTTGGTGTAAAACAAACGCAACTTCCGTAAAATAAATCATTGTAATTGTATATTGAATGTCACGATATCGATTTTTCAACATCCAATTGATGAAATTGGATAAATTGCTCGATTGAAAATTAAATTAAAATGTAGTTACTAAATTCAATAAAATTGAAATACAGTTATCTGATTGAGTTAAAATTGAAAGTATATCATGATTCATGAATGAAATTGATCAAGCATGGACTTTGGTTGGAAAAAAAAGTGGTTTTCCTACCGTCCATTATGCAATTGGGTAGGTGCATACACCTAGAATTTGGAGGAGGAGAGAAGATTCTATACTTATTCCAGATTCTATCTTTTACTTTATTAATTAATTTTTTTGATAAATTAAAATAAATAATATGAAGAGTAAATAAGAATTAAGGAGTGGGGTCCGTATTGACTATTTTAAATCGTAATTAAAAATATTAATTGACCGATGTCCTTGCACATGAGATCTGACGTACAAAGTGACGTACCTCTACATGGTTTGGGAATTATTGAATATATAATAATTTTCTTGTCTAAAAAGAAAATAAAGGAAATTATTCGTTAGTGTTAAAATTGCTGACCGAGAACAAAGTTTTGAAATTTCATTAATTTGGTACTGCTGACAGAGATTAACGAAGCTTCCTTTCGAATTTTATACATTTTCGAATATAAGTTCAGATTACGTTGATTGTGTTGAAAGTGTAAGTCAAGAATTTGAAGCGATGAACAAAAAGGAATAAGGAAAATAGAAATATAAAAGGAGGGGTCAGATTGGGAAAAACAGATGCGCCACGGACATGAGAAAAAAATTGAGAGAGTTTTTTCGATTTTTTTGAATTATTTTGTAATTTCGGCATGAGATATATCGTGTGATTGCAATAAATTTTACAATGTCAAATCTCTATCTTTGTTACAACGTTCAAATTTTTTCTAATTTTCTATATTTTTATTTCTTAATTATTCTTTTTCAGGGAAAATGAGAGTTTTGAAGGCCCATTCGAAAATTAGCACATGTTCCCAACAAAAGCAACTGACATTATTTGAAAAACTATTGATCGATCGAGCAAGCATCGTTACACACCTTGGGGATGACAAAGCCAATTTCCTCAAATCCTTGATCAATCAACTAGCCTCTAATTTTCAAGATTCCTTTTCTATTTAATATTCAACAAGAATTTATTTTCATCGTAAAGAATATATAACTTTTATCTACGAAGAGAAATATTTATCTCTAAATATTTTACGTAAATGTTGCTCGGATTCATGAGAGTCTAGAACGGAAAGGTTGAGAATAATATTGGTTAGAAATAAAAGTTGGGTGCAAAAGTACAAGGAATGTACATGTTATAGATCATGTAAAGTCTAGATAAATAATATTTGTATTGAATTTTTGGACCTACATCACCTATAAATTATAGTTTTTAAGAAAGTGATTGCATCTCTTTATATTAACATTTATTATTCAAGCATGAAGCACAACATTTGAATGTACATTTTTTATTCAATCCTATGCGAAGATGGCTTTTCACATGTTGACTTGGCCTTTTAAAATTTGGTGAGCTCTGACCATGAAGAAAAGTTTTGAAAATTCAATAATTTGGAATGGATGAGTCACGAAGCTTCTTTAACAATTCCTTTTTTTTTTTTTTCCTTGGAAATACTCATCCAAATTCTAATCATGCTTGGTGTATACAATTATTTGTCCACTTCCTCGACAGAATGTCACGTCATCAAACTACTTAAAAAATAGTCAATTTTGCGCAATCATCTACTGCCAACACTGTATCTATCAAATAGGATGGCAAAATATTCTGTACGAATGACTAAATCCTTACTCATATCTATCTAATATACTGAAATGGTATTTGGTAGGGATTAAAATTAGATTTTTAATAGATTTTGATAGAAGTTTTTAAAATGTATTGTTAAAAAGTTGTGGGATCCATGAAAGATATGATTAATATTGATTGTTTAACTTTAATTTGAATTAAAATCAGATTTTAATCCGAACCAAACATGTCTAAATTCGCTTGTACACATAAGAAACCACTTTCCAAGTTGAAAAAATGATTTTTTTTTTTAAAACCGTTGTAGACATGAACAAACTTAATCAAGATTAAGTTAAGTCAATCAATTTATTCAATTGTTCTTACGAAGTCTACACTTTTGTAATCAAAACAAATCATTCACCTAATTACGAAGTAAATGATATTAGGGGTGGGCGCGGGTCGGTTCGGTTCGGTTCGGTTCGGTTTTTTTCGGTTCCAGAAATTTTCGGGTATTTAGTAAATGGAACCGTCGGTTCCAAATATAATTTTGGAACCATTCGGTTTCGGTTCGGTTCGGTTCGGTTCGGTTCTATTCGGTTCCGTTCGGTTCCGTACTATAATTAAATTTTTTAACATTTAAAATAATACTACATAAATATACCTTAAAGTGGATATCAATATTAATAACAAAAAGTAGATACAAATACCAAGTTCAATCTTAACTTTTACAAATTAACGTAATCTAATTTAATAACATATAAATAATAAGTTGTCAAATACAAATACCAAAAAGTAAATATTACTAATAAAATTTCGATATTCATATCAATAATTCATTTGCTTCAAACCTTCAAATCTACATAAAAGTGAAATATAAATTAGAAGTCACAAATATAAAATATTTTAAAGTATTGATAATACTTACCAACTATTTAATGTAATTATTAGTTGGTTGACTTTCCATACTAACTATTAAGAAACTATATAAGAAAAAATTGAAAAAAACACAACTAACAAATATAAATAAACTCTAAATTGTTCAACTAATAAGATTTAATAAGAAAAAAATTATTAATTTGTTTAGAAAAAATAAAAGAAATTAATTTATCCAATATAAAAAAAAAAAAGTTCGGTTCTTATTCGGTTCTTCGGTTCTTGGTCGAGAATCGAACCAAACCATTCGGTTCTCGATTCGGATACCCGTTCGGGTATTTCATTTTAAAAAACCCGCTCGGTTCGGTTCGGTTCGGTTCGGTTCCGGTTCGGTTCGGTTCGGTTCGGACATTTTGCCCAGCCCTAAATGATATTACTATCTTTTAAAATAGAAATAGATATTTAGGGTGGCTATCTACATTTCTTGGAGTCCTGTGAAAGCCCAGCACGTGGGGCTGGTCTGCCTTTGAAAGTTTCGTACTATTTTTAACAGGTATCATACAATGTTACATTTTATTATTGTTATTATATAACGCCTTTATATGTTTAATTTGTTAGATTTGTGCCCCTTGATTTATACCGTCGTGTTCTCTATTGGCGTCTTCATGTTCATGATCGGTCACTACAATAAAATAACGAATCATAAGCAATTCAAATTAAAGTTTGCTTCCAATGGCCCCAATTTGTTTTCAGGTCGAATCAATCAATTATGGTGTCGATATAATTAATTCAACAATGTTTTAACATCTTCGCTCGGGGATTTATTTGTTATCAAAACCTAACAATTAAATTATACAGCTTCGAGTCTTTAATTTTAATTCATCTATGTGGAAGGTTTTCTAAGAATTGTCATTTTGATAAAAGAAATTTAAGTTTTCATCTGGTAAACTCTATAAATTATTTAAATTTATTTTAAATCACACAAGTATTATTCATACTCTCTATTAATATTTTGATCGACGTGTATATTAAAAACTAGGCCCGTGTTTGGTACATATTTTTTTTTCAAAATACATTTTTTCAATACTCATTTTCAGCCACACATTTTTCAATAAAATAATATTTTTCATCACATCAATAAATTTTCCTTATTTTTTAACCACATATTTCTCGTCATATCACTATTTAAAATGCATTCGTTCTTCAATAATATTCATCAAACACATCTTAGAACTCACTAAATTAGATCTAGACATACTAATGTCAATTAAGTTGTGTCATTCATATTTGATTATTTATAAATTAAATCATATATATATTTCAAGAGGAAAGCTAAGCATGCATCATTGACCAAGACCACACATTGAATGAGAAAAGCTCAAGGCAACCGTGCCGTAAGCACCAAGAAAAACATAACAACATCGGCATTTTTCGTGTTGGCGCGTTTCTTGACCTTAGACCATGCAACTACACAAGTACCTTCACTTGACTTCATTATGTCAACAACACTCTTAAATAAATTAGTTACATCTAAACGTATGTTGCACGCTATTTTAAAATTTTTTATATACGCTGTAAAATGGTATTAGAAAATCAGTTAATATAAAAAAACTGTTTATGTGAAATGAACTTTTTATACAATTTAATTATTTATTTACGTGTGTGATAATAATTAACATTAATTTATATATATCCTACTATAATTCAATCAATTAATTTTTCAAGTTCATTAATGTACACTTTATATATTTTGGGGGATATTCAATTACTCTAAAAATACTATAATTCAATTATTTATGTATGTGCATATATACTAATTAACATTAAATTATCAAATTCATGTACACATGTTTTGGAAGCTATTTAATTACTCTAAAAGTAAATAAATTATTCAAATTCATGAACACGTATTTATTTTTAAGATTATTCATTTTATCATATATTATTTTAGGAGTATAAAAATTATTAAAGATCATATAATTTGGGAGCTATTCAAATTATTATAGGAGTAGATAAATTATTCAAATTCATGTACACTTATTTAATTTCAATATTATTCATTTAATTTATGATATAACACCATTTGTCTAAATGTATATAAATTATTATTTTTCTATATCTATTAATTCAAATTAATTAAATTTCATGCTCATGAATCAATTTGATTGTTCTCATACAAATCAATTATTTATTTGCGTTGATGTTTAATAATTAATATTCAATTAAATATATATTGAAAAACGAAATGTATGGTACTATTGAAATAATTAAATTGTAGCATGACTAAAATCGTTCAAAAATGATTCTCACTTGATGCAATATTTAATATATTATAGATTAATTCAAATAATCGTGGCCGCGTGATAATGTAGCGACATTATATGATACGGGTTAAATTCACCAGTGGCAATCCAAATATCATCACGATCACTCAATTTGATTTTGTTTCACTATGACTACCCAACTTTATATTTAGTATTACCATAGTCACCCAATTTGATTTTATTTTATCAAGTTCGCCCAATTTCATATAATGTTTCATTATGACCACCTAATTTCATATAACATTTTACCATGTCACCAAATTTCTTTTCACTAATTTTAAAATGAGTAAAAGTATATATATATATATATATATATATATATATATATATATATATATATATATATATATATACTTTTATTTTAAAATAAGATTTTATTTTATTTTCAAAAAGTTTTTTTAAAATAAGTTTTAATTTTATTTAAAAACTTTTTTTAAAATAAGTTTTTATTTTGTTTTGTTTTTTAAGTAACATTTTTTAAAAAATAATTTTTTATTTTTTATTTTTATGTAATGGTTTTTTAAATAAATTTTTATTTTATTTTATTTTAAAATAAGTTTTTATTTTGATTTTAATTTATTTTTTATATATAATGCAAAGTTACATTTTTACCCCTTTTAAAATTAATGAAAATAGTAAAAAGGAATTGGGTAGACATGGTTAAATGTTATATAAAATTGGATGGTCGTGGTAAAACGTTATATGAAATTAGATGGCCGTGATAAAATAAAATCAAATGGGATAGCCATAGTAACACTAAGAGTGTGTTTAATGCACATTAAAATGTAAAGAATGCATTTTATTTTATTTTTTTGTAATGTAATATTGAATATGTAGTTGAAAAATAAGGAAAGGTTATTGATGTAACGGAAAATATTATTTTATTGAAGAATGTGTAATTGAAAATGAGTAGAAGAATGAAAATGAGAATGTGGCTCAAACAGGGGCTAAGTATAAAATTGGATGGCCATAATGCCACTAAGTATAAAGTTGAATGGCCATGGTGACACCAAATATAAAGTTGGATGTCATTGGTGGTTTTAACCCTATGATATGTAAATCTCACTTTGTTTTGCCTAAAAAATAGATTTTTATTATATTTTGATAAAAATTATGAAATGTATTATTAAAAGTTAATAAAGATTGTGAATATCATGAAATAAGTGATTATAACAAACTGATTTTAAAAAATTGGATAAAGACGACACATTACGTTGTTTTATCACCAGAGCCAATCTTGAAATTTATAAGGTCCTAAGCAACAAATTGTTATGAGATTCTTAAATATAATATTTCTAGTAAATGTAAAAGTCTCTTTAACACCAATTATGGTCGATTCGAATTTAGTTTCTCTATAGCGTTTGAAAAATAAAATGAACACTTTTAAAATAAATAATTTTTTTTAACTTTCATAAAAATCAATTTATAAATTTTAAAGAAATTTTATGGGTTTTGCTAGCCCTGTCACTCTAGTTAGGGATGTAAGAAAAAATCGTCAAACCGAAAAATCGAACCGAAATCGCAATTTCGAAACCGACGGTTTGGTGCCACGTGGACCCGTCAACGAAATGATTTTAAACCAAATCAAACCGGTCAAAAACGGTTTGGTTTTGGTTTGGAAATTTTAATTACGATTTAAAACCAAACCGGACCAGCGAAAAAATATATAAAATAAAAAATAAAAAATTGAATTTTTTTGAAAATTTATTCAAAATTCCAATTTTGTAAATTCAATAATTTTGTCATTTTGTTGGTATTTTTGTCAATTTCTAATTTCCTATTAGTTATTATGATTTACGACCCGCCCAAATCCCAACCCGACCCGCTATCCTAATTTAAAAAAAAAAAAGAACTCAAACTCTCACAAACACAACCCTAATCTCTAACCTTTCATTTCCATCTCTCTCTCGCTCCTGAATTTTTCTCAAATCGTCGGTAGTCTACGGTCAGAATTTTCAGTTGCCAGCGACGGTCGCCGGTAGTCTACGGTCAGTCACAACTGATAGCTTTCAATTTCGTTGCAAGACTGCGTGATTTTTTGTGACCTATGGGTTAGTTCTGTGATTTTTTTTGTGATTTTAGTTACATAGTTGCGTGTTCTTGATTATTGAACATGGAAATCGTCTAAATTATTACTAAACATAGTTTGTCATCTCGACTCTTGAAAATCCCCAAATTCGTGATTTTTTGTGACCCGTGGATTATTTCTATTTTCGAAGTTCTGTGATTTTAGTTAAATAGCTGCGTATTCTTGATTCTTGAACATGGAAACCGTCTAAGTTGTCTCTGAAATTATATGACTGTGATTTTAGTTTATTGTGATTTTACTTTGATTTTGTTGGTATTTAAATTTATAGTAGATATATTTAGTTTATTTTAGATTTCTTGCCAGTAAAATATAAATATATATTGATTCAATGACATAAAAGTAGACACTAAATAGACAAAAATATATATGCGAAACCGCGAGTTTAAAATTGAACCAAACCGTTAGGTTTAGGTTTAAGTTTTTTTCAAACCGGTCAAAACGGTTTGGTTTAGGTTTAAGTTTTTTTCAAACCAATTGAAACGGTTTTGTTTGAAAATTTGTCAAAAATCGGTAAAATCGGACCGCTTACACCCCTAACTCTAGCGGGTGCCACATGCTTCCCTTGTTAATCCAGGGCCAAGAAATCTCCCATACAATTTTTTGCTAATTTTGTAAATTTTGGGTTTTGCTACGTCCAGGTTCTTTAAATTTTTTTTATGCGCTGATTCTTGTTTTTTGGTAGATCTTGGTGGATAGAAAAACACAACAAAATATAGCATTAGGCAATAGTTTAATTATAAATCCATTTTATTTCTTAAATAAGAATATAAGTTAAATACCCGAGTAATTTGGGCTTCTTATTTAGACCAATTTTGTTTTGGAAATATTTCATAACTATGAGATTAAGTTTCACCAATTTCAAATTTAAGAGATCAAAGTTTAAAATTTCAGCTTTCAGATTTTTTTAAATTTTATTTATAAATTAATTAATTAAGCCCCATGTTTGAGTCACATTAAAACTTTCATTCTCATTCTTCTACTCATTTTCAACCACACATTTTTCAATAAAATAATATTTTCTATCACATCAATAATTTTTCCTTCTTTTTCAACTACACATTCTCCATCAATCTACTATTTCAAAATACATGCTTCCAAAATAATATGGCTCAAACACACCCTTAATATATATTTTATTAATTAAATATATTAAAATCACAATTCAATATAATTTAGTCACAAATTTCATATAATTGGTCACATATTATTAATTGGTCACAAATCACAATTTTCATATGTCACAAATTATTTTATAGTCACAATTCAAAAATTTTATAGGTCGCAATTTGTTCATCAATCACAAATCAAAAATTTATACGTCACAATTTATTCATTGGTCACAAATTTATCAAATTAATAAATCACATATTATTCATTGGTCACAAATCACAAATTTTATATGTTACAAAATATTTTACGGTCACAATTCAAAAAAATTATACCTCACAATTTATTTATCGATCATAAATCACAAATATTAGATGTCACAATTTATCAGACAGTCAAAAATTTTCAAATTATCGATCACAAATTAACAATATTTTAGGTCACACATTATTTTTTGCACACAATTTATAAGTCAGAATTTATTTATTGGTCACAAATTACAAATCTTATAAGTTACAACTCAAGTTTTTAGGTCACATATTATTTAATAGTCACAGATTATCGATCACATTGGTCACAATTTCAATAATTGGTCACAAACACTATTAGAGCTTGTTTGGTAGAGATTAAAATCGGATTAAAATTTAAAGATTAGCCGTTATTGTTGACTTTTATTAGACGAGTGGGACCCAATAACGGCTATATTTTCAATTTTAATTGGATTTTAATTGCTACCAAACAAGCTTTTAATCTCACCACCTACCCACCCAATCCCAATCCACCATGGCACAACCAAAAGCAATGCAGACTCGCCGACACCACTACCACTTAACTACCATTTTTACCATCTCACCACTACAATCACCAACGAACCACCATTTTCAATTACAAAATCACCATTGCCATCGCTAGATCCACTACCAGATCCAACAAAAAATCACCCCAACCTCCAGATCCACCACCAACGCCACCAATAAAAACCATCGCCATCAACGGCTCCAAGAAAACCACCACGGCGCCGTCGCCGCCACCACCAACAACAAAACACGACAACCACGACACTATTGCCACCACCACGAGCACAAAAACAATAGCCAAACTTGAGAAGGCGTATCGCCTGGAACCACTCCGTCGATGTCGCCATCACCACTGCGCCCCCCACCAACCACCAACTAAAACCACAGCACACCGCCACCGCCACCTCCATACCATCAACACCAAAACCAAAACAAAAGCAATAGCCAAAACACCGACATCGCCATCACCAAACACGGGATGAAGACGACGGTTTGGGAATTGGATGCCGGAAGAATCGAACACCAAACACCGCGCCAACATCACAACCAAACACCAAAAAATAAGATCCAAACGTCAGAGAACCGGATGAAGACGACAGCTGTGAACTGAACGCCGGAATGATTTCACAGTCATGCCCGGAAGATTCGGGTTGCAGTGCCCCCAACACTACCTACCGACGATGAAGATAGCGGTTGGGAACGGGATGCCGACTGCTGCGATGTGTGAGAAAGAAATAGAGGTATGGAGAGGTGGGTATGAGAAAGGAGAGGGGTGCCGACTACGGTGGGTGTGTGTGTGTGTAGAGAGAGAGAGAGAGATGGGTATTGAGAGATGCGGAGAGAGATATGGGAGGAGAGAATAATTAGGGTTTGTGATGAATTTGAGTGGTATTAATAATGTTAAATACTTGAATTAATATCTGATTTTTATATAAATAAATTTTATATCTGATTTTTGAAATTAAATCTTAAAAATTCTGGTTTGATGTAATTACCACTTTTGTTTTTGGCTTTTAAAATATTAGAGACCCAACTCAAAAAAACAAGGAAATATTTTGTTGGGTTTTGAAGTTTTAAATTTTTTGAGGCCCTAGGCAATGGTTTTGGTCACCTGGGGCCAGGGACGACCATGGTCATCACCTTTTTAGAGTCCACCACCAAGTTGTACTAGATGATCACTCAACTTTTTGTCGCACTTACAATAGATAGAAGTTAACTTGGCTTTCTGTGTGGAAGAAAAACCTTCAAATAAATTTGAAAAGTCGGTCAAAGAGGTGAATATTGATCCGTTGGGTTGAGAGGTATACCAATTTGATCAAAATAACCAATTTACTAATTTGTAAAGTTGATTAACAAAGAGTTATTTATTTTATAACAAACTTATAAATTGTTTTAACTCATATACGTGTATTTTCACGAAAGAAAAAAGTCCATTTTTGTATTGAGCCGAGAGGAATATCCAAAAGCTGATAAGTATCAATCTATTAAATTTAAGATGCCCTATTATTTGCATGTCACTTGGGTAATAGCACCAATAGTGCTACCTAATATTATTCTAAAATTTTGTAAATAAAGAAAAGGAAAAGGAAAATGTTATGAAAAGAGAGAAAATGAGAAGAGGGAATAAAAGTCGATAAATTTATATGTATTTTATTGAGAACTAAAGTTCTATAATTATAAGGGAAGAGCTAGAGATACAATGATAATAATTTTTAGGACCGCAATGGTATTATTGTCATTCACTAATTAATTTACAATTTGCTACACTCTCCCTTGAATGATACATTACAAAATATATGTCTCGTTGAGACCTTATCAAGAAAACCAAATATTAAGGAAAAAGAGTACAGCTGGTCATCTAATTTCAATTATTGTATTATTCGGTTCATGTTTTGTATTCTAATGTTTTCAATATTGAAGTCTTGTAAGTCGATGTCTTCAAGAAAATTTAGTGGGACAAAACTTGATGACTGTAGTAACATGATGATTCAAAAAATAACTCTCGTTGATCTCTTCGAGAATTTCATACATATAAGAGTTATTATGAGAGTAAATGTCTTGTATGTTATTGACATTTATTACACAAAAAATATGTCTCGTTAAAATTTTATTCAGAAAAATACTGTGGGAAAAATTCGAATGAAAGAAAAAAGAGTGCATTATTATTTTAAGTACGCTACAAAAGTTTTCTCGTTAAAAACCCTTACCAGGAAAATCCAACGAGACAAAATCTTGGTTAAGAAAAAAAGAGTACAATGCGTATTTACTATATCTCATAATAATATCACTTAAATTAAGTTTTAAGCATGTTAAATCTTTCAGAAATAAGATTAATAGTCATGTCAAATGAATTGACTATCACGTATTTCATAGTTGAGGCATCATCAATATAACATGATTTGGATTCGTGATTTCATCCACCACGATCGTTGCGAAATTCACTATGTTGAGAGTCGTGCATTATATGTTACGACTTCATTTTCTCATTTCCTTTTCACATAAGTATATACCTTTAGATTTTTGGACTGCAGGTCCAAAAATTTCGGGTTTTTCTACTAAATTCAATTTATGATTGCGTCCCTTTTATTTGGTAAAAAATCACTTTGATTGATATAATTCAACGCATTTATTTCAATTTCTCGCTATATGGTGCAGTACATCATGTGCAAAAGTGTTGTCGACAACTTTTTCTTTTTGATTCTATATCTTTCTTGATAATGACATTATTTATTAAGATATCTCAATTTTCAACATATCAAGTACTTGTACCTATTATGAAATTTTATAATTTGTTATATGTAAATACTCATCAAGATTATATGACTCCTTAATGAGACCATCTTTACTAATTGCTCAATTTTCATTTGTAGATTTTTATATTAGAATCGAATGTATTTACGCTTCACGAGTGTCATGGATATATCAAATATAATATTAACTAATCGTCATTCAGGGTGTTAATTCGAGTTCGAGTGTTTAAAGTTGGTATATGAAATATAGTTGATTTCTTTAGTCAATAAATATATGTAAATAAATTATCTTTCGAACTTCTAGCTTGAATTATTTTTTGCAAGAATTTAGATAACGATGCATTTTTACATTATTTTCAACTTCTTAATTCCTCCCCCTAATACTGAGAAAATTGTGCAATCAAATTGACAATCAACAAATTGCGTTATAAAATATCATCCATTTGAGATAAAGATTAAGGGCCTGTTTGAGCCTCTTTTTTGTGTAGAATACATTTTGAAATAGTATATTGATAGAGAACGTATGGTCAAAAAAAAAAAAAATTCGATTGCGTATAATATTATTTTATTGAAAAATGTATGATTGAAAAGAAGAGAGAAAATTGTATTTTAAAAAAATGGGGATCAAATGCTAAAATTACTCATTTATTCTCAGTATTCTTTAATTTCTATTTGAGTGCAATGGGCGGATCAATTTTACATATACTACACTATCAAAATAAGTAGATGAAGAATTAGGCTCTAATCATAAGACATTATAATAGGGAAAACAATAATATTGGCATGATGTATAATAACATTCATTAAACAGAACTGAAAAGTACTTTGTTCTCAATTATATTAATCAGATGCGTTTAACATGCAATATTATTAAACTATTTATCGACTTCCCAACTAATACTTATTAAAATGTTGAGATCTAGATTAGTTGCATTAATAAAACATATCATCTTGATTGTATAATCTAAAAATTATGCTCATAATTTGAACAGTAATTTCGAAAACTTCATGTTGCGAACACCATGTAATCCATCTAGTATTTGTATCAAATCTATTAGATACAAATAATATATAAACGGTCAACATGGAGGGTGACGAACCCCATAAATCACCATAATTAATTTTAAAAAATATATGGAATCCAGTCTTTATTTAGCTAATCACCTATTTTCATGAAAGAGAATAAACAACATATAGGATTTCATTGGATTGAAGAATCTTCTGGTTATCCATTTGAATTTTTCATTTCGCGTCATTATTGATCCAGTGATGGTCCAACTGGTCATGCCAAACAAAAAGTCAAACTAATTTTCTAGTTCAATTTAAGATATAATTCAATATTTAATTTCCAAAAATGTGATTAAACATTATATAATCATATAATAATCAATCAAGTAGACAGTTTAATCAATGTTAATATGACATGAGTTATATATTTTCCTTCAGGGATAAAAATTAATTCAAAATGATATATTTTTCGAAACATGTGCTAATGTGTGAATATTCTTTTTGAATATTGAAAATTATAATTCGTACTCTTCAAGAGCGATAAATTAATATTCTTTTTGAATATTAATAATAAAGAAAATTATTTTCCTTTCAAGATTATAATTCAGTATTGAGTCGTTTAATTTGTTTTTCTTCATGAACACAATGAGATATATATTATTCAGGATATGTGCTATTTCGAGAATGTTATATTTTATTATTACTTTTTCAAGAGTAATAAATCAATATTCTTTTGGAATATTGAAAATTATAATTTCATGATCTTCATCTGGAGCAAAACTATAATTTCTGTTAGATCATATTTAATTATGCTATTAGGGAGTAAGTAAAATATATGTAAATAAAATTGTGCTACTTTAGGAGCAATAATATTTTATTAGATGGATCTATAAGTAATATTTTTTTTAAAATATTAATTATAATATTGTGCTACTTCGAGATCATCAACACAATAGATTATCAATTTAAAATTTATAAAAGAATATCTAAAAATATTTAAATAGTTTAAAAATACTAATTACGATACAGACATAATATGATATAAAAATTAATTATCAAATAGATAAGATGTGAATTTATATATAAAAATTAATTACCAAACAAATATGATGTGAATTTATATATATAAATTATTACTAAAAAAATTTCATATACAGACTAATTGAAGTTAAAATCATGCATTAAATATTTTTAGATAAATTGGATAAATTAAATATAGTTATATTAGGATATTAAATTTATACAGACAAATTAAAAAAAAAATTGCATTACTAAAATCATGCATTGATACAAACGAATTCACGAATTCATATACAGACATGCATATTAAAATCATGAATACTAATAACTTTAAAAAAATTACAGTAAATTCGTTTTGTTGCATATGTATATAGAAAAAATATTGACACGTATGAAAAAAGAGAACAAAAGAGAGAAAAGATAAGAGAGAATAAAAATCAATAGATTTGTGTGTATTTTATTAAAAATCAAAGTCACATATTTATAGAAAAAGATTAGAAATACAATGACAATAATTTACAGGATTGCAAGAGTGCGATTGTCATTCATTGATAAAGAGAAAAATAATTTAAAAAATAAAATGAAAGAGAGGGAGAGGAGTTTACGTATCAATAAAGATATCCAGCTTTTTGAATGCATCAAAACTCGTGCCTTTGAAAGTCTTTGAATTAAACTACTATTTTTCGCATTCCCATTTCAAGAAAATTGAAAGAAATCTCTGTCTGGGTTGAACGTGTACGAGAATTCATTCAAAACCCACTGTTGAGTCAGTCTCCAGTTCACACGCCCTACCCCGTGTTTGAAGGTCTATTAATTTCTTTTACCAGAATTCCCTACATAACAGCGGTTATAAAGAGGGAAGGTGTTCATAATAATTAGAAGCATACTTTAATTAATATTATTCAGACAATAAAGGGACATTTAACTGATCTAAGGTTTTTCATTTCTGTTCTGGTGAGTTTTTCATGATTATCTTAGTAGAATAATTCCTTTCTGAATGCAGCTTCTGTTATTACAATAATTCTGGGATTTTAATGTTTTATTAAGACTATTATGTTCTTTTCGATTATGCTTAAATTAACATTGAAAAAATTAAACTTGGTTAAATTTTATTCAAGCCTTTTGTGGTATTTTATAATTAATAAGGATTTTCTTTATAAATTATGGAGGTGGGGGGACCTTAAAATCTTTTGGTTTCTGAAGAAATTTGGAAACAGTGTTTTTTATTTTCCTGTTTGACTTAAAGGATCAACGGGAGATTCAGCCATCGCCATGACAAAAGGATGCAATAAGTTCAGTAGGAAAAATTCAAAAAAATTGAGGAATTGCGAGCCTGAAAAATTAATGCTTGGATCGACGCATTCATTCAAGAATCTAGTAAAAGACATCAGAAAATCAGAATATGATGATGCAAATGAAAAAGCAGATGGTTCTACTTATAAATCAGTCAATGCGGCTTCTCTCTCGGAACCTGCTATCATGTTTACGCCCCGACCTGTTAGTGAGCTTAATGTTTCTGCCGTCAAGATTCAAAAAGTATACAAGAGCTACCGGACTCGAAGAAACCTTGCAGATTGTGCAGTTGTAGTAGAGGAGCTATGGTTTGTCGGCTTACCATTTTGTCATTTCATGTAGTCTGTTGCCTTGTGAAGTACTTTTGGTTAAATTCTCATATTTGACATTTATAGGTGGAAAGCCTTGGACTTTGCAGCTCTCAAAAGATGCTCTGTGTCTTTCTTTAATGATGAGAAACCAGAAACTGCTGTTTCACGGTGGGCTAGAGCTAGGACGAGAGCAGCCAAGGTAAATATCCAACACTTATTTTTAACTCTTCAATTGAGTTCAGTCCTACTTGTTCTGTTAAATTTCTACTGTGAAAGAGGGATTGATTTTTTGCAATTCCAGGTTGGAAAGGGATTGTCTAAGGACGAGAAGGCTCAACAACTTGCCATACAGCACTGGCTTGAGGCTGTAAGTCCTCTGAACCATTGAAGTGCTTTTATCCAATTTTGAGTCTCCAGTGGACAAAATTGTAAAAATGCTTGTCATTCTTAATAATAGAAGGACAAATCTGAACCATCGATATAATTGCTTCAATGGGACCTGTGATATTACTTGTCACTCTTTTTCTGTAGATTGATCCACGCCATAGGTACGGGCACAATTTACATCTCTATTATGATATCTGGTTCAAAAGCGAAAGCGCACAGCCTTTCTTTTACTGGTGAGAACCCTATTTACCATTTCAGATTGATAACTTGTTTGGTTTACGTTTAAGGAACAATAATGGGTGTAGAAAGTTAAAATATTCTTGAAATATTCAAAACTCTCTCCTCCTTTTCCCTAGATATAGGAGTATCCTTTTCGCGATATTTTAATGAACAAAATGTTCCTTACTGACTTTCTCCTGCAACATTTGTTCTTTAAGGTTGGATGTCGGAGATGGAAAAGAACTAAATATTGACAAGTGCTCACGGGCCAATTTGCAAAGGCAATGCATCAAATATCTGGGACCGGTAAGTTTCAAGTCATCAAAGAGTATTAGCAATCTCACGAGCAGACGTTGCCCGGGAAATTATATTTTCAAAGGAAGCACTGAATTAATTATAGCATATTAGCTAGCATTCTCATGAACATATATGATCATTCCTCTAACAGAAAGAAAGAGAATTATATGAAATCGTGGTTGAAAACGGGAAGCTCGTGTTCAAACAAAGTTGTTCCACCTTGGACACCATTGAAGGTTCAAAATGGATATTCGTTCTTAGCACAACAAGAATTCTGTACGTAGGCAAGAAGAAGAAAGGTCTGTTTCAGCATTCAAGTTTTCTTGCTGGCGGGGCCATCACAGCAGCTGGAAGATTGGTTGCTCATGATGGTGTTCTTGAGGTATATATACATAATTCTAGAGAGTTTACAATAATCTTAAGTTTGAAGTACTGGTTAGAATGTATTCTACCTGTGGATTGAATAATTTTCTCAATTTACAGGCAATTTGGCCATATAGCGGTCACTATCATCCAACAGAGGAGTGCTTCAGCGAATTCATAAGCTTCCTGGAGGATCATGGGGTAGATCTTACTAATGTAAAGGTAATTGTTATGAATCTACATTGTCTGTACATATGCTTCAATCCTTGTCAACAACAGACGTACACTTATTTGCATAGTCTTGGTAGGGAAACTTAAGTTCCTTCATAGAAAAGCATTTAATTGATGACCCTTTTGCCATTTCATCTTTTGCAGAGATGTGCAATCGATGATGACTGCCCTCCTTTTCATAAGGATGCCAATGAGGAATCAATTCCAAGACAATCATTAGGTGGTTGTGGAGACAATCAATCCAAGAATGTATGCACATCTGATGTAGATGGCCGAAGTACAGGCACTGATGAAATGGATAAACCGGTTTATAACTTGGCTAAGCACATGTCCTGCAAATGGACTACTGGAACCGGACCACGCATTGGATGTGTCCGGGAATACCCTGCAGATTTGCAATTCCGAGCACTTGAACAAGTTAACCTTTCACCTAGGGCGCCTTGTGGACCTATCAGCAACTATGGTCCAATCCCATCACCACGACCAAGTCCTAAGATTCGACTCTCTCCTAGGCTTGTATGTTTGGGACAGCCTAGTCCAAGGACCCCTATTCCAGCAGCTACCTAAGGCTTGCTAGGAAATGGATATAACAGGGGTTTACAGAAGCTTTGCCATGCTGAATCAATAATTCCATCACTGGCAGCACCTCTGGTGATCCTAATCTGCCCTTTGTGGAAGCTAACTCAAATCTTCATTCTTTTACGTTTTTTTTAGTGGAAATTGTAAGAAATGTCCACTTTCTTCTAGCCACTTGCAAAAATGGCAACTTTTAAAAATCTTTGCAAAAATGGCCATTTTGGTATATTTTAGACCAAAATACTCATGGTCAACAATTTGTGATTCCATTCAAAGATAATAAAATGGACATTTTTGCAAAAAAAATATGGGCTAATGAAATCTTGACACATAACCTGCTCCATTTATTACAAATGACAAGATGTCAAATCATAATTAATGCTATTTTTTGCATTGACACAGAAATGTCGAGAACGACATTTCAAGTGTAAAGAAATGTCATGTTTGAAATGAAATATACTTCTAGACATTTAATATGTCGAGAATGACGTTTTGAAATGTTGAGAACATTTAATATTGTGATTTGACGTGTGTACTATTAAAATATAAAACGGGATTCAAATGTCGAGAATGACATTTTAAATGTCGAGAATTCGTAGAGATTCAAATGTCCTTTTTTTTTTAATTAAGGGCATAATAGACACTTTAGTATTAAATTTGAAAATTGGACACTTTTCAACTCACACCCTTAATTGTGGACATTCTTGAAAATACCCCTTTTTTTTATTGGAGTTTTGGCTCGTCTTAATTGGTTTCAAGCTGGATTTGATTCATCGTTAATATATTGTAAACAAAAGATGAGTTAGTAATAATCGGCGAGTTTGTAAATTTTAATTTTAAATTGTAATTCTGTTGAATAAATCCTCCTATTTATCGATGAGCAGAATCAATAGAGTACTTGATAATTTTCGAAAAATAAGAAGACAGAATGGTTTCAATAATAATGGCAGAAAAATATTAGTCTAAAATTCTTACAAGACTACATTTTATTATGATATTACCTTATTCTACTCTATTTAATTTCTTTTTAATGGCAAAAATGTATTTCAACTTTCAAGTGAAGAATTCGTCAAAATGATTACGGATTTTTCTCTTTTGGAATAAAAAACTGTAGTTTTAGACCAAGAATTTAAGTTTAAAAAAAGACGGTCAAAGTTAAGCGTGATGTTCATTGGTCAATAAAATTTGGGACCAAAGTCAGAAAATAGAGCTAGAGATGAGCAAATCTAGAAAGAGGATCTAAGAGTAGAGGTGTCAATGGGCCAAGTCAAGTCGAGCCGGCTAGACATGTATTTTCACGAGCTCGACTCATGCTCGTCAAGACGAGCTCGTGGCTCGTTACTCGTGCTCGACCCGTGAGCTCGTGGCTCTGAGCCGAGCCGAGCCGAGCTTCAACTCGCGAGCTCGTCCATTTTTTTTTATTATTATTTTTTTAAAATAAACTTTCCTCTTTTATTCGAGTTTGGGACCAACTACTTCCATTTCGAGTAGGTGAAGTTAAAAAGTGTATACGAACAACTTGTTACGTGTATAATTTTTTTAAAAAAATTAAAACGTATTATAAAATAACAAATTTTGATTAAATTGGTTGAATTAAATATCAATTACTTGACGACATGCAATTTCGACATATTTATCTTGCAATCGAAAATGATTGTCTTACCGTCTTTCACGCACATTATTGCTTCCAAAATATCTTCTTTCAGTCGGCTCCTAACCTCGGACAGAACCCTCTTACCTGCACTAAAAGCAAATTCCGAAACTACAGTACTAACCGGATGTGTTAGTAGGACTTTTGTCATCGCATAAACATTGGCCATCGTCGTTCGTACTTTCGCCAAAACTCAATTACTTTTTTCTGAACTTTTCTTAATTGTTTTGTTATTAGGCATATTATAATTAAAGTAATCAATTAATTCAGTAGGCAATGCATTTGGACTTGCGTCCGATATTTGATTACATGCGATAGACAAACTACTACTAAAAGAACCACATGCGTTTACATTATCACCATGTTCGGGAGGGATTAAAAGCCAATTAAAATTGAAAATATGGCCGTTATTGGGTCTCACTCGTCTAATAAAAGTCAACAATAACGGCTATATTTTCAATTTTAATCTGATTTTAATCCCTCCCATACAAGGCCTATATATATATATATAAATTAATGCCTTCGAAGAAAGTTAATACTTCAGCTTCGTCTTCTGGTATATCAATGGTAGGAGTAGGTGCAGATGGTACTCGATTAATATTTGCACTCATTCTTTCTGCATATAATTCATACATTTCACATAAAGTTTGTTCTAAATTCCTATAAGTGATAGATGTATTAAAAGTTAAAACTCTTGAAATCTGATCAATTACAAATTTATTACCCGATAAACTATAATGGGGGTCCATGATGCATGCTAATGAAAATAACATAGGTAAGTCTTCCCAATATTTTCTAAACTTTAATTCCACGCGAATTATATAATTTCACTAAAATCGAGGTCATTTTTATATTTATGAAAAATCTTAGTAATTATATAAAGACGTCTTAGTAATTATATAAAGACGTCCAAGTACCATACAACTAGTGAGATAGTAAACTCCAGACAAAATATTTGTAGAACCATAAAAACTTGTCAAAATTTTTTAAATTTTAAAAGTTAAAATCCAGTTGGATTCACTCAAAACATCATCATCATCATCATCATCATCATCATCATAGTTTCTAATATGTCTATTGTTATAAAATTCAGTTAGCAAATGTTCAAAATCTTCACATGATTTTAATAATAAATGAAGTTCCATATATGCCATAATGCTTTAGATTCTGCAACTCTATCGACTACACGACCTGTTTGAATCAATTTAAAATGATCACAACATTTTGCCTGTTTTTTCCCGCTTCCATGTTGTATCGGGAATATCTAATTCATGTTCATCTTCAGCTTCGAAAACATCAATGTCTTCCAAATCAATTCAATTACTATTTCCATGAACATTGAAATCCAGAATATTTTCGAGAATATGTACTTCGTTTAGACAAGCAAATTCAGTCTGAAATTGACTTTGCGGCGTGATAGCTGATTTGCCTCCGATAACGAACAAATTTTCAACAAATGAGTGTGGATCCATTTGTAGATTGATATAAAATGTATAGTAAGTAACAAATCAAGAATTGAAAAAAAGTTGACGTGTAAGATTGTAATTATAAATTTGTAGTGTGATAATTGATATTGAATAATTGAAATTGAATGTAGAAGCAGAATTGAGAAATGAATGGAGACTACGTAGTAGTCTAGTGATAGATTGTAGAATCAAGATTAGAATGTAAAATGTAGAAGAGATTAGAGAGTAGAAAGTGAGAGTTGTGTGAAAAAAAAAAAGGAATAGGAGGGGTATTTATAGGAAAAAAATAAAAAATTTCACGGTCACTGAACTTACACAGTGACCGAACCGTTTTGGTCACTGTGTTAAGCAAGTCACGAGCCGCTCGCCTCGTGCTCAAGCTCGTCAGCCGCCCACGAGCCGACTTTTCACGAGCCAACAAACCGCTTGGCGCATTTGCCACCACTATCTAAGAGTTATAGATTAGGCAACGCTTATTAGAGGTAAATCAAAGTCACTTTGAATTGAATTTACCTTTGCAAATATTCTTAATTTATAAGCAAAAAAATCACTTTATTTTGGCAAAAGACTCTAAAGTCAATAGAACTCGATCATCTTTCTATCCACCTATGACTAACTTGCACACTTAGGTCAAACGTAAGAATATATGTTCTTTAATTCGGAGCAAATGCAATGATCAAATCAAATATAAAAATTTGTCTTGGTCCATGTGGGAAGACAAGATGACAAAATCTTGGCTAGGAAATTTCATTTTCCCTCATTGGGATTTATGAAGGTTTTAGAGTATGGGGAAAAAGAGGGCATCTTTACCTCCATGGAGGCTTCTATGACGCCCATGTGCTTATGGTAAATGGACGGTCAACTCGTCACATCACTTATCCGAAGTCGGTAGCTCGTGGGTCACCTTCATCTAAGCCCTATATGATCTTTCTGTGAATAGCAATTGTCTTGTTTGATCATTTATCTTTCCTTATCGAAATGATAAACATGTGTCACATTTTTTATTAACGAACTAGCATATGCTTTATTTAGGAGCTTTCTTAATACTTTATTTGTCATTAGATACTCATAGAAGAGTATGTCCAATACTTGTCAGTTCGTTTATACATGTTTTCCTATCTCTTAAAACTCAGGCATCTAGCCTTAGCCTTGTGCTTCAAGGCATCATGAGTTTAGAATCTTCTAACTTTGAAAGTTTTGATAATGGTTCTCCAGTCGATCCCCTTGTTTTCAGTCTCGCCCTTATGCCTATTGGCATCTTACTTATTTTTTCGTGCCGTTGGATCAAGTTAAGCATCCTACGTCTTTTCACATCATGGCCAACCTTTCCTCCAAACAGAGTGTAGACCTAATCGCAAAAACCAAGGTTATGCCTCTAAGGCTCATTAGCCTTGGCTCATCGACTTATGCCCGATCTCCACATGGACGTGACTAGAATTCCACGTAAGATGGATGCATGAGTAAAAGATGGTGGTTGTTTTTAATAGAAGCAGATTTATTTCCAATTGACAATTTTTTTTAATCTTAAAATTTAATTATTAGCTTATTATGGAAAAAAAAATCAGTATTTTCAACCATGCACAATGAGTACTCATTTGTTTAGGAGGAATGAGTTTAGGTATGAATAATAAGTGAACAATAATTATAAATGCACTGTTAAAATTAATATTTGATTTTAATTAAAATTAAAATCTGTCACAAACATGCACGTCCGAGAATTATCCAATTGATAATTACCGTGGTCCCATGATGTTTTCTTGTTGGGTAAAAATACATATTGAGTCCTCAATCTCAACAAAATATTACATTCAAGTCTTGTTTAATCGTTTTAGGCCTTCAAATTTTGAACGTTGAGAAATTAGACACATAAGTTCCACTAAATGGAAGGGAAAAGAAAACAAATTGTTCGCTAAAATCTATGCCGCAAGCGCACGGATCGAGAACAAGTAGTAAAAGTGGACATTTTTCCGTCTCAATTTAACGAAAGTACACACACAGATTTAAAAATAATTTAAAATCCCTAAAAATTACAATTTAGTCTAAAAACTGATAAAATAACAGATAAAAAGTAAAAAGGTTTTGATTTTGAAAAGATGTTGGAATTTATGTTTTCGCTTAACATATACTTCATTAATGTTAATTCGATCACGAGCAGATGCTAATAATCAAAATAAGTAGTCAGACCCGATTTTCCTGTTTTAACTAATACCCTCTTTCGAGTGCATATTAACCCTAATTAATCAATTCATACCGCATATTTCTATGTCGATACAAAGTTAACCAATTGCATGAATATCTGTGAAAATGCTCAACGGGTCACTCAGAGTAGGTGTATATTTCTATATCACCTAAACGTGCAAAAGATATACTAATGCAAATCCGAGGTATCAATCATTTCGGTCTAGCAAATATAATCATTTTTCAACAATCACATAAATACCTAATTACCACATTTATTGATATCACATAAATGAAGTAATTTTCAACATGATGATCGATACACTATTATTTTGATAATCAATGCATAATAAAATTCTAACAAACATATAATGATATTAATGAAGCATTAGGTTAAACTACTCAATAAATTCCAACAAAAAGGCTTAGTTCATCATCATAAAAAAGAGATTCATGATACAATACATAGCAAATATTGGAAAATAATGAAAATAAACCAAAGCTAAAAATACAACCCTTTCAATACATGCTTTGGATCATCCTTCATTGATTTCTCCAACCTCTTTTGATTGAATCCTCCTTGCTATCAACCTTTGCTTTTACCAAATGAACCAAGAACCAAAATAAAAGAAAGAAAAAGAGAGAAAAACGTGTGGGAGAGAGGAAAAGAGAGAGTGTCCTATTGGAGATGTTTTTAGGTGTATTTATAGGCTAAATTAGAAATAGAAAAATATCTAAAATATCTACTAATAAAATAAACAAAGATAATGCAAAACCTAAAACTTAACTAATAAGTAATCTAAGTTAAGTGGCTAAAAGATCAAGAAAATATCCAACTTTGACTAAAGAAAGATAAATTTCACTCCAAGTCCTCCAATTTTATATCTTGTGCAATTTGGTTCCCAACTTCACCATTTTTTACTCTTTGAGTCCAATTTTCTTCCTTTTCGCCTCGTTCTCTTTCTTATCGGGATTTTTGCCTACAAAAGTGAAAATCACACAATTATGAATAAAAATTAACTCAATTTCAACAATAATTAATTCCAAAAAAGTGCCTAATAAGTGTGTAAAAACATACTTATCACAAATTAAAAAAAAATTAAAATTTTAAAAGACTAGCAAGTCTTTAATCTCAACTACTAACACCTCAAAAATTACAAGTCACATTTCATTTATGTTAGTAAGTTGAGATAGTGTTGAATTTCAAAGTTATAAAGAGTATTTGATTGATATTCATTTTAAGCCCCTATTTGGAGCCCCAAAAAAAATGAATTTTTACACCGTTGAGTTCCAATTTCAATCGTACTTTTTTGCTTTTATCCCACATTGATGGGGCCAACCTCGCTAAGTAACGGTCAAAAAAATCCATTTTTTGGACCAGAAAACCAGCTCTAAACAAAGGCTACAAGACAATTATATCACAAAACAATCTGTTAATTGAGAAAATACATAAAATGAAAGGAAGATCAAGATGAATTACCTTTCAGAAAAGGTCATGTGTAAGACATAACATTTTAATAAGTTAATTTTTTATTATGCAATAAATTTGACCCGTTCACCTATTTTCGCCTATGTATATAGAATATTTTAAGAAGTGCAGTTCGGCGGAAAGAATGGGAAATGTGATATGGGGATTTATGTGCCTAATTTGGTGAAGGTAGGGAAGACCAAACAATTATGGGTCTGAAGGGGACTCCTATGTAATTTTCCTTACTTTTGACTGGTTCGCCATCACTGAGCACAGTAGCACACTCTGTATGAACTCTAGAAAATGACCAACTCTGCTCTGTTCCCAATTCTACTTGTCAACTTTTTCGATTTCTATTTTTCCCATGCTCAATTCAATAGTAAGAAAACAATATATATTAATACTTTCTGTTTATCCAGATATTTTTCTTCCGAATTCAGATAATTTTAAAAATCCCAACTCATTTGAATTTACACTTCACCAATCGCCATGCAAGCTTCAGTTCTTCTAGCAAGTACGAACATGATGCCTCAAAATCTAGGTAAATAATGCTTGAAACCCCTGTTCTAGCACATATTCTTATCTCTGTACGTATGGAAGCTAATTATTACTAAAATACTTTGAATTCGAGTGACCCATTTCCGATTTTTGCTTTAAATTTCTATTATTGGATGCCGATTGATGAAATTTGGGAGTTCTATAAATTTTGAAAACCCTGCCATGGATGACTGGTGCAGATACAGATTATGATCATTCGTAATGAGTGTGATAACTGTGTTGTTGGTATTCAGTATATGAACTGTAATTTGATCATTCTGGGGGTAAATGTTTATATTTCTTGATTTGGTGGCATCGATAAATTTTAATGAGTTGTAAGATATAGTAGTCAAGTTTTAGACGATATTCCGTGGAGGAAATCGGGGTTCACCAGTTCATGTTCAGCTAAGCCTAAAAGTTTTAAAACAAATAATTTTCTTTATTTGCAATGCTAGAATAATTATTTTGACACTAATAAAAGAGTTCATTTTAGAGTAAATTTTTTTTATAAAAGTAAAATAAGGAACATATCACAACATGTTTTAAATTTAGCCAAACATGATAACATCGTAGCAAGTTTTTATCTGTTGAATGAATGTTCAATTCAACAAGCAGACAGAAGTGTTTCTATGAAAATTCCAATTTCATGATGAGCCTGAGTGTATACTTGAGATTCAGGTCTGAGAATGAAGTCTTACACTCTAGTACTTGCCACTAAATGGTCAATTTCGGACAAGATTATGTTTCACATAACTACGTTATTGCATATGAAGTATAACAGAAACTGATAATTCATATATTTGTTTCATTAACTTGTTATAAATGCTTTGCGATCATCTATATTGACTTGCATCCCGAAGTTAACACATTGGATGGTTTCTTATCCTTAAAAGCAACCTGGGGTCTATGGATCAGGAGATTCTCTTCACCGAAAGTTCTCAAGTAGAATATAGTTTTGGTTTGTGGATCTATCTCCTCTAAGCCCTCCTTGTTGATTATGAAGAAAGTTAAATTTGTCTAAACTGTGACATAAATAACCTGGCCAGGGTGCTCTATATACCATTTTGTGGTTATAATGTATGCATGATCGTGTTTGAGCAGCTATGCAGCAGAAAATCATAATAAAAAATAACCATGGAGAAAAACTTGTGGGGGTGTTGCACGAGACTGGATCTACTGAAACTGTAATATTGTGCCACGGTTTTCTATGCACAAAGGTCAGTGAGCTGTTTCTGTTTAGTTATGATGCAAATGCTCCGCTAGATACCCAGTTTCTGTAAGTGCAACTGTTTGGAATTGCATTACCTAATACTTGGAGTTGGAATTTTCTTTGACCTTTTCGACCTAAGAAGTGCGAGTGAGATTTTCCATCAGAGAATGGTATGCTTCTTCTTTTTCCATGTTGCATTTGTACCAAATTAAAAAAAGATCACACTGAAATCTTGAATAAACAAAATTGATGTTAAATTTATAAAAGATAAATGCCTCAGGCACATGACATCAGTAACAGATCATAAGATAATGTAAGAGTAATTTAATTCTCAATTCTTAAAACATAATTTAGAATTAGAAGAGAGGTTCAAAATATTTCCCCCCCAAGATTCCTAAACTTTCTTTTGGAACAAAATAAAAGAATCGAGTTTGAATTTCCTTCTACTTCATTATCTCCGTCTTTTTGAAATTCATCTTCTTCAAGTAAGAATCTTGAATCGAATTTATATTCAAGCACACTGCAAATTCTTTCAAGTGTGTTTGTTTAGATTCCAAAAAGTATGTTCTGCAATCTAATTGTTCGTTTTAAACATTCTTTGGTTTACTAATTCCTTTGGGACGTGCCTATGAAAAATTAATACTGAAACCATTCAAAAATGATTTTGGCCGGTTTTATAATGGGCTAAAACCAAATCTCTAGTGGAAAATAATGAGAATGAAATCTAAGGAAGTTACAAAAACCCACGGAAAAAAATTGTGGCTGCATAACTCTTCCTTGCTAAATTAATATGCTTAATGATTTCTACTGCTTTACTTTGATGTACTAGATGTTTCTTTATACTAGCTTTTCAAATTATTGTTCCATGTAGCACTTGTGCTAGGAATTAAGCTATCAGGTAAGAAGTTATAATCCACAATTTCTTTTGATGAAAGAACTTGTGTTTCGTTTTGCAAGAAAACTAGACTATCTAAAGCAGGAAACATTAATGTACATAATCATAGAAAAAATAACAAAAAAAAAAAGTTTTAATTTGGCAACTATTTATAGAGACTAGAGATAATGTCATTGTATTTTCTTTGGAAATCTCAAGATTATTAGCCATCTTTTTTTATTTCTTCAAGATGTACTATATTGCTACAAACAGGTTGGGTAGATTTGTAATATTGTACCTAATAGTGGATTTTATCTCTCACAAATTCAGGAGCACGGGAATATGGCGAACCTAGCTATGGCTTTAGAAAATGAAGGAATTAGTTCATTTCGCTTTGATTTTGCTGGAAATGGGTAAGCTTCAGAGCTACATTGTATAATTTATATCTATATACTTCTCTACAGAACGGGAAAAGAATGCTTTGGAGAATATATATACACTTACATGCATATTATAGATTGCTCTCCAAGTTGTCTCTTATCATGTGGGACCCTATCACTTAGCTCACTACTCGAGCTCCATGGCGGCTTATTTTTTGTCCTTAAATGTGATAATTTAGCCACAAGAATATGATGTTACATATCCACTCTAGCAATGTCATGTTTGTCCTCGAATGTCTAAATGTAAATGATTTGGCTTGAACTTGCTGCTATGATATTTCTGTAAGAGTAGAATCCATTCTCCTTCACTGTTCCACTGCAATTACTTTTAACACGTCTTACACCAAAGGTATCTATGCGCTTGATTATCATCATAATTGACAAACTCTTTAGGTAGTAAGCAGTACAATCAATGAAAGCGAAACCATATCTTTGCACACAACTCTTCGTAGTTTTTTGCTGAATTTCTAATAATGTTTTATGGATGTAATGGGTCCTAATGAAATTCTCTCCTCCCTTTTCTAATAGGGCTACCATTTGTATAAAAAGCCGTAACAAATGTTCTATCAAACGAGTCAAAAGCATGAAAGAGACAAGCTTTAGTTAATGTTTTAGAGTCAGGCTATTCTTGAATGGCCTTAACCATTTTAGGATCAATAGAATTTCTTTGAGGTATAATGAAACCTAAGAAAAACAATTGTCGCTGCACATAAAAATAATTTTTGTTGTTGGCATACTATCACGGATCTGACGGTATAAGTAACATACCTAAGACAATCTAATGCTACTCCTTTGACCAACCATACATGAGAATATCATCAAAATAAGCAACGAGAGTTTTCCCAATAAATGAATGCAACATTTGGTCTCACGTGAGTACTAGTAATATTAGAAATCTCAAATAACATAACTAACCACTTATATAAACCATCTTAAACAATAAGGGCTGTTTTTCATTCATGTCTTGGTCTAATACTAATTTGACTGTATCTACTTCATAAGTCTATCTTTGAAAACCACATACTAGTAATTAACTCATAACTTACCTTCTAACCCATGAATAGTGAACCTACAGCAAGAATAATTTTTTTGATAGCTCTACTATCTTCACACATTCTCTAAGATACAACTTTCTTAAGAGTGAAACAGGCAAAAACAAGGACTGAGGCTACAATATCATCTTTCAAACAATGATTAACATTAATTCCTACATCGTTTTACTGTTTCCTTTGTGTATCAAAGTGTATTTCCATATCTCAATTCCTTTACCTTCCCTCTAATCATTTCACCTATTTTATTAGGAATGTTGACTCTGTTTGTACGTACATGCACTAATTTTGATAATTTTTCTAAAATTTCCTAACAATCCTATTTTCATGGACTAGCTTCTCTACCCTTCTCTATCCATTGGGGAATGGAAGCTCTTGCTTCTACACAGATTCAAACGTCAATCAACACATCGCTTTCGAGATGCACTCTGGCCTACAATTACCTACTTCTCCACACTCGAGGTCCAGTGCATCTCATCACTAGTAGTGAAAGTGCCACCAAATTGTTCTAAAAAAATACAAGCTATGAGTATAAATTTTTTTACAAACATCGCCGTCGGGGCATAAGACCTGTTATGAGGAAACATAGACAGAGTTAAGGGAGAGTAACAAATAAGAAAGTACTTAATTAGTCATTTATGGGTGCAGTTTAGTGGAACATGATTACCGTTCTTTCTTGGTAATATTTCCATTGCTTCTTTGTTTGATAAGTTGCTCCTCTTGTTAATTTCTGAATTTTATGTCAGTTTTCTACTACTCTTTGTTTAATGTTCACAATCATTTCCAGGGAAAGTGAAGGTTTATTTGGGTATAGTAACTACTATAGAGAGGTTGAAGACTTAAGAGCTGTGGTTGAATATTTTAATGGAGTAAGCCGCCCAATAAAAACCATTCTTGGGCATAGTAAAGGTGAGCCAATTACACCCACTATTATCACTTCATTATGTCTCTCTTCTCCAGTAAAATGCTGACATTCATTTCACACACCGTAGCTTTGGGAAATAGAAAATGTGGAAATTGTAAATGTTAACAACATTTCTTTAAAATTTGTTCATGAATTGTCATGTTCTGCCCACATTTCAAATTGGTATAAATACTAGATTCTCATTTGAGACCATTAGATCTTATTTTTTGCAGTTTTAATATGTCCCTATAGGGGGAAATTTTCACTTTGTTTCAGTCTAGGGATACTCTCCCCATGCCAAATTGTCATGTTACATGGTCTTGGATATGGACATACCCTGATATGTATCAGACAAATGTCACATTCTTGCAAGGAGATACTATTAACTTATTTTTATAGTCTTGGATACTTTGAGAACCCTCAGGAACATATCGGATGCATGACGTCAAGGACGCATTTGGAACATTTTCAAGATCACATATGGGATGAAACTGTAGCTTTAAAAATGATAAAATGGGTCGTTATAGTACTGGGCATATTAGAAGAAATTTATAGTAGGAAAAAAAACCGTTGCGAAAAGTAATAATCCAGGGATTGTACCTTGATTACCTTTGTCATCGTGTCACCTGTAATTTGGTTGCTGTGTTCAATTGACTATTATTTTTTCTCTTATGCAATAATCATATTCAAAGACCAACATACCCATATTTTTTTTGTTTTGTTGTCGCTGTATCTTCAACTCTTGGTTGAAATCATCCAGTCAATGATTTATATTCTAAATATTACCTTTTGTTCAATTATTTCCCAATGCGATGGCCTGCCTTTTTTTTGGAAAGGGGTACGAACTTATATGTCCCATATCTGTGTCCTTGCTTCTTATTTCCACATTTTTTGTATAGATCTTAGAAAATAGGGATGTTAATGGTCCGAGCCAGCCCATGCTCACATTGGGGCAAGCCAAGTACAGGCTCGCTCGCTTGAAGAAAATTTGGCTCTTCTAGCCCCTCAAAGCGGCTCGCCCCACTTGACATCCCTACTAGAAAATTTATGGTATATATGAATTCTAATTATATCATTGTGAACACCCAAGCACAACACAAAAGGGGGCAAAGAAGCTTCATTGACCAGCTGATTTTTCCTTGATGTGTTTCTTCTTTTTCCTTTCCTACTTTCTATTGGGGGGAGGGGCAGTAGAAGGGGCAAAGAAGCTTCATTGACCAGCTGATTTTCTGTGTATTCTTTTCCCTCTTCAAGATGACCTAATTCTGAGTAATGACATTGCAGGAGGAAATATTGTACTCCTTTATGCATCTAAATATCACGACATAGATGCAGTAATCAATGTTTCTGGTCGTTATGATCTGAAGAAAGGCATTGAAGAGCGTCTTGGTACAGGCGTTTTGGAAAGAATTGGGAAGAGTGGAGTTATTGATGTTAAAAATTCAAAAGGTGATGCATAATTTTTTTGTTGGTTAGTATCTAAAAATTTTATTTCTAATTTTTTGAGGTTCTTAATGCAAATTGATGATTTCAACTTCAATCAATTAATTAATATGTTCCTTGCAGGTTTGTTACTGATTTTTTTGTTATTGTTATGTCAATCAAGTTCTAGTTTTATAAATTTTTATCTTATACTGTACTATTGTTGCCAATGGGATAATATGAGGCAGCTGAAGAAGTTCCATATCTGTCATTTGACAGAAATAGTTTTCAACACTGTGCTCTCTTGACCTTTTATACTTTAATCACTTTAAAGAATTGTGGATCAGCACTCAAGTTTCAGTATCACAATTCTTTAAAGTGATTAAAGTATAGGGTACTTTAATCACTTTAAAGAATTGTGGATCAGCACTGATGGGTTTAGGGTTTGGTGAGGAAGAGGGGTGTTGCGGGTCGGTTTTGGGTTGTGGCCGGGGGTTTGGTGGGTTGGTTTTTGTTGGACCAGAAATATGTGTATTATGATGGGGGTCGGTTTATGGGTTGGTGTAAGTAGGGTAATGGGCTAATGGTTATTGGGTCGGCTCGTGTGTTGGGATGGTGTTTATTTGTGTATGGATGTTCGGGCTGAATGGTTGGTTTTGGCCATGTACGTATGTTGAGGTGGTGGCGGTTTGGGTTAGAGTTTGTATATATATGGGATGTAATATGAATGGCTGTGTTGTTCAGTTGGTTGTGTTGTTTTGGACAGCAGCAACATTTTTTTCCTTTTTAAAAAAAAAAAGAACTGATGAAGAAGAGCTAAAAGTAAATTTTTGAGTGTGAACAGTTGAACAATAATTTTTTACCAAATTGACGTAGGATGCAATAGGATAATTATAGGAGAAGGGGAAATGGAAGAGAAGAGAAAGGAGGGGAAAAAAGAGAAGAAGAGGGAGAGAATATAGAGAAATTGGGGGAGAATATCAATTTATTTCATCATCAAAAGTTGTATCAATTACATCGCATAAGCCCCCCTTTATATAGGAGGTTTAAACTAGTCCTAATTGAAGTAGGAAAATGCTATAAAATCAATCCCTGATTATATTTCCTAAATTAAACACCAAAATTGGAAATTATATATAATAATGTATCTTCTAATATTACATCATAACATAGCCTCATATTATGGTGTAAGTAAACCACGTGTCTTCTTTTTGTAGGAGAAACTCATCTAGTCACCAAGGAGAGTTTGATGGATCGACTTAATATAAACATGCATGAAGCTTGCCTTTCCATTGATGAAAAATGCAGGTTATTTTTGTATGGCTATTTCACGTATAAGTTGCTAATTTCGACTTTCCTTTCTGTTGGATAACTTTTAATTTAGTATTGCATATTATTGTTGTTTATAAGATATAGAGAGAATAGATTCATTGATTAACTAAAATTTATTATACTTTGGCTTCCTCTTATATAACTATAGGCACTTTTTATTAGACAAATGTGTAGCTACTCACTCCTTATCTGCCTTATCGTAAAAGGGAAAAGTTTCAAGCAGATAACTTGAAAAGGTTGACACGTGAGTAAATTTTGCTCAAAAATCCTAGTCTTTATATTCGGGCTTATGCTGTTGTTTCATAGTTCCTGAGCTGTCTCATGCTAGTTGATCTCTCTTCCAGTGTCCTTGATTTAGAATTCTGATAGGATCTGCAATAATACAATGAATTAAGCACCTCAATTATACCATAAAGACTTCTGGGCAGATGAATTAATACACACTGGATGGGTAATAAGGAATTTATTTGATTGAAACAACAGAATAAAAGATAGCAAGGCAGGTTTCGAGAGCTACCCCTCTCCTCACAATTCGGACTTTTACTACTCAGCTGCATGGTTTCTAGATCCTACTATTCTCTATTTATTTACTAATAGCAAAAATGACGTCATCCTAACTAACAAACACCTTTTCCCCCCCTAATTCCCATTACACCCATTCTTGTGTCGCCTTTGATAAGTGAACTGTATGGGAGGCTTATCATACCCCCCCGCCAACGTGAGCACCTTGTCCCCAAGTGGAATTCAGGAAACTGAGAATTGATCAGCTCAAATGGTTCCCAAGATGCTTCGAAGGATGGAAGGTCCTGCTATTGAATAAGTACTTCCGGCCCTGTACCCTCTGAATCACTTGTTGGTCTGATCCCCAACACCCCAACAGGTTGCACCCTCCACTCTAATTCCGAACTGAGAAGTGTTGGGAGGGGTTGGGTGGACATTGTAGAGCCCACTGCTTTCCTTAATTGTGAAACGTGGAACACCGGGTGTATGTTTGCCTCTGTAGGATGGGATATGTACCAAAGAATCTAGGTGATAACTTCTCGTTTGTTCGTTTAGCCGAGGACCTCTGTCGATATGGTTGGAATTTAAGGTAAACTAGATATCCTTCCCGTGTCTGCCACCTTCTTCATCCTAGATTGCGTCTTCTCGAGTTGTGACTTCAACACCCTAATCATCTCATCTCGCTGTTGTAACTGCAGATCAAGGTCAGCCAGCGGAGAGTGTTGAGTACCATAGCGTATGATCGGAGGAGGATCCTTTCCATACAAGATCTTAAAAGGAGTGGTCTTAGTAGAAGTGTGAAAAGATGTGTTATACCAAAACTAAGCACACAGAATCCAATCTAACCAATATCGTGGATGTTTGTTTGCAAAACACCGTAAGTCTCCAAACAACGATTCACCTCCTCCGTTTGCCCATTCATTTGTGGATGATAAGCGGTGCTACAGCGAAGATGAGTACCCTGTAGCCGAAAGAGTTCAGTCCAAAATAAGTTGAGAAAAACCTTATCTCTGTTCGACACTATGGAACGAGGAAATCCATGAAGTCTGACCACTCCTTGGATAAAAATTTCAGCAACAGTCTTAGAGGTAAAAGGGTGCTTCGAGGTCAAAAATGTGCATATTTGCTCAATAGGTCTACTACCACCAATATCGTATCCCAACCTCGAGATTTTGGCGACCCTTCGATAAAATCCATCTTCCCAAATAGCCTCCGATATGGGTAATGACTGTAGCAAACTCGCAGATGATAAAGCCATATACTTGTTTTGTTGGCAAACTGAATAAGTACTCACAAAATTCTGAATATCCTTCTTCGTTCTTGTCCAAAACAATTCCCTGGCTATTCGCTTGTAAGTTTTCAATACACCCGAATGGCCCCTCAGCGCACTGCTGTGGAACTCTTGGAGAATTCTGGAAATGAAGTCTGACCCCTTAAGTAACACTAGCCTCTGTTTGTATAAAAGGCACCCATCAACCACTGACCATCCTTCAATAGACAAGGGATCCTTGAGTAGCACCTCTCTAATCCCTGCTAGCCTCTCATCAGCACTCATCTGAACCTGTAATTCCCCCAAATCCAGCGCCTTAGATATGGTTATGACAGCTAAATCAGCTATCCCTGGAAGTCTGGACAATGCATCCGCAGCCTTGTTCTCTAGGTTTGGTCGATATTGAATCTCAAAATCACAGCAAAGTAACTTAGTGGCCCATTTCTGGTGTTCTACCCAAATCAACCTCTGCTCTAACAGAAATTTCAGACACTTTTGGTCTGTGTACACTATAAAATGCCTTTCCAGAAGGTAATGCCTCCACTTTTGGATGGCTGACACTATCGCCATTAGTTTCCTCTCATAAATGGACTTTTGTTGAGCTCTTGCTGATAATGCCTGGCTGAAATAGGCAATAGGTTTTTGTTGCTGAGATTACACCGCTCCCAAACCTACTCCCGAAGCATCAATCTCCACTACAAAAGGTAGAGAAAAATTTGGCAAAGCCAAAACCGGGACCTTCGTCATCGTATCCTTCAATTTCTGGAAGGCCAACTCTGCTTCGTGGGTCCAATGAAAACTATCTTTCTTCAGCTGTTTGGTGAGGGGTTAAGCTAACTTCCCATATCCTTCCACAAACCTCCGGTAATATCCCGTCAATCCCAAGAACCCTCTCAATTCCTTAAGGTTCTTAGGTACTGGCCACATTTGCATTGCTTGAATTTTCTTTGGATTAGCTTGAACTCCTTGCGAACTTATCAGATGTCCCAAGTATTCCAATGTAGTACAAGCAAACTCACATTTCTTCCGATTTGCATACAACTACTCTTTCAGAATACCTAGCACCATTCTCAAGTGCTCACAATGTGCTTCTAAGGTACGGCTGTAAACCAATATATCGTCAAAGAATACCAGCACGCATTTCCGTAACAAACTCTTGAACACTTTCTTCATTAGGGATTGGAATGTTGCGGGTGCATTAATAAGCCCAAGGGCATTACTAAAAACTCGTAATGTTCTTCATGCGTTCTGAAAGCTGATTTGTACTCATCTCCGGCCTTCAATCGTATTTGATGGTAACCTGATTTCAAGTCCAGTTTGGAAAAAATTGTGGCACAGTGTAATTCATCAAGCAACTCATCAATAACTGGAATTGGGAAGCGATCAGGTATAGTGGCTCGATTGAGAGCTCTATAATCCACGCAAAACCTCCACCCGCCATCCTTCTTCTTCACTAATGACACTGGACTGGAGAAAGGACAAATACTTGCTTGAATGATACCAGCCTCCAACATTTCAGTCACCAATTTATCAATTTCCTCCTTCTGTGCATGGGGGTATCTATAGGGTCTGACACTAATAGGTTCGCTTCCTTTCCTTAGTGTAATAGCGTGCGCATGGCCTCTCATCGGAGGTAGCCCCACTGGTGACTCAAAAACAGTCTTATATTCTGCAATTAGCTCATGGACAGGTTGGGGAATATCTGGGTCAACCGATTGCTTTTCAACTTTCACATAACTCCACCATGTCTTCCCCTTCCCTTTGTAAAGTTTTGATAATTGATTTTAATAAAAGCAAGGATTTACTCAGCCATTCATCTTCTTTCAAAGTAACAGTGTTTTCTCTTAGAGATATCTTCATTACCAACTTCTTCCAATTAACTTGAACTGTACCCAACGTGCTGAGCCACTGCATTCCCAAAGTTCAGTCTGAGCTCCTCAAGTCTATGGATAAGTAATCCTCTACGACCAGCAAGGACTACAGATGTAATGCAACCCCTCTGCACTTCCCTGTACACCTTACCGATAGGCCAGTGTTTACTTACACCTTATATCCTTGGGTTTTTGTGATTGGTAGCTCAAGCTTCTTAATCACGACATGAAATTGTGGATAGCATCTGAATCAATCAGTACAACAACCTCTTGCCCATTCACCGTTCCCCTCACTTTCATAGTTTTAGGCAACGTCAACCCCACTACTGAATTCATGGAGAGCTCCACCCCCTCCAGTTTGTTACCATCAGCTACCTCGTCCATCATTTTCCCCTCTATTCCGTTCTCCTCTTCTTCTTCATCCACCAACACAACATGTAATTCCTTGTTTCGGCATTGATGTCCAATTATATATTTCCCATCGCATTGGAAGCATAATCCCTTCTCCTTCTTAGATTGAATTTCAGCCTGAGTTAGTTTCTTAAATCCAAAGGTGGTGTTCGGCACATGGGTCACTACCTTCTCTGAAGAAGTAGCTCCTACTTCCTAGGAAAATTCCATGGAATGGTTCGCTGTTCGGGCCGCGTTGATTATGAGTAATTGCGGTCCTAAATCGTGGTCTTTCCTTTCCTTCTCCTTCACCTTATTGATTTGGTTGTTCCTATCCTCCACTCATTGAGTCATGTCCATAATTTGAGATTGGCCAATCGAATTTGCCATCAGCACTTCAGCCTGCACTTCTTCCTCTAATCGATTAATAAAGACCCTTTCTAATGTCTCTTCACTCTCATTCTTCAGGGGTGCCAACATAATTTCAATTTTTCCCTAAATTCCACAACAATTCCGGTTTGCTTGATGGCTAAAAATCGATGATGCATGGTTCCATATTGAGTATCTCTGAACCTTTCCAGTAGACGCTCTTTGAGGATTGTCCAATTGCGTATGGGTCGCCTACCGTCCTCCCACCGGAACCAAGACAGGGTATTCCCTTCCATACAAACACCTGCAGCCGCCGCTCGCTCCTCATCAGAGAGATTGCTCATACTAAGGTATCTTTCAGCCCTGAATATCCACGCATCCGGATCAATTCCATTGAACAAAGGTAGTTCCAGCTTGCGATAACTACCTTCAGCAGAAGCGGCAGTGATCTTCTCCGGCGTGATGGGTTCCGAGTCAAATTGCTTCTCGACAGACGATGTTGATTTCATTCCACTCCCTTCTCCTATCATCATCGATGGATCTAGTAACATCCCCTTAAACATCTTAACTGTGTTTTTAAACCCTTCGTTCAGCTCACACCTTCCCATCACAAGGCTCACTTCCAGCTTCTCATTCATTTTTTCCATTTTTACATTCAAATGTTCAATGTCTCCTTTCAACTCGACCACCGTCTCACTTAATGATGGAATCCGCTCCACTGAACTCTACAATGATTCAATTCCACTGTCCATTCTGGTGATTGGCATTCGACTCCCAGAATTTTAATGCTCTGGTACCAAATGATAGGATCTGCAATAATACAATGAATTAAGCACCTCAATTATACCGTAAAGACTTCTGGGCGGATGAATTTAATACACACTGGATGGGTAATAAGGAATTTATTTGATTGAACTTCAATTGATTGAAATAACATAATAAAAGATAGCAAGGCAGGTTTCGAGAGCTGCCAATCTCCTCACGATTCAGACTTTTACTACTCAGCTGCATGGTTTCTAGATCCTACTATTCTGTATTTATTTACTACTAACAAACATGACATCATCCTAACTAACAAACACCTTTTCCCCCCCTAATTCCCATTACACCCCTTCTTCCGTCGCCTTTGATAAGTGACCTGTATGGGAGGCTTATCAAATTCTCCTTTAAGGAATAAGATGGGTACCACTGTTCAACCATATACCAAAAATACATTATCTTAGTTCTGTATCATATTGAATCCAGCTATTGAAGCCAAAAATTATGTCTAATGCAATCATATGCTTCTACATATTCTTTGACCGAGTTTTCTTGACCTCTTTTTTTTTCCTCGACAAAGTTCTTAATACCCTTGTTTCCTGGTTCCTCAAAATCTAAAGAAACAATTCAATATCGATCCAGCCTTTGATTTTGAATTTTACGTTCCACGGTAATCAAAGAATCCTACCATCAGTTTTGCACCTAATGCTAAGATACTTTAATTGGAATAAGGAAACACTGCCCTAAAGTACAGGTCTTAGACACCAAACTCGTTTCTCTATAAGCTGAAATATGAATATCTAGCTCCCCATTTCTAGCTCCCACAGCCACACACAACAAAAAATAAAAAGCAAAGAAAACAGAAACATAAAAGAAGAGAAAAAAACCTGCCGATCAGCCTAAAATAGTCAACCAGAGTTAGTAACAGAAAATGGATAAACAATTGTAATTGCCCGTAAAATATGAGAAGGAATATGAATAGCAATAAATGCCTAGGAAACTGATACTCGAATCTCTATTGAAGTTAAATTTCTTTAAGAAAAAATGGCAAAAAAACCTTGAAAATGCGTAGGAGAAGATCTGGTATATTTTGATAATGCTTTTTGCATGTAATTTTTCTTTTCCTTCTGAGGTTACAGAGACAATCTTTTAAACTAAATAATGACTTATGGACTTTCAAAATGATACTTTGACTTCCTAGACATTCAACATAATCGATATAAATATAACAGTTTTGAATAGGAAAAACAAGCAATATTTTCTGATTCTGACTTCAATGTTCGAACATAATTGCTGAAACTAAATAGACTGTTCTTTGGCTTCTTTGACTCTTTTATTGAGACTTAACAGTTCCATTCTTCATCACATCCTCCTCGGCACAAGATAATCTCCTCAAATTTAATAGTCCATAGTATTGAACAAATGATGTATGCCCAAGTGTTGCGGCAAATCAATTTCGTAACTGTCATCACGTATTTTTTCAAGGATTCGCTGGGCAGCAGGAACTCAGTTTCATTAGTGTTATCTCCTAATTTCTTAAGGATTCTCTGAGATAGTTTCTTTTGGCTTGTATTAAGTCTCTGCTCCTCATGTTTGCTGTTGCATGGTATAAAATCTACTCCTGTAATACCTCCAAATGTTGTAGCATCATCTTTGTCTAGCCATCGTTCTACATTAATAAGTCGTTGGCAGGTGCTAATACCACTTTGATTTAGATAAAACAGATACTCCATCCAGATTTCTTTAGGAAAATTCTGGAAAAAAATAAGAAGAGGAGGAACACTTGAATATGGAAGCTACATATTCCATAAATTCTGATAATTTATTCCATGCAGTAAAAACAATCTTCCAAACTATGTAAGTCACTCCTCAACGGTAGAAAGACACATACAGTAGATTGTATTAATTTAACTAGGAATATTAATTCAGAATCATAATTTTCAAACACAAGTAATAAACCTAAATAAAAATATCCTTGGCTTCTTTGACTCTTTTACTAGGACTTATATTATTTCTCTTATTTTATTATGCAAAGTACACTATTCTCTCAGTTTTATGCTATAGTCAAGGGACTAAAATGTTCAATGCCCAATTCTGAACAGAAATAATTCCTTAGCAACAAAAGTTGTGGTCTTTGGCACTTATGATCAGCAGTAAACATATCATTGCAATTGAAACACATACCCCATGCTCTTCATTTTTGCATTTCATCCCACGTGAGCCTCTTAACAGGGGATGTTGGAGTATATCGCGTTGGAGTTTGAATGGTCGGCTGTAGCTCGTTGGTTGGAAGTGACCTTGTGAAACTCTCTTGGCGGAGTAGCTGCTCATCTTTCATACGCACCAAGATAATTGCTTCTTTCAATGTACCTGGCTTGAACATGCGAATTCCATCTGAAATGTCTGCCTTTAGTCCGCCCATGAACATGCCAACGAGCACCTTTTTTGTCCAGCCATGTATCAACGGAATATTCACTATTCAATTTAATTTCCATTTATAGGTCGCATAGAATCAGGGATATTATCGAGTGTATATTATCAAATCTTTCCTTGTATAACTTTGTACTATTCTATAAATTGAATGTAATACATACTGAGAAATCATTCAAGCAAAACTGTGACATGGTATTAGAGCCCTAACCTTTTTTTTCGGTGGTTTCATCATAGTCAGCGACTACACTTGTGGTTGCCTCTTGTGATCTCGCCGTAGTTTCCAGTATCGTGTGCGGGTGGAGTTTTGAATTTCCGACGCGGCTAGGGTTGGGTTTGTTGGCGCATCAGTGAGTTCTGTTCTGAAATTCTTCTTTCTCCGTCATCATCGTCTGCGTCGTGCTTTTCCGTTGTCATCGTCTGCGTCGTGCACATCAGTAAGTTCTGCTCGAAGATTCTTCTCTCTCTGTTGTCGTCGTTTGTGTCGTGCACCATCAGAGAGTGTGATCGGAGATTCTTCTTCCTTTTGTCGTATGCGTCATCGCCTGGCCAGAGGAGTTCTTTGCATTGATTGGGCTTGGGTCATGTTATTTGTGCAGCCAGGTCATTGATTAATAGCCTTAGGTTTGTTGGGCAGTATTAATTTTAGGGCTTGGGCAGTAATCTTTATTTTATTTTTGTTGGGCCTATATAATCTTGTTGGGCTATTTTCTTTTGAGTTTGGGTAGAGTAACTTGGTGGATTATGGTTAATTCATTTTTGGCGGACTATTTACTATTTTCACCATGTCAATTGAAAAGACTGACTCAGTTTGCATTCGTTTTAATGGGAAAAACTACTCGTCATGGGCATTTCATTCTCAGTTGTTGATTGAAGGGAAAGGAGATCTGTGGGGACATATTGATGGAAACATTCCGCTTCCTGATCAAGAGAAGTACAAGGAGAAGTATCTTGCCTGGAAAACCAAGGGTTCCTGAATTATGGCCGGATTATCGGTACTGTTGAGGCTAATATTGTTCTTAATCTCAGCCCTATAAGTCAGCTCATTCTATGTGGGATTACTTGAAGAAAGTCTATACTCAAAATAACAATGCTCGGCGCCTCCAGTTGGAGTTTGACTTGGCAAATTTTTCTCAAGAATCTCGCTCCATTGAAGAATATTACTCTGGTTTTTGTACTATTTGGGCTATATATACAGATATCATTTATGCTTTGATTTTGCCAGATAGTTTGGAGGCTATACAGGCTGTACACGACGTCACCAAAAGAGATCAATTTCTTATGAAATTGAGAACTGAGTTTGAATCTGTCAGGTCCAATCTTATGAATTGCGAGTCTATTCCTACTCTGGATGGTTGTTTGTGTCAATAAGGTTGACGATCGACAAAGATTCCGAAGATTACGTCTACCATAAATACAAATATACACTTGATTGTAAATTATTGTAATTAGTGGTTACCATAATTAGGTTGTACATGTTCCCTATTTATTGAAAGGATACTCACACGAGGAAGGCAATGAAGTCTAATTTTATCAGTTTGGGTGAATTACTGAGGGAGGAACGTCTTATCACTTGTAACTCTTTGGAACAACATCAAAATTCCGCAGCACCGGTTCCTGTTGCATATGTTGCTCAAGGTAAATACAAACCTCGGGATATGTCTAGTGTACAATGTTACAGCTGTAAGGGTTTTGGTCATATGGCTCTTCAGTGTCCACGAAAAGTTTGCTATTATTGCAAGAAACCAGACCATGTCATTAGAGAGTGTCCCACTCGTCCTCCACGCAAGCTTGGCCCAAGTTATGTTGCTGCTACCACTTTGGTCTCTGGTTCTGCTCTGCCATCTGCTCTTACTCGAGCTCCAGCCTCTCCTAGTTCCTCTCAATCTCCCATCACTCCTGAGATGATTCAGCAAATGGTTGTCTCTGCATTGTCTGCCTTAGGTATCTCAGGTAATTCCCAACCTGCTCGTTCTTCTTGGTTATTGGACTCAGGTGCTTCTAACTATATGACTTGTGATCATAAATTGCTTAGTAACCTTAGACCATATAATGGACCTCTCAAAATACACACTGCTGATGGTAACACACTTCATATCTCAATTGTAGGCGATATATCACCTGATTTGCCTAATGTTTTAGTCTCTCCAAATTTATCCACTAATCTTCTATCTGTTGGCCAACTTGTTGATATCGATTGCACTGTATCTTTTTCTGCTTCTGGTTGTCATGTGCAGGATCAGGTGTTCGGGAGGACGATCATGAGGGGGCCTAAGGATGGGGCGTTTCTTTCCTATTTCACCGAAGCCTGTTTCGTCTATTCCCATTTTTTGTAATTCTGCTACTTTAGATTTTTTTATTAGCATAAGAAATTGAGACATCCAAATTCTAATGTGTTGCAACATTTGTTAAATTCTGGTTTACTTGATAATAAGAATTCTGCTTCGGTTTCATCTGTCTCCCTTGATTGTGCTTCATGTAAACTTGCTAAAAGTAAAGTTTTGTCATTCCCATCTCAAGGTTCTCGTGCTTTGCGTATTTTCGATATTGTTCACAGTGATGTATGGGGTATTACACCTGTGGTGTCTCATGCTCATTATAAATACTTTGTTATGCTCTTCTGATTGAGTCTTCTGTTTCATCTCGTTTCTGGTGTGAAGCATTATCTACTGCCGTGCATCTTATCAATCGGTTACCTTCTCCCACCCTTGCTGATGTTTCTCCATTTTATAAGCTCTTTGGTCATCATCCCACATATTCCCATCTGCGCCCTTTTGGCTGTATGTGTTTTGTTCATTTACAATCTCATGAACGGACTAAACTCACTCAAGTGTGCATTTTTAGGATATATTGGAACCCAGAAGGGGTATATTTGTTATGATCCTATAACAACACGACTCCATATTTCCCGTAATGTAATTTTCTTTGAAAAACAATTATTCTTCACTTCCGAGGTTTTGGTTTCTCCCATGTTTTCTGTTTTACCAGATTTTCCCACACAATTCTCGTGGTACAAGCCGGGGTATGTTTACACTCGCAGGGAGGTTGTGCCAACCACCGGTTTCGAGCTTTTTTCTCAGCCGACTACTGTCCCACGCCCCCCGATCCTCCACCAACATCAGATCCTTCACCGGATGACCTGCCACTTCCTCTTCGTTGTACTTCTCATGTGCCTCGACCATCAGATAGGTATGGTTTTTCTTCCCATAGTTCTATGTCTGCTACACTTCGGTTTCCATTCCTTCCTCTTACAGACAGGCTATGGAGCAAGAGTGTTGGCGACAGGCGATGACAGCAGAACTTGAGGCTCTTGAGGCCAACCAAACTTGGGTTGTTGTTCCATGTCCGCCGACTGTGAAGCCCATTGAGAGTAAATGGGTATACTATGTCAAGCTTCGTTCTGATGGTTCGCTTGAACGCTATAAGGCTCGACTGGTTGCTTTAGGTAACCGTCAGGAATATGGGATAGACTATGATGAGACATTTGCTCCGGTTGCTAAAATGACTATTGTACGTCTTCTGTTGTCTCTTACCACTTCCCCGTCATGGTCTTTACATCAAATGGATGTGAAGAACGCGTTCCTACATGGAGATCTTAAGTAAGATATCTATATGAAACTTCCATCTGGTATGCCTCTTCCATCAGCACATCTTGTTTGTAAACTTAAACGTTCTTTGTATGGTCTTAAGCAGGCTCCTAGGGCATAGTTTGACAAGTTCCACCGCATTCTTTCGAATTTTTCATTTACTCAAGAGTCAGTATGACGCATCTCTATTCTTTCACAATAGTTCAGATGGGATCGTTTGTTTGTTGGTGTATGTGGATGATATTATTATTTATGGATCTGATCACGTCCTCAGAGACTTCAGAAGCACCTTCACTTGTTTTTTCATATGAAAGATCTGGGTCATCTCACTTATTTCCTTGGATTGGAAGTCCACACAACGCCGCATGGTATCTTCTTGAATCAACATACGTATATTCAGGACTTGATTGGATTGGCTAATTTATCTGAAGTCTCCTCTGTTGATACTCCATTAGAGCTTAATGTCAAATATCGTAAAGATGAAGGCGACATTCTTTCGGACCCTACTCTATATCGGAAGTTGGTGGGAAGTCTTATCTATCTCACTATCACACGTCCTGATATTTCCTTCGTCGTTCATACTGTCAGCAAATTTATGGATGCTCCTCGTCATCTACATTTGGGAGCTGTTCGTCGCATTATTCGGTACCTTATTGGGACTCCTCATATTGGTCTGTTCTTCCCTGGTGGAACATCTCTTAAGCTCACCGCTTATAGTGATGTTGATTGGGCTGGGTGCCTTGATTCTTGTCATTCTACTACTGGGTGGTGTGTTTTTCTGGGTGATACTCTCATTTCTTGGAAATGTAAGAAGCAGAAATGTGTGTCTAAGTCTTCTACTGAGGCTGAATATCGTGCTATGTCAGCTGTCTGTTGTGAGATTGTATGGTTGCGGGGTCTTCTTGCAGAACTTGGTGTTACTCACTCCCAGCCTACTCCCCTCCATGGTGACAAAACTAGTGCTATTCAGATTGCAACTAATCTCGTGTTTCATGAACGGGCCAAATATATTGAAGTGAACTGTCACTACATATGGGATGCCTATGATTCCAAAGTCATTGCCCTTCCCCATGTTTCCACTGCTAACCAGGCCGCCGATATCTTCACCAAATCTTTGACTCGCCATCGTCATAACTTTCTCGTCAACAAATTAATGCTTGTGGACTCACCAGCATCAATTTGAGGGGGGTATCAACGGAATATTCACTATTCAATTTAGTTTCCATTTATAGGTCGCATAGAATCATGGATATTCTTTCCTTGTATAACTTTGTACTATTCTATAAATTGAATGTAATACATACTGAGAAATCATTCAAGCAAAACTGTAACACCATGTACTTTGTTTCCCAATTTCTCAAATTCACGTTGGTAATCTCGGAAGGAACCTATCTGCCGATCCTAGATAATACTTCATCAAAATCTTTGCATTCTGAAGGTCCAAAGCGAGCCCAAAGTTCTTCTTCAAAACCCTCCCATGAAAGCACTCGTCCCTCTTCTTGGAAAGTCCTACAAATCCATCGCCACCACTGATTGGCCTCTCCTTCAAGATGGAAGGAAGCCAAAGATACCTTCTGGTTGTCCGGCTTGCCTTGATACTCGAAGAATTGCGCCACTCGATTGAGCATTCGGTTGCATCATCTCCCGTACCTCAGAAATTCCAGTTTGGCCATCTTTGATGAGAATACTTGTCTCCCACCATCACCGTCCTCTTGGTTCTTCCCGTTGTTTGTGTCCTTGTATGTTCTCGAGAACCATTCCCTTTCATGGTTGTGGTGACTAGGCGATGCCTTGGATGACAACAAAGCTTCCAAGATCTTGTTGATTGTGTCCTCTAGTTGGTGCAGTTTGTCAGACACAGCCAATTCAATCCGTTGCATGCCTTCCTACAATCCGCCGAGTCCAGCCTCCAAGACCTCAATTCTCTCTTTGTTGGATGTCATGGCTCTGATACCAATTGATAGATCCCAGTTAAAGCCAAAAGTATTGAAAACAATTCTTTCTTTGGGTGAAAGAAAACCACGGTTGATTGAATAAATTTTCCCTGCCTTTCATTCCTGTTCATTCCACATATATAGCCAAGAGATACAAAAACTAACCAGCAGTTCCTAAACTAAAGGGAGCACTACCTGCACATAACAGCAGTAGGGCCTAAACAAAGGGAAATAACAGCAGCAGTAAAGCAAATACGTGCAAACAGAATAACAGAAATGCAAACACCACTCAAACACCACTTGGACTGGGTCTTTTGCGGGACTAGGTGGCCTAACATAAACTGAGGGTCTTCATTTAGCTTAAAAACTATATGCCTGGCATGCTTCAAAAATGCTTCCACCATTCAGTGTTAAGTTACAGATCTAGAGTCTGCATTTAGCTTCTTGTTTTTCTTGTAACAGTGCTGCCAGCTTATGCATTTGACAACTCAAAGTTCCCGGGTAATAACGTTTATGAGCTCTAGTATCATATGGAAAGTTAGCTTGTACAGTTTTGGGCCATCGAATTTAATGGTGTCTGCTATATGGTTCAATCAACATATTCAGTTTATACCTTTTTAAACATTCAGTATCATATAACTTACTGTATAGCACTTGTACATCCCACTATATAAAGTGTTTTGACCAGTGAAAACTTACTTCCAGGGTGTTGACAGTCCATGGATCCAATGATAAATTTGTCCATATCGAGGATGCAATGGAGTTTAACAAATTCATAGCAAACCACAGATTACAGATTATAAAAGGAGCTAATCATGGATACACTTCTCACCAAGAACAACTTGCTTCAGCAGTTCTGAATTTCATCAAGGACACCCGGCTATGAAACCTTCAAACAGCTCTCTCTTTGTGCTTCTCTACATTTTCATCTGCGTCTTTTCCATCTATTAAGTATATATTGAGCCTAGCAATTCTCTACATCTGTTTTTGTGATTTTTGACATACTGAATTGTGTATATTTTGCAGTTTGATCTGTAAATAATAAATATTGACGAACTGGATTGTGTATTTATGATGCTTTATAAAATATATGTAAATTGATAATATCTCTTTGCTTGAGATTCATCAATTATGGCTAAATCATCCTGTCACCTCACGATGTTGACTTAACTGATAAGGGATTCAATTGGAATGTAGCAATAACTGCATGGGAAATGCTCTTGACCGGTGTGGCTAAGCCAAAAAGATAATCTGAAATAATTGGTTGAGAGGATGAAGGATGATTATGCTCGAGTCAATCATGAACTAGACTTACTGGGTTAGACTTGCCAAATATTCCGATTAAGAGCTACATCACCAACTCCTAGAAACCTTGATGGCCAAAAACCCCATCACACACCATTGAAACCTCCAGCTTATTTCTGTTTAACATCTTCACCCTATGTTGCATAAACACTTTAACTAAGGTAGCATGTCAGTGTCAAACACGTGTTGAATATCGACACTTCTTGAACATTCTATTATGATCATTTTTCTTTATTTATCAAAAATATTATATATTTTTAACTCAAAGTTGTTATTAAATAACAAATATTTACTCATATTTAAAAGATTTTAACTAGAAAAATCGATAACAAGTATAAAATTGAATTTATATTATATAAAGGAAGAATTTTAAAAAATTTAATTAATGTATCGACAACTTAACGTGTCAGTATCTTTTTAGAAAATCGCAATTTGTCCACGTGAGGGTGTCAACAACCAAAATAGTTTGGATATTAAACCGTCAACATAGGTTATAATGAGTATAATATTTAATAGAGAAAATTACCTGAACCCAGGGATTTATGATTTAATTATCAAAAATCAGGTGGTTAAGAAATTTTCACTAAAATCAGGCATTAAATCCCGACACCCCCAATTCATTTCTCTCTCTCTACCCCCTCTTCTCTCTCCTCCCTCTACCCCCATTATCGTCGCCTGCAGCCCAAAGCCCCTCACCCCCACCATCGGTGAAGATGCCGGAGAAAAGGGAGCGACGATGTACAACACATTCCGTGACAGCAATGTGGTCATTTGTGTCCTTATCTTCGTCAATTTCTCTATAATCTTGACCGTCGATTTTCCTCTTTTTCAAGGGCTTATCCCCTTCTGATGCAGAGGCCGAGACAATGGGGGAGTGAGCACCGAGCCTGAAATGCTTTGCTTGTGAATCTGACAATGGGATACCTTATGGCAATTTTTATTGGTCAAAAGAATTTTAGTGGTTGCAGGTTACGTGCACCAATACAATTCTTTAGATTCCTAGCCTGATGTTTTAAATTCACTATATTCTCCTCTGCAACAATCAAGTTCTTTGGAAGGATAGAGGTGGTGATATTTATCAAATTTATATTTTCAAATTTGAGCCATTGTCTCAGTTTCTCAGAAGAGGTGTCGACAAACAGTATATGGACCCACAACACTGACCGCAACAAAAATCGCACTCACCTTCTAGATCTAATGTGTATGAGTATCTTTCCTTCTTCTTGCCAGTGAAAACGAGTGAAATTCCATGATGTGCTGTGTACTTAGTTTATTATATTGACTAGACTTCGGGATACTCTTTTCCAACAAGGTTAGAACTCAATCACAAAATCCAACTTGTAGGCAACTGACTGTAAGTATTCTTAAAAAAAGTGCAAGAGAAGAGAAACAGATTGACAACAGAGAGTGGGAATTTCGTAATGCGACTAATATATTGGGGATGAGAACAACTTTTCTTCTGCCCACGTCTTTTCTTTTCTTCTGCCCACTAATATAGTGGGGATGAGAATATATTGGAGGTGATGACTGGAGGTGGATTGTGGTGCTTGTCCGTGCTGTAAGCGGATTTGTTTGTTGTGACCATTTGTAACCAAATATCTATCTATTGTGACTTGTTATGATCAATTGTGACCGATTGTGACTTGAAATTCTGGAAAATTTTTGGAAGTTGGGATGACTGTTGTGATCAATTATGACTATTTGTGACCAATTGTAACGGGTTAATTGTGACTCGTTGTGATCAATTGTGACCGATTGTAACTTGAAATTCTGAAAAAAATTTGGAAGTTGAGTGCAGGTGGATGGGGTGTAATTTCTAATTTTTAATTTTCTGAAAATTTTTAACTCGTCGGAACAGTTGCCGGAGTGGCCGCCAAAGTGATCGCCGGAGCCGATGGCCGTCGTAGTCGGACCGGTGCCGGAGATAAAGGGAAGGTGATGTAGTGGGGTGGGTGAGGTGTCATGGGGTGTAAATAATTAATGTATATTATATTATATTTTAATATTTAATAAATTTATTTACCACCTGATTTTTGAAATATTTTAATAAATTTGTTATTTATGAAATGTAAACTTTAAAAATAGGAATTATGTATTGTTCCCTATTTAATATTGAAGAAATTGAATTGGATTGGATACGGTTCATTCTGATGCTCTAGTGTTTCAACATCTTGATTTGTATATTTTATTATATTTAGTAGTCATTAATTTTCTATCATTCAACCTTCTTTCATCCATCTTTAAAAATAAATCTAGGATTAGTTATATTTTCGATAATGAATAGGTTAATTGATCCTCATGCAAAATACTGATATCTTTATTATTTGTTCAATTTGTACATTTACGATTTTGAGACAAAAAAGATGCTCTAATACTTTCTACGTGCATTCATGTAATCAACGATCAACAATATATTAAAAGTCGCATAACATGATCATCATTTGTTGGACGATTTATCCACAAGTATATTGTATACATAAATTGTTTCAATAGCATCCTCTTGTCCCATGAGAAGAGTAGTATGTATTAGACATTATGTGAATCTTTAAATTTATTTCATGAGGTATTTTGAAAATTATTCAATTAATTTAGGGTAAAAACTAATTCTTCAAATTCATGTATAATTTATGTATTTTAAAGATTAATTCATTAATTTAGGTGTCATTATTTTCAAGATTATTCAACTAATTATGGGTAAAAAAGTAAATCTTCAAATTCATGTACTTTATGTATTTTCAGGATTATTCAATTAATCTAGTATAATACTGTATCAATTCTTCAAGTTCTTCTGTTCTTGTACTTATTTATTCTCAAAAATATTTAATTAAAACAATTAAATTCATTCTTCAAGTTCATGTATATACCATTTTGTCTAAATTAATTGAAAAATTAGGATTGAGCTGCCCAACCTCTTATGAAGTGTGTAATCCATTCTCTCTAACCTTCAAAGCTGAGATTAAGATTTTGATTCTCCAACCCATGCAATCATATGAGATTGGATCTCCATTTGACGAAATCTGTTATTTGATCGTCAAAAAGGCACAATATTTTAAAATGTGTGCCATTAATATAAATTAAAAAAAAACCCTGTTAAATTTGCTAAAGGGAAGGAGAACAAAACTGCTAAATCTTTCTTTGATTTTTTTTTTGTCATTTTAATATTTAGTTCATGTAAGGGCATAAGAGTCATATTACAAAAAATAGACTTATCTGTAGAGGGTAATTATACTCAAACCATAATTTTTATTTCTTACATCATATTTTAATTACGTTTAAAGTTCTTAATATCTGCTAATTGTAACACCTACGTCCCTAATAAATTTTCAAGTAATTTGTATTCTCAAACTTTTTATTAATTAACACATTTTGCATTTGATAACAGTTTTATATCCAAAAGTTCGTTGAAAGAGGGTAAAACTAATTTTTCCATCATATTTAAAAATAAAAAGTACGAAAATTATTTTCTACTCATCTCAAAGTATGGAAACAAGATATTTTTATATAAATCATTATCAATGACGAGACATACTAATTAATGGAATATTGAAAATAAAAATTCGAAAGAAAAAAGTTGACGAAATAATTGATACAATGAGCAAATATTGAATAGTTTAACGGCAATTAAAATGTGATACATCAAATAAAATTGTGGTGTCAATATAACCACTCAACTGTAAAAGTAACATATTTCATGAATTGGGGACCTAATCTCATATGAAGAAATAAGTTGGAGAATCAAAACATCAGTTTTGATGATTAAGGGATAGATATTTTTTTTTAATGTAAATTTTTTAGAATGGATTTTGTGAAGAGTAATTTTTTATTTTATTTTATTTTATTGAAGAATTTGTGATATAAAAAAAAAAGAAAAAAAATTAATAGTCCACGTGCAAAATTATTTTATTGAAAAAATGTATGATTAAAAATAAGTTTTAAAGGATTGGCAGCGAACAAGGCCTTAGGGTGCGTTTGATTGTAAGGGTGGAAAATGGGTAGAAAGAAAATGTTTTACAGGAAAAAAATTTGTCTAGAAAATGTTTTGTAGGGAAAATGATTTCAAGTGTGTTTGATTGGTATAATTTTCCATCCGAAAAATTTTTAAATTTTCTATTCGTTTAGCTTTGTTTTACATGAAAATTGTCCATTAAAGTGATATTTTTTCCACAATTGGTTATAAAATTTGTTTCCATTGCCAAAAAGGAAAAAAAAATTGTTTCCTAAAAAATCATTTTTTTATCAAAGTTTAGTATTCGTTTGACTTTGTTTTACATGAAAATTATCTATTAAAGTGAAAAAAAATTTTACTATTAGTTATGACATTTGTTTCCATTGACAAAAAAAAAAAATTCCAGCCAACTGGGAAAATATTTTCTCACCAAAAAGGCGGGAAAACATTTTCATCAAAAACCCGGAAATTGCACACGTGTGGGAAAAATCCGGAAAATATTTCCGTGGAAAATTTCGCCGATCAAACAGCCAAAAAAGTGAAAAATATTTTCCTACTTCCCCGAAAAATGTGGCCTATCAAACAGGCTTTAGAGTTTTCTAGAAAATGCACACAAATGCATTCGGTTTAATGAGAGATCGATTTTAGCCATGTACAGTTCATGTGGTGTGTAGTTTTTGGTCCATTACACGTTAGTAACGTTATTTAAATTATATAGTTGACAAAGTTGACGTTGCAATTGAAAGGATATATTTTATGGGTTAATTTCACAAACGGTCACTGAAATTACAGCAAAATTTCAAAACGGTCACAGAAATTCAAAAGTTGCAGAAACGGTCATTCAACTTTCAGGCGGTTTCAGAAATGGTCACTGAGGTAAGTTTTAGGACTTTTATGTTCTAATTGAAACCTAAAGCACCAAAACAAGATCACTTAAAAGCTGGAGGACATCTTCAAAATTCATCTACAATCCACTCCTCCAAACTCCCATGGACGACTCCTCCAAGCCCCACGCCTCTACACCACGATCATCTACTACCTCGTCTACCATACCTCTCTACACTAGTAATTTTTAGAAGATGTATGGAATTCAATCTGCAAAAATTGGGAGGTTCTTGTCCATTCGCGCGAGAAGGGGCCGAACTTGGATTCAAAAATTGGTGAAGTTTCTGAATCAATTGGTGCAATTTACATGTTATCCATGGTCGTATGTGGCTTCTGAAGACTCCATTGCGGCCAATTTGAGGATTCAATGTTGTGGGGATGAGGAATTGAGGAGGACAGATCCCGACATGAAGCTGCCCGATAGGCGGATTTTGCATATTTAATTCCGGCTGATTGGGGGCATTATTGGTTGATGTATGACCATGGTTGTGATCTTCTGGATGAGGGCTAATGACCTGATGTGATGCACGACCATGGGTGTGGCCGGAATGGTGCTTTCCGGCAGGAGAAGAGTTCGGTAGATCTGGTTTTTTAAACCAATTTTGCTGCTGATTCCAGTGGGTTTGAAGGCGACGGTTGGGTGGTCGTTTTAGAGGGCAATGAGGTGAGTTTATTGGTGGTAGAGTCCGATGGCCATATTGGCCGGAAGGTGGTTGATTTTGGCTCCATAGGTGGTGGTGGAGCTTGGAGGAGTCGTCCCTGGCTGGAGAGCTTGGAAGAGTGGATTTTAATGAATTTTGAAGTTGAGGTCCTTCAACTTTTAAGTGGTCGTGTTTTGGTGCTTAGGTTTCAATTAAAACATAAAAGTCCTAAAAGTTACCTCAGTGACCATTTCTTAAACCGCCTGAAAGTTGAATGACCGTTTCTGCAATTTTCGAACTTCATTGACCGTTTTGAAATTTTGCTATAACTTCAGTAACTATTTTTGAAATTAACCCTATATTTTATATTATTTAAAATGGAAACTTAAGAATATTTTTACGACATCATTTTCACAAAATTTAAATTAACACACGTTCGACTATGACTCTACTATAAAATAAAGGGAAACTTTCACAAATAAATTAAAAAATTTACCAATTTCTAACTTTCTTTTAAACCTTTTTTGTTCTAAAAATATTGTTTCTACCACTAATTTGTAAAATTGTGTTACGTTATAACACTCAATATTATTGTCGTCACCTCCACCACCACTAGTAACATACCTTGTTACGTTCATTATAATTGTTGTCTCCACGAACCACCTGTAACATACATTGTTATACTGTCTTCGTCTCTTCATCCTCAATACAATCACTTATAAAATACATTGTCACACTATCACTATTATCACCCATGTCAATGTTTACATACAGTGTTACAACAACACTGTCATTATTACCACCACCCACACCACCATAACGCTAGAATCACCAGAGCCAACATATAACAATTGTAACAACATGTATTGCGTTGTGGCAATGTCCCCACTTTCGACATCACTGTAATACTGAAAACCAATCCAAAACAATTATGCGGAATTAAATTGGATGGAATAATTGAAAACTCATGGATCGAGTTTATACCTCCGATCATTGATATTGTTCCAGAATCTCTCAATTTGTTTCAGGTAATGTCACTTCTAAGTAAATAATGTGTATTTTTTATGGTATTTGAGTTTAGGAACCAAACCCCTTTATATAGTCAAGCTTCCATCAAGCTATGACTGCCGTTACCATATTTTCCAATCAATGTGCATGAAAATGTAAGCTGAAATTGAAGGCTCCATTAAGCTGAAATTGAAGGTTGCATAAATTGACGTTGGATTATAAAGAAAATAGAAGATAGATTCAACATGAAAACATATTGAAAGAACTTGAGAAGAGGAACACTTTATTAATCATCAATCTCAAGCAATATTATGAATACATTACTCTATTTATAGAGTAAATTTCTAACAAACTAACTACATAAAAAACAAGAGAATGATCTAGAATAAGCATCTAATATTGAATATTCCAACAAGCTTTTCTTCCTGGACATTGGTGGTCAAATCGCCTTTCTTGTCGACATTATCCTGCAATTTTTCTTATCCTATAGAGATAGTCATTCCTACAAAATGGTTTATAAGCTTACCCCAATTGCTGTACGATACCTCAAATCCCATTTTATCATTGATCTCCTAGGTTGTATGCCTTGGGATGTTATTGACAAAGCTGTTGGAGGAATAGAAGAGGTGAGGTACTGAGCATATTTTCTTTAGCATATGGAGATGCCTTTCTCTGTTTTAGCAACTTCAAGGCTAAGAAAATATTTAAAAATTCTCATATCTCTCAACTTGAACTGATTATTTAGTTCATCTTTGAACTGATCAATGTACATCAAATCATTTCCACCAATGATTATATCATCTACATATATCCACATTTATTGAAGAAAAGAATCGGTTACAATCATCACTGTTGCAATCACTTCTGCAACACTACCACCAAATCTCAAATCACCCCACCACCGCTAGATTTGCACCATGATGCCACCTTATCAAACTTGCATTATCGTCAACACCATCACAAACATCACGCCATCGTCACCACCATCGACAGTGACCATTCAAATCTCCATGTAACCGTAAAATCAAATCTCATAAAATGAAAAATAAAAATAAAGTCAAAACTTAATTATTTCACAAATTTTCAGTAAAATCATGGGGGAATTTTTATTTTTATTTTTTTTCTTTCAAATTTAGCCATTGTGAAGTAGAGATTACAATCAGATATTTTTTGTTATAGATTTTAATAAAAGATGATAAAATGTGTGATTGAAAACTTGTGAATTTCATGAAATATATAATTAAAATTAATTATTAACTTTTATTTTAATTAAAATTTAGATTTTAATCCTTACCAAACATATAGCAAGAAATTTGTGGTTGTGCTCAGCAAAAAGATGACCAGTAAAGAAAGTGGATCATTATAGGCTGCGGTGGCAATGATGATGGTGCGTAGGTGGGGATTGTATTAGTATTTCTAGGGTTTTTTTTATTAGGTTACTGTTTTTAATTAAATGCATAATATAATTTCTCTAAAATATAAAAGAAGAAAAAATTATGCACATGTTTGGTACTCATTCTCTGTCTCATTCTCATTCTTTTTTTTCTTTTACTTCATTTCAACTACACATTCTTCTAATAAAATAATATTACACACAAATTTAAAATTTTCATAACTTTTCCACCACACATTTTCCCATCAATCACTATTCTAAAAATTTTTATCTTCGAAAAAGGGAAAAATTCATGGGTCAGGTATTTACTTTCACGAAATCACAAATCAGACCTGAATGTTTAGATTTTAAAAAATCAGGTTTTTCCCCGATTTAATTAATAATATTTAACAATTAATCTAATAATATTTTTTTCTTTAATTTAAGCGTACAGTTAAGATTTCCTAATATAACAAACCACAGCTCTAATTGCAGATTCTGTTTCATCCCCAGACTGATACCAATTTAGGATCAAAATTGACGGCAGATTAAACGAGATATCGGTCACAGATCGGATTAATTCAAATATCGAATACTGAAATTGGAGATCGACAATTGACAGCGCCAATTGGAGAAAGACGATTCCATTGCCGGCACCGATATTACCCATTACCCGTCGGTATGTCGTGCTATCCCATCGACGATTACGGTTCTATATACTTTTCATAAATTTGTGACTCCAATTGATACAATAACAACGCACAATCAATAATATATGTGTAATGATGAGAATGATATGTTTGAAATCAATAATATATGTGGCTTCCTACATTTGAAATCTGTGTCGTGCATGAATTCAATCAAACTGTTGTCTTCCTACTGTTGTATTATGTGTCATGCATGATCTCATACCTGTGACCCTGAACACATATGTGACCTGCATTTAATTTCAATTTAAGCTACTGCCTTCCTCCAATTGAATTCTGTGTCCTACATGTTCTCCTACCTGTGACCAGAAACACATATGTGATCTGCATGTTCTCCTACATGTGACCCAAAACACATATGTGACCTGCATGGATTCAGTGTAAGTACTGACTTCGTACATTTCATTTTGCAGATTAATGGATGTCCACGTATATTTGCTGAATAGATCCCAGGTATCAGTGGTTTTGCTGGCTCTTAATTGCACCTATGCGAAACTTGTGGATACTGTAATGATAGAGTTCAATTTGGATCCTACAAAGGTAGCGGTCACAATACAGTATCTACTGAATAATGATTTGCCGCCAGTAAGAATAAGAAGTGACAGTAATATACTATCATAAATTACTCTAAAGGTTATGGATCGTGACCCTTCTAGATATCCATTAAGCATTGATGTTACCCTGATCGAGCAACAGTCTATTACAATTCCAGCTGCTGCTCATACAACCAATGAGCTTTCTTTACAGATGGTGGTTTCGGACATATGCACTGCAACTGTGGAACCTGCAGGTCACATTAGTGAAGAGGAGGTCACAATTGTAACTGTCGCTGATTATAGAGAAGTTGAAGAAGGAAAGGTATTCTGTGATAAGGAAGTTCTCAAATTGAGACTTTCTCTGTATGCGATTCAGAACATGTTCGAATTTGTGGTTGTTCGATCGGACAAGAAGGAGTACATAGTAAAGTGTTCACATGATGTGTATACTTGGATGTGCAGATCTTCAAAGTGGGGAAAATCAGGTCTTTTTAACATTAGGAAATTCGTAAATGGTCACATTGTGGGTCAAACATAATTTTGGGAAGTCACAGGCAGTTATCCAATACGATTATTTCATCTAGTATAAAATACAAGTACACATCGTCGTCCAAAGGATATATGTAGTGATATGTTTCATATGTATGGTGTAAAAATCATTAGGGGTGATCCAACAGAGTCATTTGGTAAGATACCTGCTTACTTCCACATGCTTGAACAGAGAAACCTTGGAACGGTCACAGGATTGGAGCGGGATGGTCAAGTAGGTTCAAATATTGCTTCATGGCTCCCGGTGCATCAATTCGAGGATGGAAGCATTGCAGACCTGTAGTTGTAGTGGATGGAACCTACTTGAAAGGACACTACGGTGGTACTCTATTCACAGCTTACGCAGAATGTAAATAATAACATTTTTATTCTTGCTTTTGGGATTGGAGATAGTGAGAACGATAGAGCATGGACGTGGTTTTTCAAGAATTTTAAGAAGGCTTATGGTGTTAGAGATGGATTATGTTTTGTATCAGATCGCCATGTTAGTATCAAGAATGCTATAGAATATGTCTATCCGGGTACCAGTCATGGAATTTGTTCGTATCATTTGCTACAAAATTTGAAGTCATATTATGGTAAAACAGGTCACAACATAACACAAGTTTTCAATACGGCTGTTCGATCATACACATTATCAGAGTTCGAGTATCACATGCAACAGCTTGACATGATGAATGGACATATTAGGAGTCACCTAGTATATTGTTACTTTCACCATTATTTCCATTTTATTTTAAAATAATATCAAATTGTAGTTTCTGTAACCCTCATGCACATGGTTCCATTGAGCCGAAAAGAGGATAATGTCAGCGAGTGAAGGAAAACAGATTGTGAAATGTGGCCGCTACATGGGATATGGTCACAATCGAAGGAGATGTAGTAACTTGGTTCCATTGAGCCAAAGTCAAGAAAGTACAAAAATTCAGAACAAACAAATGACTTGATGACATTTGCTCCATATTCATTACAATTTCACTCATTCATTATCTTTTGTTTAATTGGTTGTAGCTATCTAGCATTTTAATGTGAAAGAATAATAATTGAAATAAGAAATATTTGTTCAGATTATTTCATTTTGGATAGTTAATTATGCATACAGTCCAACTGTGACCCTCAGGAAAACTTGTGTCAACAGTTCACTACTATCTGTGACCCTGTAATATCAATATAATGCTCTCTGTGACCTACATATTCAAAAATATTATCACCTGTGACCTACATAGTCAAAATATTATCACTTGTGACCCTGTAGAAATCAATATAGTGTTCTCCGTGACTTCATGTAGCAATATGTAACTGCTAGTATTCCTGTGACGTACATACTCCAAACATAATATCACATGTGACTCTATAGAAAAATATTCTACTACAAGCTGTAACCTGCCTAAATACCCAGTAAAAATGAAAATTTTTACAATTACCATTAAAAAAAAAAAGTCAATGTACATTTGTCCCAATAAAAACGAATACTCCACATTGAAACAGATGATGCCACCAAAACAAATGACAATCAGAAACTTTACAGAACTTGATCATTGTTTTAAACTTTTGAAAAAACAAATAAGGACATCCATCACTCAATGACAATCTCATCTCCTCTTGTCTATGCTCCGATGTTTATACAGCCTTGTGGCAATGTCCAGCTTTGTTCCGCCCACATCAAATTTGATCGGCATCGAATCCTAATCATCGTGTAACAAGTACTCAGCATACTTGATGGTGAAGATGCCGCAATCGTATCTGGAAAAAACAGATCACGTAATGTATTAGATTGCATGTCAAAACATTGTAAAAAGAGATATGAAGTCACAGGCTTACCCATTGTTCTGTTGAGGAAGGCTGCTGTCAACCATTAGCCTCAGGTCCATACGATCTTCGCCATCATAGTCAATATGTCTTTTCCAAAGACCAACAGAGTTCAGCAGATAAGGAATGATCTTCACAAAATGTTCAATACCTATACGAAGGAGGAAGTCGTAGTATGTCTTTCCAGCAGAGTTGAAAACATGGAGAGTGTGTATGCTGAATTCAAGGATTACCAACATCCAGTGTGCCTTATTTGTTGGAATAATGGGCATGAATACATGGTTCACACTGCCCTATGGATGGCTTAAAGGCAAACTTCCTTTCGTCACAACATCTATCAAACTTGACTCCGACATTAAAATGGTTGGATGTTGCTTGAATTTGGAGTATATGTTTTTCAGCTTCATTTGGAATCAGGAGTCCGTGGTGGTAGCTTTCAACTTGATATTCTTCCCATAACGTGTCAACTGGCAGATGTAGTAGAAACGCACATTCATGTGCTGTGGTAGAAAATAGAACAATTTAACAATTTCATCAGTGAGAAATAAACTGTCACATATTGACAGGAAGAAAGTAACAGTGACCTATTGACAGAAATTGTGACTTATCTCGATAAACTGTGACCTATGTCGATAAACTGTGACTTCAGTAGATAAACTGTGACCTCATTTTCTGTGACTGAAAATTTAAGTAGGGATATCTTACCGTGCTGCTCAAGGAGCACTCAGAATTCACCAGTTCATGGAACCAAGTTTTACTTCCAACCTTGAACCCACCCAACAGAAATGGGGGACTGATGACGTCATCAGCGTCATTGAATTTCTTCCTACAAGCATAATATGAACTATAAGAATTTTGTAAATGATAAGCTATTATAGAACTTTCAGGGGTGGAATATGAATTTACTTGTTTCTTAGTTTGTATCCCCGCTAGAACCAACTCTATAACGATGAAATGTCTGTCTCATCAGCTTGGTGGTTGTAATGTTCAAAAACTAAAACGTTTTCAGGGTGCTTGGGTACTTTCCCTTCATCAGCAACAAAAGGAGATTGAAGTATCCTCGCTGGTCTGGAAACCCTCTTGATTGGCAGTCCTGAGCTTGGTTCAGATACTGAGGATACCTGTATATAGTGGTAACTTATTGCAGGACTATTATTATATCTGTGACATGTGTGTTGTGTGATCTAATACCAACAAATGTGTTCTGTAACTTGCCGTACTAAAAAAGAATTGTGTAAAATTCCAAAAATTGTAGTGTACCTCTCCCTCTGTCGTTTTCGTGTCCTAAAGAACATCAGATATGATGGAGTCAACCTTCTGCTAAATTGTTTTTGATTGAGTCGGAGTTTGCGTTTCAATTTGTGTGAAATTAAGACCCAAGTCAAACGGAGGAGGTTGAAGACTGAGTTGTATATCAGGACCTTCATCCGGAACCATCTTACCCTTACCTTTAGTGTCTGAACTCGGTCCCACATGAGATGCCTGAAGATTAGAATAAGACATAATTTAAAATGAAATATGGGGTAATTCAAAGACAACATGACTTCATTCTTACTTACTTCACTTGGCTTCTCAAACACTTCAGCCGCATACCCTTCATGCACGTCCTTGGAACTTTCACTAAGTCTTTTCAAAATCTCTTCCATCGTACTTGAGATCAACTCAGATACAGACTCAGGTCGGAATTACATGTTGGTCCTAATTTCTAACATGTCATTCCTAATCTCGGACTACATGTGGACAATATCATCCATCCTCCGTAGTTGTTCACCTTGTACAGTTGACAACCGTGACCTCAAATCAGCTATTTACCCAGTCAGTTCATTTCTCAAATCCTCGACAGCCTGCAAAGCGTAAATGATAAAAGGATTATAGAAATGTATAAAGTGATTATCGTTAGACCTAAATTTACTATTGTCTGTGACATGTGCATAAGGACATGTGACTGCGCTAAATGAAAATGACCTGTGCATAAGGACCTGTAACTCAGTTATGAAAGAACCAGACTCTAACTAGTACTTTGAAGTTATTAACCTCACGAAACAACTTACGTGATCTGACGGTGGGACACCTGGGTGGGGTTCCTGTGCAGTGAAGTGTTCAGACGACGAACAGGAGGTCACTGGAGACTTTGCATGTTCTGTTGTATCCTGCCTCCTTGGTGGAGGATCTTCAAAGTCATCATCATCAACGTCACCGTGTCCACTACTGCCATCCGTTATCCTGTAAACGGATGTAGTCATGTGTACCCCAGGAGAAGCAGCATCGCCACTTGTTCCTACACCACGATCTAAACGTTACGTTCTTCTCTTCTTTCGCATAGCATGTCTTTTAGCAGTTAGGTCGAACCCGGTTGGATCGTACTGCAACCCATTCATATATGGCATATTCATCTCGAAATTAGAGGGGTCCGGTCACATATTACAATCTGCAATGGCAAAAATAAAAAAAATGTTAGCAACAATACACAACTTGCTACACAAGAAATTTCATGCACTTGAAGTTATTACATGGGGGTTGGAGAAGCATTTGTCTCCTTCCAGCTTTGCGGCAAACGGGGGCTCATCTGCCAACCAATTCATGATCCGAGGAAGTGTGTCAGACATCCGTTTGACAATAGTTCCATCGAGACTGGGAATAATCTCATATATCCACACTTGAAAGGGTATCAACAGGCCTCTTAATGTCTTGTCATCTTGCTCAACCCTTCTCTCAAATCATTTAAAG